>OU744736.1:363329-1025829 GCA_916613615.1 Steromphala cineraria
TACGTCTAGACATGGGGATGTTATTTTATATTTATTTGAAAATATTTTCCTATAGAATAATTCCATATAATAATAATAAAATAAATATAGTCGCAAGGCGACAATAACAGGATTCCGCCATCAGTATGAGCTCCTGTGACCATTATAAGCCATTTGATGCGTTGCTTAAGGTTGAAAATACGATTTCTAGCGACCTAGCAGTATTCTTAGTATAGAGAACGTTGGAGCTACGTTTTCCGGTGTCCTGTGGTGATGTGCAAGGATTTAGTGACACAAATCGAATTTACATGACTTCTTTCCGTGTTGCATCAAATATCTACAACCACAAAGTGAAGAACATCCAGCTGGCAGTATATATGCACATTTCAAAGTCCAAAAGGGGGATAGGCAATTCGGAAAAAGAGTCAACTGAGAAAGTCACACCCATGCCGAGTCGAATCCGCCAATACTATAGGTTGGAATGAGCAAGCCCTTCTTGATATACTTAATGCGAGTGGTAATATGCCACTCACTATGCCCTTTTCATTAAGGGAAGGTGCATTTGCTTGTACCTACACACCGACCCGTGCCTTTGGTCTTGAAGCTGAATCTTGACCATAAAGGCTATCACAGTTTATTGGGTCCACTTGCACTTGTACAGTTTTTGTGATGGAGCTGACCCCATGTTGGAAAAATGCGTCATGGCGACCGGAAATGAATGTTCGCGAGCGATTTCATTTTTTCAATTTAAAGACCATACTCAGGGCTAGCTCTCATGCAAAAATCATGAAATTCGACGGTCAGGTTTTCGAGTTATCTGCCCTTGAAATCTGACATTTTAAAAAATTGTCAAACTTTGAAAGGTTATTACGCAAAAAGTATTTTGAATTTTCAAATTTTAAAACAAACTTGTTATAGATCAAGGTCTTGGCTACATTATGTGTAAAATGTGCTTAAATTCAAGATGGCGGCCAAACCACGTGACCTACGAATTTGTCATGATATACTTTTTTCCATTATTTTTGATTGCGCATCTTTTAAAATAAATTTCAGGTCTCTAAGTGCATTTTGAAGAAAAAAATCAATGTTAATTTTTCAATTTTGGAATCGAACTGGACCTTTAATGAATGGTCCGAATTGGTCCAAAAGCTTAACGTTGCGATTCCAGGGTAAGGGCTACATGTCTGTAAAGTTTGGTTGTATTGGCTTCAGTTGTATTGGCTGTACCCTGGTCCAAAGTTTTGAGAAAAAGAATAATAAATATAGTCGCAAGCGACTACAACAGGATTCAGCCGTAAATCTAACATATGTCTCATACAGATAATAATGTTAACAATCATTCCTGAAAGTTTCATGAAATTCCTGTGAAGCAATAAGCTACAGCAGCATTGGAAAGTATCATTTACAGTTTTTCTGTTGGAGCTGACCCTATGTTAGGAAAATGTGTCATGGCGACCGGAAATGACTGTTCGCGAGCGATTTTATTTTTTTAATTTGAAGATCTTAGTCAGGTCTAACTTTCATGCAAAAATCATGAAATTCGTCGGTCAGGTTTTTGAGTTATCTGCCCTTGAAAATTGACATTTTTAAAAATTGTCAAAATTTGAAAGGCTATTACACACAAAGTATTTTGAAATTTCAAATTTTAAAACAAACTTGTTATAGGACAGGGTCTTGGCTACATTATATGTAAATTACAGCTTCCAGGTAGTAGTAGTTACCGAGTGGTGAATCGTCAAGTGTGCATGGGGTCGGACTTTTTTAAAATGTGCTTAAAATCAAGATGGCGGCCAAGTCACGTGACCTACGAATTTGTCATGATATGTTTTTTTCCATTATTTTTGATTGCGCATCTTTTAAAAAAAATTCAGGTCTCTAAGTGCATTTTGAAAAAAAAATCAATGTTAAATTTTCGATTTTGGAATCGAACTGGACCTTTAATGCTTTAACCAATCAAGCTGAAAAGCTTAACCCCGCGATTCCAGGGTAAGGTCTACACGTGTGTAAAGTTTGGTTGTATTTGCTTGAGCTGTTTTGGCTGTACCCTGGTCCAAAGTTTCTGGAAAAAGAATAATAAACACGCCAATAACAAATATAGCCGCAAAGCGGCGACAAAAGGATTCAGCTGCAGTCATAACATCAACAAAGTATTTAAGGACCAGATACTCAAACGATTTTTACAAAATGAACGTAAAATCATGAATAACTAAAGCAGGCTCAAAGCAAGTCTAGAGCACTCAAGCGCCACATGCTGTATCAAGCTACAATACACAGCCAGCTTGGCCTCTGCCTGACCTCGCACAGCTGTCACTAGAAAGCACTACTGCTGGCTTAATATTGAAAACTTAACTCACCTCAAACTCAAGATCTATGCTACCTTCAAATTTGTCACAACTAAATTTAGACTTTTTTTGCTTAAAATGTCATTGCGGTTCGTTTGGTACTCAGGAGCCTTTTTAGCATTTTTCTTTTTGTTTATACCTGTTTTTCTATCGATTTTGATCACAAATTCTGAACGCAATTGACTGTTTGTGAGCAATTTTTTGATAGATTACTATTGTATGTATATTTGTCTTATAATCCTGAAAAAAATTCATAATTCTGAGTCTGACTTTTTGAGTTATCGCCCTTTGAAAATGACACCTTGTACTAAGTCACCCAACTTTGAACGCTTATAGAAAAAAAAGTATTTGAGGTACGGTCTTCGAATTATTCAAATTTAATTCTCAATGCCTCAGCTACAACATACCAAAGTTGCAGCACTTTGGTGCAAGTATCTTCAGAGCAGAAGATCTTCAAAGGTGCATGGGGTCCGGAAATTCTGAAAAGTTGAAAAATCCAATATGGCGGCTAAACCACGTGACCTACGACTTCGTAAGGATAGTTTTTTTACGTAGAATTTCCTTGCGCACCCTCTCATACAAAAATTGTGAATTTTTTTGGTCAAGTTTTTTATTTATCTGCATTTGAAGAAAATCATTTTTCTAAGACACAGCAAACTTTGAAGGAGTTGCTACCCATAAAATATGCATTATGCAGTATGCATTATTCATTGCACAGATTGACACGTCAGGAGTCAGTCCTGAAAAGTTCATCAAGTTTTGCTAACGCGTTAAGCTTCAGGAGCCTTTTAAGCATTTTTTTTCTTTTTCGACATTATTTCTATCGACTTTGATCAGAAATTCTGAACGCCAATGACTGTTTGTGAGCAATGTTTTGATACATTCGTATTGTCTATATATTTGTCTTACATTCCTGAAAAAATTGCATAATTCTGAGTCTAACTTTTTGAGTTATCGCCCTTTGAAAATGGCACTGTGTAATAAATTTTTAGAAAATGTGAAATTTTGAAAGGATGCTGCGACAAAAGTATTTCGAATTTCTTAATTCTATAACAAACTTGTTAAAGGCCAATGACTTAGCTACATCGTGTGTAAATTTCAGCTATCTAGTATCATTAGTAGCCGAGTGGTGATTCACCAAGTGTGCACGGGGTCGGACTTTTGTAAAATATGCTTAAATCCATTATGGCGGCCAAACCACGTGACCTACGACTTCGTCATGATTGTCTTTTTTTCATCATTTTTCATTGCGCTTCTTTTAAAAAAATATTTTAAACTTTACGCCTACATAGGCAAAATATGACTGAGCCGATTTGGCCCAAAAGCTTAACCTCGCGATTCCAGGGTAAGGTCTACAAGTCTGTAAAATTTGGTATCATTTGCTTGTGCCGTTTTGGCTAAAAACTGTGCTAAAGTTTCGTGGAATAAAAAAAAAAAAAAAAAAAAAAAAAAAATAATAAAACACGCCAATAACAATAAGGATTCAGCTTGAAAAGCTGAATCCTTAATAAGGATTCAGCCTGAATGGCTGAATCCTTAATAATAATAAACACGCAAATAACAATAAGGATTCAGCCTTTATGGCTGAATCTTTAATAATAAACACGCCAATAACAATAAGGATTCAGCCTTAATGGCTGAATCCTTAATAAACACGCCAATAACAATAAGGATTCAGCCTTTATGGCTGAATCCTTAATAATAAACACGCCAAAAACAATAAGGATTCAGCCTTTATGGCTGAAT
Organism: Steromphala cineraria; assembly: GCA_916613615.1. Classification (NCBI taxonomy): domain Eukaryota; kingdom Metazoa; phylum Mollusca; class Gastropoda; order Trochida; family Trochidae; genus Steromphala; species Steromphala cineraria. The sequence goes on from OU744736.1 coordinate 367,397, forward strand.
CCTTAAATATAGTCGCAAAGCGACGACAAACGGATTCAGCGATGTATGGTGATGATATGTATGACAAAGATATGCAATACATGTATGTATGAAGTCAATAGTACGTTCAGACGAATTTTAAAAGTCACGATTTAAGTATTACCAAGGCCAAAAAGACTCTGTCAATTGCAAACGTAAATGTCATATTGAATAATTAGTGTATGTGCTTTGTTAAAAATACATTTCAAATCCCAATCCAAAATCATAATGCCAAAAATATGAGTTAATGCAATTAATGTGTTAGCAAAAGATGTAAAAACTAAAGTAAAATGCAACAAATACAATCTGCAAAAGTTTCTTGACTCATCCTGGTTTCTAACCCTGTTTTCCGTTGTATTGTTGAAAAATTCAGAACCAAATTTATCAAAGCAAACCAATTTAAATCTTATACTTGTTTTAAATTTCAAAACCAAAGCAAAGCCTAGCAATGTGAGCTGGAGCGCGTCAATGTCCGTGTATTGCGAGAAAAGCATGCATCCCGCTTTTCAATCCATGAATGAACTCATTGACGACTACTTCGGGGGTGTTGCATAATAGTCCAGCAGATATGTGGGGAAATTGTGCTTTTTGTGATACAAGCATGAAACTTGGTATACTGATAGAGCATTCATTTATGAAGATTTTGAGATATAGGGACATTTAAATTTATTCCCAGAACAAAAATGGCGGCCATGTAAAAATGGCGGCTTTCTGGTAGTAAGATAACATTATCTAAGTCATAGTACTTGGAGAAGAACACCAAGGAATTTTGTGTTTATGATGATTATTAAGTGAAAAGACTCAAAAAACATTATTTGGTCTTTATTTTTCACTTAATATCAAGATTTTTGAAATTTTAATTATCTCTCAACAAGATTACATAGATCAAAGAAGACGGGAGTTATCTGTCCCTGTGCTGGCTTTGGTCATATAACCAAGCCTCAGAGAACTGTCACCAGAGCCAACCTACTCGCAGGAGGGGAGGCAAGGGTAGGAATGAAGGATTGGTGAGTTGTCAACGGAAAATATATATAATAATGACGTTTACTAAAAAACGTATTATTATTTAACTTACTATTACCATCTCCGACTCACTGTAGCCCAGATTACAACAGCGGTAAAGGGCTGCGAGACCCAAGCAGGAAGGGTACCACCTCAACAGTCAAACTTATGGTAGGGAGGTCCGGGCCCCCGTAACAAGGGTGTAACAAGCCCCGAACCAGAAAGAAAGACAACCAACACAATGGAAAAAGCGATGCAAAGTTAAAAACAACAACATGTGAATACGATCTAACGGTGAGCTGCAATCCCTCTGGGGTAGCAAGACCTGAAATGCGTTGTTGAGCGAATACCTGAGTCACCATCCTTGCAATGTCCGTCTTAGGTAGAAATGTCTCGAGGGTAGTGGTTGGCAAAGAGCATGTATGACTTCCAAAAACAGTCCAACGGATGTCCGCCACAGCAATATTGATGTGAAACGCTATGGTGGCAGAGACTGCACGGATCTCGTAAAAGTTTGAAAGAGCTGCTCGCGGTCAACCCATGACTTTGTAAGCCTCGAGGATAGCAGACCACTGATAGACACTGAAGGCACTGTCTGTCTCCTTTGTACTCCGCTGCAAATGGGGAAGGCCTCCTACTCCCCTGCCAGAAGGAATGTGTGCGTTCCGAGAAGATACGAAGAGCTGGAACAGGAGAGAGAAACTGCACTCTTCGTCCGTGGGGAATGCCGATCATGCAAGGCGTGAATGTGAAACACCCTGCCTCAATCATCAGACCCCTGGATCTTACACACGAGGTCCGGTGCAAGTTCCTTTGTGATTCTTCCCTCATCCCTCGCTTCAAAGCGAAGCAATTCAGCCTGCAAAGCATGCAGCTCCGAAATCCAGGCAGCCGAAAGCCATTGCCACGAATAAACTGTTTTAACTTTCAGGCATAGGATGATCTCTAATAAGGGCTTGCAGACATCCGGACGTAAGTGTTCAGGGACAATTACCAGATCCCACTGAATCTGAGACCTGACACCTACTGCTTCACCTTTAATGGGTGGAGCAGGACACCTCTGAAGACGTTTGCCTCCTCCATGAGGTCATGGCAAAGCAGGAACACATGTCTGGACACCTTTTCCCTAACGTGCACGTTTAGGAAGACCTGAAATGATCTCAACTGCAGCCAACCCCTCCTAGTTAAGTCCTGCACTTAGGTGAGCAACCCGATCAAGAAGCAAGAAGCAAGAAGTCTATTCGCTCCATGCGTTAGTTTGGGGCTGAGCAGCGTCCAGAATAGTGCCCAGAGTGAGCGAGGTGGTTGGCTTAAGGTCTGACTTGGACAGATTAATCAACAAATCCAACCCCAGAGCAATCAGCGATGGGTATCGAACCCGTCGTCCACGAATGGAATGAACTGGACATTGTGACCGAAAAGAAAGTTCACTATTGTTGAGTCACCCTGGTGAAAATGCACGGAGCAAATGATATTCCAAATGGAAGCACATTCCACTGAGAATGGCGCTCCGCCAGAACGAAACTGAGGTACTTCCGGTGGTCTCGGAAATGGGAATGTGCAAGTATGTGTTCTCCATTTCATGGGCTCCAGCAACCGCATGACTGATGACAAAAACAAGTGACAAAGATATGGCGGCAGTAAGAGGAAAGAGTGGTTAACTTCAACATGTTGTTAATTAGCTGCTATTTTCTCCTGTCTCTCTTGGGTGGAACAAACATAGGGGAGTAGAACCCCGACTTGAGGTTTGGGACCAGGATTTCCTCCACTGCCCCCTTGGATATAAGAATATCCATCTGTTCAAACGTAGCGTTGAGCCTGTCTGCCGGCCGCGATGCTCCGTTGAGTCGCAGGTGAGAGGTGGGCAGAGACGAAACTGGTATCTGGAACCCCCGCATCAGAAATTGACACACAAAAGGATCCAGTCCCAGCTGATGCCAATACACTAAGAACCCCGATAAGAAAGGACACGCCTCCTGCCTAGAAGGGGTAGGCTAACCTACCCCTCTTCTATTCTTGTGAGTGAACAAACCCGATCTCCGCTCCTCTTGCCAGCCTGTTGGTCAAGTCCTGCTGTTGAACTGCTCGTATCACTGGCAGAGGGCTTCTTGAATGGCTCAGATGAAAAGCGTATATACCTACCGAACCTAAGGCATATCGCAGGTTCCTACCGATCTACACCAGGAGATCGGACTGTCCCAAAACAAACCGTCCCTGCCGAGGTTGGTGATCACTGTTGAGATCCATCCCGGACTCAACATAACCCGCGCGAGGCCTCTCGCCACGGATCCGAATGCATGGTAGAGAGCTGGAGCCCTTTGTATATCTCCGCCTATTCAGAACCTATATTTTGCTGGAAAGCAGCCGGACAAGAAATAACCTCTTCCGTTTCTTCCTGAAAATAAAACGCACTTCTTCCAATCAGTCAGAGTAGACGAGTAGCATCCTAGCCTGTTCAAAAGCTTGAATTGTTTATTAGCCATTGTCGGTCACGCAATATGCAGCACCACTAATGGAGTCTCGGATTGAAAATATTTTGAAACTGATAATTGTTAAGAGAGTTTTTGAACAAATGTTTTATCAACAAGCAAAGACTGAAGTCCTGTGGAGTCAGATATCTTATCGGCGGGCCGAATTCTGCAATAGCAATTAAAAAATCTTTTTTTTTCCCACTGCAGATGCTTTTTTTGAGCTCAGTATGAAACAATTGCAAAGCATATCAGTTTAAGTAAACCTAGCTTCAAAGATACTCGCTTCACTCCGATATTGAGTCTAGCAAGATGGAGTAGCTAGTCGCGCCAGCCAACCTTTCGCCGACCTATAACCCTCCAACGTTATATGTGCGAATGCATACTATTGCGACTTGGTAAGACGATCCCTGATTGGTCAATTCCAAAGATCGGCTGACGCGACCTTCTACTACATCTTGCTAGACTCAATAGTGGAGTGAAACGAGTATTATTGAGGCTAGGTTTACTTAGACTGATAGCATATGCACAACAAGTAATTACATAATACCTAAATTGTGTTTTACACCAAACACACGTGATAGGATTTGAACTGGTTGGTATAATTCATTAACTAATTTCATTCATTAGTTTGTAGCCGCCATTGAAATCTTAGAGGGAATCTGGAATGTCCCTATATCCAAATTTCACTCTATGGGTACCCCCTAACTGTTTACCAAATTTCATGCTTGTATCATTAAAGGCACAATTGTATATAAATTCTTCACATATCTGCTTGACTATAAATGTTTTTCTTTTCATCTTCAAATGGAGGAATCTCGGCATAGAAAGACCAAACAGCAGTTAAGATGTGGGAAGAGATATGCATAAAAAATAATGAAAGACGTTTGCTGAGACGCGATGACTTGGTTGTTGGTTTGAAGCACACTAGAAAAGGGATGCACGAAGCCTCTCAATTTGGTTTACTATAAAAGTAAACAAAGCTAATAGGCAAGATTCAGAAAGTACAAACATCATTGTTCCATGTAAAATACAGTGACATTTTGATTCCTGGCAAAATCCTGACATAACAGGGCGTGGACGCACAGTTACTGAAAAATAGGAGGGGTGCTCTTTCAGACGCGTAATGATACACAAAATCTGCCATATATGGAGACACCTTATAAGGGTTGATACTACGATAGCGTAGTGAAAACCGATCTCCATGTAAATTTCTTACTATCAAAGTTGTGAACCCGCATCCTTCTTTCGCACTCGTTTCTCTTGAACGGGGTGGCGAAATTTCAAATGATTTATACCATTGCAAAGGGCGAAGAACCAGCTTCAATCCAATGTGTCAGTTGTACATTTGAACGAAAAGTAAAGAAACGGTAAACGATGCGACATCTGTCTCAAATATCAAGTTTTATCTCGAGATGACTGAGGGTACTTGTCTTTCAGCATTGATATATCCCGAACCAAATTAGCAATCCCCTTGCGCCCTCTATGCATGTACCTCCCGAACCATTAAGGATATCTTCATATTTTTTTAACCAGTGTATAGAGGAGAGATTTGTCTTTATTTGTATACATTATTTGTTTATAAGCATGGAAGAGTAAAGAAACGGTGAGCGATGCGACATCTGCCGCAAATATCAAGCTATATCTAAACAAATTAGATAATTTAGCTTATGAGTCATTTACTGTGAACAATTTTATAATGAAGTACTACACAAAAGGTTTTTGTCTTCAACAAGCGTAGCCATCGATGTATAGTATGTTTTCCTAGTGTTTTATTGCCAATGAAGTACAATTTTTCAATCATTCTTATATGAGAATTATTCAAAACGCAAATAGGATTGACCACATTTAAATGCTCCGAATTTCAATGTTAATGTTTAATCTTATTTTAATGAGATTTATCGCAGATTGTATGATTTTTTGGCTTTCTAATGATATATGGAACAATGATTTGTCTCCTGTCACTGATGAGTAACGATTTTTTAAACATACCTATAGCGTTTGCATTCAAAACGAAAGCAGAATTGACAATATTCATAGGGCCGTAACTCAATGTAAAACAAATAAAGGAATTTACTGTAAAAATTTAAAAAAATCTATAGACTTTTGGCTTTCAAATGATGTATAGAACAAGCCGATAGCGTACGTCGTTGATGCGTTACGATACTTTAAACATACCCACCAAAACACCACATGTCCAAAATGGAAAGTTTGACCTCTGACCCTGGCCGGAAATGACTGTTCGCGAGCGATTTTATTCTTTTATCTTAAAGACCTTGCCAATGTCTAACTCTCATGCAAAAATCATCAAATTCTATGGTCTGGTTTTTGAGTTATCTGCCCTTGAAGTTTGCGATTTTTAGATTTTGGTCAACTTTGAAAATTCACAGCAAGAAAAGTATTAATGTTAGGACTTTGTAGAAGTCAAACTAAGGTCTACAATGCTTCAGCTACATTGAGTATAAATTTCAGAGCTCTAGTGCAAGTATCTTCAGAGAAGAAGTTTCTCAAAGGTGGGTGGGGTCGGCAATGGTCAAAAATGCACTAAATCCAAGATGGCGGCCAAACCACGTGACCTACGAATTTTCCATGATTTGTTTTTTTGCAGCATTTTTGATTGCGCACATTTTTAAAAAAAATTAGGTCTCTAAGTGCATTTTGAAAAAAAAGTCAATGTTAAATTTTCGATTTTGGAATCGAACTGGACCTTTAATGTATGGGCCGAATTGTCCAAAAAGCTTATTGTCGCCATTCCTCAACAAGGTCTACCAGCATGTGAAATTTGGCTTTGATAGCATCAGCCGTTTGGGCTGAATCCTGCTCACAAAAATCGGTAAATAATAATAAAATAAAAGTACCGAGGGTACAGAAGCTCACCTTAAAATGAATGATGTGGTAAAATGGTTTAATTATACATGTAACCATCTTTTATATAATTGATTATGGCTGCCATCATGATTTTTTATCTTTTAAAATACTAGTCTTCTTTTGGAAACGACTAGAGCTTGAACAAACATTAATACACGAATGATATAATCATGATAAGTTAACAAGCAGTAGGTTTTTGTATTACCTTTTTCTATATCTATGGCTGAATTGGTGACCATCTTGTACTTTTTAATCTTCAAAATGCTACTTTTATGTGGGCATCCGTATTAATTTCATTATGATATCTTGATTGGTTTAGGTGTATCCATTTAAATGTCATTCATTACTTACAGGATGGTGGCCACTTACATTTGTTTTGTAGTGAATCATTAATATGATTTCAAGATTATTTCACTGATGGTTATGCTGCATGGGATATTGAGAAGCCCAAAAGTACAGATTTTTCAAGGAAAATGAATGACTGATTGAGAGGAAAGTCATAAACACAGCAGTGCATAAGACACGTTTATTTTGTTCACATAATATTTACATGTCAAGTGACCATGAGATGTCTTTCATTAAAGTATCAATTTATTTAACACTCATACAGTACTATAATGGTAAACATTTTTGCATTGTCAAATCAACAGAGAGATATGACAAATCAAATTTCCTTACTTTTCTTACTAAACCCTTTTCGATTTTCATCTGCATATTTATTCCACATCAACTTATCATGTAGATTGCTAAACACAAAGCTTATTGTAGACAAGTTTTGTGTAAGTTGTTATTCTTAGAAAGAACATATCACTGTCATGAGAATACAAGTCCATAACTTTTATTGCATACACATGGGCCATGGCCATATAGCATAATGCTCTACCATATCAATTGGGTCAGGTTGATTATGCAACAGACTAGCAGCTGACACTGTGATGCTAGCAGCCTGCCTTGGGATGTGTATTAGACAGCATAGTGGAATATCTGAACTCTGGTTGACCCCTTATGTGTGGTATTTAAAGGAATATAAGGGAGATACCATTGTTTAAAATTTAACATGTTTAATGTGATTTGGTTTTTGCAGCTAGTTGCCATAAAGATTTTAAACAAATTAATCAATTATGTTTGTCTTTCATCTTAATTTTTTTTAGAAACACTTAAAAATATAGAACAACTTGCACGACAATCTTAAATATTCCATATTTAAGATAATATTATGATAAGTAAGTTCAAATTAGAGAATTTATATGGTGCCAGTGATCACTTGATGAAGGCTTAAAATTTAATAATAATGATGTGTCATCTGCAGCTGAAAAGTCAATATGGCTGCTATTGCGGCCATCTTGGATTCTCAAAACTGAAACGTCTACCTTTCTGTGCGGAATCACTATAGGTATAACATACTACAATATAAAAATGATATCTAGATTGGTTTAGGAAGAGTAGTCTTTTCATGAAATCTAATTGAAAATTCAATATGGCTGCCATAGCGGCCATCTTGGATTCTCAAAACTGAAACGTCTACCTTTCTGTGCGGAATCACCATAGGTATAACATAATACAATTTCAGAATGATATCTGTATTCGTTTAGAAGGATTAGTCTTTTTCATGAAATCTAATTGAAAATTCAATATGGCTGTCATGGCGGCCATCTTGGATTCTCAAAACTGAAACGTCTACCTTTCTGTGAGGAATCACCATTGGTATAACATAATACAATTTCAGAATGATATCTGTATTCGTTTAGAAGGAGTAGTCTTTTTCATGAAATCTAATTGAAAATTCAATATGGCTGTCATGGCGGCCATCTTGGATTCTCAAAACTGAAACGTCTACCTTTCTGTGAGGAATCACCATGGGTATAACATACTACAATTTCAGAATGATATCTGTATTCGTTTAGAAGGAGTAGTCTTTTTCATGAAATCTAATTGAAAATTCAATATGGCTGTCATGGCGGCCATCTTGGATTCTCAAAACTGAAACGTCTACCTTTCTGTGGGGAACACCATGGGTATAACATACTACAATTTCAGAATGATATCTGAATTCGTTTAGGAGGAGTAGTCTTTTTCGTGAAAGTTTACGGACGGACGGACGGACGGACGGACGGACGGACGGACAGACAGACGGACGACGGACGAAGCGCCATGACATAAGCTCACATTTACTTTGTAAAGGTGAGCTAAAAAAACACGCCAATAACAATAAGGATTCAGCTTTTCAAGCTGAATCCTTAAATATAGTTGCAAAGCAACGATGACAGGATTCAGCCAACTATATGAGCTCCATTTCAAGCCTTTTGATGCATTGTTTTAGGTCGAAAATACGATTTCTAGCGATTTTAGCAGTATTCTTAATGTACAGACTTTTTGTCTAAGAGGTAGTAGGTAACTAACACGTTATCGAAATGACCACATTTTACTTGATACTCAACGTTTAAGCCTGTAGTTGTGTATGTACATTGATAAACATTAATTTCAAATTCGAATCGAAAATCATAATGCATAAAAAAAAAGATATTTCATGCCATTTAGCTGTAATGTGACCAAAATATGTTCTACCTAAGCAAAAGAATAACAAGTTCAATCTGCAAAAGTTTGTTGGCTGAACGGGATTTGAACCCTAAAAGTTAGCACTTTGGATTCAGAGGCAAAGGCTCTACCGCGAGACCACGGATATAGCTGAGAATTAAATAGACTTTTAGCCCTAAGACTTTGGGTTCATGAAGGCAAAACAAGAAATCTCGCATCCAAGAAGGAGTTCATTGACGTAGTTGTGTTTGGATGTTGCTTTTGGTCGTTTTGAGCTTTCTGATGTGTTGTTTGAGGTCAGAGCGTGCTTTTGACCATTTCGAGCTCTTTGGTGTTGTTTTAGGTGGAAAATACGATGTCCAGCGAGGCTGGCGCTATTTTTAGTAACAGAACGTAGTGGCTACGTCTTCCTGTGTCCAGTGGCGAAATGCAAGGATTTAGTGACCAAAATCGAGTGTACATGACTGGACAGCGTGTTTGCATGAAATGTCTACAAGCACAAAGTGTAGAACATGTGGCCGGGAGGAAATGCATATTTCAAAGTTCAGGAGGACGACAGGCATTTTGGAAAAAAGAGTTTACTAATCGAGGACGTCACACCCTTGCGAGTGGAATCTGCCGAGCATTTAGGCAGGAATCAGGACGGCCTCCCTTTATCTAATGACCAAGAGCCCAATAGTGGCCGTCATTATGCCCTTTTCAATTAAGGGAAGGTACATTTGCTTGTACCTACGCACGGACCCGTCTTGAAAATAAATCTTGACCATAAAGGCTTTCAAAGTGTGTAGTCCACTTGCACGATTTGTTGTCAGTCCCAAACAAAGAGTTTAATTGACAATTAGAAGAGCTTTTCTTCACATAGCTTTTTCTTCTAAAATAAGTATTGTTGAATGTACACAATTTCATTGTTATTTAAATGTATCAAATCTATCAGTGTAAAGTTTTTCTATTTTCCCCCCAAAATTAACCGACGGCACTCACCGTGCAGCATTCCTATCTGCCGAACCATTAGAGACATTTCAAAATTGATTTTACCATTGTTTAGAGGAGAGATTTGTCTTTATTTGCATACATTATTTGTTTATAAGCATGGAAGAGTAAAGAAACGGTGAGCGATGCGACATCTGCCGCAAATATCAAGCTATATCTAAACAAATTAGATAATTTAGCTTATGAGTCATTTACTGTGAAAAATTTTATAATGAAGTACTACACAAAAGGTTTTTGTCTTCAACAAGCGTAGCCATCGATGTATAGTATGTTTTCCTAGTGTTTTATTGCCAATGAAGTAAAATTTTTCAATCATTCTTATATGAGAATCATTCAAAACGCAAATAGGATTGACCACATTTAAATGCTCCGAATTTCAATGTTAATGTTTAATCTTATTTTAATGAGATTTATCGCAGATTGTATGATCTTTTGGCTGTCTAATGATATATGGAACAATGATTTGTCTCCTGTCACTGATGAGTAACAACTTTTTTAACATACCTGTATCCTATGCATTCAAAACGAAAGCAGAATTGACAATATTCAAAGGGCCGTAACTCAATGTAAAACAAATAAAGAAATTTAACTGTCAAATTTTAAAAGAATCTATAGACTTTTGGCTTTCATATGATGTATAGAACAAAGCGTTATCGTACGTCGTTGATTCGCTACGATATTTCAAACATACCCACCAAAACACCAAATGTCCAAAATGCAAAGTTTGACCTCTGACCCTGACCGGAAATGACTGTTCGCGAGCGATTTTATTCTTTTATCTTAAAGATCTTGCCAATGTCTAACTCTCATGCAAAAATCATCAAATTCTATGGTCTGGTTTTTGAGTTATCTGCCCTTGAAGTTTGCGATTTTTAGATTTTGGTCAACTTTGAAAAATCACAGCAAGAAAAGTATCAATGTTAGGACACTGTAGAAGTCAAATTAAGCTTTCAGATGCTTCAGCTACATTGAGTATAAATTTCAGATCTCTAGTGCAAGTATCTTCAGAGAAGAAGTTTCTCAAAGGTGAGTGGGGTCGGCAATGGTCAAAAATGCACTAAATCCAAGATGGCGGCCAAACCACGTGACCTACGAATTTTTCATGATTTGATTTTTTGCAGCATTTTTGATTGCGCACATTTAAAAAAAAAAATTAGGTCTCTAAGTGCATTTTGAAAAAAAAATCAATGTTAAATTTTCGATTTTGGAATCGAACTGGACCTTTAATGCACTGGTCGATTCGGCCCAAAAGCTTCGCATGTCTATTCCTCAACAAGGTCTACCAGCCTGTGAAATTTGGCTTCAATAGCATTAGCCGTTTAGTCTGAATCCTGCTCACAAAAATCGTGGAAAAAAAAAATAAACACGCCAATAACAACTAGGACTGCCGCGGCAGTACTTAGGTCTTCAAGATTCCTGTTTGACCTTCACATACTGTTTGACCTTCACATGCATGTTTGACATTCACATGCATGTTTGTTAAAGAGGGTTCAAACATACCCAGCAAAACACCACTTTTCCATATGCAAAGTTTGACCCTTCCTCCTGACCGGAAATGACTGTTCGCGAGCGATTTTATTCCTTTATCTTGGAGACCTTGCTAATGTCTAGCTCACATGCAAAAATCATACAGTTCTAAGGTCTAGTTTTTTAGTTATTTGCCCTTGAAGTTTGCGATTTTGAGATTTTGGTCAACTTTGAAAGGTCACAACACAAAAAGTATTGTAGTTAAGAACTTTAAAAGAAAAGATTTCAAACTACAATACTTCAGCTACATTCAGTATGAATTTCAGCTCTCTAGTGCAAGTATCTTCAGAGGAGAAGATTGTCAAAGGCGGGTGGGGTCGGAAGCGGTGAAAATTGCACTAAAAGCAAGATGGCGGCCGAACCACGTGACCTACAAATTTGCCATGATTTACTTTTTTTCATTATTTTTCATTGCGCATCTTTCAAAAAAAAATTCAAGTCTCTAAGTGCATTTTGAAAAAAAAATCAATGTTAAATTTTCGATTTTGGATTCGACCTGGACCTTTAATGTACGAGTCGATTTTGCCCAAAAGCTTCGCATGTCGATTCCAGGGTAAGGGGTATCTGCATGCCAAGTTTGGGGGAATTTAGAGCAGCCGTTTGGGCTGCAGCTCGTTCACAAAAAAAGTACAAATAATAATAAGGAAAAAAAGAACTTGAAGAAATCGGATAAAAACAATAGGTCTTCACGACTTTGTCTTGAAGACCTAATAAGAATTCAGCCTTATGACTGAATCCTTAATAATAAGAACTTGAAGAAATCGGATAAAAACAATAGGTCTTCCAGACTTTGTCTTGAAGACCTAATTAAAAAGATACTAAATTGTATAAAATAATTAACATTATTTTTCAGACATAGATATCCCTTAGCACCTTCATTAGAGTAAATTAAGTGTTCATGTGTTCTTATTAACAATCGTGTTATGTAATGAATCAACCATCCATAGCAATAAAGCACAGCTGTCATCAGAAAAGAATAATCACATACATGGTTTATTACACCTCAAAGGATGTTGCACACCACTTGTTCGGTCTGTCATAAAAAACCGCAAGTCTGTCAATCTCCCTAGGTATGTCTGCTATATCGACGCGTTGAAAGCATTCGACCGCGTAAACCGAGATTGCCTTTGGTATAAGCTGCTTAAATTAGGAATAAATGGTAATTTTTTCTCAGCCGTAAAATCCTTATATGAAAACAACCAATCACGCGTTTTTGTTAACGGATATATGTCCGACGGTTTTGAGGTTCATAGCGGTGTAAAACAAGGCTGCGTTTTGTCGCCATCACTATTCTCTGTGTTTATTAATGACTTAGTTTCTGAAATTAACGAATTAAGATGTGGTATAAATATAGACACCAATATGATTAGTCTTCTCTTGTATGCTGATGACATTGCACTGTTAGCGCCTGATGAATCTTCACTCCAACGTATGCTGGATTGTGTAAGTGAATGGTGTAAAAAATGGCGCATGCAGATAAACGTTTCTAAGACAAAAATTGTACATTATCGTAATAAGTCGATAACACAATCAAGTTTTAGTTTTACATGTTTATTGGATTGTATTGAAGTAGCTAAATTTTATAAATATTTGGGTATTTGGTTAGAAGAACATTTGGACCTGAACTACACTGTTAAAGCTATTGCTAAGTCAGCCAGCAGGGCATTGGGGGTTATCATTAGTAAATTCAAATCTGTAGGGGGTATGAATTACGAGGTATATACAACTTTATACGACAATCTTGTAAAACCAATTTTATCTTATGGAGCAGCTATTTGGGGTACAAGGGAATTCAGCTGCATAAATGCTATTCAACATCGAGCATGTAGATTTTTTCTAGGTGTAGGCAATAAGACTCCAAATTTAGCAGTGAGAGGTGATATGGGATGGGTTTCTAATTTAGTTAATCAGCGTATTGAAATTGCTCGTTTTTATAAAAGAATATGTTTTGTGAATGAAAATAGATTACCTTATCGTATACATTTATAAATGGTCATTGTCAGTACCTAAATCCTGGGATTGTACAGTAGTTAAGTTATTTGTAAGTCTTAATCTACCTTTGTGTGCAGATTTCGTGGTTTTAAAATATAAACTTTTAGAAATAGATATTAACTGTTGGTGTTCACAATTATGGAATGATAGGGGACAAGTCAATGTTGCATTATTCCACAGGGGGTACTCGACTGTACAGGTAAAGCGGAAGTTGCACCTCTGCAACGTCCAATTCCTCACTGTACAGTGAAAACAAAACAACCCCGACTCCACGTTCACGGTTAGTTCTAGTAATATTCACCTTCTGAGAGTTGAAATGTGTAAAATATGAAACTTTTAAGTATTTCTCTACATATTTCTAAAGGCATAATTACGATAATGTTTCAATTGGTGTCATACTTGCCCATTTCAAGTGACTGCCCGTTCGAAGCTAATGTAGCGATCGCGAAATTGACTGTTTAACTCATGTAGCGGACTATGTAGAGGTCATTTGATGATTGTTGTAACTTATACAGTAAAATAATGCGTATTCAAAGGCCCATGTGGTGTATCAATGCTTATTTCATTATATTTAAAGAGAAACAAGACAAAATATAGACTGTACGCCCTGATGGACGTTGCACCGGCACTGTACGGGGAGTTACATATAATAACAGTTAGACTGTACGGGGAGTTGATACGTTATGATACATGTCCCCAATACATTCATCTTCCTACGCAGAGCCTAAAAGGCCAGTTTCCAAACTCTCAGTTTTATGCCTTGCTGCATAGCCTTGAGTTTTCTGTGCTTGCTCTCTAGCCTGCAAGGGCACTATAGCAGCACAGAAAAGTAGAGTCTCTGCAGCAAGGCATAAAATGACAGTTTGGAAATACATTACATAATACATTAAGGTGGATTTATTTTACTTTTCAGGCTACATGTATGGAGGGTAACCAACCGATTTTCATGAAACTTTCAGGGATTGTAGAATATGACCTAACTTAGAAATGCAGGAGCCAGATTTTTGAATTTCGATTTTGGTTTTGAGTTATCTCCCCTTAAAGTCAAAACTTCAAACCTTAATTTCTCGGTAACTATGGGAGATAATTGTATAAAACTTTCACTAAAATGTGGGCAACATCATTCTCCATCGACTAAGCCCATAGCATTTTTCGGCCGTATAAATAGATTTTTTTTTTTATTCTCGAAAAACTGAAATTTTGGCGAAATTTCGCGGTTCAGACGGTACGCGTCTTTGAAAATCTTCTCCTCAGTAACGGCAGTATATACAGACGCATGCTGTAGCTCATTTTAAAGCTGAGAGATTGCTTCACATAAATAGGTCATATCAAGTTTCAATTTGTAGTGGTTTTTAAACTACAGCAGTTTCAAAAAGGATCTTTTGAAATAAAGGATTTTCATGCGTCACGTTCAAAGGGACACTTCTCGGTAAGGAAATGTCAAGAATTATATCTGTTTGATGCATTCTGTTCTACAATGATAGTTCAACAAGTTCACTACAGGTCATTATTATATAAAAGTTAATATTAAAGGAAATATGTTGACCTAAAGACATTTTATATATTTTTCGGCGATTTTAACATTTTTCGAGGGTTATTTTACTTTGAGAATTTATAGTTTGAAAACTTTTACAGATAAAAATTTTATCGTTGATGTTTTGTAAAGCAGATGTAATGGGTAGACAGAAAAAAATATCAATAAGTCAGGATAATTTTTTTTTTCTGTCCATGACCGGTCCTTGAATATTGCGATTTTTGGAAAATCCTCATTTTTGGCACATTTCAAAATTCCACAGTTTCTTTATTAATTAAGATATCTTTAAATTGATTGCATTTTTACATGCGCTATTCCAAGCACAACCTTTGCTATGTTGCACTTTATCATGAAAATGTTGATAATTAAGGAGCTAGAGGGACCAACATGAAGTAGGGGTCTAAAACTAATCAAATTTCAGTGTTTTCAACAAAGTTCGAACAAACCTGCAGAGGTTTCAGATTCTTTGAAGAGGATCCTCCTTGGGGTACTTACTGCATAAAATCTGTATTTTTGCTAATATGACAGGTTGTGACTATTTTTAGAATAAAAATACACAAAAAACAACGTTAAAAACGTGTTTTGTTATTATTTGACCACCCTTAGAGGGCCCCTCACCTAGCGGTAGCTATGGCAACAGGGGCAGATAACTCCAACCTCATCACTTATCAATCTAGCCAAACCAGACAGAATAAGGGGAGGCGGGTGGCCGTACCCCAAGGAGGATCCTCTTCAAAGAATCTGAAACCTCTGCAGGTTTGTTCGATTCTTTTTCAGAAGGGGATCCTCCTTGGGGTACTTACTGCATAAGGCAGACTCCCAAAGATAGTATCCCTGGCAGTGGTTATTCTGTCTTAATGAAAAAACAAGGATGCAAAGGACACCCACCTGATCACGTGACTTGATCCGTCCGGAGGGCTTTCCTCTTGCCAACCATTGGGTCTAAGTAATAGGCCTTAAAACGGCCGTGAACAAGGTTTTTAAGCCAAACGCACCCCCCCCCCTTTTTTTTGGAAGAGAGGTAACGGGAGCAAACTGACATTTGATCTTAAGTTTCCCATGAACAAGGCGAGTCATTCCCCCCCGGGAGGTCTCGGCTAGGGCTTTACATTTTGACAACAACAAGTTAGAGGTTAGTACGATTAGTACCCAGCTAATTGTTTAACGTAATCAGAGATAAAAAATGCAAAGGAAAAAAAAATCTTTTAAAAACACCACGAAAGCTCAATCAGCTAGAGGGTGTGCGACTCTGTCCACTGGAGAGAACCGACCTGCCAAACCGAGCACGCTCACTGGAGTGCATGTCGAGTTGGTAGTG
The DNA here is from genome assembly GCA_916613615.1 of Steromphala cineraria. Taxonomy (NCBI): domain Eukaryota; kingdom Metazoa; phylum Mollusca; class Gastropoda; order Trochida; family Trochidae; genus Steromphala; species Steromphala cineraria. Next base: position 383,649 of record OU744736.1, read on the forward strand.
TTTGATGAACGTGTTCGGCCGGCTCCAGGTAGCGGCTGAACAGATCTCTTCAATGGGCAGGGCCGCAGCAAAAGCCTTAGAGGTTGCCACCGCCCTAACCGAATGAGCTCTCAGACCTTCTGGCGGCTCTTGTCCTTTATGGACATATGCCATGCAAATGGCCGATACCAACCATCTTGAGATGGTCTGCTTGGAAGCAGGACCTCCTGGCTTCCCACCACCATAGCAACAAAAAAGCTGCTTATCCTTGGGGATACTCTTAGTCCGTTGGATATATACCTTGAGAGAAGGTGGGGGACCGAGGCTCTTGACCCCGAGGATGCTGACTTCATAAACGCCGGGAGCTCAATTGGAGCTGAGACGTGAAAGGAATGGTCAACCTTCGGACGGTACGTGTCCGGCAGTCTGATGCTGACTCTGTCTCTGTGAAAGACAGTCAGCCCGGGATCAGCAGACATCGCGTGGATGTCGCCTACCCGCCTGCCAGACGTGACCGCCACAAGGAAGGCTGTCTTCCAGGTAAGTAATTGAAGTGGGATGGCGTCAAGGTCCCTCCGGAAGGACGGACCCGAAAGCCAATCTAACACCACCGATAGGTCCCAAACTGGGCTGATACGCCGCGTAGGCGGACGTATCCTGTCCACACCTGCTAAGAAACGCTGGACCATGGGATGACTACCCAAAACGGAGCCATCCACAGGGACGTGGAATGTGGAAATAGCCGTCGAGTATCCACGAACTGTAGATGCGGCCAGGCCGTCATCAAGTCGGGATTGCAAAAACTCGAGCACCTGAACTAAGCCCGCAGAAAAGGGATCGAGCAGCCCTCAATTTCCACACCAGCGCGCATAACAGGCCCATCTATCCTCGTATTGATTGTTTGTTGAATCCCTCCTCGAAGCCAGTATTGTGTCTGCAACTCGTGCAGGAATACCGCTCTCCTGGAGGCGATTCCGGATAGTGGCCAAGCCACCCACTGAATCCCTGGATTCGGGTGTGGCGCCCCTTCCTGAGTTAGAAGGCCCGGGCGACTCGTCAACAGCACGGGAGGCCGTGCCAGACATCTGAGTACCAACGGAAACCAGCTCTGTGCCGTCCACAAAGGGGCCAGAAGAACTAGAAGTTCCGGCGGCTGGCTGCCCAACTGCAACAGAACCCTGGGAATGAGTGGAATTGGCGGGAACGCCCACAGCACTCGACCGGTCCAGTCTATCGCGAAGGCGTCGGACGCCAGAGCGTTGGGATCGGGGATTCTGGAGCAGAACACTGGAATCTGGTTCGTCACTCCAGACGCAAACAGATCCACCTGGTACGGTCCGTAACACTGGGAAATAATCCCGAATGTCCTCCGGTTGAGCATCCACTCGTGAGGAGCCAGGATGCGGCGAGACAGAGCGTCCGCACGGACGTTGTCCACCCCCGGGAGATACACCGGATGAACCCGGATATTGAACCGGTCGCACCAGAACAGGAACTGCCACGCCTCCCACAGGAGCATTGGAGAAACCGTGCCCCCCTGTTTCAGGATGTACGTCATTGCTGTGCGATTGTCTAGCTCCAGCCGTACAGACTGACCTCGAATCAGGTGCAGGAAATGATCGAAGACCCTCCTGACTGCACGAAGCTCCAGAACGTTTATATGGAGATTGGACTCGTCCGGGGACCACAGGCCCGAAGCCAAGTGGTCGCCCAGGACTCCCCCCCCAGCCTGAGAGGGAAGCGTCCGTTTGGATCGTGATCGTCGTCGGTGGAGGATTCAGAGGAATCCCCCTCCTCAGATTGGCCTCCGAACACCACCACTGAAGGTGGTCGGCCAGCCAGTCTGGAACAGAGATGTTCTTCTCTAGGCTCTCGGAATGGGACCACAGGCCGGCCAAGGCTTGTTGTACCGGTCTCATCCTCAAGCGAGCCCTCCATACTATGTCCACCGTCGCCGCCATATTCCCCAACAACCGGAGCCACATCCGGGCGGGGTGAGCGGGAGACTGCATGAACTGGTGGACACACTGGGTTACCTTGATCACTCGATCTTGAGCAAGGGAAACCATCCCCGTCGCAGTGTCGAACCTGGCCCCCAGGAACACTAGGTCCTGGGAGGGGGCTAGGTCTGACTTCTTGAGATTTATAATCCAACCCAGACGCAGCAGAATATTCTGAACGTCCTGGGTGGCCTTCTCGTTCAATGCTCGGGACAGAGCCCTGATCAACCAGTCGTCCAGGTAGGGGTGACAACACCTGCCCTGTGATCTGGCGACCTGTGCTGGGATCAGCATAAGTTTGGTGAAAACCCTTGGCGCTGTTGAAATGCCGAAGGGGAGCACCCGGAACTGATAGCATACCCCGTCGAAAGCAAATCTGAGATACTGCTTGAACTGAGGGTGCATCGGAACGTGAAGATACGCGTCCTTGAGGTCGATTGACGAGAGCCAATCCCCTGCCTCTACAGACGCTATCACAGACCTGAGTGTCTCCATCTTGAACGATGGAACCACCAGCATCTTGTTTAGATATTTGAGATTCAGTATGGGCCTGAATCCTCCGTCCTTCTTGGTGACTAGGAAGTACGTCGAGTAGTACCCTTCGTTCTCCTGTCCCAACGGAACCCGTTCTATGGCCGCCTTGTCGAGCAGAGCTACGACTTCGGCTCGGAGGACTGTTGCTTTCTCCGCGGAGGCTGGCACAGGGGTGCTCCTCACTCCGGTAAAAGAAGGTGGCCCATTCTTCCAGATAGGCAAATGTCCGTCCCTGAGCGTGGACAGGACCCAGGGATTGGACGTGGCTCTCTCCCAATCCTTCAGAAAGTGGGATAGCCGACCTCCCACTGGAAGACTCGGGCACTGGCATAGGATTCCCGGTATTGGCGACACTCCGGTCCCCGCACGGTTCACCAGGTCGGGCTGCAAGGTACTCAGGTGCCCTGGTTGGGACCCCCTTTCCCCCGAAAAGACTGCTGCTTGCCTTTTCGGCCCTTGCCAGCGCCTTTCCCCAATCCAAAGTTCATTACTCCATTACTATTTAAGTTATCAAAACAAAACATACATCTTTGTATGTGGATAAACAAGACCAACATTGTTTCTGATATACCTTATGAGTGAAATATCAATAGTTAAAAGTGTTAGGTTTCATTACATTATACAGGGGTCTGAAACAGTCTACTTTAAATTATAGCCTTTAATCACATGTATCTGGCAAACGGTGATAGATAATTCAACCAAATTTGTTTCTGCTTCTAGGAATAATATTCTCTGGAGTATGATGTCATAGCTGACATTGGCCAACATGGTGAATTTTTCTGATAGTCTTTAACACTGAATATCAAGTGAAATTTGGTCATTTTGATAATGTATTAGTTAATGTTTATCTCTTAGACAAAAAGTGAAGGTCAAACACTGTGTGAAGGTCAAACATGAATCTTAAAGACCTAAGTATTGACGCGTCAATCCTAGTTGATTTTGGACTTATTTTTCATAAGAGTTTCTCATTAAACTGACTTAGTTTCATATGAAAATAAACATCTCAGCGTTAATGGTTATATTAGATGAGTAACATTACAAGATAATATCCCTGGTGGGAGGGTATTATCTGGGGATGGAGGGCCTTATAAACGTAAGTAGGGTCCTCATGTCAGGGTATTATCTGAGCTTATGAGGCCCTCTCATACGCATGAGGGAAGTTGCACGGGGATAAAGACTGAAAAAACAGGTATTAAAACTACCGTGAACTATATAATTGCACATAACAGTTTAACGTAGCAATATTTATCTTCTGAAAATGTATTAACATCATAGCATTTATTGTCGCATAACTTTATAAATAAAAGTAGTTTGTATCTTAAATTTTATATGAACACATTCACCAATATCCGCCCGAAACTATTATGCATGTAAGTTCTGAACAGTGACTGATTGATTGCGTTGGTGTTTATTGCCGCTTGAGCAATGTTACAGCCATTAGTGGCGTGTGGATTTAAAGGGGCAGTAGCACGTTTTTAGAGGGAATATAAGGTGATGTCAGGAAAATGAAAATAAATGGTTCCAATTGAAAGGCAATGTATTCAAACCAAATGGAGCAGTAATAATTCAAATATATAATGTAAAGTTAAGCCATGCGATTCCTTTTCTTACACAAAATGAATTAAAGGTGTTCACAAAAAAATGGCCGCCAATGGATTTTAGGTAAATCTTCATACTTTGTTCTCTGACTTTGAATGATTGGCTTGTGTAATGAGATTTTTGCCACTATCAAAGTAATACATTTAGCGTTAACATACAATTATCAGTGAAAATCTTTAAATATAAAATTCTCAAAAAACGTGCTACTGCCCCTTTAAATGCAATCCTTATTTTATGTAGTAAATAGTAACCTATGCCGAGGTTGATACGGGTAATATCACCCCGAGGGAACCGAGGGGTTATATTTCCCGTATCAACCGAGGCATAGGTTACTATTTGCCATACACGCCGAGGAAAACATAGTTAAATTAATGTTTTAATCGTTGTTGGAACGCAGTAATGTCAAAATTAAAGGAATAATTGCCCATTTATCACATTTCGTCCAATACATTATGAATGCAAGACAGAGTACACCCCACGAGCATAGCGTGGCAGCAAGAACAACTTATCCGTGTGCAATACTTTGCACGAGATTTACGAGCTCGTCTGTTGTCGTGAAGATCGCATTGTCCAATCAGCAAGCAATGTCGCGGTGACGTATGCGCATGCGTGTAAATGCACGTGCTCTTATCATTTGACTTGACAAAGCGACGAGACAGCAAGGATAGTTTCAAGATGGCCAACACGTGCTTGTCGGAGTACTCTTACAGCGAAGAAAACTTAATGGATAATATTTTTCGAGAGCCCAGCTCAAGAAAACGCTACAGTAACTACATACGTCCAATAAAGGAACAATTTTCGGATATTTGCTGTTGGAGCTAGTGTGTGAACAGTGGAATGTGCCGGACTATCCATAATCAACGCATATTTTATTATTCACTGGATTATATTGTCATTTTTGTGTTACGATGCAGTTGGGCATTCTTTGAATTTTAATGGATCAGCGACACGTCTTTTCCAGACAGAAACACATCTGCAGCTTGTGTACACGGATTATCCATGTTGAATGAAGGTAAGGGATATGTTAGTCCAACTGCATATTTCTTTCAATGAGTGCAAGTTTTTAATACTAGCATTACATGAACCATTAGTTCACCTGTCAAAGTCTTAAAACATGGTTGGCATGAGCTATTGTTTGTACTCATTGTTGAAATCAACATTTCTGTTTCGAAATTGGTGTGCTGAGATTGACGGAATTGCTGCTGTGTTCCTGAATAAGTGTTGACGATTAAAGATATATATTGGCATTAATGCAAAAGAAACATTTGAGCGTTGAGTATAAACTTTTTAACATTTTAATATAATGATGTAAATTAAGTGGAATTATATTTTTCTTACAGGTAACAAGTGGATTAAAAACATCAGGGATTTACAGGACAGCATCTACCGAATTACGAAGATCACCCCGTACCTGCACACAAACCGAAATCACGCCTCTGACAGAAAACCCAACTGTTGAAGGTTTCAGGAACTAATAAAGGAGTTGACAATGTACCGTTTTCATAAAAGAATAAAAAAATTGAAAGCTTGTCATGTACTTCATACGAAATCATTGATAAAATCGTCACCCACAGTCGATACTGATCATATTGACCTAGGGAGTTATGAGATATCTAACCTTTATGCCATCTTTCGACCCCATAACATTTATACGGAGGTGTTTTTTTAAATATTACTAGAGGCGAAGACGAGAGTAATATTTAAAAAACACCGTTGTTTTAACCGAGGGAGGATACTGAAAGTCGAGGGGAAGCCGAGATTTTCAGTATCCGGACGAGGATATGATTTAGCTAAATGTATGACGTCACGAAAGGTTGGATATCTCATAACTCCCAAGGTCATTGGCAAGGTCTGATATCAAATAATGCCCTAGGGCGATATGGATGAACAACCGATGATGACGTCATAAGAGGTTGATATGAGAATGAACCAATGATAAGGGAATGGGACCATATCATCCCTAGGTGTGTATAAACATATGACAGTTCTCGGTAACTCTGTAAATGCGCAACTTCCCGTACAGTCAGAATCCGAGACAGTCGCAACGTCCCTTCAGCGTACAGTTTAATTTTAGTCGAAATATTTGGCCGAAACAGTCAGAAATACTTTATTGGGCATTTATATAACGATATCCACATTCTATCAACATATGAGAGGTTAATTTGAATGACTCCGTTCATCTAAATTGCTGTGATTGGCAAATTTAGACATATTTTCGTTAGGCTTTCTAACGCGATCTCAAGGACAGCTGAAAATCATCATTATACAGAGACCGAAGTTATGTTACATTATAAATGCAGTAGTTTACAAAGCAGTAAAGCTTCATCGGTCCACCAAGACAGTTTAAATCTATTATAAACAACGTATTAACTAGAACTAACCATGAACGTGGAGTCGGGGTTGTTTTGTTTTCACTGTACAGTGAGGAATTGGACGTTGCAGAGGTGCAACTTCCGCTTTACCTGTACAGTCGAGTACCCCCTGTGTAATCATAAACTAAATTACTCAGTTGCCGCATTAATAAAAAAAATGTTTAGATTTAGACTCTCACAAAATACCTCATAAATATGTATTCTACACCTATGTAACACCTATGTATATATGCAATAATATTTTAGCACCATAGTGCTTTTACTTGTATAAAATGTCATTTTAGTACCTTAGTGTCAAATAGGCCCAAGTTGGCCAGGCGATGTTTTAAGTTATGTGTTTTACTGTCTTTTACAACTGTATCGCTTGACACTTAAATAAATTATTTTTCTTCTTTCTTCTCTTCTTCTTCTATAAAGAAGCAATGTTATCTTCAATCAACTTGAGTGACTGCAGTTAACGAGCTTGAATAAACAAAGTATACACATTGGTCTTACCGATCATGAAAAGTTAATCCACTCATCACATACTAAACCGTTAGATATTTTAGTAGATCTATGTTTTTGTTCTGTAACTGTGCCCTAGTTTATTAAATTTTTTTTAGTTTTTACCATTAAACACTATTAAAGCCCAGGGCAGCGTCTGTACAGTTGAAGTAATTGATCCAAATGCAAAATAGTGAAGTCAGAATATCCTCGTGTTCATATTCTAATTTACCAAATGAACAATTACAACTTTAATATATAGTTAACGTTCCCTTTCACCTTAAACGCTAGATTCACTGTTCCTGTTGAACATCAAGTTCAATCCTTTTTTTCAGCATATTTTTATGTATCACAATCGTAGATGTTTGACAAAAAACTAAAATATAATGATATGAATTTTATATCATATTAATTAAAATAATATCTAAGATTTGTTATACTTGCAATATGTATTTTATAAAGTAGAAGAAAAATTGATAGAAAAGAAGAAATCTAGATATAATATGTTTCTAAATATTAACTCATTCTATATTGAAATATTCAATTTTCAAAGAGAAGCAAGTACATGTACATCCAAACTACCGGTATCTGAGAATAAGAACATGTTACTTGCAGAATGGTTTGCTGTTCAGATATATAACTTGAACCCGTCACGTAACACGGACAAACTCTGTTCAGCAAACGTTTCATAAAGGCCTTTATTTTTCAGAGATGCTTTATGTTAGTATCCCCTTGTGTATAAATTTGTTTAAATGACGATTGCAACGGATTTACTTAAATAATTGAGTATTATTAACTTAAGTAAGCAATTGTTAATCGGGTAACAAAGCGGTATAAAGTGTAGTTCAATGAAGCTTAAATGATGTACAAACTCACATTTCGGCATAAAACAACTTATAAAATTATCATATCGAAGTGGCAAAGGAAACATGTCCAATGATTATTTGTCTTCGTACGTAGTGTTTAGCATAGACGCAATATACACCATGAAGACTCTGGAGTGTATGTATAAAATGCACAAGCAAAGATAGGAAATTCAGAAATGCACGGTCGTTAAAATAATTTAGATGATATAGCAACAATACTGTATCGTATGTGGATTGTCTCCTTATTCTTCTGCTATGAGACAGTGTGATTATCAGAAGGCAATTCCAAATATTGGGACACACAAAAATCAAACAAGACAATGACGCTACTCAGATATTAACTATTAGTCATTAACTGCCATAACCTAATTTGAAATTAAATAACGTATGTGGCAATATTGAGTCAATTGAGTGCACAAGTGTTAAAAAACAGAAAATTTAGATTGGTTGACATTGCATTATCTCGGTATCAAAACATGTCCGATAGCCTTCAAATGCTCCTCTCTACTTGAAAGAACTGCTCTCCCTGTATCAACCCTGCCGATCTCTACGATCTTCCCAACAGCTCCAATTGCGTGTTCCATCAACATCTACAAAACTTGGCGATCGCGCCTTCTCAGTTGTTGCCCCTGTCATATGGAACTCACTCCCATATGACCTTAAAAACTGTGAATCTCTAGACTGCTTCAAGAAAAACTTAAAAACCTATCTGTTCTCTATCCGCTGAATTCCCAAATCTCATAGACTTTGTACATAGTTTCTTATCCTTTTCTTTCTCTCTCCAGCGCCGTTGAGCAGCTCATGCTGGAAATTAGGCGCTATACAAATTAATTATTATTATTATTATTATTAAATACAATGCTTATCAAACGTTTCCTTAAAATAAAACACAAATACAAGCATGACTACATGTCACATACGCACAACAGGACTGAAGATTATATTGTCAAAACTTATATTGTCAAACAATATTGAATTAAACATGATAATCTCAAATATTAACAAAATGTAAAAGATGATATTTACAAATATTTACAACTATTTACAACTATTTACAAAGAATAAAAGATGATATTTACAAAATAATAAATATCTAATAAAGGTAATAAATATCTTCATTTCACCCAATGGGAGATATGCTTCGTAGAAAGGACTTTGTTATATATCACTGTTTAGTCATGTTTCCATGAAAACCACAAAAATAAAAAAACATTAAATTTTGTTGGTCTTACCTTCAAAAGGCACATCTAGGAATCATGATTGATAAGTGTATGAAGTTTGGTTGCAGCTAGCATGTAGGCCTTTAGGATATATCCAGTGCTCATCCCAATTTCCAATATATGTCGTCATTGGAGAAAATGATATTTCTTTTAATTAACAAGAAACATGTAGGCCCGTAAGTTCGAAGCTAGTTTTAAGGTGGTTTAAGCTAGTCCGGGTTTAATTTTAAAGTTAAACCACGATTGGTAAGTTCGAAGCTGGTTTGCCCTAAACCTGGTCTAAAATAGCCTGAACCACCTTGATTTTAGAGCAAAATTTAAACCAGCTAGGGGGCTAGTTTAACATGACTTTTCCCCCTTGTTGATGATGTGTTACCAACTATTATTGTGAATAGAATACGTGTTATGCAAATTTATGTATATATCAAAATATGTTTTACCTTCTGTGACATTCCACTACCTCTTCCCCTTATATCCACAATATTTTGGAATTCTATCTGTGTTACAAGAGCAATCAAAAGATCAGAATGTTTATCTTTATATCACCCATGAAAAGACTGACCAAAAAACAGCAAAAAGGTGAGCGTGGCTCACCAATACCCCCGACCGTGCATCCCTGACCAAATAAATTACTGCTTACCTCTCAAAACTTAGACATCCCATTATCCAGACCCTCACCTCACCCTCGTGTCTTCTGATATCAAATATACCAACACTCGTTGATAAAAGTAATTTGTTACTTTATCAACTTGTGTTGATATATTTGATATCAGAAGACACTTGGGTGAGATTCTCTTAATATCAACTGTATATATATAATTTTGCTTTTATAATGATATTCATGTGTGTGAGCTGATGCGTGCGTATGCTTGTGCGTGTGCGCATGCGTGCGCGTTTGAATGTGTGTGAGTGTATGCGTGTTTGAATGTGCGTGTAGGCCTACGTGTGCATGCGTGTGTGTGGATATTTAATTGTTAATGTTTGAATTATGCTGGTGTCTCATAAGCCTGGATGTTGTTTCTTACATAACTGATTTAAAAAAATGTCTTTCAATTGCTGTTATAACAACATGTGACACGTTGATAAAATATATTTCTTCTTCTTCCCTATAGTTTGGGAGATATCCTCCAGACAAAGGACTTGGTCATAATGGGATTTTGCACAGTTTTTTTTACCTTCATGCTACAACATGCAAACAACCAATGATATACACAAACTAACTAGTTTTGATAAAGTTAAAACCTGACAAGACGCACTCCCTCAGCAGAAGGCCTATTACACGGATATTTTTGCGCTTGAAAACACGAAGATGAGCTTTCTTTGAATATAATGACGTCATACGCACGAGCAACATTACGTCACAATCCGCTGTAGAACGAGCGGGAAATCCTGCCATACGCGTATAATGCATTAATTTACTTGCCTGATGTGTTTTAAAATATCATCCTCTCAAAATACATTTAGCGCTGAAAAACAGTTGTATATTTTATAAATGTTAGGTAGAAAAATTGACATTGATGCGTAAAATAAAACAAAAATCATTATTCAGGTCGTGAACTTTGACATGTTTTTCGATTTGTAGGGATTCTCAATAGCCTGTGCATGAATCGTCACTGAAATAATAAAGAAGGTTTTTTTTTGTTGCTAAATTCATATGTGTGTCTTTTTTCTAAACGATAACACCATTGTTTTTCTAAACGTTTCATTAACAATACATGTTCATAGATTTTGTTTATAATTCAATGCCTGAATTTGTTTTATAATATTTCCACGACAATTAAAAGGCCTAATTCGGTTTTGATTCATGTCAGCCACAACCAAATTACAAGAACATGAATAAATTGTTAAACCAAGTTTTAAAGTATGCAAATGTGGTCTAGTTTTTCACATTATGTTATAATAAATACAACAACAACACTTAATAAAAGTACCGAGGGTACAGAAGCTCACCTTAAAATGAATGATGTGGTAATATGGTTTAATTGTGTAACCATCTTTTATATGATAATTGATTATGGCTGCCATCATGATTTTTTTTATCTTTTAAAATGCTATTCTTCTGTTGGAAACCACTAGAGCTTGAACAAACATTAATACAAGAATGATATAATCATGATTTGTTAACAAGCAGTAGGTTTTTGTATAACTTTTTTGTATATCTATGGCTAAATTGGTGACCATCTTGGACTTTTTAATCTTCAAAATGCTACTTTTATGTGAGCATCTGTATTAATTTCATTATGATATCTTGATTGGTTTAGGAGTATTCATTTAGTCACACTCTCAACTTCCAAAGAACTAAAAAGATGATTCACATATACATTTGGAATATATCCCTCTGACACAAATCACAGCTAGTGATAGTTCCAATTGCCAAAGTAAACTGTCCAGGTCAATGTCTCATGTAATTCTAACTGAAGATTTCTGAATATCTTAAATCTTGACATATGTTAGTGCAATCTGATTGGTCAGAACAGGCTAGCAACATGGGGGTTTATGCTAATTACTAGATATGATGACCTATGATGACCTCTTGCACCTGCATGTTGCTTATGTAACTTATCCTCTTATGTAAGTTACTGTTATTCGATATAGTGAGTGTCCTCCCCTCATTTCAATATGCAATACAGATACTCTTTAAAGGAGAGTTGCAGGAGAGGGGCTGGAAGGATAGATAGGGGGGGATAGAAGGAATGTGGGATAGAAGAGAGGTTTGCAATGGAAGGACAGGAGAAAAAAGGGGAGGAGGGAAAGGGGGGATAGAAGGGGTGGGGGTAGAAGAGAGGTTTGCAATGGAAATAATCTGGAGGTCAACTCAGTAATATGTTTATTGAAGTATCTTAACTAACAGAGAGAATTGGTGAGGAAGACTTTGTAAAACAAGATGTGTTTGTGAAACACGAATGCCCCCGGATGCATCCTGCTCGCTGTGTCAAGGTCAAGGTCACAAGGTCAAATGTCATGGTGTCATCTGAAAGGTCTCATCACAAGGGATCCATATGTCAAGTATCAAAGAGCTAGCTCTGACCAATCAAAAGTTATGACCAAGGTTAAAGTTTTTGTGGACAAACGGACAGACGGACGGACGGACGGAAAAGGTCAAATATCATGGTGTCATCTGAAAGGTCTCATCACAAGGGATACACATGTCAAGTATCAAAGACCTAGCACTGACAGTATAGAAACTATAGCCAAGGTTAAAGTTTTCGGAAAAGGCTCGCTGTGTCAAGGTCAAGGTCACAAGGTCAAATGTCATGGTGTCATCTGAAAGGTCTCATCACAAGGGATCCATATGTCAAGTATCAAAGACCTAGCTCTGACCAATCAAAAGTTATGACCAAGGTTAAAGTTTTTGTGGACAAACGGACAGACAGACAGACAGACAGACAGACAGACGGACGGACGGACGGACGGACGGACAGACGGACAGGTGAAAAACAATATAGGGATCCATATGTCAAGTATCAAAGACCTAACTCTGACCAATCAAAAGTTATGACCAAGGTTAAAGTTTTTGTGGACAAACGGACAGACAGACAGACAGACAGACAGACAGACAGACGGACGGACGGACAGACGGACAGGTGAAAAACAATATACCCCCGGAATCTCCGATTCGGGGGCATAAAAAGAATTGTTCAGACAGCTGTTCAATTAGTTTTGAAGATGAATATTAAATTATATCTTTTATTAGCATGACAAACAAAATAAAAGATAATTTGTTATTCATTAACCAAAATTTTCAATTTGGAATAAATTAATTGCATGGGTACAAAGGACTAAAAAACCTAACAGTTAGTGTTGGGAGTGAACAAATTTAATCATTTTAAATGCTTTTGAAAAGGATTTGTTTGAATTGAATGATCATTATAATTATCTAGATAATCATTGTTCAGACCGTAATCAGATATAGATGATTATAAAATGTATATTTATCCCTCACTGGCTATGTTATTTGCCATATATGAAGTGTCAAAAATTATGTAAAACGGAAAGGATTTATTAAAACAGTCATGCTACAGGCTGTTCGCAGATAAAGATGATTCATACAGTTTTTTGTAACTGTATTTATAGTGTTGATAAATATTACAACAAGCGTATCAATACAAATATAATGACATTGATTTGATTGATCAGGAAATGTATTCTTTTCAATGAATTTCATGAAATCTAATTGAAAATTCAATATAATTGACATATTAACCATCTTGGATTCTTAATAAAATAAATGCATCTTTGTCAGGAATCAATAAATAAAAAAATACTCACTTTTCAGAATGATATCTTAATTGATTTAGTAGGAGTAGTACTTGGCCTGAAATCTTATTGAAAAATAATGACTTCTATGATGACATGTTGTTCCCAGAACCCCTTCAGCATGATACAATTATCATTTATTTTTACAGGTATTTATAAAACACATGGTATTGGAACTGGAACCGGATACAAAATACCTCTATTATTAACTTATCATGTAGATAACTGAACATAAAAGCAGATTCTTGACTTGTTAATATTAACTCATCGTGCAGATTGTTGTACACAAAAGCTGATTCTTGACTTGTTTAAATTGTTATTTGTAAAAAGTATTACTATTAATAGAATACAAGTATACTTTTCATAAAGACAATTTATATACTTTCCATAAAGTCCATTATGTTCTATTTATCAATTGGGTCAGGATTACTATGCAATATACAAGCAGGCAGGGCTGCTAGCCCCAGATCCTTAAGGAGAGTGTAGCAATTTGTGTATTTGGCTTTGTGTACGTATATTTGGAGAAGCATCCTAGTGTGCTGAGCATGTAAACCTGAACTCTGGCTAAGCCCTTATGTGTGGAATTAAAAGACTTGACCGGAGAGAACATGAATTGTTGTGAAAAAATATATATAATTTCACAAAATTTAGTTAGCTTATGTCCTAAATTGATTTTGTGTAAAGAAGAACTTCAGTTAGATAAATAAATGATACAAATATGATAAAAGTCAGGAACTGGAACCTGATGCAAAATAACTCTTTCCACATCAACTTATCATGTAGATTGCTAAACACAAAACAAGTGACAAGTTTTGTGTAAGTTGTTATTCTTAGAAAGAACATATCACTGTCATGAGAATACAAGTCTTAATTTCCATAACTCTTATTGCATACACATGGCCATATAGCATAATGCTCTACCATATCAATTGGGTCAGGTTGATTATGCAACAGACTAGCAGCTGACACTATGATGCTAGCAGCCTGTATTGGGATCTGTATTAGACAGCATAGTGGACTCAACAGAAATATCTGAACTCTGGTTGACCCCTTATGTGTGGTATTTAAAGGAATATAAGGGAGATACCATTGTTCAAAATCTAACATGATGTTTAATGTGATTGGGTTTTTGCAGCTAGTTGCCATAAATATTTTAAACAAATTAATAAATTATGTTTGTCTTTCATCTTAATGTTTTAGAAACACTTAAAAATATAGAACAACTTGCATGACAATCTTAAATATTCCATATTCAAGATAATATTATGATTAGTAAGTTCAAATTAGAGAATTTATATAGTGCGAGTGATCACTTGATGAAAGCTAAAATTTAGTAATAATGATGTGTCATCTGCAGCTGAAAAGTCAATATGGATGCTATCGCGGCCATCTTGGATTCTCAAAACTGAAACGTCTACCTTTGTGGGAGGAATCACTATAGGTATAACATACTACAATATGAAAATGATATCTAGATTGGTTTAGAAGTAGTCATTTTCATGAAATCTCATTGAAAATTCAATATGGCTGCTACCACGGCCATCTTGGATTCTCAAAACTGAAACATCTACCTTTCTGTGCGGAATCACCATAGTTATAACATACTACAATTTCAGAATGATATCTAGATTGGTTTAGGAAGAGTAGTCTTTTCATGAAATCTAATTGAAAATTCAATATGGCTGCCATAGCGGCCATCTTGGATTCTCAAAATTGAAACATCTACCTTTCTGTGAGGAATCACCATGGGTATAACATTCTACAATTTCAGAATGATATCTGCATTCGTTTAGGAGGAGTAGTCTTTTTCGTGAAATCTAATTGAAAATTCAATAAGGCTGCCATGGCGGCCATCTTGGATTCTCAAAACTGAAACGTCTACCTTTCTGTGAGGAATCACCATGGGTATAACATACTACAATTTCAGAATGATATCTGGTTTCGTTTAGGAGGAGTAGTCTTTTTCCTGAAATCTAATTGAAAATTCATTATGGCTGCCATAGCGGCCATCTTGGATTCTCAAAACTGAAACGTCTACCTTTCTGTGAGGAATCACCATGGGTATAACATACTACAATTTCAGAATGATATCTGCATTCGTTTAGGAGGAGTAGTCTTTTTCGTGAAATCTAATTGAAAATTCAATATGGCTGCCATGGCGGCCATCTTGGATTCTCAAAACTGAAACATCTACCTTTCTGTGGGGAATCACCATGGGTATAACATACTACAATTTCAGAATGATATCTGAATTCGTTTAGGAGGAGTAGTCTTTTTCCTAAGATCTAATTGAAAATTAAATATGGCTGCCATGGCGGCCATCTTGGATTCTCAAAACTGAAACGTCTACCTTTCTGTGAAGAATCACCATGGGTATAACATACTACAATTTCAGAATGATATCTGGATTCGTTTAGGAGTAGTCGTCTTTTTCCTGAAAGTTTACGGACGGACAGACAGACGGACGGACGACGGACGAATTGCCATGACATAAGCTCACATTTACTTCGTAAAGATGAACTAAAAACAGATATTGGAAAATTTTTCAAAAAACCGTTCGTTTGTTACAGAGATGAGGATGAACATTTGAAGGCCGCTTCACTCAACAAGCCGCTGTTTCTGACGGACTTTCGTAGTGATTAAAATTGGGTTTTTATCTTCCAAAAGTAATTAAAAAGGGTTCGAATGTATATTTGTTTTTCATATTATGTTATAATGAATACAATGACAACATTTTAAAACAGATATTGGACAATTTTTCAACAAATCGTTCGTTTGTGACAGAGATGAGAATGAACATTTGAAGGCCGCTTCACTCAACAAGTCGCCGTTACTGACGGACATTCGTAGTGATTAAAATTGGGTTTATATCTTACAAAAGTAATTAAAAAGGGTTCAATTGTATATTTGTTTTTCATGTTAGGTCCTAAGAAATACAATGAGTGTATTTTCACGCACATATCTCTTACTTTCTTACACAATCATCATTCCATATTCTTACTGACAGGTCACAAACTAACGACATTCACAAAGTATGTTTTATAACATTCTAATTTTGATCTAACTCTAACTTGTTATTATTTACAAATTCACAACATATCCAAACAAGATAAACTAACTATATTCAATCTGACAAGGCCTGTTGAATGAGATGTATTTTCTGGTCAGTGACGGAGATCTCGCGCCCGCTGACCAGTCTCATTCTTGTAGCACAGTGGTTGTTGTCTTGATAAACGTGAAACATGGGGAAAACCGGCTGGGTGAACTTCAGGTCTAATTTACACAAGAGTTTCCCCCTCCCCACGTCTAGGAACGCTACCCTCCCCCTCCCCACATCCAGCACCAACCCGAAGGTGAAGGTGACCTCTACACCATATGTGGGGAGGGGGAGAGTGACACACTCATCAACCCTATGTCCCTCCCACTCCTCCTGACCTCTCCTCCTTATCCGGATACAGAGCTGGTCGGGGTGAAGGTGACACACGTCCCTCACAGACACGCCGACCCCGCCGGGGAGATCAGAAACACAGCTCCTCTCTTCCATGTTGCTCTCTCCCTCCTTCACCCCCATCTCCAGCAGGACCCAGCCTCTCTCCCTCCACCTCAGTGTAGATTGAGTCTCCCAGTAGGAGGGAGACGTGAGGGGGGAGGGGGAGGGAGGGAGGGGGAGCGGACTGCTACAAGTCCCCCAGAACGTCTTGAACTGACCCGGAGTGTTTCTCTCTCCACTACCCGCCATGTTGTTCAGTTCCCGTCCAAAATCTTCCACTTGTAGCTTTCTGTGTACTTTCTGTGAGTTGAAAATCATCGCCCGGCCTGGAATAAACATGTTTGTTGTTATTTAAACATATACAAATAGCATCTTAAAATCTTTATGTTTATATATCAAACATTTTGATGACATTTTTATTGGTAATTGTCAAGATTTTTTAAAACTTTGTTCAACCGCGCAAAGTCAAAACAAAATGGCTAATTTCAGAGATCATCAAATAAAAGAACATTTTCATAAAAAAACATAAACAAATGGCATATTAAAATGTTTATTTTTATATTTTAAGTAGTTTTATGATAAAATAATTGATAATTATATCTATATTTTGAAAATTAGTTCAACCGCTCAAACAAAAAAACTGTCTGATATTTTAGAGTTGATTATCGTGTGAATAAACAAATTTTGTACTCCAAACATATACAAATAATATCTTGAAATGTTTATTTCAGTATTTTGAATAATTCTATGACAAAATTATCGATCATTGGAACAAAAAATATAAATTTTGTTTTATCCGGCAAAACACAATATTAGATCTAGTTGATTTTGCTGACAGTCGGTCTCAAAATAGATCCATTTGCGTTAAGCATAGAACAAATTGTTCTTATACAAACTATACAAATGGCATCTTAAAATCTATATTTTGATATTTTGAATACAATTATGTAATAATATTTGATAATTGCACAAAAAAAATATAATTTTGTTTGCCACTCGAATTTACATAATCAGTTGTTTTCTCCAAGATGGAGTCACGGTCTGCTAAATACGAACTATTTGTATAAAACATTGGTGAATATATATATACAAATGGCATCATGAACTATTTATTTTACTGTTTCAAATACTTTGATGATAAACTATTCAATACTTGCACAAATAAGTTTTAAGTTTTATCGCTGACAAATGAATGATAATTCAGCTGCTTTCTCAGAGCTGTGGGTTGTAAATAAGATCACTTACCAACGGTACGTTATTAAAATTGTTTTGCCGGAATATATACAAATGGCATCTTGAAATGTCTATTTTACAGATTTTAATACTTTGGTGACTAAATATTTTAAAAGTTGCAAACAAAAATAAAAACTTTGTTCAGCTGCTTTCTCAATCGCGGTCAGCAAATAACAGCAATAACTGTTAAAATAGGTTGCCGAAATAGGCACAAGTGACATCTTGAATTGTTTACTTACATGTTTAAAATAGTTTGGTGATATAGTTTACCGCTAAAATTGACAAAAAGGCTACATTGTAAAAACTGATTGTCCTGTAAAAAACATCGTTGTATTCAAACATGGTATCCAAAATAGTTCCTTCATTATTGATTATATGATAAATCTCTATAAAGATAATAAATCAATTAGAAAACAAACATGCATGCGTTTTTGATCATTTTGAAGTGTAGTTTTCAGAACTTAACCAAAGCTAGTTTTTCGTCAAACAAACTTATAATATCTTATATAATTGTATTTCATATATTTCATAATATCACACACATGTATTACTTTTTAAGAGATTTGTTTGATATATTGTTACAAATGTTTTCATCTTTGTATAGCGAGCTGTGTGATAAATACATGTAGAAAAAAAATTAGAACAGATTGTACTGCAAACATAAAATAAAAGTACCGAGGGTACAGAAGCTCACCTTAAAATGAATGATGTGGTATTGGTTTAATTATACATGTAACCATCTTTTATATAATTGATTATGGCTGCCATCATGATTTTTTTATCTTTTAAAATACTAGTCTTCTTTTGGAAACGACTAGAGCTTGAACAAACATTAATACACGAATGATATAATCATGATAAGTTAACAAGCAGTAGGTTTTTGTATAACTTTTTTGTATATCTATGGCTGAATTGGTGACCATCTTGTACTTTTTAATCTTCAAAATGCTACTTTTATGTGGGCATCCATATTAATTTCATTATGATATCTTGATTGGTTTAGGTGTATCCATTTAAATGTCATTCATTACTTACAGGATGGTGGGCACTTACATTTGTTTTGTAGTGAATCATTAATATGATTTCAAGATTATTTCACTGATGGTTATGCTGCATGGGATATTGAGAATCCCAAAAGTACAGATTTTTCAAGGAAAATGAATGACTGATTGAGAGGAAAGTCATAAACACAGCAATGCATAAGACACGTTTATTTTGTTCACATAATATTTACATGTCAAGTGACCATGAGATGTCTTTCATTAAAGTATCAATTTATTTAACACTCATACAGTACTATAATGGTAAACATTTTTGCATTGTCAAATCAACAGAGAGATATGACAAATCAAATTTCCTTATTTTTCTTACTAAACCCTTTTCGATTTTCATCTGCATATTTATTCCACATCAACTTATCATGTAGATTGCTAAACACAAAGCTTATTGTAGACAAGTTTTGTGTAAGTTGTTATTCTTAGAAAGAACATATCACTGTCATGAGAATACAAGTCCATAACTTTTATTGCATACACATGGGCCATGGCCATATAGCATAATGCTCTACCATATCAATTGGGTCAGGTTGATTATGCAACAGACTAGCAGCTGACACTGTGATGCTAGCAGCCTGCCTTGGGATGTGTATTGGACAACATAGTGGAATATCTGAACTCTGGTTGACCCCTTATGTGTGGTATTTAAAGGAATAAAAGGGAAATACCATTGTTTAAAATTTAACATGTTTAATGTGATTTGGTTTTTGCAGCTAGTTGCCATAAAGATTTTAAACAAATTAATCAATTATGTTTGTCTTTCATCTTAATTTTTTTTAGAAACACTTAAAAATATAGAACAACTTGCACGACAATCTTAAATATTCCATATTTTAAGATAATATTATGATTAGTAAGTTCAAATTAGAGAATTTATATGGTGCCAGTGATCACTTGATGAAAGCTTAAAATTTAATAATAATGATGTGTCATCTGCAGCTGAAAAGTCAATATGGCTGCTATTGCGGCCATCTTGGATTCTCAAAACTGAAACGTCTACCTCTCTGTGCGGAATCACTATAGGTATAACATACTACAATATAAAAATGATATCTAGATTGGTTTAGGAGAAATAGTCTTTGTCATGAAATCTAATTGAAAATTCAATATGGCTGCCATGGCGGCCATATTGGATTCTCAAAACTGAAACGTCTACCTTTCTGTGCGGAATCACCATGATAATAACATAATACAATTTCAGAATGATATCTGTATTCGTTTAGAAGGAGTAGTCTTTTTCATGAAATCTAATTGAAAATTCAATATGGCTGTCATGGCGGCCATCTTGGATTCTCAAAACTGAAACGTCTACCTTTCTGTGAGGAATCACCATGGGTATAACATATTACAATTTCAGAATGATATCTGTATTCGTTTAGAAGGAGTAGTCTTTTTCATGAAATCTAATTGAAAATTCAATATGGCTGTCATGGCGGCCATCTTGGATTCTCAAAACTGAAACGTCTACCTTTCTGTGGGGAATCACCATGGGTATAACATACTACAATTTCAGAATGATATCTGAATTCGTTTGGGAGGAGTAGTCTTTTTCGTGAAAGTTTACGGACGGACAGACGGACGGACGGACAGACGGACAGACGGACGGACAGACGGACGACGGACGAAGCGCCATGACATAAGCTCACATTTACTTTGTAAAGGTGAGCTAAAAACCATATTCAAAATCATTTTGAGGTATTTTATGAAAAAAAATCCATATATTCCACGAACTACTAAAACCCTGGGCCCTGTTTCACTAAACGTTCGTATCGTTCCAGACTTCTTAAAATTGATCTAAGCATTACGATTTTGTTCATTTGCGTTCCACTTAAAGATCGCAGCACACAAAAATTATTCAACAAGTTCAGTAAAAAGATTATGACAACAAAGGAGGTGTCGCAACTTGAGATTTTGTTCGTAAATGTAACAAAGTTGGCGTCAGTCGAGTAACAGTGCCTTCAGTCAATCAATCTTTTTAAAATATGATCTGTTTGCTGCACTACGCTACGAAGGTAGATCTATAATCTGCGTAACGCAGTGAAGAAAATATGGTATCATTTTTAATGAGATTGGTTAATATAATTATATTTCAAATCTACTGCTGTAAAATCCCTCTCCCAGGATTATACGCCATTACAATGACAGCCACTACTCAAACACTTTCAGAAACCCAGCACGCAGACACATTAATTAACACAAGGCTAATTATGACAATCCATCTGACTATGATGAGATGGTCTGCACGAAAAATATCTTAGTTTTTTTTTGTTTTTTTTTTAATGTAGGTGTAGCATTTTTCTTTATTTGATTTAGAATGTGTTTTAAAAAATCACTTCTTCTTGTTTGTCATCTGGACTATTCCATAAGATAGGCCAGGTAAGAGGCTGCAGCTTAGATGTGCACTGAACCATAAATGTTGTTGTCGGCTGTCTGCGTGATACTGCTTATCTCTCCGAGCTAAACAATTAAAGATCTCGGCCCCTAACTTCACAACATAAACTTTGTTTCATTGTTTTAGGATGTTGCCTTGTCCGATTGTCTTGGGAAGTCGTCTGAGGCAATTACTATTTTATTGAAGTATTTTTATATAGGCATTATATGCTTCGGTAATTATCCAATTCTTCGTAAATCACTTACTGTTATTAAAATATACAATTGTATGATTGAGACGCACGGAAGTGAATGTCAATCACAACCTATTCTGACATATTGTTTGCTCAAGGTTTTAAAATCAAATGTCAAATATTATGAAATATATATGTGAGCTTTCCAGATATATTGTATTCAGTGGACAAATTGGTGGAAGTTAGATTGGATTTTTGCATGGAGATGAGTCAGCAGGTGGGGTATGGGCCATGAGGCATTCACTATGCCTCCATGTGCCGTCAACATCACAACTGACCTCACCTTCATTACTTTTGTAACAACTACTCTGTTGTCGTAACGAATAAACCATCATCTCTGTGACGTCATTATCTTGTTTGTGTATCTGTCCACTCTTTGCCTGTCATGAAGCTAATTCCCTGGGAAGAAGTATTGACTATACTAGTGCCACTTAAAGGGGGACTGAAATGGTCTATGGCCACTTTCGGGATTCATAAAGAGCGGCATGTAATTTAAATCAGAGTCAAGTTTGAATTTTCGAAATCGGACGGCAACTTGCCTAAATACGGGTTTTAAAATACACTGTTCTGCTGAGATGCCCGCTATATGATGATGATGATGATAATGATATCAGATATGAATTGTTGAGACGCTGTGATATGCTGAGAGAAGACTTCTGTGATTGCCAGGATGTAGAGCGTGTTAGTTTTATTTTATCAAATCCTGTGATATGTCCTTTAGTTGCCAAAACCTGCGCATCTATTTTACAACGACGGAAATGTTTTCTTTACAATGCTTAAGGTTTTACCTATTGATGTGTATATATCTTTATCTTCTCCCTTGTGGTATTTATTTCTATGTTTGCTTTTCTGCAGTTTTACACACGTATTTATATATCTCTATTTATTATTAATTTTTTTTAATGTATGTATAACTTTTATAAGTTCTGTACACTTATCATCTCACAGTCTCTCATAACTCTTTACAGAGTGGCTCATTGCATTTTAAAACATATTGTATGTTTGTATATTTTATCTGCAATTTTTATATTTTAATGTAATGAGGTGAGACTTGAATAAACTATCTGTCTGTCTGTCTGCCTAATTAGCCCCGGCGAACAGAATCTGTGGTCACTGAAGCGTGTCCCGAGCGTGTCTACCTACTGTGACGTAGCAGTAGGCGAGTAGTTTCACCTAATGATCATGTTTCAACGGGAAATGACACCTTTTTAATCATTCATTTAACATACAAATATTCACAATAAACACTCAAATTTCGTATATTCCGAAGGACCGAAACCTTAGTTATCCGACAACTCAATAACGATTTATTCAAGCCAATAATTATTGTATAAACATGTAGTATCGTATATTTCAAAACCCTATCAAATGACGCAAAACGACGACTGCCTCGTTAAATTGGCGCCGTTATGGCTAGACATGTCCGTTTAAAGTGATAATCTGATGGTCTGTTGTTTGCTGAATCTTACATAACATACACTGACTATTATTTCCGACGGTGACAAATAACAAATCGTTTATATTTTCAGTGAACAAACCAAATATTTTCCACAATCGAATACCTAAAATGTTATTTTTTTTGGAGTTTATTGCAATATAAAGATATGTTATACGGTGTATAATTTTACCATAGTGGTTTGAAAGGAATGGAAAAGTGTTAATCATAGGTGAGGTTATATGTTATTTATTATATTTTTTCTCTTATGAAAAGATAGGCGCCACCGTGGATAATCTATAGTACGTTATGATCAATCTCCGTAGTTTTTACAACACATATAATTAATAAAATAGTTAAACATTATTTACCAATGGTTGATCTATTCAATATATATAAGATTTCAATTCGTATTGAAAATGAAACAATTTTATTTTTGGGATCACACTGTTTTGCATATAACATTCCGCATAATGATACAGTCACATCCATCAAAGTGATTCCAACAACAAAAGTAGTACAGAGTATTTCTTAGATATAATCGTACTTGCTTCTGGCCTTCTTTTATAAATCAGAATTTAACACATAAATCGTTTGGTTTGAAGTAGGTTTATCTCCAGACATTATGGTGGATACGCAAATGGAGACAGGCCCGGTGGGCGGGGCGTCACGCTCTAATGAGTTTTCAAAACGTTCGCCTGTTAATTTCGGCGGCGTTCTAAAAACAGGGTATAAAATGCTGATTAAAAGCCTAATTTATGTGTGTATTGTCTCATTTATATGCTCATTGCATTCTCATAGATCATGGTACTTGAGATATTGATATATTATTCTTAGAAAAAGTACATTGCATGACCTCTTTAAGAAGCAGTCGTTATCTATGTACTTATTGAATACATTAGGATCAGCGTTAGTTCATTTTGGTAGTGTAACACACAACATTCGTTCGTTGGACGTTTCTAACTTGAGTGTTACTCGAAATATAGACACCTCAAAGTAAAGTAAAAGATAATTGGATTCCCCGTAACACACTACAAACGAAGCTTAATCTAGTAACTCATGCTAGTTGTAACATTAAAAACTTATTACATTTTGGAAGAATACATATATAAAATAATTCTGCACTCATTATTTTGTTCATTAAATTCCTATGATGAATTGGTCGTATATCGATCAGAAGAAACATCCATGAAATAAAAACTTGAATGGAATAACGACTCGCGATCGGACTTAACAGTTGCTGATTTATTATTTACTTATTGATTAACAAAGACCTCCTTATTTGTAAATGATTAAAATATAAGAAAAATCTGAAGTGGAGGTATTTTGTTTTTACCTCAATCGACTATTTGATAAAACTACACAATAGAAGACAAAATTAATGAGCAACATTTTTAAGCTGCTCTTCATGTATTTAAACATCTGGTATTATGAACTATAAGAGGCTATCCAGCCTTTAGATTTTCAGTCCTAAATCATTAAAATAGAGCCGTTGGCTCTGTAGCTCATCTCTATGCTGTCATAAGCTGACAGGAAGATATATTCGATTCGATAGTGTTTATTAGGTATTGTAACTATATAATAGGTAGATTAATTGAATGCATAATTTCGAATATTAAACGTATTTGAGATGTCCTCTTGATTTTTCCATAAAATCAAGCATTTTAGAGATATTATGCATAAATGGATATATTTGCAAGTCCAGTGATGAGATATGAACTTCGATCAGCATATTAGATATTTTGTAGCTTATCAAAACCAAATAAAGTTTACTCTGTGTCACTTTAAAGGTGTGGCCCCTGTGGCCCTTACTTTATGTCCTGACTAGTCAAGGAGTCTGGAGAAGACGTTGAAAATGCACAAAGTTTCCGGGGGGACGGACGGACAACATGCCGTGCCTTACAGGCCAGGTGAGGTGAAAATGTGAATAATTTTTAGATATTTTTAGTTCCGTTTTATCATAAAACTATTCCTCATACTTGAGATAAGCCATCAAATTAAAAGAGAGTTAAAATATTTGTTCCTAGGGTTATTTTACTGAATTTTTACATACAAACGATTTAATCATTTTGTAGGCTGAAATACTGCTTTAGCTTGGGACTTTTCTTAAAAGGTCACCAAAGTGCCCGTAATTCAATAGTGATAATAACTAAAATGCATTAGAGTAACAAACGTACATTTGAGTTTAGATAGAACATTTTGTATTTGACTATAAATTAACAAATACATTTATACACACACAAAAAACAGTAAAATATTAGAAAAATGGTTTTTAATATTATGCACACATTTACATGTATGTCTAAATAGTGCTGTCATGTTATTATCATTCAATGTCTTCAAAGGGTGCTTTTGTTTCAAAACACATGACATTACACTATCTTCCGTTTGTTTCTTACAAACGACCCTTTTCATACCTAGATATGAAACAAGACCAGCGAAAGATGCTTTTAGACTGAGCAGGGGTACACCTTAATCATAGTCGTTAACTTGCTGACTCTAAGGACTGTGCTGACTTTAAGGACTACCTTGAGTTACACTACGTTGAAATGACGTATACTTAACGGCGATACTTTATATTCAAAGTAATCGGGGTACCTAAAAAAAATATATATTTTGTATTTATATGTTTACCCTTTTTATTTCATGGTGTGTATTCCGACTTGCTGAATGATGACCTATTTAATTATTATATGATTGGGGGTGAAATACCGAGATCTATCAATGACAGTAAACCGTGTTATCAGTCACTAGTGACAATAACAATGGACCGTGTTATCAGTCACTAGTGCCGCTGTTTTTCAGGGCATTATCATTTGCAGAAGCCCAAGGTCATCAATTAACTGCCCGACGAAGGAGGGCAGTTGAAAAGACCGCGGGCTTGTGCAAATGATAATGCCCTGAAAAACTGCGTTACCGTTATTATAGCTAAATGGATGGAATTTGTTCTTATTTAGAGTAGAGCCGTGCTTTTCCGTACACCCGAGGAAAGGAACACTCGTGGAGTTATAGCAATTTATATCATCCTCACTGTTAATTGATTTTATAAAAGCTGAATTAGATTCTGCTTTTATTTTTATAGACCTTTTGGAACTTGAGAAGAAGATGAAAATAGGTTTTCAAGGTTGTGCACCCGTGACCCTATTTGGGGTCATGGGGTCACGAAATGTACAATTTAGAATCCCCATTGGCCAAGGAGTCTGCACATATCGTTTTTAACTCTCTAGTCCTTTTAGAACCGGATAAGAAGATGAAAATAGGTTTTTAAGGTTGTGACCCCTGTGACCCTATTTGGGGTCACATGGTCACCAAAGTTACAAATTAGAATCCCCATTGTCCAAGGAGTCTGCACATATCATTTTTAACTCTCTAGTCCTTTTAGAACTGGAGAAGAAGATGAAAATAGGATTTTAAGGTTGTGACCCCTGTGACCCTATTTGGGGTGTTGGGGTCACGAAATCTACAATTTTGAATCCCCATTGGCCAAGGAGTCTGCACATATCGTTTTTAACTCTCTAGTCCTTTTAGAACTGGAGAAGAAGATGAAAATAGGTTTTTAAGGTTGTGACCCCTGTTGTTAACGTATGTAAATACGTATGGGTGGCTGAGAGATGTGAGTGAGTGACTTTGCATGTTAACGCATGCGCACGGCTGTCAATTCATATTCCCATGTACCGGCCGGACATGGAAGGCTTGTAAGATCCTAGCAATAAATATGTCCTGGTAACACGTCTTGGTGTTTTATAACCACGAGTCCTACTTTAACATGGTTGCAGAGCGTGGTTGTAGTTCCCAAGCAAGTGACAGGACATTAATAATAAAATAGCGAAGTGAAAGGAAGAATTAGCGAAGCGTGTAGTGAAACAAAATGGCGACAGGAAATTACAGAATTCCTCCTGCATTCCTCGACGACAAGCCTTATAGTCGATGGGTGGAAGAAGTTAAAGTGTGGCAGACAGTAACAGACCTAGCTGTGGAAAAACAAGGTGCGGCGATAGCTCTCTCATTGCCAGAAACAGAGAACATTCGTGATAAAGTGTTTAATGAACTGGGCGCGGCGAAACTCGGCGATAAAGATGGTGTGAAAACTCTCCTTACTTTCTTGGATGGTATTTACAAGAAGGATGAAATTACAGCAGCGTATGAGGTATATAGTGACTTTGATAGATTTAAAAGGTTACCAAACATGAGCATGGAAACATATGTTTCAGAGTTTGAAAAACTTTACAACAAAACTAAGAAATTCAAAATGACATTGCCAGAATCAGTGTTAGCTTTCCGTCTGCTTGACGGTTCAGGGTTAGAACACAAAGACAGACAGTTAGTTCTCACAGGGGTTGATTATAATGAATCAACGACTCTTTTCAAACAAATGTCACTTTCATTGAGAAAATTCTTTGGGAAACAATCAATGCCAAACTCAAGTTTTTCATGTCCAACAATTAAAGTTGAGCCAATATATTTGACAGATGAGTCACAAGCAACAGCATATTACACACGTGCCCGTTCATATGGACCACGTCGTAGTAGAAACAATCGACGTGGAAGAAGAGGTTATTATCTTCAACATAGTAATTTCCAAAATTCTAGACAAAGGGGTAGAGGTCAGAGAATCTTGAATCCAATAGGGGACGATGGTCCACAAAGATGTGTTATTTGTGAATCAATTTATCACTTTGCAAGAGACTGTCCAGATTCATATGAAAACATGAAATTACAATCAGAAGAGGCTGTACTATTTACAGGAAACATGAAAACAGATATGCAGGTACTGACATGTGAAGCAATGAATGCTGCAGTTTTAGATAGTGGTTGTACATCAACAGTTGCAGGTGAGATCTGCTTGGAAAACTATGTTGGCAATTTGGATAAAGATCAGCGGAAGAAAGTGACAGTATGTGAAAGTGATAAAATCTTTAGATTTGGTGGCGGAGAAAAATTAATCAAGAAAGTTACTATTCCATGTAAAATTGCAGGACAAAACTGTTCTATAACGACTGATGTTGTGAGTAGTGACATTCCCCTTCTTCTTGGAAAACCAGCCATGAAAGAGGCCCGTGTTGTACTTGATCTTGAAAATGACAGAGCAAACATTTTAGGAAAAGAAATTGACTTGCAGTGTACTTCTTCGGGTCATTATTGTGTACCTTTTTCTGAGGATACTTCATCAGTTCCGATATCAGAAGTTTATTTCAATGTAACTGAAAAGTCAGAACAAGATAAGAAGAAAATTGTTATAAAACTTCACAAACAATTTGGTCATCCATCTAGTCATAGATTGAAACTTCTTCTACAAGACGCAGGTTGTAATGAAGAAGGCATTGAACATCTGGTTGAAGATGTAACTATTACATGTGACACATGCAAGAAATTCAAGAAAACTCTCCCTAAACCAGTAGTTTCTTTACCAATGGCAACAAAATTCAATGAAGTAGTTGCACTTGATCTGAAAGAATGGAAATCTGGAATTTACTTCCTTCACATGGTGGATCTGGCAACAAGATTTAGTTTGGCAACTGTAATTCACAATAAGCTACCTGAAACTATTGTGAATAAAGTCATGAGTTTGTGGATTGGAAGTGGTTTTGGTGTTCCTGGGAAAATCCTTACAGACAATGGTGGTGAGTTTGCTAATGATATTTTTAGAGACATGGCTGAAAATCTGAACATTCAAGTGTATACGACAGCTGCCCAGAGTCCTTGGCAGAATGGAACTTGTGAGAGGAATCATGCAGTCGTTGATGATTGTGTGCAGAAAATGTTAGCAGACAACCCCAATCTTGAACTTGAAACTGCAGTTGTGTGGGCTATTAATGCTAAGAATTCTCTCCAAATGATACATGGATACAGTCCCTATCAACTTGTTTTTGGATGTAATCCTAACTTGCCATCCGTGCTTATTGACCGCCCCCCTGCTCTTGAGGGAAAAACTGTGTGTGAGACATTTGCCAAACATCTTAATAGTTTACACAGTAGTAGGAAGGCTTTTGTTGAAGCTGAATCGTCAGAGAGAATAAGACGTGCCTTGAGACATCAAGTGCGAGCATCTGGTGTTCCCTTTCAGGCGGGAGAGACTGTCTATTATCAAAGAAATGGTACATGGCGAGGACCAGGAAAAGTCATAGGACAGGATGGGAAAATAGTCTTTGTGAGACATGGTAGTGTGTATGTGAGAGTGCATCCATGCAGACTAAACAGAGTTGGTGAAGAATTCTCTAATCATGAACCCACAAATTCAAGTTCTATTGAAGAAGAAAAGGAAAATAAAGAAACAACAGTTGAAAATCAAAATACTGAAGAAATCATTGAAGATGACGGTCAAGACGGTGAATCACAAACACATGACCAACCAAGACTATCTACTGAATCTACGTTTCCAAGACCTCGAATGGAAATAAGATACCTACCTGTGGGCAGTGATGAATGGGTGTCAGCAACAGTAGTTAGTAGAGGTGGTAAGGTGCATGGACGAAATAAAGCATGGTTTAACGTCAAGGACTGTGATAGGCAAGAAATTAGATCCCTTAACTTTGAAACTGGTGTGACATCATGGGAGATAATTCAACCCACGTTGGACAATATGAACCTTGCAGATGAAGAGACTAATGGTAGTCATGTTTATCTTGCCATTTCAAACAGTGTTGATGATGCAAAACAATCAGAATTAGAAAATTGGAAAAACTTTAACGTGTATGAAGAAGTTCCTGATTATGGACAGCAGAAAATGTCTACAAGATGGGTTCTAACTGAAAAACAACAGGATGGAAAGTTGATAAATAAAGCCAGACTTGTTGTTCGTGGTTTTGAAGAGACTGTTAAAATACAAAGTGATTCACCAACTGCAGGGAAAGATACACTCAAAATTCTGTTATCTCTGTCATCATCTTTTAGCTGGGAATTAAACACCATAGATATTAAAGCAGCCTTTTTGCAAGGACACAACATTGATCGTGACGTGTACCTCAAGCCACCCATTGAGGCTGATTCAGATGGAAAGTTATGGAAATTAAAAAAATGTGTTTATGGTCTCAATGATGCCTCAAGGAAATGGTATTTCAGTGTTCGAGACGAGTTGTTGAAAGCAGGGTGTTTGCAATCAACAATAGATCCAGCTCTATTCTACTGGCACAGTGACAAGTTAGAAGGTCTTTTCCTGATGCATGTGGATGATTTCATATGGTCTGGGACACTTCCATTTGAAATAACTGTTATTGATAAAATCAGATCTTCATTCAGGATTGGTAAGGAAGGAAAAACAATGTTTAAATACATTGGGATGGAAATCAAACAGAATGAAGGAACCATCCTTGATCAGTGGTCTTACATCAGTGGAATAGAGCCAATACCTTTATCGACAAGTCGCTCAGCGCAGAAAGATGATGATATCAATCAAGAGGAAGTAGGTAATTTGAGAAGTTTGATTGGACAGCTAAGTTGGGTAGGGAATCAAACAAGGCCAGATATTTGCTTTGATGTGTTAGAGCTTAGCACAGCAATGAAGCACCCTCGAGTTATGGATATTCTTAGAGCAAATAAGACACTGAAGAAGTTGAAATATGAGAACTTTCCCCTGTATTTTCCAAAGTTTGATAGTTGTTCAGATTTGAGGATAAAACTATACTGTGATGCATCATATGCTAATCTGAATGATGGAGTGTCTAGTGCATGTGGGTTTATAGTTCTACTGACAGATGACAGGTGTCAAAGTTCTCCACTTGCCTGGAAAGCTAACAAGATAGAAAGAGTAGTGAGAAGTACCCTGGCAGCAGAGACTCTAGCTATGGTAGAAGGGCTGGATACTGCCTGTTACCTTGGGCATCTCCTCAGCGAAGTTTTATTAAGAAGAAACACCAATGTTATTCCGATTGACTGTTTCACAGACAACAAATCCTTGTTTGAAAACATTCATTCAACAAAGCTTGTAAGCGAGAAGCGCTTACGGGTTGACATTGCAAGCATCAAGCAAATGCTTCAACAGAATGTCATATCAAACATTCACTGGGTTGAAACTAATCAACAACTGTCAGACTGTATGACGAAGAAGGGAGCAATGCTTCTCAGTTGCTCGATTGCCTTAGAACAGGAAAGCTATCATATTTGTGACTGTAAAACAACCCATGGGACATTTTCCAGTTTCTAGAATAATTGCTTGAACTTAATATTACCAGGACTTTTATATAAGATAAACAACAACAACAACAAAATATTTGATTGAACTTTTGTATAATTGCATTAATATTTTCTTTCAGTGTTTTATGATGATCATAACAAATATAGAACATTGGGAGTGTGTTAACGTATGTAAATACGTATGGGTGGCTGAGAGATGTGAGTGAGTGACTTTGCATGTTAACGCATGCGCACGGCTGTCAATTCATATTCCCATGTACCGGCCGGACATGGAAGGCTTGTAAGATCCTAGCAATAAATATGTCCTGGTAACACGTCTTGGTGTTTTATAACCACGAGTCCTACTTTAACACCTGTGACCCTATTTGGGGTCACAGGGTCACCAAAGTTACAAATTAGAATCCCCAGTGTCAAAGGAGTCTTCACATATCAATATTAACTCTCTAGACCTTTTAGAACTGGAGAAGAAGTTGAAAATGGGTTTTTAAGGTTGTGACCCCTGTGGCCCCATATGGGGTCATGGGGTCACGAAATCTACAATTAAGAATCCCCATTGGCCAAGGAGT
Organism: Steromphala cineraria; assembly: GCA_916613615.1. Lineage (NCBI taxonomy): Eukaryota > Metazoa > Mollusca > Gastropoda > Trochida > Trochidae > Steromphala > Steromphala cineraria. The sequence goes on from OU744736.1 coordinate 415,492, forward strand.
CTGCACATATCATTTTTAACTCTCTACTCCTTTTGGAACTGGAGAAGAAGATGAAAATAGGTTTTTAAGGTTGTGACCCCTGTGACCCTATTTGGGGTCACAGGGTCACCAAAGTTACAAATTAGAATCCCCATTGTCCAAGGAGTCTGCACATATCATTTTTAACTCTCTTGTCCTTCTGGAACTGGAGAAGACTATGAAAATAGGTTTTTAAGGTTGTGACCCCTGTGACCCTATTTGGGGTCACAGGGTCACCAAAGTTACAAATTAGAATCCCCATTGTCCAAGGAGTCTGCACATATCATTTTTAACTCTCTTGTCCTTCTGGAACTGGAGAAGACTATGAAAATAGGTTTTTAAAGTTGTGACCCCTGTGACCCTATTTGGGGTCATGGGGTCACCAAAGTTACAAATTAGAATCTCCATATGCTAAGGTACCTGTACACAAAATTTCAGCTCTCTAATGTGTATGGTTCATGAGGAGAAGTCGAAAGTGTCAAAAGTTTACGGACGGACGATGGACGGACGGACGACGGACGACGGACGGACGGACGCCGGACGACGGGCCATGCCATAAGCCCATCTGGACTTTCAGTCCTGATGAGCTAAAAATTGAAAAGTTACCAGTCCTGACCAAAAGGTTACCAGTCCTGACCAAAAAGTAATCAGTCATGACCAAAAAGTAGCCAGTTCAAGGACTGGCTGACGGGCAATATTTTAAACACTGAATATAGGCAACTAGTTTCAGTTTTCTAGGCCTTATACTTCAAGAGAAGATGAAAATAGATTTGAAGGACGTTCCTGTTCCCTTTTTTATAAAGCTACAATTCATCACCACCAAAGCTACAATTTATAATCTTCACTAGTCAAGGAGTCTGTACACAAAGTTTCAGCTTTCTGGGCCTTATGCTTCTGGAGAAGAAGATGAAAATAGATTTTTAGTGCGTGGCTCCTGTGGCCCTTATTATGGGTCACAGGGCCACCAAAGCTACAATTTATAATCCTCACTATCCAAGGAGTCTGTACACAAAGTTTCAGCTTTCTAGGCCTCAAGGTTCTGGAGAAGAAGATGAAAAAGGTTTTTAGGGATTTGCATATGTGGCCCTTAATAGGGGTCACAGGGCCACCAAAGCTACAATTTATAATCCTCACTAGTCAAGGAGTCTGTACACAAAGTTTCAGCTTTTTAAGCCTTATGGTTCTGGAGAAGAAGTCGAAATTCCACAAAGTTTACGGACGGATGGACGGACGGACGCCGGACACCATGCCATGCCATAAGCCCATCGGGCCTTACAGGCCAGATGAGCTAAAAATTAAAAACCCAGGCTCAGTATGCTAAGAAGGACAAAATATGTTTTTATATGTCATGGACCGATATTTTCGAAGTTCTTATCCAAAAACTTCCTTTGATGGAATTTGAAACTTCATTTTTAATAAAATACAGGAAAAGTAAAGAATAAAAATTACAATTCTATTAAACGATATTTTTGATAATTAAACTGATAACTTGGGCACTATAATGTGTTGACTATAAAGAAACATTTTAAAGTGCTCACAAACCACGCCATTTGTCGATCGTTAAGGAAAAATAACGCTTAGTCACTTCGACCCGACAGCGCGCTTTGCCCTGTTCTTCCCTTCATTGGCAAAAGCCTTACACCTTTTACGTAAGCTTCCATCACTATCAGCGTTGTTATTCTTTGCTATATCATTGAGGTTTCAGTGTTTTCACACATCAGTATTATTCTTTGCATCAGTATTACCGGTATTTTATGGTGCTAAACAAAGCTTATTGTGAATTTTTGTACATTGCAGATCTTCACCGCGCTTCTTTGTGTGAATAAAATTATGACCAGCTCATAATGCTGTTGTGTTGAATTCTTAATAACACTCATACTTACCGAGGAATCCTCGTATTTAAGCCCTGCCTTTATTAAGCCCATGGTTAATAATGAGTTCTTATTTTCGAATTTTAGCCCATGGGCTTAAATTTGATATTACATTTCTTCCTTCAAAATGCTCAAACAAGGGGTTACGATGATATTATTCGTTCTGTATTAGGCTACGATATCAGTTTAACAGATTTCAGACGTAGAAAAGGTTTGGTCTCGAAATGCAAGTGTCACTAAAGACACAAAACATGAACGTTTTGATACATTTGACACAACTTATTCAAGAGCTGATAAGGGTAAAATTGTTTACTTTGGTTATCAACTCGTTTAAAAAAGAAAATAGATTGTTAATAATTCCACATATATGAAACGCTCCAAACAAGAAAAAAGTGAGCAAAGCTCACATACCCCCACTATCAGCTTGTCTTTCACAGAAGGAAAGAGGCCAACATAAGTAATCATAAGAGACATGTTTTCAAACCCATAAGGATTATGCACCAGGCTCATGCTAAGCTAAGAGATACGGGGTAAACAAGAGTTTCAAAAGTTATCAATGTGCTGTGATTACCAGGTTGAAAATAAGACAAGGATTATAATGGTTCATGAGATATCAATTTGACAATAAATTCAAAAGTGGTCAAAGTGATGTGGTGACCTTGAAAATAAGGTCATGGTCAGCCAAAGTGACTGGTGTCTGCAAGTTCCCTAATTGAAGGCTGTGACCAAATTAAACCGATGGGATAAAAAAAATATTAGTAGAAGATGTCTTTTCTATCCAGCCTTTATACAAGTACCTTATGAAATTATAAATCTTAAAGAAAACCTCTAATTCCAAAATAAACTAGAAAGTGTTTTTACCCGTAAAAACAGATGTCTCCCCCTTCCTCAAATGCTCCAAACCTCTAAACAATACTATCATAAAGCACCATTAATGAGATCTGCTCGGGAAACAAACACTACCCTTTAAAAAAGACTCAGTCCAAATTGTTGCATGGAAATAAACAAAATAATTTGTTTTAAATCTCAAACCTCCAAATGGCACATTTACATGATATGGAGAGACAATATACCAAGTTTGGCTAGATATCTGCTCCAGAAACGAAAACTACCCTTGAAAAAGACTCAGTCCAAATTGTTGCCATGGAAATAAAAAAAATATAAACATTTTAAGAAATCTATAACCTCCAAAAGGCACATCTACATGATATGGAGAGACAGTATACCAAGTTTGGTGATGATCGGTCACATAGTTTTAGAGATCTGCTCCGGAAACGATCACTACCCTTGTTTTCCGATCACTACCCTTGAAAAAGACTAAGTCCAAATTGTTGCCATGGAAATAAATAATAATTAAATTTTAAGAAATCTATAACCTCCAAAAGGCACATCTACATGATAAAGAGAGACAGTTTACCAAGTTTGGTGAAGATCGGTCACATAGTTTTAGAGATATGCTCCGGAAACGAAATGGGAACGCCAACACCAACGGGAACTCAGTTCAAACCAATATGTCTCCCCGACCCTTAGGGGGGAGACATAACAAGAATACTGAATGAACTTCTTGTAATGATTAGTCAGGAAAACTGGTTGTGTTAAGTCATGGGAAGAATTAATTTGAAAGTTGATCATATTGAAAAATGATAGTCGAGAAAGCATAAAAAACCTGAAAAGCACGACCTCTAGTGATGATAAATACAAAGTTTCATGGAGAGATGTTTTGTGAAATAAATTTCTAAGTAGTGCTTCCAGAGTAATTTACAAAACTCAAAATCTTCGAAAGTTGAAAACCCAAAAAGATACAATTGCATGTTTTGATTAATCAATATACTCTACAAACAATGATCACAGACAGAGAGCCAAGAACTATATATATGATAATCCTAAGTACAGCAGTGAAAAGGCTAAAATATTTTTTTTAATTTTATTTATACGGTAAGCATATTTATTATATTTTCATTTAAAAATGCTTATTAAATACACTTATTAGCATATTCATATTTATTTTCATTATCTATAATCTATTACTTGTCTAATTCTATAATTTGGCTAACTAAATTCTGTAATCAAACCATTAATTATGCTCCTTGATGTTGATCAAAACAAAATGCACATGTCAATGTTTATAAACAAAAGGTCAGCTGACCTTATTTGCATATCATCACAACTTGTGCCAGTTTGCAAGCAAGACTCATTTTCACATTATTTTTCCAAAAAAAATCAAACGGTAGAATCTCTTCTTATTTTCAATTATGGATTTTTACTTCCAAAAGTTAAGTTAATAAAATCAAGAAACACTTTTATTTGTTAAAAATATGTATTATTATTTGACCAATAAGAGTCTTGCTCAAGTCTAGATGGCTTAGGCTGTCATGGTGAGTATCATGTAACTTGGCTCTGTCTTTGCATGATTTTTTCATGGGGCATACAACTAACCTCACTTTGCATGATCTTCTAGCTTTTTTTGCCCCACAGGCCTGTACTTACCGGTAGGCATTCTACCAGTCTCAAGCTAACCTGTTACTGTAGAAAAAGCCAGTGTGGAGATCAGCAGTTTCCGGCAGTAAGCGGGATCCAGTGTCTCACGAATGCAGCATTCCCTAACCGGGATTGCCCGAACTGCCTTGACGCTGGTCCCCGAAACACTACGTGGACTGCCGATCTCTGCAGGAAAACTGGGAGTCTGTTTGATAGTTTCGGTAAGTGTAGACGTGCTTTCAGCCCTCTCTCTGCTAGAAACTTGACTCAGGTTCTTATTCTCTGCATGTAATGCCTAGCGTAACAATGTAGAGCCTAACGCTTATAGAATACTTTCCTAGTGACGCAATTTCACTACAGTGGCGCTGTGAACAATTCGGAGCGGTAATATAATTGTGAATTTGAAAGAAAGTTTGAAACCACTGTGGCACTTGTCACAGTCTTAATTGACGTGTTTTCAGTGATACTTGCTGTGATTGAAAACCGGCTGCACGGTGTATGTCGCCTGTGCCAGTTGGTTTTTGCCTGCACAGTTGACAACATTGTGTAAGTGAATATTTCTTAATTCAACTAATTGTGCTTTTCTCATGTTTTCATCTCCACGTGCTTGGAACCTCGTGCTTTGAATTTGACAGAGGAGAGGGTCGCCATGTTTGTTTTGGTGCGAGTTTTCACGTGAGTGACCTTTCGATCCTTGTTCTATAATATGCTGTGACATTGGTAGGGACAATGTTTTCAACACTTTGTGGAACTTTGGCAACGAATAATTGAGGATTATTTGCACATTATATAAATATTATGTGTAAATTTAACATTTCTCCCTCGAGTAATTTTGCTTGACGGAAGTTACAGTTGCGCACCATACTGCGCAACTGGCTGTTGTTTACATCCGGAAGAGACGTGACCAACATTTCTTCAAGGTAATTGGAGGTATTCAATTGTATCTCATCATGTTTATGAATGGTAATTAATTTTTCCTTTACTGTGTTACATTCGCGTGATGTGTCAAGCTTGACATTGTTGTTTTGCTTGAATTTCTGACCGTGAACGGACTTTGTTTACATTCTGAAATCTGAACACGATGCATTCGCTACTGATGTTTACGTTTGTGCATTGCCTCTCTATGATGATTTCATCAACTCTTTTTGACATTCGATAACTGTTAATTCTGCACAACTGAATTTTCATTGAGGATTCTATTGAATTTCTACTGGATGAATTTTTCTCAGAATCTATTTCCTGCACTTTGTATTTAAGTGTAGTGTTGTGAATACCTATCTGAATCTAATTCAATCAACATTTCAAATCTTCCATTCAAATACAACTTCTTTCTGGAAAATGATTTCTTGGAATTCTGCATTTGATTAAATTCAAATGCTACTTGTGATTATTCTCATGTCTACTGCTTTCATGACAAAAACAATATTTATTGAAAACTTTTCGTCATGATTTCATGTGTTTACTTATGGTGTGACATTGACTTCTGCTGATGTTTTTCATGAATTTCTGCATGTGTTGTGATGCTTTGACATTTATTGCTGCACACACTTCTACATTCTACATGTTGTTCTTGTTGTGATTCTATACACCAATGAAATACTTTACATCATGATTATTATCTACATAATAATAATAATAATAACTAGGATTGACGCGTCAATACTTAGGTCTTCAAGATTCCTCTTTGACCTTCACAAAGTGTTTGACCTTCACATGACTTTTTGTCTAAGAGGTTTACAGTAGCTCATAAATTATCAAAATGACCAAATTTCACTTGATATTCAGTGTTAAAGACTTTTTATAAAAATTCATCATGGTGGCCAATGTCAGCTATGACACCATTCTTCAGAGAATAGTATTCCTAGTGGCCGAAAAAAATTTGGTTAAATTATCTCTCACCGTTTTCAAGATACATGTGATTTAACGTTGTAATGTAAAGAAAACACTGAAATTTGAACATTTTTTACCCCTACTCCATTATGGTCCTTCTATCTCCTTAACTATCAACATTTTTATGATAAAGTAGAACATAGCAAAAGTTGTGCTTGGAATGACGCATGTGCAAATACAATAAATTTTATGATATCTTTCTTAATAAAGAAACTGTGGAACCTTGAAATGTGCTAAAAATGAGGATTTTCCCAAAATCGCAATATTCAAGGACCGGTCATGGACAGAATTTTTTTTATCATCACTTGTTGATATTTTTTGGCGTCTACTCATTACATCTGCTTCACAAAACATCAATGATAAAATTTCTATCTGAAACAGTTTTGAAACTAAAATTCTCAAAGTAAAATAACCCTTGAAAAATGTTAAAATCACCGAAAAATGTAAAAAATCTTTTTATGTCCACATATTTCCTTTAATACCATTTTTTATATAATAATGACCTGTAGTGAACTTGTTCATCTATCATTGTAGAACAGAATACATCAAACAGATTTCATTTTTGACATTTCCTTACAGAGTGGTGCCCCTTTGAACGTAACACGAAAAATGACACTTCAAAAAAATGTCGAAATCCAAGGGCAGATAACTTGAGTAACAGGTCAAAAATTAAAAATTTGCGGTCTTCACGTTTTTACACACTCATTAGGCTTTCCAATGAGCTATGACACTGGTCTGTATGTATTGCAGTTAGTGAGAAGAAGATTTTCAAAGACGCGTACCGTCAGAACCGCGAAATTTCAGATTTTTTTTAGTTTTTTGAAAATAGAAAAAAATCTAATTATACGGCCGAAAACCGCTATGGGCTTAATCGATGGGGAATGTTGTTGCCGACATTTTGGTGAAAGTTTTATGAAATTATCTCCCATAGTAACCGAGAAATTGAGGTTTGAAGTTTTGACTTTAAGGGGAGATAACTCAAAAACGAAAGCGAAATTCAAAAATCGCCATGGTCATTCACTAAGTTGAGGAACAAGCTACATTCCCTGAAAGTTTCATGAAAATCGGCTTGTCAATAAGGTCAGAAATGTTGACCAAAAAAACGTCCAAATAATAATAATAATAACTAGGATTGACGCGTCAATACTTAGGTCTTCAGATTTCTCTTTGACCTTCACATACTGTTTGACCTTCACATGACTTTTTGTCTAAGAGGTAAACAGTAGCTAAAACATTATCAAAATGACCAAATTCCACTTGATATTCAGTGTTACAGACTTTTCAGAAAAATTCATCATGGTGGCCAATGTCAGCTATGACATCATTCTTCAGAGAATATTATTCCTAGTAGCAGAAAAAAATTTGGTTAAATTATCTCCCACCGTTTTCGAGATACATGTGATTTAACGTTTTAATGTAAAGAAAACACTGAAATTTGAAGATTTTTTTACCCCTACTCCATGTTGGTCCTTCTATCTCCTTAACTATCAAAATTTTTATGATAAAGTACAACATAGCAAAAGTTGTGCTTGGAATGGCGTATGAGAAAACACAATCAATTAAAAGATATCTTTATTAATAAAGAAACTGTGGAACCTTGAAATGTGCTAAAAATGAGGATTTTCCCAAAATCGCAATATTCAAGGACTGGTCATGGACAGAATTTTTTTTATCATCACTTGTTGATATTTTTTTCCGTCTACTCATTACATCTGCTTCACAAAACATCAATAATAAAATTTCTATCTGTGACAGTTTTGAAACTAAAATTCTCAAAGTAAAATAACCCTCGAAAGATGTTAAAATCGCCGAAAAATGTAAAAAATATCTTTATGTCCACATATTTCCTTTAATATCAACTTTTATATAATAATAATCTGTAGTGAAGTTGTTCAACAATCCTTGTAGAACAGAATGCATCAAACAGATTTCTTATGTGACATTCCCTTACAGAGTAATGACCCTTTGAACGTAACATGAAAAATGAACCTATTAAAAAATGTCTATTTTCAAGGGAAGATAACTCACGTTCTAGAAATTTTTTAAAAAAATCAGCTCGACAGTTCTCTTGGTAATTCTTTCAGCTTTCAATTGAGCTATCAAACACTGATGTATGTCTTGCCGTGTATGAGGAGATAGATTTCAAAGACGCGTACTGTCAAAATCGCGAAAACGCGCCAAAATTTCAGTTTTTTGAAAATAGCCAAAAATCTATTATTACGGCCGAAAACGGCTATGGGTTTAATTGATGGGGTATGTTGATGCCCACATTTTGGTGAAAGTTTTGTGCGATTATCTTTCTTAGTTTTCGAGAAATTGAGGTATGAAGTTTCAACTTCAAAGGGAGATAACTCAAGAACAAATGGAAATTAGAAATTCAAAAGCTTCGCAGAGCCAGTTCAGGTGATATTCTTTCAGTCCTGGAAGTTTCATGAAAATCGATTGATTGGTTAATTCAGAATCACTGTCACAAAATCGGTACAAATAATAAGAATAATAATAATAATAAGAAAAATCCGGATAATAACAATAGGTCTTTGACTTTCGTCTGAAGACCTAACTAGGATTGACGCGTCAATACTTAGGTCTTCAGATTCCTCTTTGACCTTCACATACTGTTTGACCTTCACATGACTTTTTGTCTAAGAGGTAAACAGTAGCTAATACATTATCAAAATGACCAAATTCCACTTGTTATTCAGTGTTAAAGACTTTTCAGAAAAATTCATCATGGTGGCCAATGTCAGCTATGACACCATTCTTCAGAGAATATTATTCCTAGTAGCAGAAAAAAATTTGGTTAAATTATCTCTCACCGTTTTCGAGATACATGTGATTTAACGTTGTAATGTAAAGAAAACACTGAAATTTGAAGATTTTTTTACCCCTACTCCATGTTGGTCCTTCTATCTCCTTAACTATCAAAATTTTTATGATAAAGTACAACATAGCAAAAGTTGTGCTTGGAATGGCGTATGAGAAAACACAATCAATTAAAAGATATCTTTATTAATAAAGAAACTGTGGAACCTTGAAATGTGCTAAAAATGAGGATTTTCCCAAAATCGCAATATTCAAGGACTGGTCATGGACAGAATTTTTTTTATCATCACTTGTTGATATTTTTTTCCGTCTACTCATTACATCTGCTTCACAAAACATCAATGATAAAATTTCTATCTGTAACAGTTTTGAAACTAAAATTCTCAAAGTAAAATAACCCTCGAAAGATGTTAAAATCGCCGAAAAATGTAAAAAATCTCTTTATGTCCACATATTTCCTTTAATATCAACTTTTATATAATAATGACGTGTAGTGAACTTGTTCATCTATCATTGTAAAACAGGATGCATCAAACAGATTTCACTTTTGACATTTCCTTACAGAGTAATGTCCCTTTGAATGTAACATGAAAAATGATGCTTTTGAAAAATGTCAATTTTTAAGGGCAGATAACTCACGTTCTAGATCAAAATTCAAAAAAACGGCTCGATACTTTCTTGGCAGTTCTTTTAGCTTTCATTTGAGCTATCAAACACTGCTGTATGTCTTGCCGTTAATGAGAAGAAGATTTTCAAAGACGAGTACTGTCAAAATCGCGAAACTGCGCCAAAATTTCAGTTTTTTGAAAATAGCCAAAAATCTATTATTACGGCCGAAAACGGCTATGCGCTTATCTGATGGGGAATGTTGATGCACACATTTTGGTGAAAGTTTTATGCGATTATCTTTCTTAGTTCTCGAGAAAATGAGGTATGAAGTTTCAACTTCAAAGGGAGATAACTCAAGAACAAATTGAAATTCGAAATTCAAAAGCTTCGCAGAGCCAGTTCTCGTGATACTCTATCAGTCCTGAAAGTTTCATGTAAATCGATCGATTGGTTAGGTCAGAATCGCTGTCACAAAATCGTATAAATAATAATAATAATAATAAAAATCCGGATAAGAACAATAGGTCTTTGACTTTCGTCTGAAGACCTAACTAGGATTGACGCGTCAATACTTAGGTCTTCAAGACTTCTGTTTGACCTTCACACAGTGTTTGACCTTCACATGACTTTTTGTCTAAGAGGTAAACAGTAACTAATACATTATCAAAATGACCAAATTCCACTTGATATTGAGTGTTAAAGACTTTTCAGAAAAATTCATCATGGTGACCAATGTCAGCTATGACATCATTCTTCAGAGAATATCATTCTTAGAAGCAGAAAAAAATTTGGTTGAATTATCTATCACCGTTTTCAAGATACATGTGATTAAAGGCTGTAATGTAAAGTTGACTGTTTCAGACCCCTGTATAATGTAATGAAACTTAACACTTTTACTATTGATATTTAACCGATAAGGTATATCAGAAACAATGTTGGTCTTGTTTATCCATATACAAAGATGTTTGTTTTGTTTTGATAACTTAAATAGTAAGGGAGTAATGAACTTTGGAACTTTATTGAAAACACTGAAATGTGAAGATTTTTAGACCCCTACTCCATGTTGGTCCCTCTAGCTCCTTAACTATTAAACTTTTTTATGATAAAGTGCAACATAGCAAAAGTTTTGCTTGGAATAGCGCATGTAAAAATACAATCAATTTAAAGATATCTTTCTTAATAAAGAAACTGTGGAACTTTGAAATGTGCCAAAAATGAGGATTTTCTAAAAATCGCGATATTCAAGGACAGGTCATGGACAGAAGAAAATTAATCATGACTTGTTGATATTTTTTTCGGTCTACTCATTACATCTCCTTCACAAAACATCAATGATAAAATTTCTATCTGTAACAGTTTTGAAACTAAAATTCTCAAAGTAAAATAACCCTCGAAAAATGTTAAAATCGTCGAAAAATGTAAAAAATCTCTTTATGTCCACATATTTCCTTTAATATCAACTTTTATATGACAAAGACCTGTTGCGAACTTGTTCACCTATCATTGTAGAACAGAATGCATCAAACAGATGTAATTTCTGACATTTCCTTACAGAGTGGTGCCCCTTTGAACGTAACACGAAAAATGACACTTCAAAAAAATGTCGAACTCCAAGGGCAGATAACTCGAGTAACAGGTCAAAAATAAAAAATTCGCGGTATTCACGTTTTTACACACTCATTAAGCTTTCCAACGAGCTATGACACTGGTCTGTATGTATTGCAGTTAGTGAGAAGAAGATTTTGAAAGACGCGTACCGTCAGAACCGCGAAATTTCAGAAAATGTTCAGTTTTTCGAAAATTGCAAAAAATCTATTTATACGGCCGGAAACCGCTATGGGCATAATCGATGAGGAATGTTGTTGCCCACATGTTGGTGAAAGTTTTTTGAAATTATCTCCCTTAGTTACCGAGAAATCGATGTTTGCAGTTTTTTTGTTTAAGGGGAGATAACTCAAAAACAAATTCGAAATTCAAAAATCGCCCATGTCATTCACTAATTTGGGTCATACTCTACAATCCCTGAAAGTTTCATGAAAATCGGTTCGTAAATAAGGTCAGAAACGCTGACAGAAAAAACGTCCAAATAATAATAATAATAATCCGGATAATAACAATAGGTCTTCAGACTTTCGTCTTGAAGACCTAACTAGGACTGCCGCGGCAGTACTTAGGTCTTCAAGATTCCTGTTTGACCTTCACATACTGTTTGACCTTCACATGCATGTTTGACCTTCACATGAATGTTTGTTAAAGAGGGTTCAAACATACTCAGCAAAACACCACTTTTCCATATGCAAAATTTGACCCTTCCTCCTGATCGGAAATGACTGTTCGCGAGCGATTTTATTCTTTTATCTTGAAGACCTTGCTCATGTCTAACTCTCATGCAAAAATGATTAAGTTCTAAGGTCTGGTTTTTGAGTTATCTGCCCTTGAAGTTGGCGATTTTCAGATTTTGGTCAACTTTGAAAGGTCACAGCACAAAAAGTATTAATGTTAACACCATAAATCGACATCGCTTTTTTGAACAATACTTCAGCTACATTCAGTATAAATTTCAGCTCTCTAGTGCAAGTATCTTCAGAGGAGTAGGCTTTTAAAGGCGGGTGGGGTCGGAAACGGTCGAAAATGCACTAAAAGCAAGATGGCGGCCAAAGCACGTGACCTACGAATTTGTCCTGATTTCCTTTTTTTCATTATTTTTCATTGCGCTTGTTTTAAAAAAAATTTCAAGTCTCTAAGTGCATTTTGAAAAAAAAATCAATGTTAAATTTTCGACTTTGGATTCGAACTGGACCTTTAATGTACGAGCCGATTATGCCCAAAAGCTTAGTTTATCGATTCCAGGGTAAGGGGTACCTGCATGTCAAGTTTGGGCAAATTTGAACAAGCGGTTTGAGTTGTGGAACCGTCACAAAAATTGTACAAATAATAATAATAATAACTAGGACTGCCGCGGCAGTACTTAGGTCTTCAAGATTCCTGTTTGACCTTCACATACTGTTTGACCTTCACATGAATGTTTGACCTTCACATGCATGTTTGTTTAAGAGCTTTAAACCATACCGACCAAAACATCACTTTTTAATATGCAAAGTTTGACCCTTCCTCCTGACCGGAAGTGACTGTTCGCGAGCGATTTTATTCTTTTATCTTGAAGACCTTGCTCATGTCTAACTCTCATGCAAAAATCATTAAGTTCTAAGGTCTGGTTTTTTAGTTATGTGCCCTTGAAGTTTGCGATTTTTAGATTTTGGTCAACTTTGAAAGGTCACAGCACAAAAAGTATTAATGTTAGCACCATAAATCGACATCGCTTTTTTGTACAATACTTCAGCTACATTCAGTATAAATTTCAGCTCTCTAGTGCAAGTATCTTCAGAGGAGTAGGCTTTTAAAGGCGGGTGGGGTCGGAAACGGTCGAAAATGCACTGAAAGCAAGATGGCGGACAAACCACGTGACCTACGAATTTGTCCTGATTCCCTTTTTTTCATCATTTTTCATTGCGCATCTTTTAAAAAAAAATTCAAGTCTCTAAGTGCATTTTGAAAACAAAATCAATGTTAAATTTTCGATTTTGGATTCGACCTGGACCCTTAATGAACGAACCGATTTTGCCCAAAAGCTTCGCATGTCGATTCCAGGGTAAGAGCTATCAGCATGCCAAGTTTGGACAAATTTGGAGCAGCCGTTTGGGCTGCAGCTCGTTCACAAAAAAAGTACAAATAATAATAATAAAAACCTTGAAGAATAAGTGTAAAAACAATAGGTCTTCACGACTTTGTCTTGAAGACCTAACTAGGACTGCCGCGGCAGTACTTAGGTCTTCAAGATTCCTGTTTGACCTTGACATACTGTTTGACCTTCACATGCATGTTTGACCTTCACATGAATGTTTGTTAAAGAGGGTTCAAACATACTCAGCAAAACACCACTTTTCCATATGCAAAATTTGACCCTTCCTCCTGACCGGAAATGACTGTTCGCGAGCGATTTTATTCTTTTATCTTGAAGACCTTGCTCATGTCTAAGTCTCATGCAAAAATCATTAAGTTCTACGGTCTGGTTTTTGAGTTATCTGCCCTTGAAGTTGGCGATTTTTAGATTTTGGTCAACTTTGAAAGGTCACAGCACAAAAAGTATTAATGTTAGCACCATAAATCGACATCGCTTTTTTGTAAAATACTTCAGCTACATTGAGTATAAATTTCAGCTCTCTAGTGCAAGTATTTTCAGAGGAGTAGGGTTTTAAAGGCGGGTGGGGTCGGAAACGGTCGAAAATACACTGAAAGCAAGATGGCGGACAAACCACGTGACCTACGAATTTGTCCTGATTCCCTTTTTTTCATTATTTTTCATTGCGCTTCTTTTAAAAAAAAATTCAAGTCTCTAAGTGCATTCTGAAAAAAAAATCAATGTTAAATTTTCGACTTTGGATTCGAACTGGACCTTTAATGTACGAACCGATTTTGCCCAAAAGCTTAGTTTATCGATTCCAGGGTAAGGGGTACCTGCATGTCAAGTTTGGGCGAATTTGAACAAGCGGTTTGAGCTGTAGATCGTTCACAAAAATTGTACAAATAATAATAATAATAAGAAGAAATCGGATAAAAACAATAGGTCTTCACGACTTTGTCTTGAAGACCTAACTAGGACTGCCGCGGCAGTACTTAGGTCTTCAAGATTCCTGTTTGACCTTCACATACTGTTTGACCTTGACATGACGTTTTTTTCTGAGATTTAAAAAGTAACTAATACATTATCAAAATGACCACATTTCACTTGATACTCAACGTTTAGGCCTGTATTTGTGTATGTACTTTGATAGACATTAATTTCAAATTCGAATCCAAAATCCTAATGCATAAAAAATATATTTTATGCCATTTAACTCCAATGCGACCAAAATATGTTCTACCTAAGCAAAAAAATAAAAAATTTGATCTGCAAAAGTTTGTCGGCTGAAGTCGGATTTGAACCCTAAAAGTTAGCACTCTGAATTCAGAGGCAAAGGCCTTAACCATTAGACCAGGAAGCTGACTGTGTTTAGATTGGAATTTTAGCACTAAGACTTTAGATTCACGAAGGCACAACAAACAATCTCGCATCCAAGAATGAATTCATTGTATGGAGGGGTGCTTTTGGGCGTTTTGAGCTGTTGTTTGAGGTCAGAACGTGCTTTTGACCATTTCGAGCTCTTTGGTGTGTTGTTTTAGGTCGAAAATACGATGTCTAGCGAGGCTAGCGCTGTTCTGAGTTCAGAGAACGTTGTAGCGACGTCTTCCGGTGTCCCGTGGCCGTATGCACGGATTTAGTGACCAAAATCGAATGTACATGACTGGACAGCGTGTTTGCATGAAATGTCTACAAGCACAAAGTGTAGAACATGCGGCCGGGAGGAAATGCATATTTCAAAGTTCAGGAGGACGACAGGCATTTTGGAAAAGAGAGTTAATCGAGGACGTCACACCCTTGCGAGTGGAATCTGCCTAGCATTTAGGCAGGAATCAGGACGGCCTCCCTTTATCTAATGACCAAGAGCCCAAGAGCCCAAGAGCTGATAGTGGCCGTCATTATGCCCTTTTCAATTTAAGGGAAGGTACATTTGCTTGTACCTACGCACTGACCCGTGCCTTTGGTCTTGAAAATAAATCTTGACCATAAAGGCTTTCAAAGTGTGTTTAGTCCACTTGCACGATTTGTTGTCAGTCCCAAACAAAGAGTTTAATTGACAATTAGAAGAGCTTTTCTTCACATAGCTTTTTCTTCTAAAATAAGTATTGTTGAATGTACACAATTTCATTGTTATTTAAATGTATCAAATCTATCGGTGTAAAGTTTTTCTAATTTTTCCCCAAAATTAACCGTGCAGCATTCCTATCTGCCGAACCATTAGAGACATTTCAAAATTGATTTTACCATTGTTTAGAGGAGAGATTTGTCTTTATATGCATACATTATTTGTTTAAGAGCATGAAAAAGTAAAGAAACGGTGAGCGATGCGACATCTGCCGCAAATATCAAGCTTTATCTAAAAAAAATAGATAATTTAGCTTATGAGTCATTTACTGTGAACAATTTTATAATGAAGTACTACACAAAAGGTTTTTGTCTTCAACAAGCGTAGCCATCGATGTTTAGTATGTTTTCCTAGTGTTTTATTGCTAATGAACTACAATTTTTCAATCATTCTTATATCAGAATCATTAAAAACAAAAGTAGGATTGACCACATGTAAATATTCCAAAATCAATGTTTATGTTTAATCTAATTTTAATGAGATTTACCAAAGATTGTATGTTCTTTTGGCTTTCATATGATATATAGAACAAATATGTATCACGTGTCGTAGGTAAACAAGGATTTTTCAAACATACCCACCAAAACACCCGTTTTCAAAAATGCAAAGTTTGACCCTTCCTCCTGACCGGAAATGACTGTTCGCGAGCGATTTTATTCTTTTATCTTGAAGACCTTGCTCATGTCTAAGTCTCATGCAAAAATCATTAAGTTCTACGGTCTGGTTTTTGAGTTATCTGCCCTTGAAGTTGGCGATTTTTAGATTTTGGTCAACTTTGAAAGGTCACAGCACAAAAAGTATTAATGTTAGCACCATAAATCGACATCGCTTTTTTGTACAATACTTCAGCTACATTCATTATAAATTTCAGCTCTCTAGTGCAAGTATCTTCAGAGGAGTAGGGTTTTAAAGGCGGGTGGGGTCGGAAACGGTCGAAAATACACTGAAAGCAAGATGGCGGACAAAGCACGTGACCTACGAATTTGCCTTGATTCCCTTTTTTTCATTATTTGTCATTGCGCTTCTTTTAAAAAAAAATTCAAGTCTCTAAGTGCATTTTGAAAAAAAAATCAATGTTAAATTTTCGACTTTGGATTCGAACTGGACCTTTAATGTACGAGCCGATTTTGCCCAAAAGCTTAGTTTATCGATTCCAGGGTAAGGGGTACCTGCATGTCAAGTTTGGGCAAATTTGAACAAGCGGTTTGAGCTGTGGAACCGTCACAAAAATTGTACAAATAATAATAATAATAATAAGAACTTGAAGAAATCGGATAAAAACAATAGGTCTTCACGACTTTGTCTTGAAGACCTAACTAGGATTGACGCGTCAATACTTAGGTCTTCAAAATTCCTCTTTGACCTTCACAAAGTGTTTGACCTTCACATGACTTTTTGTCTAAGAGGTAAACAGTAGCTAATACATTATCAAAATGACCAAATTCCACTTGATATTCAACATTAAAGGCTTTACCGAAAATTCATCATGGCTGCAAACATGAATCATCTCAGGTTCTACAGTCTTGTTGCTGCCTGATGATAGATGCAACATTTCCTAGTGTTTTATAGCTAATGAACTACAATTTTTCAATCATTCTTATATCAGAATCATTCAAAACAAAAGTAGGATTGACCACATTTAAATACTCCAGAATCAATGTTAATGTTTAATCTAATTTTAATGAGATTTATCAAAGATTGTATGTTCTTTTGGCTTTCATATGATATATAGAACAAATATGTATCACGTGTCGTAGGTTAACAAGGATTTTTAAAACATACCCACCAAAAGACCCGTTTTCAAAAATGCAAACTTTGACCCTTCCTCGTGACCGGAAATCACTGTTCGCGATCGATTTTATTCTTTTATCTTGAAGACCTTGCTCATGTCTAACTCTCCTGCAAAAATCATTAAGTTCTATGGTCTGGTTTTTGAGTTATCTGCCCTTGAAGTTGGCGATTTTTCGATTTTGGTCAACTTTGAAAGGTCACAGCAAAAAAAGTATTAACGTTAGAACCATTAAACTTCTTAACTTTCATGTATAATACTTCAGCTACATTGAGTATACATTTCAGCTCTCTAGTGCAAGTATCTTCAGAGGAGAAGATTCTCAAAGGCGGGTGGGGTCGGAAACGGTCGAAAATGCACTAAAAGCAAGATGGTGGACAAACCACGTGACCTACGAATTTGTCCTGATTCCCTTTTTTTCATCATTTTTCATTGCGCATCGTTTAAAAAAAAATTTAAGTCTCTAAGTGCATTTTGAAAAAAAAATCAATGTTAAATTTTTGATTTTGGATTCGAACTGGACCTTTAATGAATGAACCGATTTTGCCCAAAAGCTTCGCATGTCTATTCCAGGGTAAAATCTACAATCCCTGAAAGTTTCATGAAAATCGGCTCGTTAATACGTTCAGAAATGGAGGAACAAAAAAACGTCCAAATAATAATAATAATAAAAATCCGGATAATAACAATAGGTCTTCCAGACGTAGTCTTGAAGACCTAACTAGGATTGACGCGTCAATACTTAGGTCTTCAAGATTCCTCTTTGACCTTCACAAAGTGTTTGACCTTCACATGACTTTTTGTCTAAGAGGTAAACAGTAGCTACTACATTATCAAAATGACCAATTTCAACTTGATATTCAGTGTTAAAGACTTTTCAGAAAAATTCATCATGGTAGCCAATGTCAGCTATGACACCATTCTTCAGAGAATATTATTCCTAGTAGCAGAAATTTTTTTTTTTAAATTATCTCTCACCGTTTTCGAGATACATGTGATTTAACGTTGTAATGTAAAGAAAACACTGAAATTTGAAGATTTTTTTACCCCCACTCCATGTTGGTCCTTCTAGCTCCTTAACTATCAACATTTTAATGATAAAGTACAACAAAGCAAAAGTTGTGCTTGGAATAGCGCATGTGAACTTACAATCAATTAAAAGATATCTTTCTTAATAAAGAAACTGTGGAACGTTGAAATGTGCTAAAAATGAGGATTTTCACAAAATCGCAATATTCAAGGACAGGTCATGGACAGAAAAAAATTTATCATCACTTGTTGATATTTTTTTCGGTCTACTCATTACATCTGCTTCACAAAACATCAATGATAAAATGTCTATCTGTAACAGTTTTTAAACTAAAATTCGAAAAGTAAAATAACCCTTGAAAAATGTTGAAATCGCCGAAAAATGTAAAAAATCTCTTTATGTCAAAATATTTCCTTTAATATCAACTTTTATATAATAATGACCTGTAGTGAACTTGTTCACCTATCATTGTAGAACAGAATGCATCAAACAGATTTCATTTTTGACATTTCCTTACAGAGTGGTGCCCCTTTGAACGTAACACGAAAAATGACACTTCAAAAAAATGTCGAAATCCAAGGGCAGATAACTCGAATAACAGGTCAAAAATAAAAAATTCGCTGTATTCGTGTTATTACACACTCATTAAGCTTTCCAACGAGCTATCACACTAGTCTGTATGTATTGCAGTTAGTGAGGAGAAGATTTTCAAAGACGCGTACCGTCAGAACCGCGAAATTTCAGAATTTTTTTAGTTTTTCGAAAATAGAAAAAAATCTAATTATACGGCCGAAAACCGCTATGGGCTTAATGAATGGGGAATGTTGTTGCCCACATTTTGGTGAAAGTTTTGTGAAATTATCTCCCATAGTAACCGAGAAATTGAGGTTTGAAGTTTTGACTTTAAGGGGAGATAACTCAAAAACAAAATCGAAATTCAAAAATCGGGCTCGACATTCCATAAATGAGGTCATACTCTACAATCCCTGAAAGTTTCATTAAAATCGGCTTGTCAATAAGGTCAGAAATTACGACAGAAAAAACGTCCAAATAATAATAATAATAACTAGGATTGACGCGTCAATACTTAGGTCTTCAAGATTCCTGTTTGACCTTCACACAGTGTTTGACCTTCACATGACTCTTTGTCTAAGAGGTAAACAGTAGCTAATACATTATCAAAATGACCAAATTCCACTTGATATTCAACATTAAAGGCTTTACCGAAAATTCATCATGGCTGCAAACATGAATCATCTCAGGTTCTACAGTCTTGTTGCTGCCTGATGATAGATACATCATTTCCTAGTGTTTTATTGCTAATGAACTACAATTTTTCAATCAATCTTATATTAGAATCATTCAAAACAAAAGTAGGATTGACCACATTTAAATACTCCAAAATCAATGTTAAGGTTTAATCTTATTTTAATGAGATTTATCAAAGATTGTATGTTCTTTTGGCTTTCATATGATATATAGAACAAATATGTATCACGTGTCGTTGGTTAACAAGGAATTTTCAAACATACCCACCAAAACAGCCGTTTTCAAAAATGCAAACTTTGACCCTTCCTCGTGACCGGAAATCACTGTTCGCGATCGATTTTATTCTTTTATCTTGAAGACCTTGCTCATGTCTAACTCTCATGCAAAAATCATTAAGTTCTATGGTCTGGTTTTTGAGTTATCTGCCCTTGAAGTTGGCGATTTTTCGATTTTGGTCAACTTTGAAAGGTCACAGCAAAAAAAGTATTAACGTTAGGACTTTCTAATGACCAAATCCAAAACAACAATGCTTCAGCTACATTGAGTATAAATTTCAGCTCTCTAGTGCAATTATCTTCAGAGGAGAAGATTCTCAAAGGCGGTTGGGGTCAGAAACGGTCGAAAATGCACTCAAAACAAGATGGCGGACAAACCACGTGACCTACGAATTTGTCCTGATTCCCTTTTTTTCATCATTTTTCATCGCGCAGCTTTTGAAAAAAAAATTAGGTCTCTAAGTACATTTTGAAAAAAAAATCAATGTTAAATTTTCGATTTTGGATTCGAACTGGACCTTTAATGAATGAACCGATTTTGCCCAAAAGCTTCGCATGTCTATTCCAGGGTAAAATCTACAGTCCCTGAAAGTTTCATGAAAATTGGTTCGTTAATACGTTCAGAAATGTCTGAACAAAAAAACGTCCAAATAATAATAATAATAACTAGGATTGACGCGTCAATACTTAGGTCTTCAAGATTCCTCTTTGACCTTCACACAGTGTTTGACCTTCGCATGACTTTTTGTCTAAGAGGTAAACAGTAACTAATACATTATCAAAATGATCAAATTCCACTTGATATTCAGTGTTAAAGACTTTTCAGAAAAATTCATCATGGTGGCCAATGTCAGCTATGACATCATTCTTCAGAGAATATTATTCCTAGAAGCAGAAATTTTTGTTGTTGAATTATCTGTCACCGTTTTCAAGATACATGTGATTTAACGCTGTAAAGTAAAGTTGACTGTTTCAGACCCCTGTATAATGTAATGAAACCTAACACTTTAACTATTGATATTATACTGATAACTCAAAAAGTTTAACTAAAAGATGCAAACATAATACATGCTACAGTATACCAGAGTAGGTCAAAAATGCGTAGTCTAGCAATCTAGCAACGGGGAGTTGGAAATGGCCCTTTGTAGCGTCAATCTCTCAAATGAAAGATATGGCCAAGACATATTCCAAGACCAAATTCATGTACATGCACGTACACGTACATGAAAGGTGTCCAAGTCAGATCAGAAGAGAGGCAGGAGGTCTAGCAATAAAGACCAGACCAGACCGACCCGACCGACCGACTAATTTAATCATAGAGGGTAGAGTCCTGATTTTGACTTATACATGCTAGCAGATTCCACTCAGCTGGGTGTGAACGTATTGATTGAATTAACTCTGTTTTAAAAAGCCCTATCACCTCTGTGGAACTTTAAAATATACCTTTCCCTCCAACTCAATGTTTTTAACTTTGTGAAATTGTTGTTTTCTTGCAAAATATGCAATATGTCATGAAAATTAGACTTTTCTCACCTTTTTTTTTACAAATCCCTTTTCTGTCACCGTTTTCGAGATACATGTGATTTAACGTTTTTGCCGTCTACTCATTACATCTGCTTCACAAAACATCAATGATAAAATTTCTATCTGTAACAGTTTTGAAACTAAAATTCTCAAAGTCAAATAACCCTCGAAAAATGTTAAAATCGCCGAAAAATGTAAACAATCTCTTTATGTCCACATATTTCCTTTAATATCAACTTTTATATACTAAAGACCTGTAGTGAACTTGTTCACCTATCATTGTAGAACAGAATACATCAAACAGATTTCATTTTTGACATTTCCTTACAGAGTGGTGCCCCTTTGAACGTAACACGAAAAATGACACTTCAAAAAAATGTCGAACTCCAAGGGCAGATAACTCGAGTAACAGGTCAAAAATTAAAAATTCGCGGTATTCACGTTTTAACACACTCATTAAGCTTTCCAACGAGCTATGACACTGGTCTGTATGTATTGCAGTTAGTGAGAAGAAGATTTTCAAAGACGCGTACTGTCAGAACCGCGAAATTTCAGAAAATGTTCAGTTTTTCGAAAATTGCAAAAAATCTATTTATACGGCCGAAAACCGCTATGGGCTACATCGATGAGGCATGTTGTTGCCCACATTTTGGTGAAAGTTTTTTGAAATTATCTCCCTTAGTTACCGAGAAATCGAGGTTTGCAGTTTTTTCGTTTAAGGGGAGATAACTCAAAAACAAATTCGAAATTCAAAAATCGCTTATGTCATTCACTACTTTGGGTCATACTCTACAATCCCTGAAAGTTTCATGAAAATCGGCTTGTCAATAAGGTCAGAAACGTCGACAGAAAAGACGTCCAAATAATAATAATAATAATAATAATCCGGATAATAACAATAGGTCTTCTAGACTTTGTCTTGAAGACCTAACTAGGATTGACGCGTCAATACTTAGGTCTTCAGATTCCTCTTTGACCTTCACATACTGTTTGACCTTCACATGACTTTTTGTCTAAGAGGTAAACAGTAGCTAATACATTATCAAAATGACCAAATTCCACTCGTATTCAGTGTTAAAGACTTTTCAGAAAAATTCATCATGGTTGCCAGTGTCAGCTATGACATCATTCTTCAGAGAATATTATTCCTAGTAGCAGAAAAAAATTTGGTTAAACTATCTCCCACCGTTTTCGAGATACATGTGATTTAACGTTGTAATGTAAAGAAAACACTGAAATTTGAAGATTTTTTTACCCCTACTCCATGTTGGTCCTTCTATCTCTTTAACTATCAAAATTTTTATGATAAAGTACAACATAGCAAAAGTTGTGCTTGGAATGGCGTATGAGAAAACACAATCAATTAAAAGATATCTTTATTAATAAAGAAACTGTGGAACCTTGAAATGTGCTAAAAATGAGGATTTTCCCAAAATCGCAATATTCAAGGACTGGTCAAGGACAGAATTTTTTTTATCATGACTTGTTGATATTTTTTTCCGTCTACTCATTACATCTGCTTCACAAAACATCAATGATAAAATTTCTATCTGTAACAGTTTTGAATCTAAAATTCTCAAAGTAAAATAACCCTAACAAAATGTTAAAATCGCCGAAAAATGAAAAACAACTCTTTATGTCCACATATTTCCTTTAATATCAACTTTTATATAATAATGACCTGTAGTGAACTTGTTCACCTATCATTGTAGAACAGAATACATCAAACAGATTTCATTTTTGACATTTCCTTACAGAGTGGTGCCCCTTTGAACGTAACACGAAAAATGACACTTCAAAAAAATGTCGAACTCCAAGGGCAGATAACTCGAGTAACAGGTCAAAAATTAAAAATTCGCGGTATTCACGTTTTTACACACTCATTAAGCTTTCTAACGAGCTATCACACTAGACTGTATGTATTGCAGTTAGGGAGGAGAAGATTTTCAAAGACGCATACCATCAGAACCGCGAAATTTCCGAAATTTTTTAGTTTTTTGAAAATAGAAAAAAATCTAATTATACGGCCGAAAACCGCTATGGGCTCAATCGATGAGGAATGTTGTTGCCCACATTTTGGTGAAAGTTTTTTGAAATTATCTCCCTTAGTTACCGAGAAATCGAGGTTTGCAGTTTTTTCGTTGGATTCGAACTGGACCTTTAATGAATGAACCGATTTCGCTCAAAAGCTTCGCATGTCTATTCCAGGGTATACTCTACAATCCCTGAAAGTTTCATGAAAATCGGCTCGTTAATAAGTTCAGAAAGTTCTGAACAAAAAACGTCCAAATAATAATAATAATAACTAGGATTGACGCGTCAATACTTAGGTCTTCAGATTCCTCTTTGACCTTCACATACTGTGTGACCTTCACATGACTTTTTGTCTAAGAGGTAAACAGTAGCTAATACATTATCAAAATGACCAAATTCCACTTGATATTCAGTGTTAAAGACTTTTCAGAAAAATTCATCATGGCTGCAAACATGAATCATCTCAGGTTCTACCGTCTTGTTGCTGTCTGATGATAGATACAACATTTCCTACTGTTGTATTGCTAATGAACGAAAAATTTTCAATCATTCTTATATCAGAATCATTCAAAACAAAAGTAGGATTGCCACATTTAAATACTCCAAAATCAATGTTAATGTTAAACTAATTTTAATGAGATTTATCAAAGATTGTATGTTCTTTTGGCTTATATATGATATATAGAACAAATATGTATCACGTGTCGTAGGTTAACAAGGCTTTTTCAAACATACCCACCAAAACACCCGTTTTCAAAAATGCAAACTTTGACCCTTCCTCGTGACCGGAAATCACTGTTCGCGATCTATTTTATTCTTTTATCTTGAAGACCTTGCTCATGTCTAACTCTCATGCAAAAATCATGAAGTTCTATGGTCTGGTTTTTGAGTTATCTGCCCTTGAAGTTGGCGATTTTTCGATTTTGATCAACTTTGAAAGGTCACAACAAAAAAAGTATTAACATTAGAACCATTAAACTTCTTAACTTTCATGTACAATACTTCAGCTACATTGAGTATAAATTTCAGCTCTCTAGTGCAAGTATCTTCAGAGGAGAAGACTCTCAAAGGCGGATGGGGTCCGAAACGGTCGAAAATGCACTAAAAGCGAGATGGCGGACAAACCACGTGACCTACGAATTTGTCCTGATTCCCTTTTTTTCATCATTTTATATTGCGCATCTTTTAAAAAAAAATTTAAGTCTCTAAGTGCATTTTGAAAAAAAAATCAATGTTAAATTTTCGAGTCTGGAATCGAACTGGACCTTTAATGAATGAACCGATTTCGCTCAAAAGCTTCGCATGTCTATTCCAGGGTATACTCTACAATCCCTGAAAGTTTCATGAAAATCGGCTCGTTAATAAGTTCAGAAAGTTCTGAACAAAAAACGTCCAAATAATAATAATAATAATAATCCGGATAATAACAATAGGTCTTTGACTTTCGTCTGAAGACCTAATAATAATCCGGATAATAACAATAGGTCTTTGACTTTCGTCTGAAGACCTAATAATCCGGATAATAACAATAGGTCTTCAGACTTTCGTCTTGAAGACCTAACTAGGATTGACGCGTCAATACTTAGGTCTTCAAGATTCCTCTTTGACCTTCACAAAGTGTTTGACCTTCACATGACTTTTTATCTAAGAGGTAAACAGTAGCTAATACATTATCAAAATGACCAAATTCCACTTGATATTCAACATTAAAGGCTTTACCGAAAATTCATCATGGCTGCAAACATGAATCATCTCAGGTTCTACAGTCTTGTTGCTGCCTGATGATAGATGCAACATTTCCTAGTGTTTTATTGCTTATGAACTACAATTTTTCAATCATTCTTATATCAGAATCATTCAAAACAAAAGTAGGATTGACCACATTTAAATACTCCAAAATCAATGTTAATGTTTAATCTAATTTTAATGAGATTTATCAAAGATTGTATGTTCTTTTGGCTTTCATATGATATATAGAACAAATATGTATCACGTGTCGTAGGTTAACAAGGAATTTTAAAACATACCCACCAAAAGACCCGTTTTCAAAAATGCAAACTTTGACCCTTCCTCGTGACCGGAAATCACTGTTCGCGATCGATTTTATTCTTTTATCTTGAAGACCTTGCTCATGTCTAACTCTCATGCAAAAATCATTAAGTTCTATGGTCTGGTTTTTGAGTTATCTGCCCTTGAAGTTGGCGATTTTTCGATTTTGGTCAACTTTGAAAGGTCACAGCAAAAAAAGTATTAACGTTAGAACCATTAAACTTCTTAACTTTCATGTACAATACTTCAGCTACATTGAGTATACATTTCAGCTCTCTAGTGCAAGTATCTTCAGAGGAGAAGATTCTCAAAGGCGGGTGGGGTCGGAAACGGTCGAAAATGCACTAAAAGCAAGATGGCGGACAAACCACGTGACCTACGAATTTGTCCTGATTCCCTTTTTTTCATCATTTTTCATTGCGCATCGTTTAAAAAAAAATTTAAGTGTCTAAGTGCATTTTGAAAAAAAAATCAATGTTAAATTTTTGATTTTGGATTCGAACTGGACCTTTAATGAATGAACCGATTTTGCCCAAAAGCTTCGCATGTCTATTCCAGGGTAAAATCTACAATCCCTGAAAGTTTCATGAAAATCGGCTCGTTAATACGTTCAGAAATGGAGGAACAAAAAAACGTCCAAATAATAATAATAATAAAAATCCGGATAATAACAATAGGTCTTCCAGACGTAGTCTTGAAGACCTAATAATCCGGATAATAACAATAGGTCTTCCAGACGTAGTCTTGAAGACCTAATAATAATGTACTGTACTTCTATAGCACCTAATATCCAACCGGTGGCTGCTCAGTGGTGCTTTACAGGAGTAAAAGGGGGGGGGGGGGGGGGGGTATAGGGAGTTACTGGTTGAAGAGATATGTCTTCAGGGCACGGCGGAAAGATTCAACAGAGTCCATTGATTTGAGGGTTGTTGGGAGGCTGTTCCACAGAGTTGGGGCAGCAACAGCAAAAGCTTGGGAGGCTAACTTAGTCCTTGTAGTTGGAACACAGAGCTGAAGTTGGTCAGATGAGCGTAGGCTGCGTGCAGGAACATAGGGCGTGATAAGGTCCTTTAGATAGCTTGGAGCTGTGTCACAGTGAAGAGCAGAAAATGTGAGGGTCAGGATTTTGAAGGTGATGCGCTGTTTAATTGGTAGCCAATGGAGTTCTCTGAGGACTGGGGTGATATGGTCACGTTGGCGTGTTCGGGTTATGAGGCGGGCTGCTTTATTTTGAGTTCTCTGAAGGTGTGAGATGATGCCAGATCTAGATAAGAGAGAGTTACAGTAGTCCAGTTGTGATGTTACGTAGGAATGAACCAGTATTTTGCAGGTACTTGAATCCAAATATTTTCGGATTCTGCCAATAGTGTGGAGCTTGAAGTTGGCGATCCTGGCGCATTTGAGTGCTTGAGCCTTGCCTGACATGTATTTGTCCATTTCCACTCCAAGATTCCTAACTGAGGATGACGGAACCACAGAAGTTGTTCCAACAAGAAGTTCAGTTCTCTCAACTTTGTTGAGCTGGTGAGGTGTTCCAATGATCAGGAACTCGGTTTTACTGCTATTGAGTTTCAGGAAATTAGTTGACATCCAATTCTGAATTGACTTTATACAGAGTTGCAGTTGGTTGATACCCTCTGGCACTTTGTTGTGCTTTATTCCAATGTACAGCTGCTGGTCGTCTGCATAACTGTGGAAGTTCAGTGAATGTTGTCTGATAATACTGCCTAGAGGCTGTATGTACATTGAAAAGAGGACAGGGCCCAGGACAGATACATGACATTTACCAATGTATTCATTGCAATCTGTGAATTAAAATCTCTACAATCAATTGACATAACTTTGACAATCTACAATGAATAGAGTTTTCTATATAAACTTCGCCAAAGCTGTTGACGTTCGTGCATTAAACCTAGACAGATTCCAACAGAAAGAACTGAATAAATTAAGAAGTTTGCCTTACAATTTAATTGCAAGCGATCTACTTAGTTCGGGATTCTTCAGTGAAGAACTGATAAACTCTATTGATTATTCACCTAATCCAAATAAGAAGGGGGATCGACCTGAAATTGTTGAAGGGGAGGGAGGATTGGATGAATTCTTTCAAGTAAATCAAGATATTGAACTCTCGGATGAGGATAGAGAGAACATGAATCATAGCAGGCAGGATCTCGCTTCAGGTCCGGCACTAACTGTCGGATCCACCGCGGGGGGGAGCGGACTTAACGATTCGCTTGGTGGTAGGGGAGTAGACCCCCAATTAGGACAGAGACCAGTAGGGGAGATACTCCAAAACTTTAGCCAAAGTATTGGGTCCGTAATGGAAATGACCTCTTTGGGGGTAACAACTCAAGTCCATAACTTGACATCCTCCATAGACAATCTTTCGGAATTAATGGGGCGAAGGATCCAGTTACTGTCAGAAAAGATGGATAGAATAACCCGTGCTATCGACGATAACAAGTCAGAGATAACAGACAAATTGGACAGGATGGATCATGAATTGGCTAGCACACATCATAGATCTGCTAAGATTGGCGATATTGTAGATCAGGGTATGACAGAGATTATTGGGAGATTAGAAAGGATGGACGCAAATTTATCTCATGTCTCCGACTCACTCCATGATAGTGTCAGCAAGGTTTCAGGAGGTCTAGCCCTCAAGGTGGACAACCTCGGGAAGGATCTTACGAATCAAGTGGAAAATATACACTCTCGATTGACAGACAGCCTGAATGACCTAAAACCAGAATGGGACCATGATGTCATCCGACACCCGCACGTCAGGAAGTCAACTCCGGCAGGACGTCTTCCAACTGACCTGACCAAGGACCACACATACCGTATCCTCGCGGGTATAAGTCCACCCTCGAGCTAAAGACCACCCCCCATTTTCCCAGGGTTGAGCAGTTTGGGGTCATTCTCGGTTTAAAGCCCACCCCCCAATTCTCGGATGTGTGACACGATCGATGTCAGACTATCGAGTTAGCGATGTTTACACAAGAAGCAAAATGCACAAGTTTACATCGATGTCATTTTTTGTAAAATAAAAATACATTGTCCTGTTGTTGTTGTTTTAATGACTATTTGTAAATTAATAAAAATAAAACAATATATTGTTTTAAATATTCACGCATCATTCACGTACTGTTAAATTTCAGCAGAAATCACGATGTATCGTATGTGGCTTCACTTGCATCAGCGATCGGGAATTGAAATATTTGATTCCCAAAACATTTTCAAGAACTAACGCTTTGTGAGGCTTGTTATCCATTCTAAATGTTTTATATGACATATTTCCAAACTTATTTATCATATTTAATCGTCGAAGTTCAAAGCAATCTTTGTCAAATATACTTTTGCGAAAGCACGTTGTTTTACAGTACTTGGAATCTCAATCGTAATTTCTTGACGACAAATAACTATCAATATTCTTTCACGTTCATTTTCATAATTTTTGCAAATTTTTCTTCGTAATTTATTTACGTAAATATTTCAATTAACTGCATGTTTCTTTTTTGAAAATGTAATATATCGAAAATATTTAACAAATATTTGAATATTTAGACATTTAATATTGTATCGACAATATGTTGTCATGAATTTATTACAACCACGTTTCAGTTTCACACATCGTTTTCTAATCGACTTGCTGATTGGTTGACCTACTTTTCTGGGCCAATGAAAAGGCTTGTAACAAATATCTCTCTACTCGTACACACATGCAGCAAAAGATGTCGACTGATTATTCACGTTCGTTTTTCATGAGAATGATATCATGTAATCTGATTAAAACAAACAACAAACAATGTAAGTTAGCATTTGCAATTTCTTTATGATTCTTTTTAATAATATACGTCTGGAAAAGTGTCAATTGATGTTTAACAAGACCTGACCAACATAGTCAAAAGTATCGATGTCAATTTTCAATGCAACTCGCATCAATGATTTTCTTGGTTGGGGTCTCCCGCGGGTTAAAGCCCACCCCCCTATTTTCAAGATAATTGTTCGCCGGGCCCCCTGATCTTATACCCGCGAGGATACGGTATAGGACTACTCCACGTAAGCCCTACAATACTATTCCCACGACCCAAGTTTTGGACATTACAGATACACGGAATACCCAGAAGTCCAAGGAATCCGAACGGAAAGGGGTCAGGACACCAGCCCCGACCTGACCTACCGAAGTCCAAGAATTCCTCAGGTTAACGGAAGATCGACATAACCTCAGAGGGACCAACGTCAAGACAATCAAAAGGTTAGATTAGCAAACAATAATGTTACTTTTGACGGTAAAGGATCTTGGTCCCCGTTTGAGATGAAATTCTCTCTGTTGACTTTGATTGAGGCTTGGCAAGATTCAGAAAAGCTCACTCAATTATGCTTTGCATTGAAGGATGAGGCAAGTGCCTACTACACCACTTGTCGGAGGGTAGACCCCCTCATCACTTATGAAGGGATGATGGAAAAGTTGAGAAAACGTTTCAGCAAAACAGAATCTGCTTCAGCCGCAAGACAAAAACTTCAAACCATAACCCAATATCCGCACGAACTTTTGGAAGACTGGGCTGAGCGAGTTTCCACAACTGCTCAGGCTGCATATCCCAGAATGCCAGAAGATTTTGTGGAACAAGTTGTTACAGACAGATTTTGCTTGGGATGTCGAGACCGAGAAGCTAATACCTTTGTGTACAATCTCACGCCATCTTCCTTGGAGAAAGCCATGGATGACATTAGACATTACCAACATAATGACTCAAGGAACACATTTGGGGTTTGTCATAACATAACAACTTTGGATAAGGAGGAGTTCACGACCTGTCCTGAAGCAGAATCTGTTAGACGACCAACTTCCCCAAACAGCGTTGACTCCACTTCACTGATTGAAGGTGGAGTTGCAAATCGATCAAATAGTTCCCCTAGCCTATCCCGTCCAAACAATTGTTACGGATGCGGTCAAGCAGGATATTTCAAATCTGAATGTCCTAGGTCCTATCCAACAGTGGAACACGAAGTCCTATTTCAGAAATCACCTGATAGATCTTTAAACTCATAAGGGGGGAGTCAACTGACCTACACTCCTCTCATTTCATCTTAACTGAAGGTCAACCACCATGGCCACCAGATGCTGTCTGCAGATCCACCCCACTTAAATTCGAGTGGGGGATGGACAGGGAAGCTGGTTTTCCGGACTATGACACATGGTTCGGGCACACTCCACTTTTCGATAAGTGGGGGAGCAAAATTGATGACCACCATGCATGGTTTGGACACACTCCATTCATCGATAATCTAGAAGATAAGACAGGGAGTAATTTAATTATCAATATCTATGCTCCCTAATAAACATTGAAGTAACTTTGTCAACACCCTTCTATATTCAGTGCGAGGCTTACAACACATTGTCTAGTTGTTTTGTAGAACCTGTACTTGATGAGGACCAGTTAGCTTTATACCTAGAATATTCCACCAGGACTCGGGTGAGTCAACTGCATGGTTGCTGCAGTTTGGTGGTCAGGCCCACTATACAGTTCTGACCATTTATTCCGGCTCACTGTCCGAACCCTTACCCACCCCCGCAGGGAATTTACTCGCGGGGAGGTTATGGGCCACCCATGGAGGGGGCTCATAAAACAGGGAGGAATGTGGAGATCAGCAGTTTCCGGCAGTAAGCGGGATCCAGTGTCTCACAAATGCAGCATTCCCTAACCGGGAATGCCCGAACTGCCTTGACGCTGGTCCCCGAAACACTACGTGGACTGCCGATCTCTGCAGGAAAACTGGGAGTCTGTTCGATAGTTTCGGTAAGTGTAGACGTGCTTTCAGCCCTCTCTGCTAGAAACTTGACTCAGATTCTTATTCTCTGCATGTAATGCCTAGCGTAACAATATAGAGCCTAACACTTATAGAATGCTTTCCTAGTGACGCAATTTCACTACACCAGCAAGCAGGAGGTGGGAATTTTTAATTTTTTGACAATAACTTTACTCTTTTTTAGGTTATTGTGTATCAATATATTTGAATATGAATTTGTCAAGTAAAAAAGGAGATTTTCAGTAAGAATTATTAATTCTAACTTTGGAATTGCTTTTTATTGCAGTGATAACATCTATCACAAATTAATGCTTCATTTGCAGATATTTTCACTGGAAGTAATCTTTTACCTTCAGTTATTGTGTTATCAAGGTAAGCTTTATATTATTTGCTTATTGATAAAATATTCATATTTAATTGTATTTGTATAATTTATTAAAAAAAAATCTTGGTAATATTCATTTATTACTTGAGACAATATCTTGTATTTTATTGTCAATGAAGTTGTATTGTAAAATGTATCTTAATTAATGTTTTGTTTGTTCTGTAATTGTAAAAAAGTAAGGAATCTTTTTTCTGTTTCTTTGTAGTTTTTCAACGCCACCATTTGACAACAACTTGGTCACTTGGCTAAAGAATTCAAACTTGAAGCAAGGCAACATAATGGGAGCTGAATAAAACTTGGGCCCTTTTATTGCCATGACGTCCCCTGTAAATAATGTTGCCAACCCTTATTGCCAAACTATCAGTGCATGATATTGTCACCTCTGAGAGAAAAACTGTCAATGGAAATAAAGTGTTCATAATATGGTTCATATGAATAAACTATAAATCTTGTGTTAACATTTGTCTGTTCTTGCTACAACAACCATGCATATTGAATAATTTCTTGAGATAAGGTTAGCTGTAAGATGAAAAGCTCTAGATGGCATTGTTTTTAATTCCAGTAAATTACTGATAAATTCTATATGCAAATTAAATTCATCCATAAATAAAATGTGGAAGACTTCTACAGGTTATCTTGACTAATGCTCAGACATACATATAGAGGGATGGGCAGGGCGTCATATACCCTCAATATTTTATAGATCCGAGAATAATAAAGTTCATCAATAAATATCAATACCAAAAAAAAAACCATCAGTTAAGCAAGTGGTAGAATTCAATAGTTAATATTGAAGAATGCCCGGACGGACAGAAGGACAGATGGACGGACGGACAGGCGGAGCGCTATATACCCCCACTACTTCATAGGTGGGGGTATAATAAACCCTTAACTTCTAATTTTCCACAGGTGGATTCCTTATATCAAAAGTAAAAAGTTGTATTTTATTTCTCTTCGAAATTACGCCCAGGGCTTAATTTCAGAAAATATATTTCTCTTATGAAATGGATGAATTTCGAAATTAAGCCCAGTACTTAAATACCAGGATTCCCGGTACATAATTTGAAATAAAGTTGAGAGTTTGAAGTAAAGTTTGAGGTAATCAATATTTTGATAAATTCTAATTATATGATATATTTTTTACTGCAGACAGTTGTAAATACTTATGTTCTTAACATTCCAAATAAGGTAATTGAATGATTGAAATCCTAAGACTAAAATTTTCACAGGTTAAGTTTTTTTTAGCGTTTGCTAATTTGTCATAAATCATATCTTAAAATGTCAACATATTAACTCTGTTACCATCCATATCACAGGCATTAAGTTCTATAACTTTCAATCACGATGAAACTCATTTGCCAACAGTTTTGACTTTCAGAAATTCTCATTTACCAGCTCATAGTCATACCACTTTCAAATAACACTTATACCCCACTTCCGGTCTCGTTGCTATGGTTTCCTTTGTTCTAACTGTAGGTATATTGACCGATACACCACAAATTTTCCAATACACCTATTCTTTTTTGCACACCCAAATAAAGTCAAGTGAAGAGATCTTCAACTAAGGCAAATCAATCAAGTTGTAAAATTTAGAATTTTTTAGAAATGTTAATGACCAAAGTGGGAATCGAACCAGGGGCATCAATGTTGCGACGCAACACCTCTATCGACTGAGCTACTGAGGCTTGATTCAAGTAGCGGTACTTTTTGTTGTTCCATGTCTGGATTGTTGTATTTTCCTATTATATAAGCCATGTATAGGTACTAGTTTGTACCAAATTTTAATGTAATGAAGTCAGTTTATGTTTTTAAAAAAGTAAAAAAAGAGTATTGTTAATATTTTGTTGATCTAGTTAGGTCAAGATAAATGTACATAGAGAATGGTGGAAAACTCTTTTCGTCAAATATAACTTTACCAGGTATAAGTCAGATATACCCACCCTTTCCTCGGTGCATCACTCAATATACCTCCTGTTTGAATCGTGATCCTCGGCTCCGCTACGCTACGCCTCGGAGACTCACGATTCAAACAGGAGGTATATTGAGCGATACACCTCAGGAAGTGTGGGTATATCTATTACTTAATGTCAAGCTTCACATTACCAACACAACAAAAGGAGACTTCGACAAGGAAGATGACAATGGAATAACAACGCTCCATGTATTTTGCAAGGGAACAGTTGCAGATAGATCAATGTTTGACATATATATACTCAGACTATTATTGGTACGGATAATGCCTAGCTGGAAGCAAAATCGGAGCCTCTAGACACTGAAGGTATACTTTCTCGACCTTCTATTAAACAACAAGAAACCTCATAATTTTTCCCATGTTAATTGGTAAATATGTACAGAAAACATTGTCAACTTAAAAAAACACCAAAAAACGTTTTCATCGGTCCTCTAATAACAAAGATATCGCCCTTCAAAGTACGCAAATTTTAGGCTTCTCAATTTGACAGTCTGAAAAGGGATTCTACCGGGTGAACGATATTGCCTTTACTGCGCATGCGAGAAAGAGCGATGTGATGTGGCCGGTTATGATTGGCTGAGAGAAGTTTTACAGATTGTGTATTATTACATCATATACAGAACGGAAATGGGCCTAATCAATGTAAATATAACAGACAATGGTGGTAAGTAAACAGAATAAACATGTTTTAGCACGATTTAGAAGCTTCATCTGTCCGGCAATAAAACAGAGTAGTAATTAAACAGTTATGACACATCGTAACTGATTGTGTAATTACAGGCCTAGGGAGTCGCGCTTGGGATATTTCACACTCTTTGACAATGTTGTTACAAGAATTAGGGGATGTTGTTTTAGAGATTAAGCATGTCTGCCCAACTATGACACGCCCAGTTGTCAAAGCGATATTCATCCATTGGTCAACAATAAGACAAACTAGATCCAATCAAAAATTAAACATTTAGAATTTATCATATGCATTGCATCTGTCTAGAGATGAACACATTCAGTACACATGATATTGAGTATTTTGCGTTTACAGTGACTTCAAAAAGGTAGGCTTTGGTCACATGATATGTAAACTAAACTTTGTGCATTCAAACTTATATGTATACATATTTGTTATTTCAAGCAGTTGTTTGTGTTAGAAGTTTACAAATATTTTAAATTTAAAATAACATTATCTCAAACAAAGATATAGAAGGGTATTTATTTTACGCTGATGAGTTGTCGCTTTGTAAACTAACATTGTTTCTTTATTTGATTGAGAAACGCTCAAGACATGATGAAACATGGTGTCAAAAGGTGTATATCCTGAATATCCTTGTATTGCGAACTTAATACAATTTCATGACATGATGCCTCAATGACTCTCTTTCCGAATATTTCGTAGTGTGTATATAGCAAAACCTCATTCAGATTATATAAAATTACTTCAGGATTATTCATAAGTTCCTTAAAACATTTCACAAACTTGTTTAATTTGTCTTCAATTTTATCTGACCACTCATCACAAAATGTAAACTTAGGACTACTAAATTCAAAACATAACTATACCGTAATATCTAAGAGATTTTCAAAACATGATTGAATATTAAGATTTTGCCTTGATGAAATATCTTTATGTTTATACCATTAATGAAGATATAATCTTAGCATTTAATTGCTTTGTTGTATGTTTTCGAAAATCGTTGTTTCAATACTGTCACTGTATATGATATGTGTACTGATCTGTCCATGTTTACGTTACCTCACTACTTTAGCAGCATAAATATAAACATATACCCTGTTTCTTTTTTAAAAATAGATATGCGAAACATAGTTCTATGACAGGGGCTACGACATACCATGTAGTCTCATTGATGAATTGACTTTAGATCCCTCTGTAGAAGCCGTGATTAAGCTATCAACAGTCAAAAAGATTCAACCAAAATTAGTAAATGTCTTCATTATATGTCTCACTAACTAACAGTCATACTGGAAAGTTGTTTTCTTGGTTTGTATAGTAATTATACGCCAAGTAAGTAAGTGACCGCTTGACTCAATACTGTAAACAATAGCAAAAGCCTGACCAGTTTGGCGAGAAAGGGCGATGTGATGTGGCAGGTTATGATTGGCTGAGAGAAGTTTTACAGACTGAAAATATGATGTTTGTTTTCAAAGTCATTAAATGACTATTTTGCGCATGTTTTTGAACAAACAAAATATCGATGTTATCTCAAGATATCTTTATGTATCCATTTCTGCATTGTGTACCCCCTCGGGGTTACATGTTGTTTAAGATACACCACACTGAGCCAAGCAGCCACTTAAA
Organism: Steromphala cineraria; assembly: GCA_916613615.1. Classification (NCBI taxonomy): domain Eukaryota; kingdom Metazoa; phylum Mollusca; class Gastropoda; order Trochida; family Trochidae; genus Steromphala; species Steromphala cineraria. The sequence goes on from OU744736.1 coordinate 451,437, forward strand.
GTGCTTTGTGGTTATCTGTAGTTTCCTGTCACATTGTCATCAATTCCAAACCAGGTACCCAATTATACTGGTGCTTAAACAAATCATAAATAAAGTATCTTGATATGGTTACACCACACGTTCCCAACTTGTGTCTTAGTGTGGTAGGGAATCAGCCTTCAAAACAACAGTTACTTATTTTACCTAGTACAATGGCTGATGCGTCCCCATGTTTCACGCTACACAGCACCAGGTCAGCAGCAGATCTGGCTATCATCCCGTCTGTCCAGGGTAGACTGTCATCTGTAAAATGGAAAGGTGGAAATATAATGGTGTTTACAGGGTCTCTAGCACGTCTTAGGGGGAATAATAATGTGTTAGAACAAATGGTTCCAATTCAAAGACAATGTATTTCAACTATATGAAGCATTATTAATTAACTATCAATGATATGGGACTAATACAATCTGAACGGCCTACACTATACGATTCGACAACTGGGCCAATACAGGTAAGCTGGGCCAATACGGGTCAAACTGGGTCAATACGAGCAGACTGGGCCAATACGACTCTGAGCATGCGCATATGTACGCAAATGGCGCAAGTCCGAAGCTATCGCTTCAAAACTTTCAACATATATGACAGTTCACCAATCTCTTTTATAATTTGGATTTCGATGAAAATGAACTCTCTAATGTTGTTCAAGTAAATCACAAAGAAGTTAATTAACAAAAATGTCATTAATCAAGTTTTTCCGTATTGGCCCAGTCACAGGTCCTCGGTCCGCTGTATTGGCCCTTGGCTTCGCCTCGTGCCAATACAGCAGACCTCGGACCTGTAACTGGACCAATACGGAAAAACATGATTAATAACATTATAGTAATAAAACAAATATATAATGTAAAGTTCCGCCATTTTATTCATTTTTCTTACACAAAATGAATATGAGATGATCACACAACAAAAGTGGTCGATGATTGGGGCTACTGTCACTTTAAAGTTAGAATTCGGTTATATAAACCCTCAAACATGATTTTATTTATTTGACACTATATATATAATCCAAATTGTTAGGAAATATTTGGATTATTGTAAAACATAAATAAATACCACTTTCTGTTTGTAACTTATTCCTATTCTTAAATGGAATTTTGAACTTTGTAATTACTGAAATAGAGTATAAAACCTTAATTGCTTACAAATTGAGGTGAGAATAGTCAAAATATTTTACAAAGTGTTACTTCATACTTTTCGGCTCTTTTTATACTGACAATATTGGTTTCAGCTTTTTGAAAACAAAATGGTCTTATCATACATTGTATAACAGATTATTACCTTGATCATTGAGGTAGTTCAGTGGTGTGTACCCGAGCTTGTTTTGTTTCTTCATGTTTGATTCAGAGATTTGTTTCAGCTGTTGTACTTCATCATCACGGATTCCTCGCCTCCTACACAGGAAGTGGAGTGGAGTGTTCCCGTACATGTCGGCCTTGTCTCCTTCTTTGATCAATGTCAGAACATCCTTCACCTGAAGTGATCCCTTGCAGAGAACATGAAGTGGTGTGATTCCATTGTCATCTTGCTGGTTGAAGTCTCCTTTTGCTGTGTTGGTAATGCGAAGCTTGACATTAATGTCAAGCCTTCCATTTTCACAAAGGTAATGTAATGGTGTCGTTCCATGTTCATCACCTTTATTGAGGTCTCCTTTCCCTTCATTGATCACGAGATCTACAGTGTCCAGTCGGAGGCCTGAGTATGCACAGAGGTAGTGCAGTGGGGTACTCTTATTCAGCTCACATAGGTTAAGGTCACCTTTCCCTTCAAAGATAATCAACTTAATTTCTTCCCTGGAGAATGTGGCGCATCTGAAAAGATAGTGTAGTGGTGTATGTCCAAACGTATCAGGATGATTCAGGTCTGCTGTACCTTCAGTGATGAACAGTCGTAGAGCATCGATGACTACACGCTGTTGATCATCAGTTGAGTTGAGCTGACACAGATAATCAAGAGCTGTCCGTCCAAACCAATCATGAATATTAACGTCTCCTCCCCCTTCAGTGATGATTAATCGCATTGTGCCAATGTCGACACAATCACCCTCGTCGTCATCATCCCGCACACCAGATTCCCTGAGGTGACACAGATAGTGTAGGGCTGTTCTCCCACTCCTCTTTATGTTGACATCTGCTCCAGCCTCCACTAAGCTCTGTACAGCAGCCCTGCATCCACCCCTCAGAGCTGTCCACATCATGGTGTCTCCATCCTTTCCTTGTTTGTTGATGAATCGTTTTGAGCCTTTCTGTAAACATAAAGTGAAAAAAGGAATTCAAGATTTTCTTAAGGTCTAAGTTTTGACAACTGAAGGGGTATTTGATAAGTGTTTTTTTATTTTTATAATCAGAATGAAAATCTTATGGTTGACAGATTGAATGAATGAACGCACTAGTCATGTAAGAAATCCTAACAAGGCCTAACAACTATCTTAATTCCCCGTTGGACTCGTATATCATTGTATATCATTGTATTAATGTACATAGATCTTGAACTGGGAGAAATAAAATGTTCATTTTCTGTGTACCTTGTCTAAAAATACTAGGTTGTTCAAAGAGTCAACCGTACCCAATCACATTTGTTAACAGGCAACATTTTACATTTTATTAGCTTATAATTAATTTGATAAAAAAAATAATAATATCAAGGTGACCATTTAACAATGAGATATTCAATTCTTACAGGTGTTTACAGTCAAATATCATCAGAAAATAACCATTCGATGTTAACAACAGAAATTCAGTAATGTCCTCTTAGTTTAACACATTACTTGAATAGAAAATATCATTAACCAGTAAATGATAATATTTAAAACTATTTCAGCTACAAGTTAATATTCCTCTGATCTTAACATTGTTCTGGTTATGTTAAGGAGAAAATCGAAATACTTCAATCAACACAGAGTAGGGTCAAGTACAGTGCGTGGCCATAAGTAGGTACATGTACTCAAAGAGCGCCATGACCTCATCAACTTTCGTTAGATCAGGGGGTGACCTCCCTTGTTATAAGGCCATATTTAAATATTAATCGGAAATGCTCAAATTTGAGGAAATTGTTCACTTATAAAGGTATTTATCCTATGGTGACCTGACACGCATTATACCGTATCACCTGGGCAACACGACTGAAATCAACTTTCATTGAATGTCATTTAATTTATTTTCAAAGTTTTATACACAATTTGTAATATTTTTTCTTTTGCATTAATATGCGAGGAAAGACTAAGCCATATCAAATAATTTATTTACTCATTTTGTAATCACTACGAAGCACCCGAAGAGGTGACCACGTGTTTTTTTCATCCTTAAACACAAAAGGCTGCTCCTTAAAAAAATATAAAGCATCATGTCATAAATAATCATCTAAGCTGAAAATTAAGATATCAGACTTTATAATTATGCTAACAATCGTTCTGGTATCAAATCATTGCAAAGAATAACATTCCCGTTATATACTGCGCAATGCGGGAGACGTTTTTGTAAAAATTCCGGGTGGGAATCTCTCGTTTGGCGATTGCCTAATGAAATATTTTGTTAACACCTCAAACAAACCTTATGTAATAATTCAATCATATCAACTAAACTCCTGGTTGTCATTTTCCATTACTTTTACTAAATTTATTCATAACAACTCCCCATTACATATCCCTTGAATAATGTGTTCTGTCTTCATAACTGTCTTTGAGATATCCCGTAACACGTAGTACAGCATCCCTGAATAATTCCCATATAACATTATATTATTATTAACATCCAATACGCTAAACTATGATCATCGTTTTTATGTTCAACTCATTACATGTAATTCTATTTATAATTTATGGTAATTATTTTGTGTGCTCTGCGATGATGTAAGCCAAATTCCTACAGTATTTAGGATAAATTCATTACAAAAATCTTCTTTCTTTCTTTCTTATGCATGGCCAAAATCAATGTACCAAAATCCTACAAGTGTGCTCAACATGCACATAGACGTTATTAAATTAACACTGTGTGACCGCCATACACTTCACTTCAAAATACAACTTCAGAGTGAGTTAATGTCATTTAGTAAATTTTGAAGGAGGACATCTGCCAAAGTTGACATTAACATTCCTAAAACTCATGTCTTAGTGTATTGATTTGAAACCGTTAGGTACTCGCCTTATTCCGACACCTCCAGAGCTCCACACTGCACAGGAGAAAGCCGTGGCAGCAACCCTGCAAGGAGTAATGGTTGAATTAGCAAATGATATTGTCGTTTACAACTTGGTTTAGGTTTTAAACTTTATGAAACTTACAACGACAGTGTTAAAAGCATAGTTGTGAGACTACCTGACTGTACATTATTGCAACCCAGTTATGCATATTGTAACAAATCTTTTCTGATTTACAATAATCCAGAATAAAAGTACCGAGGGTACAGAAGCTCACCTTAAAATGAATGATGTGGTAATATGGTTTAATTGTGTAACCATCTTTTATATGATAATTGATTATGGCTGCCATCATGATTTTTTAACTTTTAAAATGCTATTCTTCTCTTGGAAACCACTAGAGCTTGAACAAACATTAATACAAGAATGATATATATAATCATGATTTGTTAACAAGCAGTAGGTTTTTGTATAACTTTTTTGTATATCTATGGCTAAATTGGTGACCATCTTGGACTTTTTAATCTTCAAAATGCTACTTTTATGTGGGCATCTGTATTAATTTCATTATGATATCTTGATTGGTTTAGGAGTATGCATTTAGTCACACCCTCAACTTCCAAAGAACTCAAAATATGATGCACATAAACATTTGGAATATATCCCTCTGACACAAATCACAAATTCAGCTAGTGATAGGTCCAATTGCCAAAGTAAACTGTCCAGGTCAATGTCTCAATTGTAATTCTAACTGAAGATTTCTGAATATCTTAAATCTTGACCTATGTTAGTGCAATCTGATTGGTCAGAATAGGCTAGCAACATGGGGGTTTATGCTAATTACTAGATATGATGACCTATGATGACCTCTTGCACCTGCATGTAGCTTATGTAGCTTATCCTCTTATGTAAGTTACTGTTATTCCATATAGTGAGTGTCCTCCCCTCATTTCAATACTCTTTCGAGGAGAGTTGCAGGAGAGGGGCTGGACGGATAGATGGGGGAAAGGGGGGGTCAGGGTATAGGGGGGGATAGAAGGAATGTGGGATAGAAGAGAGGTTTGCAATGGAAGGACAGGAGAAAAAAGGGGAGGAGGGAAAGGGGGGAATATAAGGGGTGGGGGTAGAAGAGAGGTTTGAGAGAGAAAGACTTTGTAAAAAAAAAGGATTGTTCAGACAGCTGTTCAATTAGTTTTGAAGATGAATATTAAATGATATCTTTTATTAGCATGACAAACAAAATAAAAGATAATTTGTTATTCATTAACCAAAATTTTCAATTTGGAATAAATTAATTGCATGGGAACAAAGGACTAAAAAACCTAACAGTTAGTGTTGGGAGTGAACAAATTTAATCATTTTAAATGCTTTTGAAAAGGATTTGTTTGAATTGAATGATCATTATAATTATCTAGATAATCATTGTTCAGACCGTAATCAGATATAGATGATTATAAAATGTATATTTATCCCTCACTGGCTATGTTATTTGCCATATAATTAAAGTGTCAGGAATTATGTAAAACGGAAAGGATTTATTAAAACAGTCATGCTTCAGGCTGTTCGCAGATAATGATTATTCATACAGTTTTTATGCCCCCGAATCGGAGATTCCGGGGGTATATTGTTTTTCACCTGTCCGTCTGTCCGTCCGTCTGTCTGTCTGTCCGTCTGTCTGTCCGTTTGTCCACAAAATCTTTAACCTTGGTCATAACTTTTGATTGGTCGGACCTAGGTCTTTGATACTTGACATATGCATCCGGGGGCATTCGTGTTTCACAAACACATCTTGTTTGTAACTGTATTTATAGTGTTGATAAATATTACAACAAGCGTATCAATACAAATATAATGACATTGATTTGATTGATCAGGAAATGTATTCTTTTCAATGAATTTCAGGAAATCTAATTGAAAATTCAATATAATTGACATATTGACCATCTTGGATTCTTGATAATAAAATAAATGCGTCTTTGTCAGAAATCACTATATAAAAAAATACTCACTTTTCAGAATGATATCTTAATTGATTTAGTAGGAGTAGTACTTGGCCTGAAATCTAATTGAAAAATAATGACTTCTATGATGACATGTTGTTCCCAGAACCCCTTCAGCATGATACAATTATCATTTATTTTTACAGGTATTTATAAAACACATGGTATTGGAACTGGAACCTGATACAAAATACCTCTATTATTAACTTATCATGTAGATTACTGAACATAAAAGCAGATTCTTGACTTGTTAATATTAACTCATCGTGCAGATTGTTGTACACAAAAGCTGATTCTTGACTTGTTTAAATTGTTATTTGTAAAAAGTATTACTATTAATAGAATACAAGTATACTTTTCATAAAGACAATTTATATACTTTCCATAAAGTCCATTATGTTCAATTAATCAATTAGGTCAGGATTACTATGCAATATACAAGCAGGCAGGGCTGCTAGCCCCAGATCCTTAAGGAGAGTGTAGCAATTTGTGTATTTGGCTTTGTGTACGTATATTTGGAGAAGCATCCTAGTGTGCTGAGCATGTAAACCTGAACTCTGGCTAAGCCCTTATGTGTGGTATTAAAAGACTTGACGGGAGAGAACATGAATTGTTGTGAAAAATATATATTTCACAAAATATAGTTAGCTTATGTCCTAAATTGATTTTGTGTCAAGAAGAACTTCTGTTAGATATAGAAATGGTACAAATATGAGTAAAACACAGGAACTGGAACCTGATGCAAAATAACTCTTTCCACATCAACTTATCATGTAGATTGCTAAACACAAAACAAGTGACAAGTTTTGTGTAAGTTGTTAGAAAGAACATATCACTGTCATGAGAATACAAGTCTAATTTCCATAACTCTTATTGCATACACATGGCCATATAGCATAATGCTCTACCATATCAATTGGGTCAGGTTGATTATGCAACAGACTAGCAGCTGACACTATGATGCTAGCAACCTGTTTTGGGATGTGTATTAGACAGCATAGTGGACTCAACAGAAATATCTGAACTCTGGTTGACCCCTTATGTGTGGTATTTAAAGGAATATAAGGGAGATACCATTGTTCAAAATCTAACATGATGTTTAATGTCATTGGGTTTTTGCAGCTAGTTGCCATAAATATTTTAAACAAATTAATTAATTATGTGTGTCTTTCATCTTGATGTTTTAGAAACACTTAACATATAGAACAACTTGCATGACAATCTTAAATATTCTATATTCAAGATAAAATTATGATTAGTAAGTTCAAATTAGAGAATTTATATAGTGCGAGTGATCACTTGATGAAAGCTTAAAATTTAGTAATAATGATGTGTCATCTGCAGCTGAAAAGTCAATATGGATGCTATCGCGGCCATCTTGGATTCTCAAAACTGAAACGTCTACCTTTGTTGGAGGAATCACTATAGGTAGGGGTGGGTATTGCAGGAAATTTTCATATTGCGATATACTGCGATATACTGCGATATGCACACTAGTATTGCGATACGCATTGCAATATATTGCAAGATGTTTTTTGGCACAGAAACTTGCCAAAAACTCACCTTATGAGTTGACTTTTGATTCTTAAATGATGAAAAAAAACATCAAAAATTTCAATTCTTGTAAATTTTTTAATAAAACCATGAAAAATGAACAGATTTCAAGATTTGTCATTAAATAAAACCTGGAAATGAAATAGTTTCTCACCAGAATCACTCTCTCGTGTCGTTTGCTGTAGCCATCTTGAAACAAACGCATGACTTCCGTTGTGAAAAACGGAAATACACGAAGATTTCCGAGTGTAACGAACTTTTCCGAATGCTTATAAAAAATGGTTTTCAACAAGCGTATCGCAATACGTACCGATCTCATGTTTGAACCGGTTAATACCGGTAAACCGGTTATATTGCGCATCCCTAACTATAGGTATAACATACTACAATATGAAAATGATATCTAGATTGGTTTAGGAGAAGTAGTCATTTTCATGAAATCTCATTGAAAATTCAATATGGCTGCTATCGCGGCCATCTTGGTTTCCCAAAACTGAAACGTCTACCTTTCTGTGCGGAATCACCATAGTTATAACATAACACAATTTCAGAATGATATCCAGATTGGTTAAGAAAGAGTAGTCTTTTCATGAAATCTAATTGAAAATTCCATAGCAGCCATCTTGGATTCTCAAAACTGAAACGTCTACCGTTCCGAGGGGAATCACCATGGGTATAACATACTACAATTTCAGAATGATATCTGCATTCGTTTAGGAGGAGTAGTCTTTTTCGTGAAATCTAATTGAAAATTCAATATGGCTGCCATGGTGGCCATCTTGGATTCTCAAAATTGAAACGTCTACCTTTCTGTGAGGAATCACCATGGGTATATCATACTACAATTTCAGAATGATATCTGGATTCGTTTAGGAGGAGTAGTCTTTTTCGTGAAATCTAATTGAAAATTCAATATGGCTGCCATGGCGGCCATCTTGGATTCTCAAAACTGAAACGTCTACCTTTCTGTGAGGAATCACCATGGGTATAACATACTACAATTTCAGAATGATATCTGCATTCGTTTAGGAGGAGTAGTCTTTTTCGTGAAATCTAATTGAAAATTCAATATGACTGCCATGGCGGCCATCTTGGATTCTCAAAACTGAAACATCTACCTTTCTGTGAGGAATCACCATGGGTATAACATACTACAATGTCAGAATGATATCTGCATTCGTTTAGGAGGAGTAGTCTTTTTCGTGAAATCTAATTGAAAATTCAATATGGCTACCATGGCGGCCATCTTGGATTCTCAAAACTGAAACGTCTACCTTTCTGTGAGGTATCACCATGGGTATAACATACTACAATTTCAGAATGATATCTGGATTCGTTTAGGAAGAGTAGTCATTTTCCTGAAAGTTTACGGACGGACAGACGGACGACGGACGAAGCGCCATGACATAAGCTCACATTTACTTTGTAAAGGTGAGCTAAAAACCATCGTGCACAGACTACAATAGTATCCACTGGATTGAATACCAGACTTTTTACATTAATAAAAAAGCGTACATTGACTTAAGAAATAAAACAAATATAAACCGCTTAGGATGACGTTTTAAATCGTTGAAAAAAGTACACGTAGACCAAGAACCGCTGGTTGTGTTAAGGAGATCTTGGTCCAATTGCCATTTTAAACATTGCAAACAACTACAACAAGGCCATATGAATATGAAGTATGAACGTGACTGATCGAGGTGGTTATCAGGTATGAAATGGTGACATTATTTTGGCTACACGTCCCAGGTCAGATGTAACAATCCAGGTTTTATTGTCAAATGTTGATCGGACGACGATGTGTCAAGTATCGACCGTACTTAACTGACTTTCTCATCATAACATTTAAACCCAATACATCATCAAAATCAAATTGTGTCATGCCCACAGTAAACACCCGTTTTATGATTATATTATGTTTTTCATTCTGAAAGGTGTTGGCATGAAGTTATCAAGATATTTTAGAACACGTAGATGTACACGACCTCGGACATATATATAGAACCTGTTTTAGTGTTCATAATTCATGTGCAAATCAATTCATTCAAACTGATTGGCTGTCTGAAGCAGAAGAGGTTGCCGCTACCAGGAGGCTTATCAATACATGCTGGTGGCTCCTCAGGCTTATCAAAGAGACTCTGATACTGCTTGAGGATCAAAAGGGTGGATTCCTGATGATCTAAACCCTGCAGTGATGTCTGCTGGGGTGAGCGAGCTGTCACAGCTTGAGAAAACACGTGGCCATGTGGTTTTGTTTGAGGTATTCATTGGATAGGACGCCAGAAACTCTCATCAAGATCTGTTAAATGCTGTTTTAAAAAAATGACCGAAAACAGACTTGTCAAGGGATTGCAACCCGTTCTTGTGTGAGGTGGTTAAGCCAAAGTAGTGATGTTTTTCTGGACTGCGTTCTTCATGGGAGCTATGGAAAGCTAGAATTAGCAGTTGTGGTCTTTCCGGGGGAAAGACATTAATGAACCATTCTTGTCCAAGAATGTCATTCATCCATGTTTTCTCTTGAAACAACCAGAAGGTTCCTTCGGGTGCATCAAGAGTGGAAAATGAATGTAACGATATTTGCGTCTTGCCCTTGACAACGAACATCGGAGGCGGAGCGAAACCAGCTATGCTGACACCAGCTAGAACAGTTACATTTTCCCTGGAGTTTGAAGCTCTACTGGACAGACTTCTCCTGCCTTTACCCGCAAGAACTTTGGCAGGTGTATGCTCAAATTGCTTACAAGTTTCATATTAGTTCCAAATACAGTGTGTTTATTAGTCAGACCTAAGTTGGTGATGATTGAGCCTAACTCTTTGAAATATTTCTCAACAACAACTGAAAGTTGAGCATCTTTGTCCAAGGTGCTATGATGATACGTGAATCGACGAAAAAACATACTTGTTAAAGTTTACAGAGAACAAATTGTAAAGATTCGTTTAAAGTCCACTGGCGGCCATTTTTGTGTGAATACCTTTTATTTATTTCATGAAAGAAAAAGGAATCGCATTCCTGATGTTTACATTATATATTTTATTCATTACTGCTTCGTCTAGCTTAATTAAATACATTGTCTTTCAAATGTAACAATTTGTTTTCATTTTCCTGGCATCACCTCATATTCCCCCTAAACACTTGCTACTGTTCCTTAAAGGGATAGAATTGATAAATATACACTTAAACTATATGTTCCGACCACTTTGAATTTCTCAGAATATAGTATTTATTTTGGATTGATGCAATAAAATATAGGTGGAATATGAAAATGTAAGGATCTCAAAATTGATATTGTTGATTCTATTTAAATGGTTTTGTGATGGAACACCTCAGCAATAGATTGTGTGGATGTCGGATTGTGCGAAGATTTCACCGACAGGATAAGCAGACGCCCGGAAGCAGAGGGCGCGCATTGAACAACATGCCTTTCAACAGCCGCTCAGTTGTAACGTGTGATTTGATTGTCCGTTTGAAAATAAAGCATTCGTCAATCTATTTCCGGGGTCATGGTATCTGAAACACGCTTGAGGACTGTCTTTCTAGCAAAAACTACAGGGGTCGGGCAGGAAATTGCTTAAATACTTATCAATCCATAAAGATGAAAAGCCGCGCACTGTGTTAGTCAAGTTCAATCATAGAGGTCAACTAAGTTGTGCCTTAACGGTCAATAATCAAACCTTCTCCCCAGTGCTGATCACCTGATAAAGGATCGATACACTGAGAGACGTAACAGCTCCTAAAATAGTCTTTTCCTAAACGTTTGTTTTGGAATCATTCAAACAAGTAAAATCCATGACAAAGAGATGGATTGTAGATCAAGTGTTAACATTTTCACGAATTACCTTGTTTTCGTTATTACAGACACAACTGGAGACGAGAGCTTCACAGAACTGCCTACTCTGACAGAGTCTGTGTGTAAATACAGAGTAGTCTCCCTCGAGTATCTCTTCTCGGAACCTCTCAGCTAATGCTTCCAGTACAGCAGGGATTGGCTTCACGATGATGTGACACGGATCTCTGCTGTTGTCTTCTTCATCAGATGTTGAGATAATCATCTTCTGTCGTATTACAGATAGAGTTGCATACTGTACACAGTATAGAGGGTCAATATCACTGATGACATTCAGTACACTTTCATACACTGATGGATGGGCAAACGCACAAATCCCATTACTCCACACAGTGATATAGCTGTCTTCTTGTTCTCTTTCTACCTTCAGTAAAGCCTCTCGTTTATCTTCATCCTTAATGTTGTAAACGTTGAGCTCACCATCATTCTTTATCATTAGCTTGAAGAGATCTTTGCAGGTTTCATTGTAAAGAACTTCGGTGGTCATATCAAGAAACTCTAAAGGTGATTCAAAAAATTCTTCGATAGGTACATCATTTCCCTTTGATTTAAACTTTGAAATCATTTTGCAGCAAAACGGGAAGCCATGTGCAACTTCCATATTGCAAACCCTTTTCTTTGTTTCCTGATCAACAGTCACGTTCTCATGTCTAAGATGATATTCCAGGATCTTCAGTCTTTCGTCAGGCAAGTTTCTTTCACTCAGATCAATAACACACTCCTTGTCGAAAATTACTTTTTGATGTCCAAGAGAAACCGTAGATTCATTTACAACATTCTTCCGGCTGATAAAGATGACTTTGACTTTTGGATTTTCTCCTTCAACATCTTTTAAAATTTCCTGAATGACATCACGCCAGTTATTGATCATCTTCTGGTCAGCGAGAAAGGCGCCAAATCTATCATCAAACATAATGACCTTTTCTTCTTTCATCTTTGCTATCTTATCATACTCCTTGGGTTCGGAGATGGTGAAGACTCCGACATCCTCCTGCAGGAACTCCTTCAGCACCAGGTAACCTAGAACAGTCTTGCCGTCCCCAGCGTTCCCTGTAATTGTGATCCATCGCTTATCTTCCATTTTTTTAAGCACATCGTCCACAGCAGACACTCGAACCATCCCTGACGTATCTCTCGCTATTTTCTCCTTCGTTCTCTCTATATAACAATATACATCGATTTCAGTAATTAGCAACATATGAAGGATGAATAAGAAATGTTTGAATATCACACATAATATTTCTGACATAAACACATGTTAAAAATAGAGCCATTGGCTCTGTAGCTCATCAGGCATCATATCAAGTTTGCTTTATACAGGCCAGATGAGCTAAAAATGAAACTGATGTTACCTATTGCAAAAAAAACTATAAAAAAATTACAAAACAAATGTAACGAATTCGGAATAAATTTCCTTACCAAAATGATTTATTATTATTCAACACTTTCTAGATCGCCAATATCAGACAGTGAAAGAAGTCCACACTAAAATATCCAAGGAGAAATAAATTTGCCATAGACTGTCATCTAATGGTGAAAAATAGGTTTTAAAGATTGTGACCCCTGTGACCCTATTTGGGGTCATGGGGTCACAAAACCTACAGTTTAGAATCCCAATTGGCCAAGGAGTCTACATGCAGTCTTTCAGCTCAATAGACCTTTAGGAGCTAAAGATGATGATGAAAATAAGTGTTTAAGGTTGTGACCCCTGTGACCCTATTTGGGGTCATGGGGTCACGAAATCTACAATTTAGAATCCCCATTGGCCAAGGAGTCTGCACATATAATTTCAGCTCTCTAGACCTTTTGGAATTTGAGAAGAAGATGAAAATAGTTTTTTAAGGTTGTGACCCCTGTGACCCTATTTGGGGTCACAGGGTCAACAAAGTTACAAATTAGAATCCCCATTGTCCAAGGAGTCTGCACATATCGTTTTTAACTCTCTAGTCCTTTTAGAACTGGAGAAGAAGATGAAAATAGGTTTTTAAGGTTGTGACCCCTGTGACCCTATTTGGGGTCACAGGGTCACCAAAGTTACAAATTAGATTCTCCATTGTCCAAGGAGTCTGCACATATAATTTTTAACTCTCTACTCCTTTTGGAACTGGAGAAGAAGATGAAAATAGGTTTTTAAAGTTGTGACCCCTGTGACCCTATTTGGGTCACCAAAGTTCCAAATTAGAATCTCCATATGCTAAGGTACTTGTAGACAAAATTTCAGCTCTCTAATGTGTATGGTTCATGAGGAGAAGTCGAAGTGTCAAAGTTTACGGACGGACGACGGACGACGGACGGACGCCGGACGACGGGCCATGCCATAAGCACATCTGGACTTTCAGTCCTGATGAGCTAAAAAGTGTAAAAGATACAATTATGACGATGTCATATAATTTCCAACAACCGTCAGAAACTTTAATACCCCGAAATACCAGTATATGTTAGTAAACATCTGACATAGCATGTCTTCTCATTCATCACAAGCCTATAGTTTTTTCTTTATACTCTACATTTAGTGATTTAAGCATTTATCTAAATGTCGTGAATAAATCATAATTAAATTGCACTAGTTTGGTTATCGTCAAGATGCAATCACAAAGATGTTTGTGTTCAGCTCTTTGAAAAAAATACTTACCTAATAGTTCATGTAGTTGGTCAGGAACCGTCACTGCAAAATAACAATAATAGCTATCAACAATGAATAAAAAGATTTATTCTAAATACTAGTAAAACAACAATTATTTTCGATCAGGTTCATGTATTCTTACTGACTATGAGTTTCACTGTTTCACTGAAGGGGAACATTTTTAACTAACTGTTACATATACCTTTGGTTCTTGATATACGAAGAGACATAAACGTATGTGAAAGAATTATGCAAATCAGCAAGCCGTGCACTGTCAGCTATGTATTATCGAATGTAAACTTTGCTCTGACACGAGATTCAACGTTTTTCATGAAGCAACAGTGATAAACCCAACTTCCGTAGCATTCAATGATGACAAGAAGTTTGTATTTCTCCTAAGGTGCGACATTTTACAGCCGCTTCTCGCCCACAAACTAAGAGACAAGAGTCATAATGTAGGTAACAACTGTATACCGGTGGACTGCTCCCGCCGGCACCCGAAATATTGCTCAAATTTATCATATTCTATCATGTTTTATATGTACTTTTAAGTAGTTTATAATGTAAGACCCTAATTGAACTCCAATATTTTAAAAAGCATTTTTCTGCATTCGTGGTATTTTTAGCATTAGTTCACTGAAATGGCCAAGAGTATCTTTCTTAAAATTTTATTTGGTTTTGATAAGCTACAAAATATCTAATATGCTGATTGAAGTTCATATCTCATCATTGGACCTGCAAATATATCCATTTATGCATAATTTCTCTAAAATGCTTGATTTTATGGCAAAATCTCAAATACGTTTAATATTCGAAAATATGCATCCAATTAATCTACCTATTAGTTACAATACCTAATAAACACTATCGAATCGAATATATCTTCCTGTCAGCTTATTACAAGGTTTCAAAATTACGTTTGGCGAATTTGCGCGCGCCACTCGAGCAACATTGTCCGGTTTTCGATCAAAATCCCGACTTTTAATGGCCGTATTTTCGCTCTAATGTACTGATTGACCTTTAACTTGTTATTTTCAGTAACAGTTAGTGGTTTCCGATGTAATAACACCGATTTCAAAATTTGTCATATGTGATCCTATCAACATACTCTGTGTCTCTTTAAGCTCCGGCGTGTCGACGTGAAGGCTATTCAAGTGTGGCCATCTCACAATTTCGGGTTCCTAAATTTACGTTTGAATACCGTACGCGTCGAGCACGACTGGATTTTATTTTATTTTTATCCACTATGGCACTAGTTGCCAGCCAAATTTATACCCATCGGACGCAGTAGCGGTAACTGAGACGCAGTGTGAAACCTACATACATGTACATAACGATGATGTCATCGAAAGCGTGTTAGTTTAAATCTATCATATGGCACTTTTGCGGGGGTATTGTACTTTTGACATCGTAATAAGTATTGTATTGTTGATTAAAACATGAAATATGATATCAAACTTTCGACGCAAGATTGTTCTACGGAGTGACAATGGGGCTTTAATTGGTCTAATGCTCAGACATCTGAAAAACATTTTATGCATATTTATACGTCTTTTTAATGAATACGTTGGCGCATTTATGAGCATATTATTGTTTGTACAGATGTGTGACAACGGAATAAATTATTTTTTCTTCTCTGTTTCTTTCTTTCCTAAACGAGACCCATTATAGGATATATGGTTTATGATTAGGAAGGAGATTCATAAATCCCTTATATAATCAGCATCATTATACATAAAACCGACGATCACAATACCATAAAACTTGTTTTAAACAACGCCGATCTTACTGCTTAAGAAATAATTTATACATTCTTATTCATTTAAAAGATATGATCACCAAGTAAGTTGATCTGCATAGCACACCTCCGCGCATGAAAGTAACCAGTCGTGTACTATGTGAGAGTGTTCAAGATTCATAAAGATCAGATTGGAGTTGGGTGTCACGTTACAAACAGAATTGGTCCAAACAGTCTTTCAGTTTTATCCAGAACGTGTCTGATTACCCTACAATCTAAAAGTCTGTGAGTAAATTTGAGAACTTTGAGTTACTGCTTTAAACGACTAACTTTAGCTATGAGGTTATTTACTAAAAAGTAATCAATTAAGTCATTAAAATGATAATTATTACACTGCAGCACAAAATATTGATTTTATTTTCAATTTTAAAGTAACTTGGATTTTGACTCCAAAATACCAACCGTTGTAAAATCAATTATCCAGAAGCAGCGAATCATAAATCGAGAGAAGTTTTCGTTTCAACACTGCAAGGTGATCGTTCTATCGAAAACCTGTAATTGTTTGCCTGAAAAGTTGTATTGTTTGAAAAATGGGGGTGCTTAAATAAGTTCTTTGTGGATATGTTCAGCAACAAAGGTTTTTTAAACGCCATCAAGACGAATTGATGCAAAAACTCGGGTTTCATAAAACAGGCATTTGGCTTACTCATGATCATTTCAAAGAGTAAACGTCGATCTGACTGCTCAAGAGAATTGATATATTCTTATTCATGTGATAGATATGACCCCCAAGTGAGTTGATACACATAAAACACCTCCGTCGCATGGAAGTAACCAGTCCTGAGTGTTCAAGATTCAATAAAGATCTTCTGGTGTGCCGTTACAGACAGAATTAAAGGGACACAGAGTATGTTGATAGGATCACATATGTCAAATTTTGAATTCGATGTTATTACATCGGGAACCACTAACTGTTACTGAAAATAACAAGTTAAAGGTCAATCAGTACATTAAAGCGAAAATACGGCAATTCAAAGTTGGGATTTTGATCGTAAACCGGGCAATGTGGCTTGAGTGGCGCGCGCAAATTCGCCAAACGTAATTTTGAAAGCTTGTCATAACTGACAGGATTCGATAGTGTTTATTAGGTATCGAACTAATAAATAGATTAATTGGATGCATAATTTCGTAAAATAAACGTATTTGAGATTTTTTCTTTATTTTTCCATAAAATCAAGCATTTTAGAGATATTATGCATAAATGAATATATTTGCAAGTCCAGTGATGAGATATGAAATTCAATCAGCATATTAGATATGTTATAGCTTATCAAAACCAAATAAAAGTTTAAGAAAGATACTCTGTGTCACTTTAATCTTAACCGTCTTTCAGTTTTATCCAGAACGTGTTTATGTCTTGTGAAGGGAAAACCCTGTATATGTGTCTTTATTAGTAACGAGAAGTTCTATCCAGTGCTCAAGTTTGATTACCTTAACTCTTACACATACATCAACATTTCAAATATTTGTATTTCTATTTTGTTCGGAGTGTCATGAACCGTTTACAGTTCTCATGTACCTACTCAAAACTATGTGGTTATGAATATAGATCTGTGTCACAAAAACTATTGTTGCTGAGTATAGGTCACTATGGAAAGTTAAAAGTTTTCCCTAAGGTTTTTTGAATGATCTTTATTTGATGTGCTCAGCTGACCCTTTTACTAAGAAGGACTTACCAATCGTTTTGTTAACGTTTATATTGATTCCAGCCATGTGTACAGTGTCCACGGTTCCTCCACCAGCTGCACCCGTCATGTTTATAGAAATACCTGCTGTGGTTCTGAGGGAAAAAATACGATAAGACCTCAGTCGCCAGTTTGTGGGCAAACGTATGATGGTTTGTAATATACCCATGATCATAAATGTTGTCAGCCAAAATATGTCACATACGTCTCAATGAATTACAAAGCACAGTTATAGGAGAGGACGTCATGGTGAGTGAGTAAAAAAAGTGTTGCTCGGAAAATATATTAACTAAACTGTCATGAGTAGCAGTATCCTCACCTCTTTCACCTTTGTATCGAGGTGTACAAGTTTGTTCTTTTGAATGATATTAGTTAAATATTAAATATAATATTATTAGTTTACTGATACATGAAGTCTATAGTTTCAGCTAATGTCAATATGATGAGTAAAGAGAAATAATGATATAATGAATTTGGAATTCTACAATTGACAAGTTTTTATCATATCATATCATATCATATCATATCACAATTACATTCATAACACTTGATTTCTTAACATTTAAGTTATTCGGTTACAACAATGAATGATCTTGAAATATTATAGAACAACCGTTTGAACGTGGAAGCAATGATCTTTGATCGGTTTGCGATACCCAATGACATGTATAAATTTTCAAACTTGAAAAATGTGGAGGTCTCTTATTAGTAAAAAGACGTTAAAACGATCTCATGAATCAGTTTATACCATACATACCCCTCGGTCCTCTCCTGAAGTTCATTGTTTCCTGATCTCCTATTAACTATACTCATGATTCAGTTAGATGAACTCTGATAAGGAAAAAAAACAAAATGAAATATTATATGATTAAAGTTTACGAATGAATCTTTAATAAAATATTGATAAAAAGTAGAGCCATTGGCTCTGTAGCTCATCAGGCTTCATTATCAATTATGCTGTAGAGTGTGGCAATAAGATTCCCCTTTTGTAGAGGCCACAGGGTCACCAATCATTAAAATTAAGTATATAGGCGACACGTTTCAGTTTTCTAGGCTTTAAATTTCTGGAGAAGAAGATGAAAATAGATTTGAAAGACGTTCCTGTTGCCTTTATAAGGGGCAACAGGGTCACAAAAGCTACAATTCATAATCCTCACTAGTCAAGGAGTCTGTACACAAAATCTCAGCTTTCTAGGCCTTATGCTTTTGGAGAAGAAGGTGAAAATAGGTTTTTAGGGTGTGGCCCCTGTGGACCTTATTAGGGGTCACAGGGCCACCAAAGCTACAATTTATAATCCTCACTAGCCAAGGAGTCTGTAAACAAAGTTTCAGCTTTCTAGGCCTTATGGTTCTTAAGCAGAAGATGAAAATAGGTTTATAGGGTGTGGCCCCTGTGGCCCTTATAAGGGGTAACAGGGCCAACAAAGCTACAATTTATAATCCTCATTAGCCAAGGAGACTGTACACAAAGTTTCAGCTTTCTAGGCCTCATGGCTTTGGAGAAGAAGATGAAAATAATTTTTTTGGGTGTGGCCCCTGTGGACCTTATTAGGGGTCACAGGGCCACCAAAGCTACAATTTATAATCCCCACTAGCCAAGGAGTCTGTACACAAAGTTTCAGCTTTCTAGGCCTTATGGTTCTTGAGAAGAAGTCGAAATTCCACAAAGTTTACGGACGGACAGACGCCGGACACTATGCCATGCCATAAGCCCAACGGGCCTTACAGGCCAGATGAGCTAAAAATTATAACAGAAAACCGCTAAATGAGAGACTGAGTTATGTCTGATACATTTTCGGAAAGATTGAACACAATGTTAATTGAGTGTTGTAGTCCACTCATTTGACAAAGGACATTCTTATCAGTCACTGATTTTAAGCATACGGCAAACGTAACATCATAAACACACAAACGTTCAACACATCAGCGACTAATGAAACAAGGGCGCTGTTCTTAAAAAAACATTACCAATAGGCTGAGTTATAATCCCTTAATTGTCATAACATGATGTTGACCCTCCGTTCCTTTCACCATTAACTCATCACTCCAACACACTGTAATTCCCATGTCTCATTCATTCTAACCTACATCCAAATGCACTGTTAACCCTTTCGCTTCATACAACCTAAGCTCACTATCCGTACATCCAAATGTACTGTTAACCATTTCGCTTCATTCACTCTAAGCTCACTACCTTACATCCAAATGTACTGTTAACCCTTTCGTTTCATTCACCCTAAGCTCAGTAATGTGGCTTACATCCAAATATACTGTTAATCCTCACGCTTCATTCACTCTAAACTCACTATCCCTGCATCCAAATATACTGTTGATACTTTCGCTTCATACACTCTATGCTCACTATCCCTACATCCAAATGTACTGTTAACCCTTTCGCTTCATTCACTCTAAGCTCACTACCTTACATCCAAATGTACTGTTAACCCTTTCGCTTCATTCACTCTAAGCTCAGTAACGTGGCTTACATCCAAATATACTGTTAATCTTTTCGCTTCATTTACCCTAAGCTCAGTAACGTGGCTTACATCCAAATATACTGTTAATCTTTTCGCTTCATTCACTCTAACTTTACTATCTCTACATCCAAATGTACTGTTAACCCTTTCGCTTCATTCACTCTAAGCTCACTACCTTACATCCAAATATACTGTTAATCCTTTCGCTTCATTCACTCTAAGCTCAGTAACGTGGCTTACATCCAAATATACTGTTAAGCTGTTCGCTTCATTCACTCTAAACTAATTATCCCTGCATCCAAATGTACTTTTGATACTTTCGCTTCATACACTCTATGCTCACTATCCCTACATCCAAATGTACTTTTATTCCTTTTACTTCATTCACTCTAAGCTCACTATCCCTGCACCCAAATATACTGTTAACCCATTCATAAGTACACGTTTTATCCTGACATGTTGTAACCTACCGTATTTGACGTAATAAGCGCCCAGTCGCTATAAGGGACCCCTAACAGTGTTTTTAACTAAAAAACATTGAGCGCCCCCTCTGCAGGCTTACCTTACATGACAAAACTATGAAATTTTACATAAAAATGGTTAGGCGACTTGATTTCGGTCCTTCTCTTTAATCATGGTCATTGGATTTGTAACTTTTCGTTAAACAATATGTAGATCGAGAATATGCATAACAATTTTATCGTTTGACTGAATTATTAAGACATTTTAATAAGCGCTCCCTTTTTCCAATGTTGTAACCCCCCATTGCGCTTATTACGTCGAATACAGTATACGTTTCATTCATCCGAATTCATTACTCTAA
This sequence comes from Steromphala cineraria, assembly GCA_916613615.1. Classification (NCBI taxonomy): domain Eukaryota; kingdom Metazoa; phylum Mollusca; class Gastropoda; order Trochida; family Trochidae; genus Steromphala; species Steromphala cineraria. The sequence goes on from OU744736.1 coordinate 472,407, forward strand.
TAATCCCAATATTATTAAATATGTTATGGCAACATAGGTAGAACCTCTAATTAGTCGCAAATGCCACCAGGAGTATTTTTTTATGAATGAGTGCACGCTACACAAAATCCTATTTTTGCAGCTGGGTTTATGACAAAGTCGCAAAGAAATGTCAAATAAGTAATCATACTTTTTTACAGGCATTACATTTAGAAATCTGGTTAATACCTTCCATTGACACATTTGATATGAAACATAAATAAACTTTTGGAAATAAACATAAAATCACACAAATCGTAAATAAACCATGACTGCTATCTGCATAGGTATAATTTACAACAATGATATACAAGGGCTATCTACAATGATAATCAACTTGCTTTACTAAACCACCATGAAGACAATTTTTCTTTTTTTTAGTACAGTTTTCTAAACCTTTTAGACATCCGAGCCTTGGATCTTGTTAAAATGATAAACAACAAGAGAAATTACACTAGCAATTGTTGGATTTGGATGTCCTTACAGTTACACAGAGTGAAATAATTAATATCAAAGGAAAAAGTTTGGGTTTTTTCATTTTTTAAAGTTATCATGTTTCAAATTGATTCGTTGAGCTGATACCATGCACACCATGACTTTGAAGTGTTAGGTAAACTCTAAGACCTACATATCATTTATCAGGAATTAGGACAAAATTTAGGCACTGATCATGAAACCTGAAATGGTTTTGCCATAAGATGGTAACCTCGATTATAGGGTCAATTAACCACATTGATGTAACAAATATCAAATTAGTAATCTGTTTGTGTTGTTCAATTTTCTCTGTCCCTGCAACCTGTGACACTCGAGAGTCTCAATGACTGTTCTCGGCAATTGAGTGAACGTACAAATACAACACGATCCCACAATGCATTACGCTATTAACCTTTCGACTTCAATTGTTTTTAGACACGTCAATTCGTTTAAAGATTTTGGGATGCAGTATCATAAATCATCATTGGAAAATATTCAAAAAATATTTATGCTCTATATGTTATATTTATTTAACCGAAACCAATAATTAACCACTTAATTACCCCAATAAATTGTTGCTATTTGCAAACTCCTTACTCCTACACTTAGTAACATACTCTAGCTAGCAGATTCCTTCACTCCATTCATCCACGACTTAAATCTCTTCAACCCCATAACCTTAACACACTTTTACCCATTTATAGCACAATACACCCGCATGCATTACCAGATACTATATACTAAAACACATTGTAAATCATATACTTCATTCACCCCATATTCATATACTTAATTCTCCTCCAACATACGCCAATACTAGTACTTGCTAAACTTCATTCAACAAAAGCTCAGTACTTCTTTATCAAATAACCCAAAAATTTGTACTTCCCATACTTTATCACCACTAGTTAAGTTCTCACCTACCCAAATACCCAAATACTTTGTACTTCCAATACTTCATTTAACACTGGTTATGTTCTTACCTATCCAAATACCCAAATACTTTGTACTTCCCATACTTTATCACCACTAGTTAAGATTTTACCTACAAAAATACCTAAATTCTGTGTACTTCCAATACTTCATTTAACACTGGTTAAGTTCTTACCTACCCAAATACCCCAATACTTTGTTCTTCACATGCTTCATTTAACCCAAATTTTTCTCCACTCAAACATCTAAATCTTGTATTTCTATACTTTATTAACCCCAAGCGTAGTACTTCTTCACCCAAATAGCTGAATACTTTGTTCTTCCTTTACTTTATCTACCCAAGGGTAGTACTTCTTCACCCAAATAGTCGAATACTTTGTACTTCCTATATTACATTCACCCTAAGTTCAGTTATCTCTACCCATATGTATAACTTCTCATTGTCCCCAAGTCCTACATTTATTACCCTAGACCTCGTGTCCTGTACACTGTTACAAAACACTAAACATACATGCAACTACAAAACAAATTGTTTCCTCTTTGCTATTTTCCCTCGGAGCTCACACCTCAACACCCCATTACTCAAATACCACCACCTCAGTTTCCCTTATTAGGGAAACATTTTATTTTAAAGTAATCCCTTCAAGATATGTATATGATGATGTGTATGATTAATTTCGCTGATCACCATATGGATTTTGTGATATTATGGCTAATGTAGTGAACTATAAAAAGACACACATTCAACTTGTTTCATAAAAAGGAAAACGAAAACATTAATATAACCGGATCAAAAGAGCGGATCGTCCTAGTTTTTTGCCAACATAACTTCCATAAGTGCATGACATACGATAATCAAACTGTTAGTGCAATAATTAATGTAATTATCAACTAAAATTTAACTCCAACAATAATATGAAGATCAAGGTAATGTATGTTGCTGCCTGTACTCTGTTCACTGATGGACTATATATCACTCCAGTTCACTATAATGTAGTCTTATTCATTTAAATATCAACCAAAAAAAATACTATTCACCTAGAACATCTTAATTTTGTATATGCCCCTATAAATCATAACATTTAGATTAATGTAAAGTTTGTAAATGTATAAATAAATGTCTCCATTGTTGAAATCCAGACAGGTATGTTTTCATCCGATCTACAAGTCTACTTAGTTACCAGCCCGGCTATCCGGCTACTTCGTTTCTCAGTTTTACTACACTGAAGATAGGCCTTATCTGACTGTAATGTGATACTTACTTACCCGCAGTACCTTTGTATAGAGTATTGCTCGGGTAAAACTGGGTTACATGCTTCACTGCTGGAGTGTTAGCTTATGTTCGTACACTTCACGTTAAACAGGCACTCCAAAAATGTTGGGGTCAAATTTGATGACGTATCTAATGCATCCCATGTAATGGTTAGGAGTTGCCTATTTTGGATTTAATTTTCTTTAAAATAATGACTTTTAGCTTATATAAGACGTCATTAAATTCTCCACGCAAAATAGGACTTTTACGTCTTTTCGAGATGAGTCATTGAGATGTTTAAAATCTATTTAAACATATTTAACATTTTGAGGTTTCAAAAAGCCAAACAAATGTCGGTCTAAGTAAACCTAGACCTAGTATCCCTTTTACTCCTGAGTCTAAAAAGGTCTAGAAGAGGGTCCCGTCAGCCCACAATAGTGGAGGGTCATAGGTCGCAGAAAGGTCGGCTGACGTCTCTACTGGACCTTTTTAGACTCAGTGTAGGAGTGAAACGGATAATATTAAGTCTAGGTTTACTTCGACTTAACAATTGTGTCATGAAGATTACAGAGTGTCTCTTTAAATATAAGTGATAAATCAGATGAATATAATACCATGTGCCTAAGATCATGCGACTATACAACATATGGGCCAACTAACTTAATATACTGAAAGGCAAAAGAAACGTCGCTCTTATGACTCAGTTCTGATGACCTTGAATTTTATACGTCATTTAAACCAGATGTAGGATTTTATTCAAATTTTGTAGTCATGAGTAAAGCACAATTCTTTACAGCCAATAATTCCCATTCCCATACTTTGAGATTGTTTATAGTGATTTTTAACAATGGGCAATGGAAGAATGTTAAAAAAGCAGAAAAGTGCTTTTTTTTTGCAAGCATTAACAATCTGAATAATTAACAACAATCAGTTTCGTAAGTGTCACAGCGACTTGTGAAGCCGATTTCACAACATTTTAAAAGCGAAAATGACATTGAATGACTCAAAAAATTACGTTTTTCTGTTTACGTTGTAACCCAGTTGTTTTGTTTTAGCGGCCTGGTGCCTCTAATGATACAGAGATCGTAATGATGTTCTTACACGACCATCAACATGTTTGATGGCATTCAAAGATGCCTAACAGACCACAACGGTCTTCCAAGACTTAGGTTGATGCTATCTTTTGTCAGACATTTTGTTTTTCACCGACCTCCCGTGTACAAAAATGAGTTGGATTAGATGCTCATTTTGGGCGGTATATAACTGTAGAGTTTGATAAGAAATGCACACGCACCTTGGTTTTCATCACAATCACTGAAAACCGTGTACCATCATAACCATGATGAATTAAAACGGATTTTAAAAATTAGCATCAAAGATCATTTTTCAATTTGTTATTTTCAGAAAAATGGATGTTTCAAAATTGATTTTTGATACAAATATCAGTTTTACAATTATGTGCAACATGTCTTGAATCACTTTTGAAAGGCGACGTTTCTTTTGCCTTTCAGTATATTTGTTTTATATATGCTTGGTGATAATTATTTTATAGAAGCTTGTCAACACTAAACAAATTGTGGCGTAATTATTTCTTAAAATTTAAAATATGTCACAACATAAACTCTTGAGATTTATTTGGAGAGACTAACAGTTTCCAAAAGCTTACATTTATGATATTAGATACTAGAAAACCATGATAAGAGAACACACTTCTGCTTGGGAAGGACACAAGAAACGTCGCATACCATGTATCAAGAATTTCTAAAATGACTCAAAGAAGTCAAAAGAAAACCAGTCATACGAAAATTATTTGATGAAAGTCACCAAATCAATAACAGCAAAAGGAGAAGGCAAATACTGCTGAATACACGCGGACGACTTGTAGGCAAATGTTTCGTGTCCTATGATTTGAACACTGTAACACAATCGCTCACTTCACACGCTTTAATCTTTATCTTATTACGCATGTAATACAACCCTTATCCTACCAGAAACGTTAAAAATCCTAACTATCAGACATGTATAACATCCCTATCCTACAAAAACGTGCAAAATCCTAATCCTATCGCACACGTATAACACCCTTATCCCACCAGGCAATAACGAGAGATATGCGATCCCTACCCGACACGGGTATAATGACCTCCACATAACCCAAGAAACCTTATTGAAAGTTTGTATACTCAAACAGTAGGTAGCTGTGTCAGGCTTATTAATGTACGTACTTAATATGCTCCATGACATTAAATAACTCACATGCAGCCGAAGAGAAGACCAGCTTCACAGACCTCGCTGTACTAGCTTGGTGTAATGGCCGCCAGTCACATGACAGGTTAACTTGACCCACACAGAGCATGTAGCCACGCCCCCACAGAAGTCGTGACCTAGATACCGCTTCCTTTCCTGAACATCTTTTATTCAGGAAATACAGCCCAGTTTTTCAATGTGTATGTTCTACAGTGACACAGAAAGTCGACACAAGTCTGACATAGACTATTTAACTGATAATTTAAAGTAAATATTATCTGAAATTAAAATATTTTAGAGTCATCATATTTCATAACTAAAAATAGAAAAGATATGGTTTACTAATTATTCTTTTTTTCACTCATAAAATCGGTATCAGTAAATTTCTTCTAAATGTGATTTATTTTATGTATTTGGAATAATATGTTTTGTTCAAGTTATATGCCATTACCAAAGTGATGAATAGCATTTAGAATGATATGAAAATCTCATTCTTTTATGAATGCTTATTTGGTTTTGAAAAATATCCCATACTTTGGATTTTATGAAGTTTGTGTGAAAATATATGGTGTATTTTAACAAGTTCACAAATAAAATGGTGATATTTTATATATCATGCAAGTAATTATTTAACAATAATTGGAAACATGGCCACACCAGATATGCGAAACGGTGATGATTTCAGTTTTGAGAATGGAAATGGTTTTGTTTCAAGATTATTGTGTATGGAACCATTTTTGTTCTCTTGTACAAATATATTGGGCTACTGTCATTGCCTGGTAGATTACGTTGCCAGATTAGTGTGGTCTGCAAGAGAATTAGCATTCTTCAGGATCGCATTTCAGTTTTAGGGCAGGGAATAAACTTACTCCTCATTTAAAAGCTGAAGATATCAGTTGTCGTTCTTTATAGACCCTGACTACCAAGTTTAACCCTGATTTACATTGGAAAACCCTTGATATGTAGCCTAACACAAGCAATTTAGCATATTCCAGTTGGTAGCTTCCACATGTGTGATTGTCTAATGACCCCATTTCACTGAGCTACGAGCCGTTGCCGACTGAAATTAAGCCAGATGTCGTCATTGACTCGTAATTAAGCGTCTCTGAGTCCTCTTTAGTCGCCTCTGAGCGTAGTTGAGTCTGTATGGGTTTGTATGAGTCTGGGAGAGTCGGGAGGTCAAATTTTGTCGGAAGTGGGTTTTTGAACATGTTAAAAAACCCACTCCCGACTTTTTAAGTCCGGCGAGGTTCGTACTTTTCAACCGGAAATTCCAGAAATTCCATTGACGTCGTATTGAGTCGTATGTTGCTCGTATCTGAGTCTTATTGAGTCCTATGGAATCATATTGAATCGTGAATAAGTCGTACATAGTTGGATTGAAACGTGGTTTCGGGTGTGAGTCGGGAATGGTTCTTTCCCTAATTTACATGCCGACTCACTTCCAACTAGTGCAAACACTTGTACGACTAACCAATACTCAAAGACGATCAGTGACGACCCGTTCCCGACTAATTATAACAAAAAAGTCGGCGGTTGTTGGCCTTTTATATGCCCGATTCCGGTCTAAAATTGCCGATTTTATCGTACGTGGATCGTCTGTGACTCGCACGTGAGACGTTTCTGTGTCGTGAGGAGTCTTCATTGTCGTGAACGAGTCGTAAATAAGTCGTTCAGGTCGTGAGTGGGTCGACAGTGAGTCGTTAGAGAGTCGGAAATGAGTCTTTGTCAGAGTCGTGGTGATGACTTGGTGTCGTGAAAGACTCGGCAGTGAGTCGTGAACGAGTCGGTCTCAGTCGTAATGAGTCGTATCTGAGTTTGGATGAGTCGTAAGTTCCTCAGTTTATTGTCGGGGGTGCCTCGTAGGTCTGTCGGGAGTTCCTCTTCATTGTGTCGTATGTCAGTCGTGTATGTCGTAGGTAACTCTTAAGAGTGTCGTTAATAACTCGTAGAAATATCAAATTTCATAATTTGAAATCCCGCCTCATGCCAACAAAGTCGTAGTGGAAAAATCGGGAATAGTCGGGAAGAGTCTTGAACACTTTTTAAAGTCGTAGCTCAGTGAAATGGGGGTATAAGGTAGTGTTTTCCCGCGATAATGTGCGCACGCATCTGTGACATGTAGCCTGCTGGTTGGTCTACTAGATCATGTGACTATTTCTTGCGGAGGGGTCAAATTGCGTCACAGCTCACTTGCAGACAAACAGCTAACTAGCCACTTAACGGCCCCGAAACACAGACTCGTGACAAAGCAAAATTATTTCAATAGGGACATAAACTTGATATGAAAGGGGAAGCTCGTTAGATATCCTATAATAAACTTGGATGTCCCCATTAATCTCGTTTCCACAATATTGCATTTGGCAAATGTGTGATAAAAAAAAAGAACGAAACGGAAGGACAGCGCTATCGTATGATGTGATTTGGGAAGTTTTGTATGAAATACTTTGAGTTTGTACTGGTTTGACAATTTAAAAATATTTACACTTTATCAGAAGTTACATTCCAAAAAGTGCATTTAAGATAACCAAGCCTGCAATTCAATCAAACCAAGTTTGAAGAAAACTTTCCTTGTCTATTAGCGCTTTACAACAACTGCCTAAAGCAACTTCATCGAAATTTATTACAGCTGTTTAAAAACTTAAAATTATAATTTTGGTCGTGCACCATGTGTCATTGGTCACCAACGCACCTCACCTAAAGGGATAAATAAAGCAATTTATATTTTGATTTGGCAATTTTATCCATTAAAGTGACAATATTTTTTTAAAAGGCTTAGGAATCTAGTTCATTCTTCAATTTAAGTGAATTTATATGTTTTCAGTGGTTGATAAACGGTTCGAGGAGTACAAGTTAAGCTGTTATATAGGAATCTCACCCAAGTGTCTTTTGATATCAAATATATCAACACAAGTATCAAATATCCGAGGCTTGCCAACTGATAAGCTATAAAACCTCAAGTCGAATCCTGCAACTTCATCAACTGGTAATAAAACCTCAAGTCGAATCCTGCAACATCATCAACTGGTAATAAAACCTCAAGTCGAATCCTGCAACTTCATCAACTGGTAAGCTATAAAACCTCAAGTCGAACCCTGCAACTTCATCAACTGGTAATAAAACCTCAAGTCGAATCCTGCAACTTCATCAACTGGTAAGCTATAAAACCTCAAGTCGAACCCTGCAACATCATCAACCGGTAAGCTATAAAACCTCAAGTCGAATCCTGCCACTTCATCAACAGTGCATAAATCAAATGTATTTAACTACACACAATCAATGGAGGCACTGAGGGAGTATGATACACCGTTCTATAAGTGAACTTTATATCAGCTACTCCTAAAACTTCTTATGTACGTTTCTAAAGTATGCATATCTTCCCATTCAGAATATTGCAAGCATGTGTCAAATCCCTTTTCAATTAACAGGGTTTGAATGAATGTAAATTAATTTGATGAATAAAAACCTTACCTCATCTTATAGAAACAGGTTAGACATGTTTAAGACTCATTTCGAACTGCTTTGTTCTAAAACACAACTTTCAATCGGGAGATATTAATCTTTTTTTCAGCAATCGAAACAGAAGTTGCAACAGTAACTATTGAAATTTTAACTGAGTTTTTTACAAGCCAAAATGCACAAAGACAATATTAATGTGTTCAAAACTTGTGCACTTAAATCAAAAATGTGTATAACATGTGTATAAATTTGTTCACTTTGGATGTGACTGATCAGGAAAAAAATACAGTTTTCTAACATAGGTACCTGAAGAGGAGTTTAACATCGACCTTATAGTTTTACTATAAATATGAAATAATAAGGCTTTACCTCATTTCCTTACAATATTTTTTTCATACTGAAATTAATGCAGATAACACGACAGATTACATTCATAAACTGGAACAGGAATTCTCGGATCTGAAGGTTCACACTCAGACATTGCAACAGAAGATTCAGGAACTTACGGTGCGACAGTTATTCTCTTTAAATAATATATTTTGTCATATATCGATGTACAGATGCTTAAAGCATTGCGCAATAGTTCACGACATACTTTTTGAAATCAGTTTTGGACTGTGAGAAAACGACAAGAGGTCAACATAAGATTTACTTTATCATTATCATTTTATAAACAGCAAGAAATTTCATTTAAGGCCTTCCTGAAGAAGTGTTCTACAATTGCTGAGAGGTCAGATGGACATAAAGGTCATTGATGATCCAGCCTCTTGTTAGGTGATCCATCAACCTAATGAGTTGTGAAAATGTGTTTCATCATATATATACATTCTCTGTCTTGTTGTATAATAGAAACGCAATATGAAATTGTTTTCGGTTCCGTATCTATAAACTTTACAAACTTTACACATTTGTCGGCGTTTTAGAATAAGATAGCTGGTTCGGGCTGTACAGTGAGACACTCGTTGATTGAACATCTATATTTTCATCTTCCAAACATCATATAGTTTATAAAGTTCATATAGTTATGAAACTATAAGTGCATTGCTCACCTTTACTGAAAATATCTTCTCTTTCACAATAATACTAAGGACATTGTAACACAAAAACAAAAACGAGGCACTTAAATTGGCACAATACATAGTTCAGTATGATATTCATTAGTTTTTAGCTTATTACCTCCATATCACATTGGGCCATTTACAATAAATATACATTGTACATGCTTTACAAAAAAGTTAAAACAATAATATTTGGATGGATTAAGCGTCAATAGGAATAAAGGTTATCAAATCCCATCTGCCTATGATCAGCTTATAAGGGAAACTATTTAACTGGTTACCCCCGCATTTATATAGCTTCTTTCTACTGCTGTGAACAGCCTTTTAGTCCTAAATAGTTAAAGGTTAAGATCCAATTTCTATCGCCTGTATTAGGTAATTAGGAAAACGTCCGTCTAAAAATACCTAAAACTTTGTCCATAATGACGGTTTGACAGTATTAAGATTCAATGAAACGGTTAAAAGGATTGGTAAAATTTGATATTATGAAACGTAATCTATTGTACAAGTACAACTACAACCAAATGTTGGACTTTTTAACTAAAAATGAATATGAAGTACATATAACTGGTAGGTATTGAACTACATTCTTATCTCGAAATACCTAGAACACTTAGGAAGCTTACACACTTTGAATAACGAATTCAAGCAACAAAATTATCTTTTTTATAAATATTTGCTATCACAACTGTTTTATGTGGTTGTCAAGCATTTTGTTTGGTACTGTATAAATGTATTAGTAAATGAAGGGTAATTACTCCTTCTGTTACTCCTTCAAGTGAATCTTCATGTGTGACCTGAGATTGGAAACAGATTTTAAAGTTTTGCCGCACACATCGCACATAAAGATAGGAGTCGAGCCAGCATGGTTCCTCCGGTGCACATCTAGGGACTGTTTGGTCCGGAACATCTTGCCACACTCGTCACATTGTAGTGGCTTCACGCGGGTGTGGGACGTATAGTGAGAAGCCAGGTGACATGCTAGGGAGAGGGTCTTACCACACACCTGACACTCCACCACATGTTGCCTCCTGTGAGTCCTCAGCTCTGTCCTGTCAGCGAGCACCTGGTCGCACACCCAACACTGGAGGTGCAGCTTGGCGATGTGCAGCTTGTAGACGGCATCCTGCACAAAGCGAGCTCCACACACCTCACACACAAAAGGCATCTCACCTGTGTGGAGCTCAGCACAGTGCTGTGTGAGATCGTTGGGACCTTAAATGTTCTCCAGCAAAACTTACATTTCTTCTTGTCCACGTTCTCAAGAATAATCTTCAGTGCACTCGGTTCCAGTTCCCTGTGGTTGTTCTTCAACCTGTCATGGTTGTTGATGTGGTAGGAGTATGTCTGGTTCGATCGGAAGCTGCGCCCACACTTGGAACATTTATAGGGCTTCTCACCTGTGTGTATCCGCTTGTGGTTGGTGAAAGGTCGGTACTGAGAAAAACCTTTCCCACAAACTTGACACTGGTATGGTTTTACAGGCAAGTGGATATTTTCATGTTCTCTGAGTGCGCCTGAAGTGTTAAAGGCCGAGTCACACTTTGTGCACTGGTAAGGTTTCTCACCTGTATGTGTGCGCTCGCTTGATGCCCTTGTGCATCTTCATGTGTCGGCTTAGAGACTGGGACACGACAAACAACTTCCCACAGAGACCACATTCAAAGCCCATCGTTCCTGTGTGTCTGTTTAAATGTCTTTTCAAATCTGTGGCCAACTTGCAGCTGTATTCACACAGTCCACATGCATAAGGTTTGGCTGGCCGGGAATCATGGCTTCGTAGATGCTCCTTCAAACTGTTGTATTTGTCAAACTTAATCCTACAAACCATACACAGATAGAAATCAATCCCTTCAGGCTCTTCTTGAGGAGTTTGCTTAGCAAACTCTCCTTCCTCTTGTGAGGATGTTGAGGTTGTTTTTTCCTTTGATTTCTTGGATTTTCTTCTCATAATTTTCTTCTCAACTTCTGTTGCCCTAGATTCCAACTCCTCAACTTCAGTGCTACAGTTCCTTGTTTCCCCGTGACTGGTCACTTCTGACACAAACTTGAGGAAAGTCTCGGAGGGAGCTTGTACATTACAATCATTGTGAGCAACATCCTGACCACCTTCCTGTACACGGGACTCAGCACAGTCCTGTACATGCTCAACATCAACAAGTGTATCTTTGATCTCGATCTGCACCTCCACAGCTGGCACTCCTTCCTTTGGCGAGTGGGGAATTGTTTGAACACAATACGCTCTGCTGCCATGACAACCAGTACACAGGAAGTGTGTATTTGTTTGGGAGGACTGCTGGGATGTTGCGGTGTTGAGAAAGTACTTACAGCAGAGCGAGCACCGGGCCAGCTCAACTTGCACATGCATCTTCATGTGCTGAGTCAAGAGGGCGGGAGTCGGGAATAGCTCATCACACTCACCACACTGCAACATCCTGCCCTCTTCCATCGTTCACTTGCACAGTCTACTGGTGGTCATCCACTGATCACTTGCACAGTCTACTGGTGGTCATCTACTAGTCACTTGCACAGTCTACTGGTGGTCATCCACTGATCACTTGCACAGTCTACTGGTGGTCATCCACTGATCACTTGCACAGTCTACTGGTGGTCATCCACTGATCACTTGCACAGTCTACTGGAGATCATCCACTGATCACTTGCACAGTCTACTGGTGGTCATCCACTAGTCACTTGCACAGTCTACTGGTGGTCATTCACTGATCACTTGCACAGTCTACTGGAGATCATCCACTGATCACATGCACAGTCTACTGGTGGTCATCCACTGATCACTTGCACAGTCTACTGGTGGTCATCCACTAGTCATTTGCAGAGTCTATTGGTGGTCATCCACTGATCACTTGCACAGTCTACTGGAGATCATCCACTGATCACTTCCACAGTCTACTGGTGGTCATCCACTAGTCACTTGCACAGTCTACTGGTGGTCATCCTCTGATCACTTGCACAGTCTACCAGTGGTCATCCACTGATCACTTGCACAGTCTACTGGTGGTCATCCTCTGATCACTTGCACAGTCTATTGGTGGTCATCCACTGATCACTTGCACAGTCTACTGGAGATCATCCACTAGTCACTTGCACAGTCTACTGGTGGTCATCCACTGATCACCTGCAGAGTCTATTGGTGGTCATCCTCTGATCACTTGCACAGTCTACTGGTGGTCATCCACTGATCACTTGCACAGTCTACTGGTGGTCATCCACTGATCACTTGCACAGTCTACTGGTGGTCATCCACTGATCACTTGCACAGTCTTCTGGAGATCATCCACTGATCACTTGCACAGTCAATTGGTGGTCATCCACTGATCACTTGCACAGTCTACTGGAGATCATCCACTAGTCACTTGCACAGTCTACTGGTGGTCATCCACTGATCACTTGCACAGTCTACTGTTGGTCATCCACTGATCACTTGCACAGTCTACTGGTGGTCATCCACTGATCACTTGCACAGTCTACTGGTGGTCATCCACTGATCACTTGCACAGTCTACTGCTGGTCATCCACTGATCACTTGCACAGTCTACTGCTGGTCATCCACTGATCACTTGCACAGTCTACTGGTGGTCATCCACTGATCACTTGCACAGTCTACTGGTGGTCATCCATTGATCACTTGCACAGTCTACTGGTGGTAATCCACTGATCACTTGCACAGTCTACTGGTGGTCATCCACTGATCACTTGCACAGTCTACTGGTGGTCATCCACTGATCACTTGCACATTCTACTGGTGACCATCCACTGATCACTTGCACAGTCTATTGGTGGTCATCCACTGATCACTTGCACAGTCTACTGGTGGTCATCCACTGATCACTTGCACAGTCTACTGGTGGTCATCCACTGATCACTTGCACAGTCTACTGGTGGTCATCCACTGATCACTTGCACAGTCTACTGGTGGTCATCCACTGATCACTTGCACAGTCTACTGGTGGTCATCCACTGATCACTTGCACAGTCTACTGGTGGTCATCCACTGATCACTTGCACAGTCTACTGGTGGTCATCCACTGATCATTTGCACAGTCTACTGGTGGTCATCCACTGATCACTTGCACAGTCTACTGGTGGTAATCCACTGATCACTTGCACAGTCTACTGGTGGTCATCCACTGATCACTTGCAGAGTCTATTGGTGGTCATCCACTGATCACTTGCAGAGTCTATTGGTAGTCATCCACTGATCACTTGCACAGTCTACTGGTGGTAATCCACTGATCATATATATTGGTCCCTGGCGATAAACTGGTCCCTGGCAATAAACTGGTCCCTGGCGATATATTGGTCCCTGGCGATAGGGACCAATATATCGCCAGGGACCAGTTTATCGCCAGGGACCAATATATCGCCAGGAACCAGTTTGTCGCCAGGAACCAGTTTATCGCCAGGAACCAGTTTGTCGCCAGGGACCAATATATCGCCAGGGACCAGTTTATCGCCAGGGACCAGTGTATCACCAGGAACCAATTTATCGCCAGGAACCAGTTTATCGCCAGGAACCAGTTTATCGCCAGGAACCAGTTTATCGCCAGGGACCAGTTTATTGCCAGGAACCAGTTTGTTGCTAGGGACCAATATATCGCCAGGGACCAGTTTATCGCCAGGGACCAGTTTATCGCCAGCAACCAGTTTATCGCCAGCAACCAGTTTGTCGCCAGGGACCAGTTTATCGCCAGGAACCAGTTTATCGCCAGGAACCAGTTTATCGCAAGGAACCAGTTTATCGCCAGCAACCAGTTTGTCGCCAGGAACCAGTTTATCGCCAGGGACCAGTTTATCGCCAGGGACCGATTTATCGCCAGGAACCAATATATCGCCAGGGACCAGTTTATCGCCAGGAACCAGTTTATCGCCAGGAACCAGTTTATCGCCAGGGACCAGTTTGTTGCCAGGGACCAATATATCGCCAGGGACCAGTTTATCGCCAGGGACCAGTTTATCGCCAGGAACCAGTTTATCGCCAGCAACCAGTTTGTCGCCAGGGCCCAGTTTATCGCCAGGAACCAGTTTATCGCCAGGAACCAGTTTATCGCCAGCAACCAGTTTGTCGCCAGGGACCAATATATCGCCAGGGACCAATATATCGCCAGGGACCAGTTTGTCGCCAGGGACCAGTTTGTCGCCAGGAACCAGTTTGTCGCCAGGAACCAGTTTATCGCCAGGGACCAGTTTGTCGCCAGGAACCAGTTTATCGCCAGGGATCAGTTTGTCGCCAGGGACCAGTTTATCGCCAGGAACCAGTTTGTCGCCAGGGACCAGTTTATCGCCAGGGACCAGTTTATCACCAGGAACCAGTTTATCGCCAGGGACCAGTTTATCGCCAGGGACCAGTTTATCGCCAGGGACCAGTTTATCGCCAGGAACCAGTTTATCGCCAGGGACCAGTTTATCGCCAGCAACCAGTTTATCGCCAGCAACCAGTTTATCGGCAGGAACCAGTTTATCGCCAGGGACCAATATATCGCCAGGGACCAGTTTATCACCAGGAACCAGTTTATCACCAGGAACCAGTTTGTCGCCAGGAACCAGTTTATCGCATGAATAATAAACAAGACGGGGGAGTCACATGACCTTTCTTGACTCCTTTTCAAATATTCCCAAAAGTGTTACATTTATTGAAAATGATCTTGGCAATAACACGAATAATTTTCACAAATTGAGTCAAAAGTAAAAGTCAATTTGTTCGTGATATTTTGCATAAGACTTGGAAATCGTCTCAGCTACAATCACAATTTACAATTAATCTGTATGTTGATTACTTATTCCATTGACAGCCATGTTAAACTCAATTGTCATGTTTCATATGTGCTATTAAAGAGACACAGAGTATGTTGATAGGATCACATATAATGCTGAGGAATATATGGATGACAACTTCTTTGTTCATTGTATGCGACGTTTCGACACAGATTCTTGTGTCGTTCTCAAGAATCTGTGTCGAAACGTCGCATACAATGAACAAAGAAGTTGTCATCCATATATTCCTCAGCATTATTGTCATCCCAACTTCTAAAATGCCTCTCAAAGAAGGATCACATATGTCAAATTTTGAAATCGATGTTATTACATCGGGAACCACTAACTGTTACTGAAAATAACAAGTTAAAGGTCAATCAGTACATTAGAGCGAAAATACGGCCATTCAAAGTCGGGATTTTGATCGAAAACCGGACAATGTGGCTCGAGTGGCGTGCGCAAATTCGCCAAACGTCATTTTGAAACCTTGTCATAAGCTGACAGGACGACATGTTCGATTCGACAGTGTTTATTAGGTATTGTAACTAATAGGTAGATTAACTGGATGCATAATTTCGAATATTAAACGTATTTGAGATGTTTTCTTGATTGTTCCATAAAATCAAGCATTTTAGAGATATTATGCATAAATGGATATATTTGCAAGTCCAGTGATGAGATATGAACTTCAATCAGCATATTAGATATTTTGTAGCTTATCAAAACCAAATAAAAGTTTAAGAAAGATACTCTGTGTCACTTTAAACAACAGGTATCTTTCTTAATAATCATCAAACTTGGTTTTTTTTTCATAATTAAGTGAAGAGAGTTGTGTCATTAAACAGCTAGTGGCAGGATGACATGGTGGTAGAGATTTCAAAACAAATCAACAAACAATTACTACATAAGAATTATTATCACAATTACCGTATACAAATTTCCATATAAATATGTGGGAATTACGTCAGTGCTGACAGACTTTTTGCCACCGACTGTAGATCTGTTGATAGCATCCAAACTTATCAAAATCAATTCACTACAGGCAGTGTAATTTATGTTAACTCTGAAACTTTTATATATTTCCATGCCAAAAACCTGGACAGCAAATACTAGTAATCATCATTTTTAGCTTATCTTACCTGTAAAGGCCGATGGGCTTATGGCATGGCATGGTGTCCAGCGTCCGTCCGTTAAAACCCATGTTCATCTTCTTCTCCAGTTCAAAAGATTTAGAGAGCTGAAAAGTTGTGTGTAGACTCCTTGGTCAATGGGGTTTCTAAATTTTAGGTTTGGTGACACCTTGACCCCAAATGGGGTCACAGGAGTCAAAACCTTAAAAACCTATTTTCATCTTATTTTCCAGTTCCAAAAGGTCTAGAGAGCTGAAAAGTTGTGTGTTGACTCATTGTGTATATCTACCAGTACATTGTATTTGTAATATTTAGACTATTTAATATCATCACATTGCTTGATAACGATGTTAGTATCTACACCGAACGTTGCATTTCATGCAATAAAGAAGTTGACTATCCATTATAACTTGTTCTTTTTCATCAACCAACTTCTAAATGTCTCTCAAAGAAGTTACAATGAAATATATTGTCATCCTTTCATGCTATCAGTCAAATATTAACAGTCATCATCAATATTATTTACATTCATCAGAACTCTTGTTATTAGGATTAGATTCATGATTGAGTTACGCTTCCTTACTCAAGTTGTAAATGAAGATATTGTTTTAATGAGATGGAAATTCATGTAAAAATTTAGATATTCCAAAGGTTGTGAAAAATTTTAATACCATGAAATTTGGGATGAAATATATAACACAAACAATCTTTCTGGGGAGATTATGTAACACCGGCAATTAAAAAAAGAAAAAATAATTGTCCATATTAAGCATGTTTTATGTTATCTGTTAGTTATAGGATATGTTCACTGTTTCAGACAGTCTGATGTTCTGAAGAATGTCTCATGAGGGCATGTCTTATGACAGTAGCTTCTCTCTTAACAACGTTTCTCAAGACGGTAGCATCTCTCACGACATCGACATCTCTGACGACGTCTCTCACAACGATATCAAGCTGGTATGTGACTTGTGTGACAATGCTTTCTCAACGTCTGGAAACCTCAACCGTCACATCAAATACCACAAGAAAATCAAGCCCTTTAAATGTGAGATTTGTGAGAAAAGCTTCACGGTGTCTGACAACTTGGCTCGCCACATGAGAGGACACACCGGCGACAGGGCCTTCACGTGTGCGCTCTGTGAGAAGCGCTTCACCGACGCTTCGAGCCTCCGAGAACACACTAAGGTTCACTCTGACGAGCGTCCCATCAAGTGTGAGAAGTGCAACAGAGGCTTTAAGTACCTGTCGGGGCTCAAGGTCCACCTCAAGAGCCACACCGGGGACAAGCAGTACATCTGCGGGGAGTGTGACAAGCGGTTTGCTCGCTCCTCCACCCTCAAGGAGCACCTGAGGAGTCACACGGGGGAGCGACTGCACTGTGAGATCTGTGGCAGGTCGTACATGTGGGAGTCTGACCTCCGCAAACACATGAAGATCCACCACAGAGAGATCTACGGTCTAGATGAGTCCTTACTTGACAAGAAACAGTTGGCCAGGCTCCGGGCTGAGATGAACCAACAAGGGGAGAATATCATGCAGTCTTCAGACACAGAGGAGGAAGTTGTCTAGCTTATTGTGTATAAATAAATGGTCTCAAGATTGAGCCAAGAAGTTGGCAAGACTCTGTGGTTGGGTGGTCTAACAAATGGAGAATATTATTCAATTTCTTAAGACAGAGGCAGAAGTTCTCTAGCCTTGAGACAAATTGATTTGATGAGTTCTCCTTGGACAAACCCTGTGCACTTGACATCAGTTTCACTTCTTGAGAACCAAGTTGAGAATATTGTTTTTGTTCTGGATATGTATATTAACTTGCTGACCTATTCAATACTGTTTAAAGGGACGAACACATTATCATTGAAACGGGTAAGTTGTGAGATTTTATTAAAGTTTCATCACTAAGTTTAGGATCTTTACCATAAAAGTTCATTATCTACCCACGAAGTGTCTTCCTTTACAAAGCCTAAAACGAACTGTCAGCTATGTGCCATGCTGCTGTCCCTTGAGTTTTCTGTGCTTGCTCCCTTGCCTGTAGGGGAACTATAGCAGCACAGAAAAGTAAAGGGTCAGCAGGCATAAAATTAAAGTTTGAAATTGGCGTTTTAGGCTTTGTGTGGGAAGATGCCCATGAAGGTAAATCAGGCATACAATGTTGACCCAACCTCTGTTCAAATTAGTGAGTTTATGGGCTAGAAGGAGAAGCCTGATCAGGCTCATGTGATACAAATCATTAACTCATTTGATTGAAATAGTGTTAAATTGAAGGTCTACATTTTACAGTAATAACATATATTGAGTCATTTATCAACGTTACCCATTAAGAGTTTATATAATACAGGTCGACGAATAAGCAAACATTGCTTATAATAAATATTTCTATTTGAGACAAAGAATTTTTTCTTTATATCAAGTCTTATAAGGACGTAATGGGAATGCCCTATTTTCCTCTTCTTCAGCAAAGCAGAAGCTGTACAAGGCTAAATCTGGTATAGAGGTATCTGTTCAATTGGGTGTTATAAATTGTGACTTGGTGACTCTCTTGTTCTAAATTAAGGAATTCTCTAGTAGCAGAAGCCACAGAAATCAGAAATCATATGTACATGTACCTTGGCAAGTGGGGATTATGATTTGCGATTTATATTCTATTGAGCCGACAGCTTTATCTATAGAATCTCTATTGTCCAAAATTAAACGGGTAAATGCTTCTTCATCTTCCCACGGCAAGGTGAAAACGTATCGAGCAACTCTCCTCGCTTTAGACCTTGCCTTCACAAGGTAGAAAACTGGTGATCCGGAGCAGCGACACCTATCGTGATCACGAGTTACGCCCCTTATCAGCTCTTACAAAATAGCCAATGAAATTTCGGAACAAATTCAAAATACTAACAGACGATCTTTTTGAAAACTATCCGAGTGAAATTTAATTTCAAATTTCAGTCCGCATGGTTGTTTTCATGTTTTTGATGAGCACCGAGAATGTAGAGAAGACAAACATTTATGTATCACTCAAATTAATTGTTTCTCGCCCTTGTAAAACACATACAAAATTATTTTTTCCAATCGGTTATGTTGCTGTCTTCTGATTGGACTATTCTACTTCCGTGCAGCGGGTTGAAATGCTAGCACAGAAATCACGGCCAATGATGTCAAGGGAGGAATGGGAAAGTTTAGAAACTTTTTCGTTTCGCCCGTGACGTTGTGAAGATGATGCTTCTTGGTCTCTCAGGTATCAGATTTGACATTATGTTTGGGATGTCTTGAATACAACCCTGGCAGCACTGCAAAGTTGCATAGTTGCAAATTAAATAGAATTTCAGAACAACAAATAATGCAATAGTTTTATTCAATACAACGGTTTATGATTTAATGACAAGTTATTTGTACAATGATGATGATTTTACAGAAATGAAAGAACATAACAAAGCACTCATCTATATATACAGACATATCAAAACAAAGTATGAAGATTATCTCAAGACTTTGTAAATACACAAATCACTGCCAGATGCTCTTAGGTTCACTTCTATCCTTGGAGCAGTGCCATTGTTCTTCAATTAATAATATTCAACTTTTGACCTTTGTTGAACCACACTTCATTAGTTCACGTATGAAAATGTATTCTAATAACCAGCGAAAAGAAAGGTAATTGAATAGTTGCTGAAGAACTATTAAACACAAGGTAATTGAATAGTCGCTGAAGAACTGTCCGCCAAGGAAACCCAGATCAACACAAAAAGTCAAAGTTCAGTAGAGCGGTGGCCCCTCGTCCGTGTCAAGAATCTCATGCTGTTCCAGGGTGTGCGCCGTGTCTCTGATCTGCTGGGCGACCTGCGAGGGTTCCCTCTTGTGGATCTTGATGCTGTTGGTGACGAGCGTGTGGAGATCCAGCGGTAGGGTGAGCACAGAGAGGACCACGCCCCCCACCCGCACCACCTTCAGCCCCGCCCCCAGGGTGGAGATGGAGGTCCGAGCCCCGATGGTGCCGATTGTGGCCCCAAGGTGGGCAGCCTGACCCCCCGCGTCCAGCCCCGTCCGGAGTCCCCGGAGGAAGATCTCCACCTTCTGTCGGTCCTGCTCCGGGATGAGACTCAGCTGCTTGTTGAGGTTCTCCTCCAGACTGAACTCCTCGTCCTCATCTTCGTCCTCCACATGCGATGTCGTGTACAGCAGCACCGTCACCATATCTAGCAGCTCTTCAACCTGGTCATACAGAGAAATAACACTTATGTTGATGCAATAAATTATGGATAAACACATGAACAAGGACACTTTACTTACTCAGTAGAAGAAACCTATTTGAAATAGATGGTTGAGACTATTACTTGCTAAAACTCACTGATGTAACACCTCCTTCCCGGTAAGTTGTGTGTTGTAGTACGTTCATATTGCAAGGACTAGTAGCCACATATTTAAACATGTACAATACGACAATAAACATGTCCAATATGCACGCACCTTGCCCATGTACACTGCAATGGCCGCTTCTGCCTCCTTCATGGCTCTGCTGTTGACAACGTGGTCTGCTATGGCAGTAGCCAAACCTCCAAGTCCACTTGCCACACCAATTGCCGCCCCTGCTATCGTCAGACCAAGGGACGCACCGAAAGTGAAGGGAGCTGCAACAGCGCCACCTATAGCAAGTCCCGTCCCGACGATACCAGATGTAGCGAAGGAAGTTTTGGCAATGTTCATGTCACGCTGTTTGACGTCCAGCTCGGCAGCGAGATCACGGAGGATTCTGAGGACCTTCTGCTTCGTCTCCTCGATCACCCCGCTCGTCAGGAGGGTCGTCAGAGACAGGAAGTCCTGCATCGACCTCATACTGGCGTCTGCAAATATACAACAGCATCGACCTCATACTGGCGTCTGCAAATATACAAAAACATCGACCTCATACTGGCGTCTGCAAATATTCAAAAACATCGACCTCATCCTGGCGTCTGCAAATATACAACAGCCTTGTCCTCATACTGGCGTCTGCAAATATACAAAAGCATTGACCTCATACTGGCGTCTGCAAATATACAACAGCATCGACCTCATACTGGCGTCTGCAAATATACAACAGCCTTGTTCTCATACTGGCATCTGCAAATATACAACAGCATCGACCTCATACTGGCGTCTCCAAATATACAACAGCATCGACCTCATACTGGCGTCTGCAAATATATAAAAACATCGACCTCATACTGGCGTCTGCCAATATACAAAAACATCGACCTCATACTGGCGTCTGCAAATATACAACAGCATCGACCTCATACTGGCGTCTGCAAATATACAAAAACATCGACCTCATACTGATGTCTGCAAATATACAAAAACATCGACCTCATACTGGCGTCTGCAAATATACAACAGCCTTGTCTTCATAATGGCGTCTGCAAATATACAAAAGCATCGACCTCATACTGGCGTCTGCAAATATACAACAGCCTTGTCCTCATACTTGCGTCTGCAAATATACAACAGCCTTGTCCTCATACTGGCGTCTGCAAATATACAAAAACATCGACCTCATACTGGCGTCTGCAAATATACAAAAACATCGACCTCATACTGATGTCTGCAAATATACAAAAACATCGACCTCATACTGGCGTCTGCAAATATACAACAGCCTTGTCTTCATAATGGCGTCTGCAAATATACAACAGCATCGACCTCATACTGGCGTCTGCAAATATACAACAGCCTTGTCCTCATACTGGCGTCTGCAAATATACAACAGCATCGACCTCATACTGGCGTCTGCAAATATACAAAAACATCGACCTCATACTGGCGTCTGCAAATATACAACAGCCTTGTCCTCATACTGGCGTCTGCAAATATACAACAGCCTTGTCCTAGTAATGGCGTCTGCAAATATACAACAGCATCGACCTCATACTGGCGTCTGCAAATATACAAAAACATTGACCTCATACTGGCGTCTGCAAAAATACAACAGCCTTGTCCTCATACTGGCGTCTGCAAATATACAACAGCCTTGTCCTAGTAATGGCGTCTGCAAATATACAACAGCATCGACCTCATACTGGCGTCTGCAAATATACAACAGCCTTGTCCTCATACTGGCGTCTGCAAATATACAACAGCCTTGTTCTAATACTGGCATCTGCAAATATACAAAAACATCGACCTCATACTGGCGTCTCCAAACATACAACAGCATCGACCTCATACTTGCGTCTGCAAATATACAAAAACATCGACCTCATACTGGCTTCTGCAAATATACAACAGCATCGACCTCATACTGGCGTCTGCAAATATACAACAGCCTTGTCTTCATAATGGCGTCTGCAAATATACAAAAGCATCGACCTCATACTGGCGTCTGCAAATATACAACAGCCTTGTTCTCATACTGGCGTCTGCAAATATACAAAAACATCGACCTCATACTGGCGTCTGCAAATATACAAAAACATCGACCTCATACTGGCGTCTGCAAATATACAACAGCATTGACCTCATACTGGCGTCTGCAAATATACAACAGCCTTGTTCTCATACTGACATCTGCAAATATACAACAGCATCGACCATATACTGGCGTCTCCGAATATACAACAGCATCGACCTCATACTGGCGTCTGCAAATATACAAAAACATCGACCTCATACTGGCGTCTGCCAATATACAAAAACATCGACCTCATACTGGCGTCTGCAAATATACAACAGCATCGACCTCATACTGGCGTCTGCAAATATACAACAGCCTTGTCTTCATAATGGCGTCTGCAAATATACAAAAGTATCGACCTCATACTGGCGTCTGCAAATATACAACAGCCTTGTTCTCATACTGGCGTCTGCAAATATACAACAGCATCGACCTCATACTGGCGTCTCCAAATATACAACAGCATCGACCTCATACTGGCGTCTGCAAATATACAACAGCCTTGTCCTCATACTGGCGTCTGCAAATATACAACAGCCTTGTCCTCATACTGGCGTCTGCAAATATACAACAGCCTTGTCCTAGTAATGGCGTCTGCAAATATACAACAGCATCGACCTCATACTGGCGTCTGCAAATATACAACAGCCTTGTCCTCATACTGGCGTCTGCAAATATACAACAGCCTTGTTCTCATACTGGCATCTGCAAATATACAACAGCATCGACCTCATACTGGCGTCTCCAAATATACAACAGCATCGACCTCATACTTGCGTCTGCAAATATACAAAAACATCGACCTCATACTGGCGTCTGCAAATATACAACAGCATCGACCTCATACTGGCGTCTGCAAATATACAACAGCCTTGTCTTCATAATGGCGTCTGCAAATATACAAAAGCATCGACCTCATACTGGCGTCTGCAAATATACAACAGCCTTGTGCTCATACTGGCGTCTGCAAATATACAAAAACATCGACCTCATACTGGCGTCTGCAAATATACAACAGCATTGACCTCATACTGGCGTCTGCAAATATACAACAGCCTTGTTCTCATACTGGCATCTGCAAATATACAACAGCATCGACCTCATACTGGCGTCTCCAAATATACAACAGCATCGACCTCATACTGGCGTCTGCAAATATACAAAAACATCGACCTCATACTGGCGTCTGCCAATATACAAAAACATCGACCTCATACTGGCGTCTGCAAATATACAACAGCATCGACCTCATACTGGCGTCTGCAAATATACAAAAACATCGACCTCATACTGGCGTCTGCAAATATACAAAAACATCGACCTCATACTGGCGTCTGCAAATATACAAAACATCGACCTCATACTTGCGTCTGCAAATATACAACAGCCTTGTCTTCATAATGGAGTCTGCAAATATACAAAAGTATCGACCTCATACTGGCGTCTGCAAATATACAACAGCCTTGTTCTCATACTGGCGTCTGCAAATATACAACAGCATCGACCTCATACTGGACTGGGTGAAATGAAGATATTTATTACCTTTACAAGATATTTATTTTTTTGTAAATATCATCTTTACAAGATATTTATTTCTTTGTAAATATCTTCTTTAATCCTTTGTAAATTTTTTTAAATATTTGTAAATATTTGTAAATATCATCTTTAATCTGTAATGTAGACTTTGAAAGTAAAAAAATTGGTAAATGTTGACTTTGAAAGAAATATTTGATGAAATGTTGACTTTGGATAGAAATAATTTGTGAAAGGATGACTTTGGAAAGAAAAATTTTTTGAAATGATATCTTTGAAAGAAATAATTTGATGAAATGTTGATTTTGAAAAGAAATTAAGTTGAAATATTGACTTTGAAAGGTATTAATTTGAAGAAATGTTGGCTTTGGAAATTAATGAGTTCATGAAATGTTTACTTTCAAAAGTAATAATTTGATGAAATGATGACTTTGAAGAGAAACAATAAGTGAAATGATGACTTGAAAACTAATATGTTTGGTGAAGTGTTGACTTTGAAAAGTGATAATTGGTAAAATGTTGACTTTAAAAAGAAATAATTTGATGAAATTTTTACTTTTAATATCAACAATTTCATCAAATGGTAACTTTGAAAAGTACAAATTTTATGAGATGTTGACTTTCAAAAGTGATGATTTCATGAAATGTTGACTTTGAAAAGAAATACAAGATTGAAGAGAAATATAATTCTTCGAAATGTTGGCTTTGAAAAGAGATAATTTGTTTAAATGATGACTCTGAATAGGAATAATTTGGTGAAATTATGACTTGAAGAGGAATCATTTGATGAAATGATAAATTTGAAGAGAAATAATTAGTGAAATGATGACATTGGAAACTAATAGGTTGGTGAAATAGTGAAAAAATGCTTTGAAAAGTAATAATTTGATGAAATGTTGAATTTGAAAAGAAATTATTGGTGAAATGATGACTTTGAAAGGAAATGATTTGATGAAATAGTGACTTTGAAAAGTGATTATTTTATTAGATGTTTACTTTGAAACGTGAACATTTTATAAGATGTTGACTTTGAAAAGAAGTAATTTGGTTATATGATGACTTTGAAGAGGAATAATTTGGTAAAATTATGACTTGAAGAGGAATAATTAGTGAAATGATGACTTTGGGAACTTATACGTTTTGTTAAATGTTGACTTTGGAAAGTAATAATGAATGATATGAAGACTTTGAAAACGTATAAGTTTGGTGAAATAATTACTTTGAAAAGTAATAATTTGATGACATTTTGACTTAAAAAAAGAAATATTTTGTGAAATTTGTGAAATGATGACTTAGAAAAGATATAATTTGATAATTTCCTTATTTTAACTAATATGAATAATAAATACAGTGTTGAAAAATGAATACAGCTTGTTGGAAATTATTTCCACTCATTAGGTTGTAGCTTTACGAATACACTTGCTAAATAACTCATTAGTCAAGGTGTTGATTGTCTATTGAGTGACACTACAATGCTGTTACATAATCAGTTCGATGTATTTATTACGCATTTAATGGGTGTTAATTTTTCAGATGGAATATTAACTTTTAAGGAAAATTTGATAATTTCAAATGTTGACCTTTTGTAAAACATAGACTTATAAAATCCATTGTGTTGTTGAATGAAGATTTGTAATGGTGATTTCGTTGAAACAATTTTTGATGAAAAATTAATCATGAGATACTGGAAATGTTTACTGTTGTCTTTAGTTTGTGAAATATTTTCTCATTTTCATAAGAAAAAGAAAAACTAATCACTGATTTGAGGAATCCAAACAGCTTACTAGAAGTTAAATTCCCCTCACTTGTAGGTAGCTTAACGAATACACCTGTTGGAATATCTCATTAATTAAGATGTTGATTGTGTATTGAATGGCAATGCCGTTAGCTCATGCTTGATATGCTTCATGGCTCAACGCCTGGATCAACTCTCAGCGTAAAAGCCTACCCTAGCACTGTTCATTGGGATCGACCATCTTGTATGCCGGGCAAATGTTGTTTTATGTATATGGTGCTAATTTTTATGTATACGACATGTCAACATTTGCGTGACACAATAATAAAATAATTAAAAAAATATCTCATTGCAGTTTTTAATTTCCTGTCGGTGAGGTGTCCATCAATAGTTTATTGACGTTTACATAAACACCTTACACTGCAATAGATCTTTAAAACTTGTTTGAATGTAAATGTGTTTAAATGTTAAACATCATATAACCACAAACATATGTTGCTATTTTCTTTTGAATATAAGGTTGTCTGATTAAATATTTTATAGTGTGTCAAAGGTTGATACTCAATTATGTTCAGTTTAGTAACTAAAGCCGTTTTTGAATGCCGACTTGATGGGCAGCTAGATCTGTCTCGCGACAGACCCGTGAATGCATGACTGGTCACACGCCATTTTTGAGACGTCATATATACAGAATGATTACAACGAGCTCTATACATCTATCTTAACGAGATCACCAAATAAACCCATTCATTAACGATTTTCAGAAAATGTTAAACACTCAGTTGGATTAGTCATTTGACGATGTAACACTATTACGCGTTTGAAGTAATAAAGATATCAACATCACTTGTAAATAAACAATTATTTAAGGCGGTATTTCAGTTCAATTAATGATGCGCTACTCTATATAGTCTGTTTATTACGTCACACCCGCGCGAGTTTTATGGCCCCTATCTCAGGTAGGTTTTTTACAGCCGTTAATTACGCAGTCTTAATAAAAAGCTATTTGAAGGTGTTTATTGGACAAATTGACAAAAAGCACACCCAGTTCATATTTAGTTGAAATATCTTTGAAAGTAAATCGAAAAGTGATCGAGGTTAGCGGTTGTTGCAGTTTTTAATTTCCTGTCGGCGAGGTGTCCATCATTAGTTTCTTGACGGATACATAAAACACCTTATACTGCAATAGATCTTTAAAACTTGTTTTAGTCTAAATGTGTTTAAACGTTAAATATATAGTAGGTATTAGAAATTGTTAATTTCAATTCAATTCAATTCAATTCTTTATGAACCTTAAGTTACGCAACTTATCGGCGGTTACATAAAGTGATACAAAAAGTGATACAGGTGGACGGTGATTGCAGCGTAGATACATATGGAGAATGTACATTGTTATTTTAAGTACTAACTAACTAAGTAGTAACAGATGAATTAAGATGGTAAAGTTGATACGGCGCCGGATACCCCACCGGATCCTCACCCAGGCATAAGAGTAGACAATAATGAAAGAATGAAAGGTTTTTCGTCATTTGGTGCATTCTCTACCTGATGTAGACCTATTGTTAGAAAAACCAAGTATTAAATAGTTAACATGATTTATCTAATGATTTTGAGAAATAGGTTGAATCAATGAATTGATGATTTCATTTAATCAAATCATCTACTTAATACAACATATTTATTAATTAATTAATCAACCGTAATTGTTGATTGTTTAGATATAATCATAAGAAATAGAATTTCAAGATTTTATGTTCCAATCAGTTATCCTAAATGTAAAAGGTTTTTACATGCAGCTTTACACTTTTAAATAATATATTTTTATAACATATTTGCAAAAAAAGCGCAACCCATGACCTCACTGACAATGAAAAAAGAAGCAATGACAATCAAACATTGCCAAGATTCTACATGTCAAGGATCCAGCCAAAGGCTCGTTAAGTCTTCATGCATGAATACCACTTTACTACCTAATAAACACAGTGTGTCACTGCACCTGTTATGTTATTGTTAGTGCAATAAACTAAATAATGAGAATCAAATATCCTTACCCATTAAAGATGGACTGAAATGCTATATGGCAACTTTCAGGATTCGTGAAATAGTGATTACAATTTGACATTGACTTAACTTTAAATTACTGAAATCGACCTAGAAACGGCTTAATTACGACTGTATACATAACACTGCCTAATTAGGCCGGCGAACAGAATAAAACGCACTGAAGCGTGACTGCCTCGTGACGTGTTAGTAGGCGATGTGATACCCCGTTGTGTGCCCTCGTTATGTAAAACAACACAAGCTAACAGGACAGCTCAATGTTTAACCGTTGATTAAACACCCTAAACAACATCCCAACATCTCAAACCTTCAATAAATCGGTAGTTTATTTAATCAACTGGCAATTTGTATTGATGAAAATGTAAGACCCTCATTAAAAACGAAGTTGTGCGCATAATGCTACAGCATGTAGCTGGTCTCGATTTGCGCAATGTTGTCATAAGACTGCACGTGAGAACCCGGATGTATTTTCGTCATAAACAATTGCTCACGTGTGAACCGTTTTATCTTCGTGCACAGTTGTTTGTTGTTATTGAATATAACTTTAGTAGCACAACAGAAAGGATGTTATTATACAATACTATTTTTTATAGATTTAAACCAATTTTTAAAAAATGCCTTTGACTTCATTTTGTAACAGGATAAAAAAAATATACGTTTTTCTTAGTTATTTCATTTAGTGACGGATAAGTTACAATTCTCAATGAAAGGCATGTATTGGATGATGACTGATGTCTTGTTTAAAACATTATTTTAATAGGGCATTTCACTGACAATCTTAATGTTTTCACTCTTGTACATAGAAGAGATATTGTTCACAACAATACCCGATACATGGCCCAACAGAATGAAGATTTATTAAATGAACCTTATTCAAAATAATCATCATCTAGAGCAAAAAAGTATTTCTAATTTCAACAGGTTATAATTTACCAATCGGAGAAAAAAGGGACGTTAAGGAATACAATTGCTATTTGATGTTACCTAATAAGCTGATGTCATAAAATAGCCAGGTGTTGATGATTGTGCATTATATAACCTACCTGCTATAGTCATCATTTGATAGCTTTTAATTAGGAAACAGACAGGAAATACGATAGACAATAAAGTAATTGTGTAATAGGTGAGTATCTGATCTAAAGAAAGTAAATAACACCTGCAGACCAATGTCATTGTTTATTCAACCTTTTTACACAACGTTCAAATCTAAATGTGAGCATTGTAAATTCGGATTATTACCATAAATCAGCCAAAAACTTTGTGCTATGTTTTATATTTTACTAATCTCTTTTTTCTCTGCATGCCAAACTGTTCATTCAGTGAAAATGCGAGCTCGAAACAGAAAATCGGTGTAGTGATTGGAACACGTGAGTTCGATGTAGATTGTCACATTGCTCTGTTTGACCTTACACAGCGGGTCAATTTGGCGTGAAACGATCAATGTGATGGGAATTTGTCTACGGAAACTTCATCAGGAGATATTCTAGGACAGTTGACAGCAACACAATGATAAGACATACTGTTAATCGCTTGGAAAACGCAGAACTACGGATTTCGCCTACCATTTTCCATATAAGCAGACGAACGCTTCGCCTACTGCCACGTCACTTCCGGTATCCCCTGCCCGTGACCTCTCAGCCTTGTTTTGGTTTGTCGCTGGACGGCGACGAGCAGACGCCTTGTTACGCAATGTTTACTTAGCTGTAGTTTCATTGAGAAACTGTGTATCGTTGCTGTTTTGGCCTAATATTTATGTTATATAGTTATTTGACCAATATCTTATGAAAAATATATTTAAAAAAGGTTATACAGCGGCTCTTTAAAGGGACCCGCCGTCCCCAACACAAATGGCCTTCGGCCCGTGCTGAGAAGCCTGCTCATTATTGAGCTGAGCTACGCTTTACCGCTGAGATGGGGAGAAGAGAGCGGTTTAGGGTTCGCTTTTCTTTAGGGGAATCCCCTCGTTAATCATGCGCGCTGATTGGTTAATAATACATCCACTACTTTTGACATATATTGTATTGGGCGAGACTGTAATAAATAATATCTCTCTCTCTATATATATATATATAACGTTTTAGTTTCGTAAGAGTATTTTAATTTTAATATCCAAACGAATGCGCTTGCCAAGACATTGTAAGTTTTCAAGTTTCGCTAATGACTGGAGTATTGACAAAGCGTCATGAAACTTACTCAGTGAAACAATGCTAAGGATTTTCTAATTCTGATAAAAAAAAAATTTTAATTATGCTATTTTCATACAATCTCAATTGATGTCTGAATCACATGACAACGGTAAAGTGTTTTTAAAAGGAAATTGTATACAAACAGTATTATCTGTATATCATGAACGTCTTCTAGCTTGTTTATTTAGAGTCCTCTTTGTTTAAATCACCACAAAATGTTATATATCTGTTTATATCGGAGTGGTATAACCATTAAAAAAAACCGCTCCAAAAACAAGATAAGGAACATGTCATGGTTTATTTACAAAATATGTGTATTTGGCTATTGTTTGTTTAATAATTTCAAATTAGGAAATAAACATGTTTCAATTTAGTTAAATTTATAAAACACTTAATTTTATCAACAAATTGTGATACAAATGTTTTTGAAAAGTTTGTTTAAAAAGTTATCAAATTGAAGAATAATTTCTGTCTAGTGTAAAATATGAAGATAATCAATCATTAAACAAACAAAAATTCTAAAAAAATACCATTCAACTTCATTGGATAGTTTATACTAAGAAAGGACACGGGAATTTTCTATTAAGCTACGTATACTATTTGCTACAAATGATTGGCGAAACCTGCGTCTATACGGTAGTGAAGAGTAACAGTGTGGGTTAAATCATTTTTCAATTAATTTGGTTTCATCTAGCTGATGCCGTAGACAACTTCAAAATGAGGCATACCAAATAATTAACATTTGAAAACCTACATGTAAACATTTAAACGGATCCCTTAGCTTTTGAATTTTCACAATTTCCTGTGTTTGTGTTCAGATTTATGAATCGTGAATAAGAGTGGATACTCAAATAAGCGTTGTACAGCCCGTTCGCCAATTGTTTGTGTTTATTGTTTTAAAAAAAACAATGTTTAAACCAATCACTTTATAAAAACGTTGCTGCTCATAATAACTGCCGAGACATCTAATAGATAGGAAAGGTAAGAGGTTTGGAAATTGAAACAATTTTGTCATCTATTCATTTTGTTTTGTGATTTTTCATGGTTAAATAACATCGTTTTGAATATGTGTGATACACTGAACAGCCTGAAATAACACTTGATATAACGGGGAACTGTCATTTGATGTTGTGTATTATGGAGCCGGATGTAACAGATAACAGGTGTGAGACGTCAGTTTATTGATGTCCAGTGACTCTAGTCATGTGTCGTAACAGGTCATATAACTGCCGGGTCACTGTTTGATGGCGCCATCCTGTCTGGTTGAGTGGACGATGGATACACATACAAGACATATACAAGACAATTGCCGCCAATTAAACGTTATTTCAATCCCCGACAGAATGTCTAGCTTTCAAAACCAAATGAGGCTGTAGAACATTATATCTGACTAATGAAAACCAGTAGGTGAACGTTTCATCGTCCGCAACAAATTTCCATTATTGATCACTTCTTATATGGTTTTTATTTACGATCTACAGAATACAAAATTAAATAGAAAAAATATCTCAACTTTACAAGCTGCAGCGAATATTAGATGTGGTAACAACGTGGTGTTCTAAATGGCGTCTGAATGTTAATCAAGAGAAAACGAAGATAATCCATCGCCTACGATGTGGAAGCCTCCCCTTATACGTAGAGACAGGACGACACTGCAGACCCCCCACCCCATTAGAGAGTAGAATTTGTCGATTTTGTCAAAATGTTGAAACAGAAGTTCATTTTATTTCAGAATGCCACTTTTACAATGATCAAAGAAGCAATTTTAATTTAGATTGTTATAATGCAACGGGGCCTTAGGACCTATTTATCAGAAAACAGCCCTAAACGCATTAAATGTATCAGTACAACAATAAGGAATATGTTTTTTAGAAGGCAATTATTTTTATAACTCTTACATGTATTTACTTATTTATCTATTTTTTTAAAAATTTTAAGCCTGTATTATCGCTACTTTTACATACCTATATTTACGAATATATTGTACACTGTTTTATCTTGTAAAGTGTCTCATAAGCCAAAAATTGGCTGGTTGTTAAATATATATTATGTCTTTTAATCATGCTTTTTACAATGTATATTTAACTTGTGACACTATAATAAACTATATCTGTCTGTCTGTGTTATCGATAACGTATTGGTGACAAATAACCAAATCGTAATCGATGCTTTTTCAAATTACATGACTGTCCCTCATTTAGATAATGATTATCTAAACTTCGGTATATGTGCGATGACTGCGCACCCGAAGGAGACATCTATTTTGCTGGACTACCCTTCATTATCCTCACATTATCGTGAATATTATCATATTTTGGAAACTACGTATAACTGATATTTCTTACGCAGTTTGAAACAGCACACTGTTTAATAAACGAATTGGTATATAATAGATTACATTTATTTTTAAAAATAATAATGTTAATTATTAATTATATGTCAAAGAATATGTTCTTGCGGTTGCATGTCTATTGTTACAGGACATTTGAAAGACAACACATTTTTATTTTATTTGTTTTATATTTTAGTAATTGAAATGGAAATTAATTATAAATTTCCAATTGAAAACAGTTATTCAATACAAGAAAATGTGTTGTAATGATGATTTAATAATGTTATGACATATGCAAAAGCTATTCTATTCAGAATTTGTAGATGCATTAATTTGTTACCAAAACAACTCACTGTCACAGTGAGATAACTCAATCAATCATGATATATTAAAGCCGCATTATAGCGGTTTAAACAATGTATTTGATTAAACAAACAATTCAATCAGAGAAACCGAAGAGTCAGTGATGTAAATAGACTTGTGACCCAGTTTACTAGTGATCAGAAAAATGTGAATACCCGTGTTGAGAGGGATATACAAGATCTTAAGAAGTCGAGGTCGTATGCAGAGTCGACTCGCGCACCGGACACGATGATGAACATTGTTATGAAAAATATCCCTGAGACAACTAATGAGAACATTGTTAATAAAGTGAACAGCGTGATAAAGGACGGAATGAAGCTACGAGATATCTCCATTGCGGGTGCAGAAAGAAAACAATCAACGAACATCAGATATCCAGGTGTAGTTATCGCCACATGTAGAACTACTGAAGATAAGAAAACAATTCTAAGGGAGAAAAAGACACTGAAAGACAGCAGAAATTATAGAGATGTGTATGTCAACGGTGACAAGCCCCTACATCAGAGGATTCAGGAATCCAACATGAGGATGCTGGTCGACGCAGTTGGAGGGAATCTACGTCTTCATGGAGGACGTGTACAGCGGAGGGACGACAACGAGGACGGTGACTACTCGAGCAGACGACGCCTTACCACCGGCAGACCACGACGGGACAGGAGCAACACACCTGATAGACAACGACGTAGTAGTGATAGTGCACGTGGCAATGTTTACAACCAGCGACCACGTGTGTCAACAGCCAATCAGGGTGAACATCGTCATCGGAGCAGAGGTCAAGAGGCGGAGCGATCAACGAGGTATAACAACCAACGCTGGGGTGATCACTAGGTATCTTGCGGATTTTGGAATGTCGCGGGTTGGTCTTATGATATTAACTCTAATAATTTTAAAGTGCGTGAATCATGTGTTAACTATCTTAATTTGGACATTGTTGGTATCGCGGAAACCCATCTTGCAAATGATAATAAACTGTGTGTTGATAAGTATACATGGCACGGGCATAACAGGACTGCTTTGCATAGAAACGCGAAATGTGGTTCGGGGGGCGTTGGCTTTTTGATTAGAGACACAGTGACTGATATGTATAATGTGACTACCCTTGACAAGTCTTATGAAGGTATATTTTGGATTAAACTTGAACATAAGACTAAACCTAACTGTGTGTCGGCTCTTTGTGTGTGCTACTTGCCCCCTGAAAGCTCGGTTAGACAGACCGATGCAGTTGAGTTCTATGACACTCTCCTCTCACAGATTTTACGCTACCAATCTCTGAACATTAAATACATATGTGGCGACTTCAATGGAAGATGTGGCGACTTACGTGACTTTATAGAGGGTGTTGATCAGTTGCCTGATAGAAACATTATTGACACATGTATTAATAGCTATGGGCGTTTATTGTGTGATTTTTTAATAAACGCTAATCTTTGTATTTTGAATGGGCGCAGAGGTGTGAATGACTTTACCTATGTTAGTTCAAGAGGTATTTCTGTCGTTGATTATTGTCTTTGTAATTATGAAATGCTTCATGACTTTATAGACTTTCAGGTCATACGTCCAAATTCACTAGTGGAGAAAGCGGGTCTAGTCGGAGTACTGGATGCAGTGGCTGTAGGTAAACTCGACCATTCAGTATTAACGTGGACACTTGCCATAGACTCATGTATTAACAGACCATACGTAGATGAACATGATGACTATGAGAATAGCACATGGAAGTACAATACTCAAAATGTTCCCAATTCCTTCCTATCATCCCATGAAAATAACAGTTTGCTATGCGGTATTATATGTGAGCTAGAATCAACTGTCCTGCACCAATATGATATTGACAATGCTTATCAAGATTTTAAAGCAGCAATAGAGAGTGAGATGCGTAGTGTCCTTCCGGCCAGACGTGTAACTTATTCCTCAGCACGTAATGCTAGAAGACATAAAGTGAAGAAACCATGGTGGACGAACTCCCTGACAGAACTGTGGAACAACATGTGTGTGGCTGAACGTAGATGGTGTCGTGGGCAGCGTCGAGTCAGTCTGAGGGCAGAGTATGTGAAACATAGGGCAGTGTTTGATAGAGCTGTGAAGAAAGCTAAGCGCATCCATAAACGAGACACCCTGATAGAATTGGAGTCAATGTGTGATGGGAATAATAAGGATTTCTGGAAGAAAATCGGGAAAGTAGGTGTTTATGGTGAAAGGAAGAATGTTATTCCTATGGAAGTAGTAATGGAAGATGGCCAAATAAGCAGAGATACAGATGATGTTCTGAATAAATGGGCTAGTTCATACTCCACGCTTCTTAACTGTAATGCTGAGGGAAGTGACGTCATAACTCCAGATCTAGAAGAGAACGATACAACTCTGAA
Source organism: Steromphala cineraria (assembly GCA_916613615.1). NCBI lineage: Eukaryota > Metazoa > Mollusca > Gastropoda > Trochida > Trochidae > Steromphala > Steromphala cineraria. The sequence goes on from OU744736.1 coordinate 507,744, forward strand.
TGATGAAATAACAGTGCAAGAAATCAGACACGTCCTGATACAAGCTAAAAAGGGAAAATCACCGGGGTTCGACAACATACCAGTGGAAGTCTTTAAAAACGAAAACTGTATAATGTTCTTTTATAAGTTTTTTAATCTTCTTTTTACCAAAGGCATCATTCCAAGTGACTGGTCAAAGGGAATCATAAGCCCTATTCCAAAGTCCGGCTCTGAAGATCCTCGAGACCCGATGGCCTACAGGGGAATTACGCTAACATGCTCAGCTTATAAACTCTATTGTGGTGTTTTGAACAATCGTCTGTCTGAATATGTTGAAGTCAACGAACTAATTAGTGAGGAACAGAATGGTTTTAGAAAGAAGCGGTCTACAATAGAACATATCGCCAGTCTAACCTCTATTGTTGAAACTCGCAAAAGTACAAAGAAATCAACTTATGTGGCTTTTATAGACTTTAAAAAAGCATATGACTGTGTTGACAGAGCAAGGCTGTGGTCGAAAATTAAAGATATGGGAATTCGAGGGAGGATTATCAACGCCATAACATCGCTATATTGCTCTGTGAAATCAAGAGTTCGAATAAATAGACAATATTCATCCTGGTTTGACGTTAAAAGTGGGCTGCGACAAGGATGTATACTATCGCCACTGCTTTTTAATCTATATATTGACGACCTTATATCTACGTTGAAGGCACTGGACATTGGTATAAACATTGATGACACATGTGTGAGTTCATTCGCCTACGCCGACGACATAATTATTCTTGCTGAAAATGAAAACGACCTAAATATTCTTCTGGATTGTCTACATAATTGGTGCCTTAGAAACAAAATGACAGTGAATGCAAGCAAGTCTAAAGTCATCCATTTCCGACCCCAGTCCCAGAACCGAACCGATAAATATTTCAAGTGTGGAGATACCAGTTTAGAAGTGACAGACTGCTATAACTATTTAGGCCTCTTACTAACGGAACACTTGGACTACAATAGAATGGGAATGGCTGTAGCGAGTTCGGCCAGTAGAGCGCTAGGTCTTCTTATATCAAAGAGCAAGATCCTAGGTGGGATACAGTACGCGACCTTCACCAAACTCTACGACACCATGGTATGGGCGACAATAGACTACGGCGCTTCCATCTGGGGGACTCACCATATACCTGCGATCAACGCTGTCCATAACCGAGCCATGCGGTACTTCATGGGAGTCAAGAAGTGTACACCAACCAATGCTGTCTACGGGGATATGGGATGGGAGCCACCGGTGAGTCGGCAGTGGCGCAGCGTAGTGAGACTCTATAAACGAATCAGTTGCATGGATCCAACAAGACTAACATCAAGAATTTTTAGATGGGCTGATAAACTAGCTGAGAAGAAAACTACAAACTGGAACCTCCGAATTCACAACAAACTACGTAATCTTAATCTTAATCACTTCATCCCCATCGACAACAGTTTCCATATACAATTTATAGAAAGTGAAGTTGCAGTCAAAACTCAGGAACTTTTTATAGAGGCATGGAAAAGTGCAATACAACAGCCCCACAGTCGTCGAGGAAATGGTGGAAACAAACTACGACTATATCAGAAAATGAAGACGGCGTTTGGGGTCGAACCTTACGTGACAAACTATCTCCCCTGGACATACAGGAGCACAATGGCACAGATTAGATGTGGGGTGGCGCCAATCCGATTAGAGACGGGAAGATATGAACAATTGCCCATTGAAGAACGAGTCTGTTTTAACTGCCACGTCGTCGAGGATGAAATACACTTTTTATTACACTGTCCGCTCTACGACAATATAAGGAAACCCCTGATAGAGACATGTGCTAAAAGCTGTGATACTTTTGAGCTTTTTAATGATGAAACAAAAATATGTTTTATCCTGTCCAACCCTAATATGTATTTTATTTGTGCCAAAATCTGCAAGCTTTTACTTGACCAAAGAAGAAACATTTTATACCGGTGATATTTATTTTTATGTACTTTTTACGTATACTTTTTTCCTCATATGCTTTTTATCTACATTCTTACCATGCTATAGTTGCTGTTGTACAGTGTTTTTTTATGTATCTTAACTGTGTATATAACAGTCTCTCGTAACCCGCAATGGGTGGCTCGTAATTGTGAGTTTTATTGTATTTTACCATGTATATATGCACGAGGTGAGACTTAAATAAACTATCTGTCTGTCTGTCTGTCCGTAAACCGGTTCTCTGTCACAGTCAAGCTCCGTACAGCGATGAATAATCAACACTGCTGCGGAGCTTAGGAGAGACTCGGCGCACGGTAGCGGGCTACTAATTAATAAATGTGATGCATCACATTTACGGGGACGCAGACTCGCTTTAAAGGCTCATCGAATGTATAGTACAACAATCCTTTATTTGCCACACACACAAAAAATGAGGAGATAAATCCTAATTTCGTAAATAATGATTCTATTGAAATGTTGACTTTGAAAGCAATTAGGTTCAGTTGAATATTAACTTATTGTTTATGTGTTTGTTAATGATAGTAAGGGTATTGATTCTGTGTTGTTTAAAATTAGTGATCAGCAAGATATACTGTAGTACTTGTCTTTGTCTGGGTGACATATTCACATTGATAGTATATTACACTATATCATGTTACCATGTACATCATGGTGTCACTGATATTTTGATTATGAAAGGCATACTGCTTCATGTGTAAAATTTACCAATTCAAATTCAACAATATAATGTTGAGGCCATTTTATCCCATCAAAGGGATATCAATGCTCTTAGCATCAATCTATAGTCTGCTACCTGCTCTGACTCCAATACCTGTCTTGTTAAGTTTAACGACATTCAATCAATATATAAGATGATAATACATGAATATACAAACAATTTAATGTAACTACTTGACAATCAAGCTTGGAGAGTTTTAATCAATGTTTATCTTTGAGAAGTTAACGCTCAGACAAAGTGAAAATTTGAAATTCTGACTTTCAAATATAATTGAATTTGGTGTACATTATTGGCTCTGAAGCTGTCATATTGTTCAAAGGTTATTTCCAAAGTGGTTTAAACGTATTTATTCCATGAAAAGATACATGAACTGGATTGGTCAACAAGCTCGTGTGAGCTTATGTGAAGATCGCTCCAACAACAAAATATATGAACATGATCATGACAAGAGCGACATATAGTAAACATGGTGTCTAAGAATTATAATACAGGTAGTAAAACTGAAAATAAGTTCATTATAGATTGGAGATGATGGCTGAATACATTTTTGATATCCGCAGTCAGTATCATACGTGTTCAGTCAAAACGTTTAGTTTCGATTATAAATAGATGTACTGATTTTAGAATTTCAGATTGGGTAACAGTGTTCAAAGATGGGTGGCCATATAAAATTGTTTCTAATGAAAAGCCATTTGTATAATAGAATTTGTTGGATCTAACTGAATCGAATCTTGAACAGACGAAAAAGTAATGAAGTGCGTTCTCAGTGGCATGGCCGCAAGAGCAATCTGCTTTGTCAGATATGTGTCTGTTAAATTTATCAGCATTGAGATCGCTACACCCCAATCGTAGACGACAGTGAAGGATTTGACAACGCCTTGAGCCTAAATTAAGATCAAAGTGAATATTCTTATTTCTTGAAATTAATGCAGTTTTGAAAGCATTGACGTCAGTAAGGGATTTAACATGTTCGGGTAAAGCATTCCAGAGAATTACAGAGTCTGGTAAGAATGAGTTTTTATATAAAACAGTACGGCATTGTATATTTTGCAAATGTGATGCATTTCTTAATGGGTAACTGCTAGCTTGAGAGACAGAAGGGGGGATGAGTTCGTTTAAATAAACGGGTAACCTGTTATTATACATTTTAAAGAAAGTAACTATTTTTGCGATTCTTCTTCTTTCGGAAAGCGAGACAGTAGAGGTTTCGTTGTAGAGTTTAGTATGACTGGTGCCGCGGACAGCCCCGCATATCGTTTTTCTAAAATATTTGCCTGCATTTTTGAGCAATTGTCATATATATGGCTGCAATAGTCGAATATTGGAAGAATAAATGACGTATACATACGATGTAAGGTGTTTCTAGTTAACCTATATTTAAAACTTCTTAAACAGTTGATCATAGGGCTTACCTTTTTAACGATATCGTCTATATGGTTATCCCATGAGCAGTTATTTTGAAGAGTTATACCTAAATGTTTATGACTTGAGGTTTCCTCTATTCCAACGTCATTAAGGAACAAGCCTGGATGTGGATTTGGATTAGATTTTCTGCTAAATAAAATTGATTTCGTTTTGGTAGAGTTAAAATCAACTTTCCATGTTTTTGCCCAGTTTGCTATTTTTATCAAGTCGTCATTAAGACAAAATGCTGCTGCGTCAGGATCATCAATTATTACATAGATGGAAGTATCATCGGCAAATAATCTTATGTTGCTATCGATGCCTTCAACAATATCATTTATGTAAACCAAAAACAAAAGTGGTCCTAAAACAGAGCCCTGCGGGACGCCCGCCATTACTGACTTGACATTCGAGCTATAGCCATTTATAACTACACGCTGGGATCTATTTTCTAAGTAACTTTTAAACCATTGTAATAATGGGCCATTAATTCCGCAAGAATCTAATTTATGCAAGAGACCTTTGTGCCACACTCGATCAAAGGCTTTGCTGATATCGCAGAATACAGCACGTATTTCCTTACCTTCGTCCATTGCCTTCGCAATGAAATTATATAAATAAGTCAATTGATTAACACAAGAATCACCAGGTATAAACCCAGATTGTAAGTTGGATAAGATATCTTGATCTCTCAGATAATTAAAAACATGTTTAAAGATACATCGCTCAAATATTTTAGCTACGCAGCTTGTAAGAGCAACTGGTCGGTAGTTTGAACAGTCATTGACACTACCCTTTTTATGAATTGGTATAACGCTTGCCTCTTTCCACGAGGCCGGAAATGTCATTTTTTAAGTGAAATATTAAACAGTCGTGTTAAAATGGGAGAAATACTGCGTGCAATTAGTTTTAGAATTCTATTACCAATTCCATCTGGACCGGAAGCTTTTGTAGTGTTAACACACATTAAGACGTCGTATACTTCGCTGTTATCAAGGCTTATTTCAGATAGATTGTTAACTGATTTTTGATTGATATGAGGGGGTTGTGACTCAGGATTTTCTACTTGCGATTGCCTAGTGAAATAATCATTTAAAGTTTCAGTTATATCTTGTAAGTCGTCACTGACTACATTATTTTCGATTAAAGGAGGAAACATAGAAGTAATTTTATTTCTCTTCATGTAGTTATTAACTAATTTCCACCAATTTTTGTCAGAAGAAGATTGATTAATCATTACGTCTAGTTTATTCGCGTATTCTCGTTTTGCCGATCTGACTGCTGAGATAACTTTATTTCTACTTTTTCGAAATCGAGTCCAACTGATATCTGAATTTTTCAACTTAGCTTGTCTATGATGTCTATTACGTGTGCGTATCAGTGATCGAATTTGGTTGTTCATCCAGAGTGGGTCTGATGGTCGAATAGTAACAGTTTTGTTCGGAATATTCTTGTTGCACGCATTCTTTATTGTGGTCGTTAACTTATTTGCAATATCATCCACGTTCTCGTTAGAAAACATAACTTTAGTATCAATGTTATCGATATCCAAAATTAAACCATTAATGTCCATTTGTTGATAATCATAAATTTTACGTTTAAAGGTATTAGACTTTGGTCTATTGAATTTGATATTAACATAGGTCGGACAATGGTCACTGCAAATAGGATCTAACACCCCGCTATCGCGTACATTGTGAGTAGAGGATACAAATATTAGATCAATTAGAGTACTTGATTGCGGGGTGATTCGAGTCGGTTTATCTATTATTTGAGTAAGTCCATGAAAAGATTCTAGCAGTTCAATTTTACGCTTTCTTTCATATGAAACATCTTCATTAAAATCACCGGAAACAACAGTGAATAAGTTAAGATCGACAGCGTTTCCAATCGACTGATCAATTAAATCCCAATAGGCAACACTACGGTCAGCTCTATAGAAAGTACCTATCAGGTAGGTACGATATTTACATCTAACTCGAACCCACACAGCTTCGAGTCCAGCTATGTCCAATTGAGGCATATTCTCGGCAAGCAAATTGTCTTTAATATAAATAGCTACTCCGCCCCCGCGGCTACCGCGATCTTTGCGAAATGGAGGTTGAAATCCTGGTATTAGAATGTCATTGTTTGAGATGTGTGAATGCAACCACGTTTCTGAAATACAGATTATATCATATGAGTTAAATTCAGCTTCTAAGACGTCAAGTTTTTCTCTTAGGCTGCAAACATTTAGATGTACTAACTTTAACGTATTTACTACTGGGCCAGGGTTGGGATGTATATCTCCACAACATAGTATCAGAAATGATGCAATGATGCTGACAGACAGGTTATAAATACAAAGATGTCGGAAAAGGAAAATGTAAAATTTTAGCTTACAAGATGCGAGGGAATGAAGCCTGACTGCAAATATCCCCACTGCCAGTCTGTACTGACTTATATCAACCGGCATCTATATCCTCGAATATTACAATATATGCAGTGGGTAAATGTATATCACAACCATCATAGAGGAATTGTATAATAATAATAATAATGCATTTGATATAGCACCTTTTATCCAACATAAGCTGCTCAATGGTGCTTTACAAATAAGATGACAGAGAAGGGATGACAGTTAATGGTTAAAAAGGAAAGTTTTTAAATTCTGTCGGAAGATGTCATAGTTCTCAGAAGATCTAATTTCCTGCGGCAAGTTGTTCCATAGAGTTGGGGAAACCACAGAAAATGCACTGTTGGCAAGTTTAGTTCTTGTGAATGGAACAGTGAGTAACTGCTGTTGAGAAGAGCGAAGACTACACCCCGGAAGGTATGGAGTTAGGAGTTCCTTAAGGTAAGCAGGAGCTGAGTCGGTGTGGAGAGCAGTGTAGGTGATGCAGAGGATCTTGTAGCTGATGCGATGTCTGACAGGAAGCCAGTGGAGCTGCCTCAGGACTGGGGTGATATGGTCATGGACTTTAGTACGGGTTATGAGACGGGCTGCTTTGTTTTGAACTCTCTGAAGAACACTAGGGGAGACCGGGGTTGGTTGTAACACGGGCAGGTTGTAACAAGGCGAATAACTCTTATCATTTCCATCCCAAAACGTCACAGAAAGAATCTGCACATAGCCACCAGGGGTATCTTTCTCCATGAAAACCTTAACAACGTCACGTATGACGGCCCGTCTCTAACAAAGACAATACTATTTTATGACCACGAGAGTATTTTTTTCTGATTTTGAATAATGTCAGTTAAAGTCGGTGTATTCATTATGATTGCCAAGTTTAGATGTCTGTGGATAACAAAGCCTATCCCCCTCACGTTCAAATTCGCCTTACTTGTTCTCTGACCTTCACTGAATTCATGGCGGGCGTTAATGTATGGTCACGTGGTTTGGGGCAGGTTGTAACATTCTAACTTGGATAGGTTGTAACAGTGTGTAATACAGTTGTAACATTGTTTCAGCATGTGGTATGGAATATTATACATATTTCACCGCCACTAATATTCTTATTGTGATGTTAGACTGCTTTATATATTCTCCAAATAGCTCTATTTCCTATTTCGAAAAACAACAACACAATTATTATATATTAAAGGGGCAGTAGCACGTACGTTTTGGGGGGTAATCCTATGGTGATGTCAGGAAAATGAAAATAGATAGTTACAGTTGAAATACAATGTATCTAAACTAAATAATGCAGTCATGAATCAATTCATCAGATGAAGAGTATTATTGTTTGGTTTGTGTCGAGCTATATTCTAACAATTGACCTCAGGGCCTGGGTAGGTGTGGGTACAATGTGTGGACTGTGATAAATGGGCGTATGACAAATGCACAACAAAAACAAGCCTTTTTTGTCAGAATTGTGACTCTGATGACTCTGACCACATCTACTGATCGATCTTTCTGTCGTGATTCATGGGCATCTAAACATTGTATAATAGAACTACAAACTCATATAGCCATGATCCTACATTTGTGATTTCCCGTTTTCCCTCTGGAAACGTTACTTGGGCGTGTTTTGTAAGTCGACTACTTCAAATAAAAGATAGGACAGGAAGTCAAAATGTATGTGCCAATTATTTCAATGCTGAATTTTTGTGTTTGTTTTCTTGTACTGTTATGTTTATTAAATGTCCCTTTGTCTGAATCATTATCATTTGTATTCACGTTACAACCGGCCCCAAGCACTGTTTCAACCTACCCCAACAGTGGGGTAAGTTGTTACATCAATGTTTGTTAGAGTATTGCCTTCTCACTTAGATTTAAGTGGGCATGTGCGTGAGTTGGATGTATATTTGGAAAGGCCAATGTCGACAGTCCTTCTTTGAGTATTGTAGATGACATCATCCAGAAAACCTACTTAAAAAATTTACAAAAAGTAAATATTGTTACAACCATCCCCGGTCTCCCCTAATTGAACCAGTTCCCCGTTTCACAAAGGCCTCCTAAATTTAGGAGGTCGTAGCATATACGACCTTGTTTACGACCCTCTTACGGCATGCTCTACGACCGTTTCACAACGGGGTCGTATCCATGTCGTACAACGGGGTCGTAAATCCATGTCGTATATCCAGTAAGAGGTACTTGGTTGCATAGCAACACATGCTTTCGTCACGACGCGCACCTGTTTCCTCAATCTTGTATATATTTCACCTCTCTGTCTCAACAATTTAAACAATTTGATACATTTTCATCAAATAATTCATTTTTTGAATGCATGTTGTTCTATAACAAAGTTTTAATTCACCAAAATAATAACATTCGAATACCAAAATTGAAATAATAATTAAAGAACAAAATAAAAGATTTTCGGATAAAATCTATGAGATTTGAACTTGAAACACTCGTCTGAAAACAATAACGTAGAAAACATGAGTTAATTCCCTTACTTTCCTTCTGTCGCGTGACGGGAATGCTGACGGTAAATGTCAAAACACTTAAAAGATCCTTGATCGGTCACCATGAGCCTGTTAAACTTGGTTGAAGTGTTTTGAAAATATGAATCATCTGTCAACGGATACTTTGGTAGAACTCTGCCTCATTGAAAAATTAGGTAGGTCAAGATTGTCACTGTCTTATTTCAGGTAAAAAATGAAGCGTTAATAAAATATCTACTATAGGGATTTCAACATTTTAATGTATATCTTAATCAATAGCATATAAATAGATAACTCATGCTTCCAACTGAAAAAAATTAGTTTTCAAGTCTGAGTCACAATTTTTCATGAATACAGAATAATCCTTTGCTTGAACTGTTTGATTTGTACTGTATAAAGATTTGCCTAATTTCAAGCATTTATATAAGATTAGTCTTGTTAACAAGACTATTCTTATTTTGATATTCTGTTTTGAATGTAAAGTGCAAGAAAAGTAATTTGATTTTAATCAGAATTTTTCAAACAAGGATAAAAATAGTTTTTTTCAAATCAGTAATCTTTTGGAGTTTAGATTGTCAAATACAATTTCATGTTTATCAATCCCAGTGTAGAAAAAAACATTCACCAACAAAAGGAAAGGAATAGTGTATATTATGATTACATGTTCATATAAGTAAGTAAACTATACATGGGCACTCTTCAGTCTATCATAGATATTCTCAGTGAATCTAGAATCTAGTTATAATGACTTCTCAGCCTATTACACACTAAATAATCTATCATTTGTGTGTAGCAGAAAGGAAACAAATGCTGCCCAAAATCCATGAATTTCAAACAATATTGTTTCAAGATTATAATATGCATAAGTAACAAATTTTATACTATATAGGATTAAAATAAGAATTAATATGTGTTTTTTAAAATGAAATAGAAAATGTATCCTTCTAAATGTACTTATAACTCATATTTGCACATATAGTTTGTGCCATAAGCTCAACAGGCTCCAATTACAAGCTGAATTCTCAAATTAAATTTGTTTAAAAAATTTGTTTAGTTTAAAAGTTGTTGGGAATTATGTGTAAGATTTTCACTTTGTACAGCAATACAAAAGATAACTCATTACTGACTGTTCCCATAAGCTAACAGTGATTATCTTTGAGACATTGTTTTTGGCCAGTAACATGATCTATGAATAAACATTTCATTGTTGGAAGATTAATACAAATAATTGTTACATGATTTAAAATGTTTCTTAACTGATATTAAAGTAAACCTAATAGAGTTACTTGTACTAACACATCAGTGATTCCAACAAAATAGGCAATCAATAATATTCTGTGTGGCAATAACAGGTAAGTTTATTCACAACTTATGAATATTAAAGACTATATTTTATCACCAAGTGCAGTTTGTTGATATCTAAATCATGTTTACCTGCCACCATATGTGGAAATAAGGAAAGATTATCAATATTACAGAATAACACATTAAAATTTAGTATTTAAATATATATGAAATGATGAGTACAGTTAATGGACTATTTTAGTCTTTATATTACAAAAATGTTATTTGATTATTTTCAAACTCCTGGGCTGGTGTTGTTTCTTGAGGTAGGATCTTTTAGGGATATAGCAATTTTTTAAAATGAAGCTTGTCTGTCAGTCCTTCAACTGGCTACTTTTTGGTCAGGACTGGTAATTTTTCAAATTTTTTCTTTATTTTCTTTAAGGAATTGACCAATTAATTTTAAGATCAGGCAAGGTTTCCAGTCTTCTCAACTACACTGATAGAAATTTAATTAAATACTCATAGTAAATGCTAAACAGCAGTTGCTAAAACATAAAACATAAATAAATACACAAATAGACAAAGTATATATTATCTTTGAATTTAATTCCAAATATTTTTCTACATTTTCTCTTAATCATATCAATATTTTATTGTAAATTCTGATTTTATACAGCTGAGCTTGAATATGCATAGACATTTTAAACTAGAAACATTTGTGGATTTTTAAATGTAGGCATTTCAATACATAAACTGACCATTTCTTTAAAATCTAAAAATAGATGAACTTATTTCACCGAGAATATGTAAAAAAGAAAGTCCAAGAACTACTAAATTTCATTAAAGAAATATAATTTACACTAATACAATGCAATTATAAACGACAAATCGTCATAAAATTATATTCTTGAAAACAAGAGCCTATATATAAAGTCTAGAAAAGTGACCAGCAAAGTGACGCTTCATCACAAATATCTAGCCTACTATCAACGAATTAAAGGTTAAGCTACCAGTTTGTTTGCTATTAATTATTTTTTCCCCTTGCCAATCATTCACTAACGAAAAACGTACTAATTATCTTCGAATATTATTAAAGTGCGCGGTACTGAATAGAAATCTTCGCACGTTACGAGTGATTGTTGACATGGAAAGGTGAAGGTCACAGAACCGGCAGTCGCCGCAGTTTTAGACGGCTTGTTGCATGAGTATGCTTTCGTGAAAATTACATTGTCAGGCATGTCGGAACTTTAACTAAAAGATTTAAAAACTATTGTTTGTGACCCACACATAACTCAATATCATATGAATGACTTATTTGCAACTACAAGAGTTTGGTTGAGTGAGGGGTAAATCCATCCGTCAAAGATTGAAGTTCTGACGAATTTTTACTCGACAAAATGTTCGGAAACACAGATAAACTATGAATTTTTTAGTCCAAGCGGGAGCTTGCCGCCATGTTTTTTATAATTTACGACGTCCTAAATGATTTAGGACAGGTCAATCGGGGTCCTAAATTTTGGGCCGTTTACGACACAGTGTAAATTTAGGGGCTCTTTGTGAAACGGATAAAAATTGTAAGAGGTGGGCTACGACCTGCTTTACGAGGTCGTAGCGGTAAGAGGTCTTTGTGAAACGGGCTACAGATCCAGATATTAAGGAGTTACAGTAGTCAAGATTAGAGGTCACATAAGCATGGACAAGTGTTTTGCATGTATCAGCATCAAGGTACTTTCTTATCTTCCCAATAGTGTAGATCTTTAGGTTTGCTGATCTAGCTGTTTTGTTTGCCTGCACTCTGTCAGACAGTTGTCTGTCCATCTCAATCCCAAGATTTCGAACACTGCTGCTAGGTGTGACAGATGATGTTCCCACGAAAAGCTGCAGATTACCTACTTTTGCAAGTTGATAAGGTGAACCAATAATCATAAATTCTGTCTTGTCACTATTCAATTTCAAAATTTTTGATGACATCCTTAACTGAATGCTTTTGATGCATAATTGGAGTTTGGAGATAGCATTTTGAATATTGAGGGGTTCGATGCTGATGTAGAGTTGCTGGTCGTCTGCATAGCTATGGAAGGAAAGTGAATGCTTTCGTATCAAGATTCCGAGTGGCTGTGTGTAGATTGAGAATAACACGGGGCCAAGGACGGATCCCTGTGGGACACCACATATCAAGTTGGCGGAATGGGAATAAACACCATTTACACCAACAGACATCGATCTATCCACTAGATAGGACTCTAGCCAGGCTAATGCAGTTCCTGTGACTCCACATGTGTGACGGAGACGTGATAGCAGAATGTTGTGATTCACAGAGTCAAATGCTGCAGACAAATCAAGCATCACTAGTAGCACCACTCTCTTTTTGTCCAATGCAAGGACAATGTCATTCTTTACCCTTAAAAGCGCTGTTTCGGTCGAGTGTGACTTCTTGTAAGCCGATTGGAACGGTTCTGAAAGGTTATGGTCAGTGATGTGCTTACTTAGTTGGACAAGGACAACTTTCTCCATGACTTTACACAGGAAAGGCAAGTTTGAAACTGGTCTATAGTTCTTCCATACTAAGGAGTCTAAAGATGACTTTTTGAGCAGTGGTGTGACCAGCGCCTGTTTGAAGCACAGTGGAACTACACCAGTGCTAAGGGATGAATTGATGACAGATGACGCAGCTGTTCCCAACATCGGCAAACAGTGACGCAGCAACCAGGTTGGAATGGGATCAAGAGGACAGGATTTAGAAGGTGCAACTTGAATAACCTTAGTTACATCAGAAGGGCTGACAGGTTTGAAGGTCTCTAATGATGTACCAGAGAACTTCTTGTCGTGAAGTAAGGGATCTTCAGAAGATTTGTGCCTTGTGATATCAGCTGTTATCTGCTGAACCTTGTCAGTGAAGTAATCCACCAGGTTGTTTGCACGCTCCTGGGATTCAGACTCACTTGAATGGCGGTCCTCCTCCTTCACCTCTGTCAGTTTTTTTACTATTGCAAAAAGTTGCTTTGGGTTCCGCTTGTTGTCGCTGACACTGGATATGATGTGACTAAGCTTGGATTTTTCGATCAAGATGTTCACTTTGTTACGAGTTTGCTGGAAGATTTGCCTATGAACTTCAAGTTTAGTAGTTCGCCAGATCTTTTCAGAGCGACGACGTTCATGTTTAGCGTTTATGATGTCGTTGTTCATCCACACAGACTTTGGTCTGATGATGATGTTGGATGTTCTACGAGGTGCATTCTGGTCTAGAACTTCTCGCAGTGCATTGTTATAAGCCAAGGCCTTGTCTTCAGCGGTGCCTACAGATGTAGGATCAAGAAGGGGTCTATTTATGAGACACTCCCTGACATCCATCGCAAATTTATTCACATCAATGTCTCGGGTCTTCCTGTAAGTGATTTTCTTACGTACAGGACGCGGTTTACACAGGTTCAGAGAACAGAAGATACTGCTGTGATCGGACAACCCATGATCGACAACACTGACTGACTTGACAGAAGTATCATCAGCTCTAGTAATAATAAGGTCCAGAGTATGACCACTCCTGTGAGTCGGTGATTTGATGTGTTGTACTAGTCCTGCTGTGAAAAGAATGTTGCAAAAATGTTGAGCAAATGTGTTGCTTGCATCATCGACATGTATGTTGAAGTCTCCAACAATCAAAAGACTGCGGTTTGAACAACACACCAAATCCATGAGATCAGCAATGTCTGCCAGAACTGTAGCTTGGTTAAAGTTGTTCCTATTAGATGTAGGGGGACGGTAGACAGACACAAGGCGAACATGTGTGTTTCCTATTGTCATATCCAGGTACAGGAGCTCAAGACTCTGGTAATTCTTATGGATTACATATATCAGAACTTAACAATGCAATAAGCATAAAATATTGTATGGAAACAAACAAAAATAAGGCATATATGTCTACCTTAGTACGCATTTGAGTATAGGAAAAATGCGATTCTTCACCAGAACATACCCGTAGGAAAATGTATTTACAAATTTGAAGAAAAGAGAAAAAATATATAAGAAAGAAAACTAAAGAAATCCATGACATCATTTCGATGAGATGGTGGGTGGGAAAATGCTATGGTGGAAGTGCAAATTTCGTGATAATCATTTTGTAGAAATTTTTTATTTTTGAGTGCGATTGCAATAAAGGAAATATTTTAAAGAAACAAACAGAAAAAAAAACCCAGAAGGAAACCAAAAACAAAAGAAAACGAATGAAATAAGCAGCCCAAAAAGTTGGAATGACAAATTAACGATTCAAAAAAAATAATTTTTGTGTATTAGCAGCCAGAACTTTACACTAAAAAGATAAAAAAAATAAAATAAAAAAAAAAAATAAAATATATAAGTGTGAAGAGAGAAGACAAATCGACTCGATGTGTGAACACAACACACTTACTCACTAGATACATGCTTAGAGCGTTACATGACAAGTGCGTGCAGCACGGTATATGGGGTCACGTGATCATAGCCTCATGGCTTGTGGATACCTGTCGATATTAGGAAGACAAATTTAACAAAATGGATATAAACAAAACTCAAACAATCATATAAAGTATAAAGTCGCCTACAGTGATATATGTGATGACAGAAGAAATCGTCAGGTGAGTTATAGCCATGGCTTATATTGCCTTTAAATGTACTTAGTAAATCCGCTGATTGACACACTCGCTGGTAATAATAAGTAGTGAATTGAACTTATAATGTCACGCTTAAAGGGGCAGTAGCACGTTTTTTGATAATTTTATAATTTGAATTGCTCACTGATAATTGTAAGTGAATGGTAAATGTATTATTTTGACAGTGTCAAAAATCTCATTACACAAGCCAATCATCCATTGTCAGAGGACAAAAAATGAAGATTCACATAAAATCCATTGGCGGCCATTTTTTTGTGAACACCTTTAAATCATTTTTTGTAAGAAAAGGTTTTGCATGGATAAACTTAACGTTATATATTGGAATTATTACTGCTCCATTAAGTTTAAATACATTGTCTTTCAATTGAAATCATTAATTTTCATTTTCCTTACATCACCCTATATTCCCCCTAAAAACGTGCTACTGCCCCTTTAATGACAACACAGCAGAGAACGGTAGGAGAGTAATCATACTTTGAAATCCAAAATTTAACAACAAAAACAAAAACAAAAACAAAAATTTAAAAAATAAATTAAAAAATAAAAACCCAAAAAGCAACCCCCCCCTCAAAATTAAAACTTGATTATTCAAAACATGTAATATAAGAAACTAGAAGTTTTTGTTGATCGTCCATTAACATCGTATGATCAAATATAGTAATCAAATGTTCACTTGCAGTACACAAATGACATATATAACCATTTTTTATGTTTCTGTTTTGAACAATCATGAATCGTCGCAGATCGAATTCTTATGCTAATATTCAAATAAAATGATATGGATTATAAGGGATATTTTGCCTTAGCGATTTGTGGAGCTGTGAATATTGGCATGCCTGTTACAAGGTCTAAATCAAAATTCACAAGATACAAACAACATATTTATTTACCATTTACGATAAATGTTACAATTTACTCACCGTTTCTATTCCACTCATGACAATGTATCCGTAAAGCTGTTTTCAATAACATAATTCCGATATTTTACAAAAACGCAGTCAGCGTTAATATCTATTTAACGATTATGTAACAGCAGAATATCCGGTAATTGAAAATACTATTTTGTTGATATATAGACGATTTATCAAGTTTGTGACTTTGAGATCAAAGTACATGTACATGTTTAGCATTCGTTGCCTGTAATATCTCACACAAGTGTTAGTTTTGAGAAGGTGTCTGTGCATCCTGAGACAGGTTTATTTTCATTATAAGTCTAGTGCTCTCGACCACTTCTTCAAAGTGGGTAGGATTGGCAACTTTGGTGACTGATCCATCTTTAAGCTTGATAAGTATCACCCCCTGAGTGACCCATGAAGATTCAGCCTTCTTCTCGGACACCAGAGCTCGGGCTTTACTAGCTAGCACTGCCCGTGTCCTTGTCAGGTCCTCGTTAACGTAGATCCGTGGCGCGTTCGGGCGACGTAGGTCTTTCAGTTTAGATCTCAGTTTCAGAAACAGACGTTTCGTGGCGTTACTGACGAAGCGGACGATGATGGTACGAGGAGGCTTCTGAGGCGTAGTTGGGCGTTTTGGCATCCTGTGGCTGATATCAATATCAGCCGGAGTGATGTTGATTCCAATAGCCTTGGCTAGATCCACCACTTTATCGTCGGTGTCCTCGCCATCTTCTTCTAAGATCCCAGAGATTCTGACGTTATTACGTCGAGAGTACTGATCCGTTCTGTCCAGGCGATAAGTTAGTTCCCTGATTTCTTCATCCTTTTCGTTAAGTTTTTCTGTAAGATTTGATACTGAAAATTCAAGTTGTTCATTTTGTTCCGTTAGTTGTTTATTTTGTTCCGTTAATTTAGCCATCTCTTCCCTGAACATTGGCCTTATTTGTTCAGAAACCGTTGAACAGAGCACTGTTAGAACTTTCTTGTTTTGAAATAACATGAGTAATTTATCAAGAAACTCATCCGTACCTGGCATAACGTCAGTGTTAAGGTTCATTAAAGGTCATTATTGAGTGCAATGATTTATTTAAGTTTTTAAAAATTATACCAACATTTTGGAAAGTGTTCAAAAGAACAAATGATTCCATGCTGTTGGTTAACTAAGAAATGCATAACTTATGCAAAATAAGGTTTTTATGCAAAGTATGCATATCATTCCCTCTGATGCTATATTGAGCCTCAGAGGCCCAGAGGTTTTATAATATCCAGTTTCTATACATTCCTACAAAACCTTGAAAATAATCGCAACCATACTGTATCATTTAAAAGATATTCAGATGGTGAGTGCTTCGCCAATTAAAGTAAAAGTAAAGTACTTTGGACAATGATAGTTCCCATCTTTACTTATCATGCCTCAGAATCATGAATGAAGATGCTATAGTTGCTACCCATACAATTATTTAGCAATTTGATGTAACGCAGGCGTTTGATGTCCAGGAAAGCACCACAGGGCAGTAAAATTGCCATGAATTGGGAGGGTTAAGTACTGTCACCTAATGTTTTCTTTAGCAAACACAAATTCATCATTAATGTTTAAAAGATATCCAATTAAAACAAGAAGACGTGGTCATCAACATCCTCCGCCAAATAAGATTTAATTAAAATCTTTAAAAGTTTTTGAGAAATGTTGTCCCCTTTAACTCGGACGGACGGACGGACGGAGCCCAAACCTATAACCCCCTTCCACTTTGTGGCGGGGGATTATAAAAAAGTTCCTGATAAGATATGCTAATGGTCACTTTCAGGCACAATGGAAGGCCTACTTTACAACAGAAAATGGTATCTATGTAAGAAATTGACTCAATACAACTTTACTTATACAAAAAATACACATAAAAGTTAGCTATCTAACCTCTCTGATTATCTAACTTTGCAATGGTTATTAGGATATCATGTCACCTTCATTGACGCTTTTAATAAACAAAATATTTGTATATACATCCCTATATACGTGTGGTCTGCTTAGTACGACAAAGTATAACTGTGTCCCTAATATTTGTAAAAATAACTTTTTTGTTTTGAGTAGAAATACACATAAATCTATCGTTGACTATTCAATAATGCCACTTTTGAAGGAGAAATATTACATCAAACACTTCATGGAAATACGTTAGAATAAAGATGTCATGTTTAATTGTTTGCACAATAAACATATTATTTAAGACATTGTAAATAAAGAAATATAAATTTAAAAGAAATAAAGTGAGCATACTGGCTACATACATGTACAACTGATACGTACAATTAAACTTTATTAAGAAATATTTTCAAAATAAACCCCAATTGTTTGATTTTCATGCATTCTGTGTTCTTATGGTCAATTATTATTTTAACTTCGTCACTATCTTAGAACAAAATTGTCTGTCCAAATGCAGAAAAATCATTCTTTCTATTCCCTACAAAGTTTATAACAGTTCTAACATTCTACTCGCCTATATATATCCTTCTTTGCTGTATTAAGCCTGTGGAAATTTCACAGTCAATGATGCCGTTAGAGGGTTGTGTTCTTGACACCTGCTTTGGACACATATTATAATAATATAACTTTTAATCTTTTCTATTCCAAAAAGGATGGATTCATTTCAGGGGTCAATCAAATAAGGTATAGATATCGTTTCAAATGTTAATGAATCTTACGTTTGTTTGTAACACATAGAATTACTCTTGACTTTCTTATAACATAAACTTCTCGAATGCCAGTCAAACAGCTCACATAATGTTGGTATGAAATATGATTCAAGTTTTATGACATAGACATGCAGTTTCAATATGATATACATTGCATGTCCATGTAAGAGAATTAACCCCACAAATCCCCCTCCAAAAATAGGATAAACGCATAGAAAATTCTAAGCATAAGCTAAGACCAACCTTGATCATGCCATTGACCTCGACTTAACACAATGTGGTAAGTGATACATCTTATTATAAAGTCCTTTCAATATAAATTATTTTAGCACTAAATAAACAGATCTTGATGAAAAAGACATATATCAAAAAAAGAAAATATACACAATCTGTCAACTATTATTCATTCTGATATTTATTGTCCAAAGAAATAAAATCAAGGGTTTCGACTTTCGTATCTAATGATAAAGGGTAACAATAGCAATAGCAAATGTCACATAGAGCTAAAACAGCTGATCACTATGTCACTACCATTATATCACTATATCACTAATTGTTTTATTGGTCAACTTTCCAGCAATCGGTGAAATTTAAATCTGATGTTTCACTATGCAAATTGACAGATGAAATTATACTTTCAGGCATATCAAGCCACCATTGATTTGATGAAATTGTAGGGTAACCTCATATGATCAAAACAGTGACAACAGTGGTCCAGATTTTTTAACACAATTGTCAGAGTGAACTTTGTAAGTGTTTTTGACAATAAGATAAATAGAACATTTGATATGACCAGTTTATGAATATCTCATCTGGTGAAGAAATATGTTCAATTGTGCCTTCTAATATATCTGATAAAAAGACAATGTAAATCTTCAAAATATTAACCAAACTTAACGAGATCTACCATGACCTTGACCCTTGCTAAGACTCGCTTTGACCTTTGCTTGCCCATTTTGATTTCATTTCAATATTTCAATATTTCTATACGATATTCTACTGTTTTTTTCCGTGACATGAGGGAGATTAACAAGGTGTTCTGTGATCCTCAGTGGTCGCCACACAACTGTTGCAATAGAAAAGGTGTAACGTACATATTGTTTTATTTTGATCATAAGAAATAACATAACTATACAAAGCCAATGTTGAATAAATATAACAGAGTTCTCATTATTGCTATGAAAATAATTACACAAAAATGCATGCATTAAACATGAGGAGTGGAAAGAATTGAAAGCCACCCTAAAATGTTTTTCAAAAACTGAAATTTTGATATTTTTCTTATAAAATATTCATCAAAATTGGAATAATTAACAATTTTATGTCAGAAATTCCTTCTTTTGTCGTAATATTTATTACATTAAAAATATTTTGTTTGAAAGTCCACTAAAAATGCGGTTGAAATTGTTAAAAATGAATTTAAAGAAATTTGGCGGCCATTTTGGTTTTTGGTCACGTGACCAGGTTCGCGTGGTCGAAAAATTTGGATTCTAGGCAAAATGAATATATACATGTCTAATGATCATTCATGCCAAGTTTCATACTTTAAGCCAGATTTTTTCAATTTTGTCACTAAGCTACTCCACTATAACGGACTGCAACCAAACTCGATTATACATTCTGCAACCAAACTCAAGGCTTCAAGGAAATAATTGATTTATAGTAAATCATTTTAGCTGTCAGAATATCTTCATTTCAATATTTTTAAAGGAAAAGGTTGCATTTTATTGATGTTTTAGATACCCCGTCATTCGGACCCTTCAATTACTCTTAGACCCATATTTTGAACATGATACCTCAAGGTCCCTGAACCCCGTTTTTGTCAACAAAGTTTTCAGCTTTAACACTTAAACATGAATGGAATCCTGCTGGTGTCATCGAACCTTACATTGTAAGAGTTATCACATTTTGTTTCATTTCAGATGTGCCTTAACAAGTGAGCGTCACTTGCTTTTACAAAATCGATATAAACCACTTTATATTTCACTAGCAGAGAGTAGGTATCATTTATCGGCAAATTAGAGACATAATAACCCCCCCAAAAAATCAAATATTTCAAATATTGATTGAGGTATTGATTCATGCAGCTCTGCATAAAATGTGCCAAGGAAAAAAGCTTACACAGAAAAGACCTGTTAATTGATTCATGTGGTCTAAATTGAAACCTTCAAATTATCAAATTTCTCTTTTCTGACATTATGCACTTCCCACAACTACTGGCGTTTAATAAAAACTTCATAACAAGATCATATAATCAATTCAAGTGAATCAATAAGCAGAGAAAACACTTACATTCTCAGAGCCTAACCTTCGGGAACTTCGGGAGAGGTGTATGTGAAATGGGGACCACAGTTGATGTTTGTATAAACATATAATCTCCTTGATCATACAATATCAGACAAGGCAAACTGTTACGTTATTGGTCTCTTCACATTTGTATGTCTCCTTAGTTTAATTCATAAGAAGGGAACTGGTTATATCAACAACAGGCTAGATAGTTCTCTATTCAATCACAATACCTCTCTTTGTTGAACACTCACATAAATACGACAGTCTTGTCGGTGAGGGAAAGAGCTTTGGATCTCATGGACGCTCGTGATTTATTTAGCTCCCAGTTTGTGAAAGTCAAATTTATATTTTAACACTAAACATTGAAAGAGCTTTTGTTTAACGTTATACATTCTCATGTGAGCCGAGAGGGAGAAATCGTTCTTTTGAAAATGAACAAAAGCTGATGGTGAAGCCCTACAAAGTGTACATACCATTACCACACCAACAGTATTTCTATACAGGACGTGGCTACAGAATACAAACTTGAATGTTTAACAATAAGTCTCAGTTTATGGCTAGGTATATTGTACATTCTGGGTTTTATACTTTTCTTTAACATACCAAATAGATATTTTAAATTATTAATACTATGTGTATGCTATGGTCAAGTCTCCTCTGATTCAGACCTGATTTGGTCCAGTTTATTGTACTGCACTATTTTGAGATGTGTCATGTTATGTAAAAGTCTCATCTGATTCAGACCTGATTTGATTCATTGAGTTGTACTTAGCTATTGCATCGTTACTCACAAATGAACTTATACAGATTTACAAAATATGCATTATGTAGGAAATTACCATTTCAGGCAGAATATATAACTGATACAGATATCATGGTTCCAGACAATAAAGTGTTAACTTTGAAAGTGTTGTATATATGAATAAACAATTCAATGTACATTTGACATTTAACAAAACACATTTATATATTATTTCAAGAAATTATTGATTCACCTCATACTACTAGTGTTAGAATAGTTTATAAAGTCCTTATTTAACTGATACCAGGGGATCTAAGAGGACACGGAGAGTCACACTGAATTGTTCATTTACTCATCCATGGTTACATGGTACGATTTAAGGAATTACGCACACCTCTTTTCTTATCATTGATAATGCAGAGACGATAGGAAATTTGAAAAATACAGGTCATAATGCACAAATAATGCTTATGATCACATAATTCAATATTTCTAACGATTCCCATTTATGTCTGTCATATGAATGATGTTGAACATTTTTGTGCATTCAAATTATAATGTTGATTCCCGCCAGGGGCTCGGCAACTTTGTCTGCAGTAGAGAACTGTTCTACACGCAGTAAGGTTTGGGTGCAATGCTACACTGAATTTCAGTGCAGTACCACCTATGGTTCACTAGTTCCAGCCGATGCTCGCAGGTTTCACCGCAATACATAGCCACAATAGTGTTGCGGGCTTTCTCCCTGCAATAATACTAGCAGCCGCGATATAAGTGAAATAATCTTGAAAGCGGCGATAAGCCCCATATCACCTCATCTCACCTATAATGTTGATGTTAAAACCCAGTAATATGTAATTCAATGCCTCAGTTGATCCGCAAGAAGTAGGGCATTATTGTAGGGAATTTGCTGGCCTTATACAGGTATAGATATCGGTTTAGTTGCAGTCATCGTACTCCACATAATATTTGATTTAAAAGAACGTTTATTTTCTCCTTTGCACCAACTTTAATATTATTCACATTCACATTGAGCTTGGAGAGAGTGCACATTCTTTAGAAAGGCAATACAAGTTTAAAATATATTAATGAATGACTTAATGATCATTCATGCCAAGTTTCATACTTTAAGCCAGATTTTTTCAATTTTGTCACTAAGCTACTCCACTAATATCCCTTTGTCCCTGTATGAATTCTGCATATGATGTAAAATATGTATTTTGTATTAGTAATGTCAGATCCGAGATGGTGTGAGACATTCAACAAAAGATAAAAACAAAATTTTGCTCTAATTGACCTATTGAAATGTTATTGAACCCAAAAACATCTTATTAAACCTTTTATGTAGAATGTCACATTATTACATACTCAACTTAAAAGGGAACCTTTATGATACATTTTACGTACTTAAATCTCTACTTTGAAAAATAAATTCAGAATGCAAAAACAACATTCCACCTTCACATGACAGAATAACAGATGCAAAGAGGATATTTTGCAAAAACGCAAATATTAAGTAAAAAAAGCAAACTGTGGGCATGGAATAGACGGTGTTTCAATTGATATTGAACAGGGGTGTGGCTACATGAAGACTTTTGTCCGATGAAAGCATATGCACGTGTTTGTTCTACGATTGCTATGCTTCAATCAGTGGCGTGCATCTTGAGACAGTGTTATTTCAAGGTCAATCTATTATGATAGTGATTTAATTTTTAGAGCCTGATTAGATATTTATTCGCGGGAGAATCAAACCCGTAGTAAAATCTAGATTCGACTTTTATTGATGATTGGTCAAAAGACACTGAATTCATTTGATGACGATGTGGTAAATACATCAAACTACATCACCGAAGTGACCTCATTGCAATACAAGTAGAAGCGATATGACAAGAGGTGCTTTCAAGCGACTTATATATGTGAACTTTCTTATTGAGAGATATGTGGCCCTCACGAGGAGGATCACCCTAATTTGCCACATATATTTCGGAGGTAATGAGTAAATTAATGAATATTGACGGATGCATTGTTATTATTTGTTCATTCAGAAAAAGTCATCTAAGACTATGCTCATTGCATGTTGTTTAGGTATTGGAGAAAGAGAGGGTGAATAACAATCCATAGATTGATAAAAATAGCATTGTTTGCTCGCTAACAAGACAAAGTAGCTCATCTTATTATGGTTTGTCCATCTTTTAGCAATGTATAATATTCATTACTTCCATCTTTAGATACGTTTATATCACTGATATCATAAGAACATAAACAACTGCAGTGGATATTTTGAAAGAGTGTCAAAACCTGTCTACGCATGCTCCCATAATCAAACATATTTATTTGTTTGTTTTTTTTCTATGTCATTTTTTTGTGTGATCTTCATGGTTATAAACCATTCATTCACTAATCAGTATAGCGTATTGTTTAACTGTACACTTACAATAATATACTCAATGAAGGATTATTTTTCATTGGGAATGTTAACTGAATTCGAATATCTTTAAATATATTCTAAAAACATTAAAAAGAGACAACATACTTTTCATATTTATCAAAGTTAACTTTTAAACAACATCAAACTAAACTTCAAACTAAATATTTCATGAAAGTTATCATCTCCCAAATAGCCAATAATTCATTACTAATTTGATATTAGAATAAATTGAAAATAAACTTTGATCAATTTCAGAACATTTTAAGAATTTAAAAAAAAAATGAAAGTAGGAATTTCATATTGTCATTCTGTATGAGTGTTAACTTCTACTCAATGCTCCAAGATAAACATTTATTGAAAACTCGCCAAGTTTAATTGTCGGGTAGATGCTTGTTAAGTGTTTGTATATTTAGGTTAGTCATCTGAGATTTATGTTAATTGGATGTAGTTTAACTTAACGAGGAGGGTATTGGAGTCAGAGCAGGTAGCAGATGATAGATTGATGATTTCTATTTTATGCTCCAATAAAACTTTTATTGAAAACTCGCCAAGCTTAATTGTCGGGAAGCTGCTTTTAAATGTTTGTATATTCAGGTATAGTCTTTGAGATTAATGTTAATTTGATGTATTTTAACTTAACGAGGAGGGTATTGGAGTCAGAGCATGTAGCAGACGATGGATTGATGATTTCTATTTTATGCTCCAATTAAACATTTATTGAAAACTCGCCAGTTTAATTGTCGGGTAGTTGCTTGTTAAGTGTTTGTATATTCATTTTAGTCATCTGAGATTTATGTTAATTGGATGTAGTTTAACTTAACGAGGAGGGTATTGGAGTCAGAGCAGGTAGCAGACGATGGATTGATGATTTCTATTTTATGCTCCAATTAAACATTTATTGAAAACTCAACATTTCATCAACTAATAACTTTTTAAAATCAACATTTCATCAAATTATTTCTTTTGAAAAACAACATTTCACCAATTATTTTTTTTCAAAGTCAACACTTCTTCAAACATCAGTTTTCAAAGTCAACATTTCACCAAATTATTACTTTTGAAAGTAAACACTTCATCAAATCATTAATTTCCAAAACCAACATTTCTTCAAATAAATACCTTTCAAAGTCAATATTTCACCTTAATTCTTTTCAAAATCAACATTTCATCAAATTATTTCTTTCAAAAGACATCCTTTCATCAAATCATTTCTTTCAAAGTCTACATTTCACAAATCATTTATTTACAAAGTCATCATTCACCAAATTATTTCATTTCAAAGTCAACATTTCATCAAATTATTACTTTTCGAAGTCAACTTTTCACCAATTGTTACTTTTCAAAGTCAACATTTTTCAAATTATTACTTTTCAAAGTCAACTTTTCAGCAATTGTTACTTTTCAAAGTCAACTTTTCACCAATTGTTACTTTTCAAAGTCAACATTTTTCAAATTATTTCTTTTCAAAGTCAACATTTTGCCAATTATCACTTTTCAAAGTAAAAAATAATCAAGGTAATAAATATCTATTAAAGATGATATTTACAAAACTTTACAAACCTTTACAAACCTTTACAAACCTTTACAAACATTAACAAAATAATACATATCTTGTAAATGTCATCTTTAATAGATATTTATTACCTTGATTATTTTTGCAAATAAGTACTTTAATCTTTGTAAATATCTTGTAAATAAGTACTTTACAAGACATTTCATCCTTTGTAAATATCTTGTAAAGAACTTCTTTTCATGCAAATATACAACAGCATCGACCTCATACTGGCGTCTCCAAATATACAACAGCATCGACCTCATACTGGCGTCTGCCAATATAAAAAAACATCAACCTCATACTGGCGTCTGCAAATATACAACAGCATCGACCTCATACTGGCGTCTGCAAATATACAACAGCCTTGTCTTTATACTGGCGTCTGCAAATATACAACAGCCTTGTCCTCATACTGGCGTCTGCAAATATACAACATCATCGACCTCATACTGGCGTCAGCAAATATACAACAGCCTTGTCTTTATACTGGCGTCTGCAAATATACAACAGCATCGACCTCATACTGGCGTCTGCAAATATACAAAAACATCGACCTCATACTGGCGTCTGCAAATATACAACAGCCTTGTCCTCATACTGGCGTCTGCAAATATACAACAGCATCGACCTCATACTGGCGTCTGCAAATATACAACAGCCTTGTTCTCATACTGGCATCTGCAAATATACAACAGCATCGACCTCATACTGGCGTCTCCAAATATACAACAGCATCGACCTCATACTTGCGTCTGCAAATATACAAAAACATCGACCTCATACTGGCGTCTGCAAATATACAACAGCATCGACCTCATACTGGCGTCTGCAAATCTACAACAGCCTTGTCTTCATAATGGCGTCTGCAAATATACAGAAGCATCGACCTCATACTGGCGTCTGCAAATATACAACAGCCTTGTTCTCATACTGGCGTCTGCAAATATACAAAAACATCGACCTCATACACTGGAAATATACAAAAACATCGACCTCATACTGGCGTCTGCAAATATACAACAGCCTTGTTCTCATACTGGCATTTGCAAATATACAACAGTCTTGTTCTCATACTGGCGTCTGCAAATATTTGCAGACGCCAGTATGAGGACAAGGCTGTGTATATTTGCAGACGCCAGTATGAGGTCGATGTTTTTGTATATTTGCAGACGCCAGTATGAGGTCGATGCTGTTGTATATTTGCAGACGCCAGTATGAGGACAAGGCTGTTGTATATTTGCAGACGCCAGTATGAGGTCGACCCTGTTGTATATTTGCAGACGCCAGTATGAGGTCGATGCTGTTGTATATTTGGGGACGCCAGTATGAGAACAAGGCTGTTGTATATTTGCAGACGCCAGTATGAGGTCGATGCTGTTGTAGATATACAACAGCCTTGTCCTAGTAATGGCGTCTGCAAATATACAACAGCATCGACCTCATACTGGCGTCTCCAAATATACAACAGCATCGACCTCATACTGGCGTCTGCCAATATAAAAAAACATCAACCTCATACTGGCGTCTGCAAATATACAACAGCATCGACCTCATACTGGCGTCTGCAAATATACAACAGCCTTGTCTTTATACTGGCGTCTGCAAATATATACAACAGCCTTGTCCTCATACTGGCGTCTGCAAATATACAACATCATCGACCTCATACTGGCGTCTGCAAATATACAACAGCCTTGTCTTTATACTGGCGTCTGCAAATATACAACAGCATCGACCTCATACTGGCGTCTGCAAATATACAAAAACATCGACCTCATACTGGCGTCTGCAAATATACAACAGCCTTGTCCTCATACTGGCGTCTGCAAATATACAACAGCATCGACCTCATACTGGCGTCTGCAAATATACAACAGCCTTGTTCTCATACTGGCATCTGCAAATATACAACAGCATCGACCTCATACTGGCGTCTCCAAATATACAACAGCATCGACCTCATACTTGCGTCTGCAAATATACAAAAACATCGACCTCATACTGGCGTCTGCAAATATACAACAGCATCGACCTCATACTGGCGTCTGCAAATCTACAACAGCCTTGTCTTCATAATGGCGTCTGCAAATATACAGAAGCATCGACCTCATACTGGCGTCT
This sequence comes from Steromphala cineraria, assembly GCA_916613615.1. Classification (NCBI taxonomy): domain Eukaryota; kingdom Metazoa; phylum Mollusca; class Gastropoda; order Trochida; family Trochidae; genus Steromphala; species Steromphala cineraria. Next base: position 535,380 of record OU744736.1, read on the forward strand.
GCAAATATACAACAGCCTTGTTCTCATACTGGCGTCTGCAAATATACAAAAACATCGACCTCATACACTGGAAATATACAAAAACATCGACCTCATACTGGCGTCTGCAAATATACAACAGCCTTGTTCTCATACTGGCATTTGCAAATATACAACAGTCTTGTTCTCATACTGGCGTCTGCAAATATTTGCAGACGCCAGTATGAGGACAAGGCTGTGTATATTTGCAGACGCCAGTATGAGGTCGATGTTTTTGTATATTTACAGACGCCAGTATGAGGTCGATGCTGTTGTATATTTGCAGACGCCAGTATGAGGACAAGGCTGTTGTATATTTGCAGACGCCAGTATGAGGTCGACCCTGTTGTATATTTGCAGACGCCAGTATGAGGTCGATGCTGTTGTATATTTGGGGATGCCAGTATGAGAACAAGGCTGTTGTATATTTGCAGACGCCAGTATGAGGTCGATGCTGTTGTATATTTGCAGACGCCATTACTAGGACAAGGCTGTTGTATATATACAACAGCATCGACCTCATACTGGCGTCTCCAAATATACAACAGCATCGACCTCATACTTGCGTCTGCAAATATACAAAAACATCGACCTCATACTGGCTTCTGCAAATATACAACAGCATCGACCTCATACTGGCGTCTGCAAATATACAACAGCATCGACCTCATACTGGCGTCTGCAAATATAAAAAAACATCGACCTCATACTGGCGTCTGCAAATATACAAAAACATCGACCTCATACTGGCGTCTGCCAATATACAAAAACATCGACCTCATACTGGCGTCTGCAAATATACAACAGCATCGACCTCATACTGGCGTCTGCAAATATACAACAGCCTTGTCTTCATAATGGCGTCTGCAAATATACAAAAGTATCGACCTCATACTGGCGTCTGCAAATATACAACAGCCTTGTTCTCATACTGACGTCTGCAAATATACAACAGCATCGACCTCATACTGGCGTCTCCAAATATACAACAGCATCGACCTCATACTGGCGTCTGCAAATATACAACAGCCTTGTTCTCATACTGGCATCTGCAAATATACAACAGTCTTGTTCTCATACTGGCGTCTGCAAATATTTGCAGACGCCAGTATGAGGACAAGGCTGTGTATATTTGCAGACGCCAGTATGAGGTCGATGTTTTTGTATATTTGCAGACGCCAGTATGAGGTCGATGCTGTTGTATATTTGCAGACGCCAGTATGAGGACAAGGCTGTTGTATATTTGCAGACGCCAGTATGAGGTCGACGCTGTTGTATATTTGCAGACGCCAGTATGAGGTCGATGCTGTTGTATATTTGGAGACGCCAGTATGAGAACAAGGCTGTTGTATATTTGCAGACGCCAGTATGAGGTCGATGCTGTTGTAGATATACAACAGCCTTGTCCTAGTAATGGCGTCTGCAAATATACAACAGCATCGACCTCATACTGGCGTCTCCAAATGTACAACAGCATCGACCTCATACTGGCGTCTGCCAATATAAAAAAACATCAACCTCATACTGGCGTCTGCAAATATACAACAGCATCGACCTCATACTGGCGTCTGCAAATATACAACAGCCTTGTCTTTATACTGGCGTCTGCAAATATACAACAGCCTTGTCCTCATACTGGCGTCTGCAAATATACAACATCATCGACCTCATACTGGCGTCTGCAAATATACAACAGCCTTGTCTTTATACTGGCGTCTGCAAATATACAACAGCATCGACCTCATACTGGCGTCTGCAAATATACAAAAACATCGACCTCATACTGGCGTCTGCAAATATACAACAGCCTTGTCCTCATACTGGCGTCTGCAAATATACAACAGCATCGACCTCATACTGGCGTCAGCAAATATACAACAGCCTTGTCCTCATACTGGCGTCTGCAAATATACAACAGCATCGACCTCATACTGGCGTCTGCAAATATACAAAAACATCGACCTCATACTGGCGTCTGCAAATATACAACAGCCTTGTCCTCATACTGGCGTCTGCAAATATACAACAGCCTTGTCCTCATACTGGCGTCTGCAAATATACAACAGCATCGACCTCATACTGGCGTCTGCAAATATACAAAAACATTGACCTCATACTGGCGTCTGCAAATATACAACAGCCTTGTCCTCATACTGGCGTCTGCAAATATACAACAGCCTTGTCCTAGTAATGGCGTCTGCAAATATACAACAGCATCGACCTCATACTGGCGTCTGCAAATATACAACAGCCTTGTTCTCATACTGGCATCTGCAAATATACAACAGCATCGACCTCATACTGGCGTCTCCAAATATACAACAGCATCGACCTCATACTTGCGTCTGCAAATATACAAAAACATCGACCTCATACTGGCGTCTGCAAATATACAACAGCATCGACCTCATACTGGCGTCTGCAAATCTACAACAGCCTTGTCTTCATAATGGCGTCTGCAAATATACAGAAGCATCGACCTCATACTGGCGTCTGCAAATATACAACAGCCTTGTTCTCATACTGGCGTCTGCAAATATAAAAAAACATCGACCTCATACACTGGAAATATACAAAAACATCGACCTCATACTGGCGTCTGCAAATATACAACAGCCTTGTTCTCATACTGGCATCTGCAAATATACAACAGTCTTGTTCTCATACTGGCGTCTGCAAATATTTGCAGACGCCAGTATGAGGACAAGGCTGTGTATATTTGCAGACGCCAGTATGAGGTCGATGTTTTTGTATATTTGCAGACGCCAGTATGAGGTCGATGCTGTTGTATATTTGCAGACGCCAGTATGAGGACAAGGCTGTTGTATATTTGCAGACGCCAGTATGAGGTCGACGCTGTTGTATATTTGCAGACGCCAGTATGAGGTCGATGCTGTTGTATATTTGGAGACGCCAGTATGAGAACAAGGCTGTTGTATATTTGCAGACGCCAGTATGAGGTCGATCCTGTTGTAGATATACAACAGCCTTGTCCTAGTAATGGCGTCTGCAAATATACAACAGCATCGACCTCATACTGGCGTCTCCAAATATACAACAGCATCGACCTCATACTGGCGTCTGCCAATATAAAAAAACATCGACCTCATACTGGCGTCTGCAAATATACAACAGCATCGACCTCATACTGGCGTCTGCAAATATACAACAGCCTTGTCTTTATACTGGCGTCTGCAAATATACAACAGCCTTGTCCTCATACTGGCGTCTGCAAATATACAACAGCATCGACCTCATACTGGCGTCTGCAAATATACAACAGCCTTGTTCTCATACTGGCATCTGCAAATATACAACAGCATCGACCTCATACTGGCGTCTCCAAATATACAACAGCATCGACCTCATACTTGCGTCTGCAAATATACAAAAACATCGACCTCATACTGGCGTCTGCAAATATACAACAGCATCGACCTCATACTGGCGTCTGCAAATCTACAACAGCCTTGTCTTCATAATGGCGTCTGCAAATATACAGAAGCATCGACCTCATACTGGCGTCTGCAAATATACAACAGCCTTGTTCTCATACTGGCGTCTGCAAATATACAAAAACATCGACCTCATACACTGGAAATATACAAAAACATCGACCTCATACTGGCGTCTGCAAATATACAACAGCCTTGTTCTCATACTGGCATTTGCAAATATACAACAGTCTTGTTCTCATACTGGCGTCTGCAAATATTTGCAGACGCCAGTATGAGGACAAGGCTGTGTATATTTGCAGACGCCAGTATGAGGACAAGGCTGTTGTATATTTGCAGACGCCAGTATGAGGTCGACCCTGTTGTATATTTGCAGACGCCAGTATGAGGTCGATGCTGTTGTATATTTGGGGACGCCAGTATGAGAACAAGGCTGTTGTATATTTGCAGACGCCAGTATGAGGTCGATGCTGTTGTATATTTGCAGACGCCATTACTAGGACAAGGCTGTTGTATATATACAACAGCATCGACCTCATACTGGCGTCTCCAAATATACAACAGCATCGACCTCATACTTGCGTCTGCAAATATACAAAAACATCGACCTCATACTGGCTTCTGCAAATATACAACAGCATCGACCTCATACTGGCGTCTGCAAATATACAACAGCCTTGTTCTCATACTGGCATCTGCAAATATACAACAGCATCGACCTCATACTGGCGTCTCCAAATATACAACAGCATCGACCTCATACTGGCGTCTGCCAATATACAAAAACATCGACCTCATACTGGCGTCTGCAAATATACAACAGCATCGACCTCATACTGGCGTCTGCAAATATACAACAGCCTTGTCTTCATAATGGCGTCTGCAAATATACAAAAGTATCGACCTCATACTGGCGTCTGCAAATATACAACAGCCTTGTTCTCATACTGACGTCTGCAAATATACAACAGCATCGACCTCATACTGGCGTCTCCAAATATACAACAGCATCGACCTCATACTGGCGTCTGCAAATATACAACAGCCTTGTCCTCATACTGGCGTCTGCAAATATACAACAGCCTTGTCCTCATACTGGCGTCTGCAAATATACAACAGCATCGACCTCATACTGGCGTCTGCAAATATACAACAGCCTTGTCCTCATACTGGCGTCTGCAAATATACAACAGCATTGACCTCATACTGGCGTCTGCAAATATACAAAAGCCTTGTCCTCATACTGGCGTCTGCAAATATACAACAGCCTTGTTCTCATACTGGCGTCTGCAAATATACAATAACATCGTCCTCATACTGGCGTCTGCAAATATACAACAGCATCGACCTCATACTGGCGTCTGCAAATATACAACAGCCTTGTCCTCATACTGGCGTCTGCAAATATACAACAGCATCGACCTCATACTGGCGTCTGCAAATATACAATAACATCGACCTCATACTGGCGTCTGCAAATATACACAGCCTTGTCCTCATACTGGCGTCTGCAAATATACAACAGCATCGACCTCATACTGGCGTCTGCAAATATAAAAAAACATTGACCTCATACTGGCGTCTGCAAATATACAACAGCCTTGTCCTCATACTGGCGTCTGCAAATATACAACAGCCTTGTTCTCATACTGACGTCTGCAAATATACAACAGCATCGACCTCATACTGGCGTCTCCAAATATACAACAGCATCGACCTCATACTGGCGTCTGCAAATATACAACAGCCTTGTCCTAGTAATGGCGTCTACAAATATACAACAGCCTTGTCCTCATACTGGCGTCTGCAAATCTACAACAGCCTTGTCCTCATACTGGCTTCTCCAAATATACAACAGCATCGACCTCATACTTGCGTCTGCAAATATACAAAAACATCGACCTCATACTGGCGTCTGCCAATATACAAAAACATCGACCTCATACTGGCGTCTCCAAATATACAACAGCATCGACCTCATACTGGCGTCTGCAAATATACAAAAACATCGACCTCATACTGGCGTCTGCAAATATACAACAGCCTTGTCCTCATACTGGCGTCTGCAAATATACAACAGCATCGACCTCATACTGGCGTCTGCAAATATACAAAAACATCGACCTCATACTGGCGTCTGCCAATATACAAAAACATCGACCTCATACTGGCGTCTCCAAATATACAACAGCATCGACCTCATACTGGCGTCTGCAAATATACAAAAACATCGACCTCATACTGGCGTCTGCCAATATACAAAAACATCGACCTCATACTGGCGTCTGAAAATATACAACAGCATCGACCTCATACTGGCGTCTGCAAATATACAAAAACATCGACCTCATACTGGCGTGTGCAAATATACAAAAACATCGACCTCATACTGACGTCTGCAAATATACAACAGCCTTGTCTTCATAATGGCGTCTGCAAATATACAAAAGTATCGACCTCATACTGGCGTCTGCAAATATACAACAGCCTTGTTCTCATACTGGCGTCTGCAAATATACAACAGCATCGACCTCATACTGGCGTCTCCAAATATACAACAGCATCGACCTCATACTGGCGTCTGCTAATATACAACAGCCTTGTCCTCATACTGGCGTCTGCAAATATACAACAGCATCGACCTCATACTGGCGTCTGCAAATATACAAAAACATTGACCTCATACTGGCGTCTGCAAATATACAACAGCCTTGTCCTCATACTGGCGTCTGCAAATATACAACAGCCTTGTTCTCATACTGGCGTCTGCAAATATACAACAGCATCGACCTCATACTGGCATCTGCAAATATACAACAGCCTTGTCCTCATACTGGCGTCTGCAAATATACAACAGCATCGACCTCATACTGGCGTCTGCAAATATACAACAGCCTTGTCCTCATACTGGCGTCTGCAAATATACAACAGCATCGACCTCATACTGGCGTCTGCAAATATACAAAAACATCGACCTCATACTGGCGTCTGCAAATATACAACAGCCTTGTCCTCATACTGGCGTCTGCAAATATACAACAGCATCGACCTCATACTGGCGTCTGCAAATATACAAAAACATTGACCTCATACTGGCGTCTGCAAATATACAACAGCCTTGTCCTCATACTGGCGTCTGCAAATATACAACAGCCTTGTCCTAGTAATGGCGTCTGCAAATATACAACAGCATCGACCTCATACTGGCGTCTGCAAATATACAACAGCCTTGTCCTCATACTGGCGTCTGCAAATATACAACAGCCTTGTTCTCATACTGGCATCTGCAAATATACAACAGCATCGACCTCATACTGGCGTCTCCAAATATACAACAGCATCGACCTCATACTTGCGTCTGCAAATATACAAAAACATCGACCTCATACTAGCGTCTGCAAATATACAACAGCATCGACCTCATACTGGCGTCTGCAAATATACAACAGCCTTGTCTTCATAATGGCGTCTGCAAATATACAGAAGCATCGACCTCATACTGGCGTCTGCAAATATACAACAGCCTTGTTCTCATACTGGCGTCTGCAAATATACAAAAACATCGACCTCATACTGGCGTCTGGAAATATACAAAAACATCGACCTCATACTGGCGTCTGCAAATATACAACAGCCTTGTTCTCATACTGGCATCTGCAAATATACAACAGTCTTGTTCTCATACTGGCGTCTGCAAATATACAACAGCATCGACCTCATACTGGCGTCTGCAAATATACAACAGCCTTGTTCTCATACTGGCGTCTGCAAATATACAAAAACATCGACCTCATACTGGCGTCTGCAAATATACAACAACATCGACCTCATACTGGCGTCTGCAAATATACAAAAACATCGACCTCATACTGGCGTCTGCAAATATACAACAGCCTTGTCCTCATACTGGCGTCTGCAAATATACAACAGCATCGACCTCATACTGGCGTCTGCAAATATACAACAGCCTTGTCCTCATACTGGCGTCTGCAAATATACAAAAGCATCGACCTCATACTGGCGTCTGCAAATATACAACAGCCTTGTCCTCATACTGGCGTCTGCAAATATACAACAGCATCGACCTCATACTGGCGTCTGCAAATATACAACAGCATCGACCTCATACTCGCGTCTGCAAATATACAAAAACATCGACCTCATACTGGCGTCTGCAAATATACAACAGCCTTGTCCTCATTCTGGCGTCTGCAAATATACAACAGACTTGTCCTCATACTGGCGTCTGCAAATATACAGAAGCATCGACCTCATACTGGCGTCTGCAAATATACAACAGCCTTGTTCTCATACTGGCGTCTGCAAATATACAAAAACATCGACCTCATACTGGCGTCTGCAAATATACAACAGCCTTGTCCTCATACTGGCGTCTGCAAATATACAAAAACATCGACCTCATACTGGCGTCTGCAAATATACAACAGCCTTGTCCTCATTCTGGCGTCTGCAAATATACAACAGCCTTGTCCTCATACTGGCGTCTGCAAATATACAACAGCCTTGTCCTCATACTGGCGTCTGCAAATATACAACAGCATCGACCTCATACTGGCGTCTGCAAATATACAACAGCCTTGTCCTCATACTGGCGTCTGCAAATATACAACAGCATCGACCTCATACTGGCGTCTGCAAATATACAACAGCATCGACCTCATACTCGCGTCTGCAAATATACAAAAACATCGACCTCATACTGGCGTCTGCAAATATACAACAGCCTTGTCCTCATTCTGGCGTCTGCAAATATACAACAGCATCGACCTCATACTGGCGTCTGCAAATATACAAAAACATCGACCACATACTGGCGTCTCCAAATATACAACAGCATCGACCTCATACTGGCATCTGCAAATATACAACAGCCTTGTCCTCATACTGGCGTCTCCAAATATACAAAAACATCGACCTCATACTGGCGTCTCCAAATATACAACAGCATCGACCTCATACTGGCGTCTGCAAATATACAACAGCCTTGTCCTCATACTGGCGTCTGCAAATATACAGAAGCATCGACCTCATACTGGCGTCTGCAAATATACAACAGCCTTGTCCTCATACTGGCGTCTGCAAATATACAACAGCATCGACCTCATACTGGCGTCTGCAAATATACAAAAACATTGACCTCATATTGGCGTCTGCAAATATACAACAGCCTTGTCCTCATACTGGCGTCTGCAAATATACAACAGCCTTGTCCTAGTAATGGCGTCTGCAAATATACAACAGCATCGACCTCATACTGGCGTCTGCAAATATACAACAGCCTTGTCCTCATACTGGCGTCTGCAAATATACAACAGCCTTGTTCTCATACTGGCATCTGCAAATATACAACAGCATCGACCTCATACTGGCGTCTCCAAATATACAACAGCATCGACCTCATACTGGCGTCTGCAAATATACAACAGCATCGACCTCATACTGGCGTCTGCAAATATACAACAGCCTTGTCTTCATAATGGCGTCTGCAAATATACAGAAGCATCGACCTCATACTGGCGTCTGCAAATATACAAAAGCCTTGTTCTCATACTGGCGTCTGCAAATATACAAAAACATCGACCTCATACTGGCGTCTGGAAATATACAAAAACATCGACCTCATACTGGCGTCTGCAAATATACAACAGCCTTGTTCTCATACTGGCATCTGCAAATATACAACAGTCTTGTTCTCATACTGGCGTCTGCAAATATACAACAGCATCGACCTCATACTGGCGTCTGCAAATATACAACAGCCTTGTTCTCATACTGGCGTCTGCAAATATACAAAAACATCGACCTCATACTGGCGTCTGCAAATATACAACAACATCGACCTCATACTGGCGTCTGCAAATATACAAAAACATCGACCTCATACTGGCGTCTGCAAATATACAACAGCCTTGTCCTCATACTGGCGTCTGCAAATATACAACAGCATCGACCTCATACTGGCGTCTGCAAATATACAACAGCATCGACCTCATACTCGCGTCTGCAAATATACAAAAACATCGACGTCATACTGGCGTCTGCAAATATACAACAGCCTTGTCCTCATTCTGGCGTCTGCAAATATACAACAGCATCGACCTCATACTGGCGTCTGCAAATATACAACAGCCTTGTCCTCATACTGGCGTCTCCAAATATACAAAAACATCGACCTCATACTGGCGTCTCCAAATATACAACAGCATCGACCTCATACTGGCGTCTGCAAATATACAACAGCCTTGTCCTCATACTGGCGTCTGCAAATATACAGAAGCATCGACCTCATACTGGCGTCTGCAAATATACAACAACATCGACCTCATACTTGCGTCTGCAAATATACAACAGCATCGACCTCATACTGGCGTCTGCAAATATACAACAGCATCGACCTCATACTGGCGTCTGCAAATATACAACAGCCTTGTCCTCATACTGGCGTCTGCAAATATACAACAGCATCGACCTCATACTGGCGTCTGCAAATATACAAAAACATTGACCTCATACTGGCGTCTGCAAATATACAACAGCCTTGTCCTCATACTGGCGTCTGCAAATATACAACAGCCTTGTCCTAGTAATGGCGTCTGCAAATATACAACAGCATCGACCTCATACTGGCGTCTGCAAATATACAACAGCCTTGTCCTCATACTGGCGTCTGCAAATATACAACAGCCTTGTTCTCATACTGGCATCTGCAAATATACAACAGCATCGACCTCATACTGGCGTCTCCAAATATACAACAGCATCGACCTCATACTTGCGTCTGCAAATATACATAAACATCGACCTCATACTGGCGTCTGCAAATATACAACAGCATCGACCTCATACTGGCGTCTGCAAATATACAACAGCCTTGTTCTCATACTGGCATCTGCAAATATACAACAGCATTGACCTCATACTGGCGTCTCCAAATATACAACAGCATCGACATCATACTTGCGTCTGCAAATATACAAAAACATCGACCTCATACTGGCGTCTGCAAATATACATTAGCATCGACCTCATCCTGGCGTCTGCAAATATACAACAGCCTTGTCTTCATAATGGCGTCTGCAAATATACAGAAGCATCGACCTCATACTGGCGTCTGCAAATATACAACAGCCTTGTTCTCATACTGGCATCTGCAAATATACAAAAACATCGACCTCATACTGGCGTCTGGAAATATACAAAAACATCGACATCATACTGGCGTCTGCAAATATACAACAGCCTTGTTCTCATACTGGCATCTGCAAATATACAACAGTCTTGTTCTCATACTGGCGTCTGCAAATATACAACAGCATCGACCTCATACTGGCGTCTGCAAATATACAACAGCCTTGTCCTCATACTGGCGTCTGCAAATATACAACAGCATCGACCTCATACTGGCGTCTGCAAATATACAATAACATCGACCTCATACTGGCGTCTGCAAATATACACAGCCTTGTCCTCATACTGGCGTCTGCAAATATACAACAGCATCGACCTCATACTGGCGTCTGCAAATATACAAAAACATTGACCTCATACTGGCGTCTGCAAATATACAACAGCATCGACCTCATACTGGCGTCTGCAAATATACAAAAGCCTTGTTCTCATACTGGCGTCTGCAAATATACAACAGTCTTGTTCTCATACTGGCGTCTGAAAATATACAACAGCCTTGTCCTAGTAATGGCGTCTACAAATATACAACAGCATCGACCTCATACTGGGCGTCTGCAAATATACAAAAGCCTTGTTCTCATACTGGCGTCTGAAAATATACAACAGCCTTGTCCTAGTAATGGCGTCTACAAATATACAACAGCATCGACCTCATACTGGGCGTCTGCAAATATACAAAAGCCTTGTTCTCATACTGCCGTCTGCAAATATACAACAGTCTTGTTCTCATACTGGCGTCTGCAAATATACAACAGCATCGACCTCATACTGGCGTCTCCAAATATACAACAGCATCGACCTCATACTGACGTCTGCAAATATACAACAGCCGTGTCATCATACTGGCGTCTGCAAATATACAACAGCCTTGTCCTCATACTGGCGTCTGCAAATATACAACAGCCTCGACCTCATACTGGCGTCTGCAAATATACAAAAACATCGACCTCATACTGGCGTCTGCACATATACAACAGCATCGACCTCATACTGGCGTCTGCAAATATACAAAAACATCGACCTCATACTGGCGTCTGCAAATATACAACAGCATCGACCTCATACTCGCGTCTGCAAGTATACAAAAACATCGACCTCATACTGGCGTCTGCAAATATACAATAGCCTTGTCCTCATACTGGCGTCTGCAAATATACAACAGCATCGACCTCATACTGGCGTCTCCAAATATACAAAAACATCGACCTCATACTGGCGTCTCCAAATATACAACAGCATCGACCTCATACTGGCGTCTGCAAATATACAAAAACATCGACCTCATACTGGCGTCTGCAAATATACAACAGCCTTGTCCTCATACTGGCGTCTGCAAATATACAACAGCATCGACCTCATACTGGCGTCTGCAAATATACAACAGCATCGACCTCATACTGGCGTCTGCAAATATACAACAGCATCGACCTCATACTCGCGTCTGCAAATATACACAAACATCGACCTCATACTGGCGTCTGCAAATATACAATAGCCTTGTCCTCATACTGGCGTCTGCAAATATACAAAAACATCGACCTCATACTGGCGTCTCCAAATATACAAAAACATCGACCTCATACTGGCGTCTCCAAATATACAACAGCATCGACCTCATACTGGCGTCTGCAAATATACAACAGTCTTGTCCTCATACTGGCGTCTCCAAATATACAACAGCATCGACCTCATACTGGCGTCTGCAAATATACAAAAACATCGACCTCATACTGGCGTCTGCAAATATACAAAAACATCGACCTCATACTGGCGTCTGCAAATATACAACAGCCTTGTCCTCATACTGGCGTCTGCAAATATACAAAAACATCGACCTCATACTGGCGTCTGCAAATATACAACAACATCGACCTCATACTGGCGTCTGCAAATATACAAAAACATCGACCTCATACTGGCGTCTGCAAATATACAACAGCCTTGTCCTCATACTGGCGTCTGCAAATATACAACAGCATCGACCTCATACTGGCGTCTGCAAATATACAACAGCCTTGTCCTCATACTGGCGTCTGCAAATATACAAAAACATCGACCTCATACTGGCGTCTGCAAATATACAACAACATCGACCTCATACTGGCGTCTGCAAATATACAAAAACATCGACCTCATACTGGCGTCTGCAAATATACAACAGCCTTGTCCTCATACTGGCGTCTGCAAATATACAACAGCATCGACCTCATACTGGCGTCTGCAAATATACAACAGCCTTGTCCTCATACTGGCGTCTGCAAATATACAACAGCATCGATCTCATACTGGCGTCTGCAAATATACAACAGCATCGACCTCATACTCGCGTCTGCAAATATACAAAAACATCGACCTCATACTGGCGTCTGCAAATATACAATAGCCTTGTCCTCATACTGGCGTCTGCAAATATACAACAGCATCGACCTCATACTGGCGTCTCCAAATATACAAAAACATCGACCTCATACTGGCGTCTCCAAATATACAACAGCATCGACCTCATACTGGCGTCTGCAAATATACAACAGCCTTGTCCTCATACTGGCGTCTGCAAATATACAAAAACATCGACCTCATACTGGCGTCTGCAAATATACAAAAACATCGACCTCATACTGGCGTCTCCAAATATACAACAGCATCGACCTCATACTGGCGTCTGCAAATATACAACAGCCTTGTCCTCATACTGGCGTCTGCAAATATACAAAAACATCGACCTCATACTGGCGTCTGCAAATATACAACAACATCGACCTCATACTGGCGTCTGCAAATATACAAAAACATCGACCTCATACTGGCGTCTGCAAATATACAACAGCCTTGTCCTCATACTGTCGTCTGCAAATATACAACAGCATCGACCTCATACTGGCGTCTGCAAATATACAACAGCCTTGTCCTCATACTGGCGTCTGCAAATATACAACAGCATCGATCTCATACTGGCGTCTGCAAATATACAACAGCATCGACCTCATACTGGCGTCTCCAAATATACAACAGCATCGACCTCATACTGGCGTCTGCAAATATACAACAGCATCGACCTCATACTGGCGTCTGCAAATATACAACAGCATCGACCTCATACTGGCGTCTCCAAATATACAACAGCATCGACCTCATACTGGCGTCTGCAAATATACAACAGCATCGACCTCATACTGGCGTCTGCAAATATACAACAGCATCGACCTCATACTGGCGTCTGCAAATATACAACAGCATCGACCTCATACTGGCGTCTGCAAATATACAACAGCATCGACCTCATACTGGCGTCTCCAAATATACAACAGCATCGACCTCATACTGGCGTCTGCAAATATACAACAGCATCGACCTCATACTGGCGTCTGCAAATATACAACAGCATCGACCTCATACTGGCGTCTGCAAATATACAACAGCATCGACCTCATACTGGCGTCTGCAAATATACAACAGCATCGACCTCATACTGGCGTCTGCAAATATACAACAGCATCGACCTCATACTGGCGTCTGCAAATATACAACAGCATCAACCTCATACTGGCGTCTGCAAATATACAACAGCATCGACCTCATACTGGCGTCTGCAAATATACAACAGCATCGACCTCATACTGGCGTCTGCAAATATACAACAGCATCGACCTCATACTGGCGTCTGCAAATATACAACAGCATCGACCTCATACTGGCGTCTGCAAATATACAACAGCATCGACCTCATACTGGCGTCTGCAAATATACAACAGCATCGACCTCATACTGGCGTCTGCAAAATGTAAAAGAGCATCGACCTCATACTGGCGTCTGCAAATATACAAAAACATCGACCTCATACTGGCGTCTGCAAATATACAAAAACATCGACCTCATACTGGCGTCTGCAAATATACAACAGCCTTGTCCTCATACCGGCGTCTGCAAATATACAACAGCATCGACCTCATACTGGCGTCTGCAAATATACAACAGCATCGACCTCATACTGGCGTCTGCAAATATACAACAGCCTTGTCGTCATACTGGCGTCTGCAAATATACAACAGCCTTGTCGTCATACTGGCGTCTGCAAATATACAACAGCCTTGTCCTAGTAATGGCGTCTGCAAATATACAACAGCATCGACCTCATACTGGCGTCTGCAAATATACAACAGCCTTGTTCTCATACTGGCATCTGCAAATATACAACAGCATTGACCTCATACTGGCGTCTCCAAATATACAACAGCATCGACCTCATACTTGCGTCTGCAAATATACAAAAACATCGACCTCATACTGGCGTCTGCAAATATACATTAGCATCGACCTCATACTGGCGTCTGCAAATATACAACAGCCTTGTCTTCATAATGGCGTCT
This sequence comes from Steromphala cineraria, assembly GCA_916613615.1. Lineage (NCBI taxonomy): Eukaryota > Metazoa > Mollusca > Gastropoda > Trochida > Trochidae > Steromphala > Steromphala cineraria. The sequence goes on from OU744736.1 coordinate 550,429, forward strand.
GCAAATATACAGAAGCATCGACCTCATACTGGCGTCTGCAAATATACAACAGCCTTGTTCTCATACTGGCATCTGCAAATATACAAAAACATCGACCTCATACTGGCGTCTGGAAATATACAAAAACATCGACATCATACTGGCGTCTGCAAATATACAACAGCCTTGTTCTCATACTGGCATCTGCAAATATACAACAGTCTTGTTCTCATACTGGCGTCTGCAAATATACAACAGCATCGACCTCATACTGGCGTCTGCAAATATACAACAGCCTTGTCCTCATACTGGCGTCTGCAAATATACAACAGCATCGACCTCATACTGGCGTCTGCAAATATACAATAACATCGACCTCATACTGGCGTCTGCAAATATACACAGCCTTGTCCTCATACTGGCGTCTGCAAATATACAACAGCATCGACCTCATACTGGCGTCTGCAAATATAAAAAAACATTGACCTCATACTGGCGTCTGCAAATATACAACAGCATCGACCTCATACTGGCGTCTGCAAATATACAAAAGCCTTGTTCTCATACTGGCGTCTGCAAATATACAACAGTCTTGTTCTCATACTGGCGTCTGAAAATATACAACAGCCTTGTCCTAGTAATGGCGTCTACAAATATACAACAGCATCGACCTCATACTGGGCGTCTGCAAATATACAAAAGCCTTGTTCTCATACTGGCGTCTGAAAATATACAACAGCCTTGTCCTAGTAATGGCGTCTACAAATATACAACAGCATCGACCTCATACTGGGCGTCTGCAAATATACAAAAGCCTTGTTCTCATACTGGCGTCTGCAAATATACAACAGTCTTGTTCTCATACTGGCGTCTGCAAATATACAACAGCATCGACCTCATACTGGCGTCTCCAAATATACAACAGCATCGACCTCATACTGACGTCTGCAAATATACAACAGCCGTGTCATCATACTGGCGTCTGCAAATATACAACAGCCTTGTCCTCATACTGGCGTCTGCAAATATACAACAGCCTCGACCTCATACTGGCGTCTGCAAATATACAAAAACATCGACCTCATACTGGCGTCTGCAAATATACAACAGCATCGACCTCATACTGGCGTCTGCAAATATACAAAAACATCGACCTCATACTGGCGTCTGCAAATATACAACAGCATCGACCTCATACTCGCGTCTGCAAATATACAAAAACATCGACCTCATACTGGCGTCTGCAAATATACAATAGCCTTGTCCTCATACTGGCGTCTGCAAATATACAACAGCATCGACCTCATACTGGCGTCTCCAAATATACAAAAACATCGACCTCATACTGGCGTCTCCAAATATACAACAGCATCGACCTCATACTGGCGTCTGCAAATATACAAAAACATCGACCTCATACTGGCGTCTGCAAATATACAACAGCCTTGTCCTCATACTGGCGTCTGCAAATATACAACAGCATCGACCTCATACTGGCGTCTGCAAATATACAACAGCATCGACCTCATACTGGCGTCTGCAAATATACAACAGCATCGACCTCATACTCGCGTCTGCAAATATACACAAACATCGACCTCATACTGGCGTCTGCAAATATACAATAGCCTTGTCCTCATACTGGCGTCTGCAAATATACAACAACATCGACCTCATACTGGCGTCTCCAAATATACAAAAACATCGACCTCATACTGGCGTCTCCAAATATACAACAGCATCGACCTCATACTGGCGTCTGCAAATATACAACAGTCTTGTCCTCATACTGGCGTCTCCAAATATACAACAGCATCGACCTCATACTGGCGTCTGCAAATATACAAAAACATCGACCTCATACTGGCGTCTGCAAATATACAAAAACATCGACCTCATACTGGCGTCTGCAAATATACAACAGCCTTGTCCTCATACTGGCGTCTGCAAATATACAAAAACATCGACCTCATACTGGCGTCTGCAAATATACAACAACATCGACCTCATACTGGCGTCTGCAAATATACAAAAACATCGACCTCATACTGGCGTCTGCAAATATACAACAGCCTTGTCCTCATACTGGCGTCTGCAAATATACAAAAGCATCGACCTCATACTGGCGTCTGCAAATATACAACAGCCTTGTCCTCATACTGGCGTCTGCAAATATACAAAAACATCGACCTCATACTGGCGTCTGCAAATATACAACAACATCGACCTCATACTGGCGTCTGCAAATATACAAAAACATCGACCTCATACTGGCGTCTGCAAATATACAACAGCCTTGTCCTCATACTGGCGTCTGCAAATATACAACAGCATCGACCTCATACTGGCGTCTGCAAATATACAACAGCCTTGTCCTCATACTGGCGTCTGCAAATATACAACAGCATCGATCTCATACTGGCGTCTGCAAATATACAACAGCATCGACCTCATACTGGCGTCTGCAAATATACAAAAACATCGACCTCATACTGGCGTCTGCAAATATACAATAGCCTTGTCCTCATACTGGCGTCTGCAAATATACAACAGCATCGACCTCATACTGGCGTCTCCAAATATACAAAAACATCGACCTCATACTGGCGTCTCCAAATATACAACAGCATCGACCTCATACTGGCGTCTGCAAATATACAACAGCCTTGTCCTCATACTGGCGTCTGCAAATATACAAAAACATCGACCTCATACTGGCGTCTGCAAATATACAAAAACATCGACCTCATACTGGCGTCTCCAAATATACAACAGCATCGACCTCATACTGGCGTCTGCAAATATACAACAGCCTTGTCCTCATACTGGCGTCTGCAAATATACAAAAACATCGACCTCATACTGGCGTCTGCAAATATACAACAACATCGACCTCATACTGGCGTCTCCAAATATACAACAGCATCGACCTCATACTGGCGTCTGCAAATATACAACAGCCTTGTCCTCATACTGTCGTCTGCAAATATACAACAGCATCGACCTCATACTGGCGTCTGCAAATATACAACAGCCTTGTCCTCATACTGGCGTCTGCAAATATACAACAGCATCGATCTCATACTGGCGTCTGCAAATATACAACAGCATCGACCTCATACTGGCGTCTCCAAATATACAACAGCATCGACCTCATACTGGCGTCTGCAAATATACAACAGCATCGACCTCATACTGGCGTCTGCAAATATACAACAGCATCGACCTCATACTGGCGTCTCCAAATATACAACAGCATCGACCTCATACTGGCGTCTGCAAATATACAACAGCATCGACCTCATACTGGCGTCTGCAAATATACAACAGCATCGACCTCATACTGGCGTCTGCAAATATACAACAGCATCGACCTCATACTGGCGTCTGCAAATATACAACAGCATCGACCTCATACTGGCGTCTCCAAATATACAACAGCATCGACCTCATACTGGCGTCTGCAAATATACAACAGCATCGACCTCATACTGGCGTCTGCAAATATACAACAGCATCGACCTCATACTGGCGTCTGCAAATATACAACAGCATCGACCTCATACTGGCGTCTGCAAATATACAACAGCATCGACCTCATACTGGCGTCTGCAAATATACAACAGCATCGACCTCATACTGGCGTCTGCAAATATACAACAGCATCAACCTCATACTGGCGTCTGCAAATATACAACAGCATCGACCTCATACTGGCGTCTGCAAATATACAACAGCATCGACCTCATACTGTCGTCTGCAAATATACAACAGCATCGACCTCATACTGGCGTCTGCAAATATACAACAGCATCGACCTCATACTGGCGTCTGCAAATATACAACAGCATCGACCTCATACTGGCGTCTGCAAAATGTAAAAGAGCATCGACCTCATACTGGCGTCTGCAAATATACAAAAACATCGACCTCATACTGGCGTCTGCAAATATACAAAAACATCGACCTCATACTGGCGTCTGCAAATATACAACAGCCTTGTCCTCATACCGGCGTCTGCAAATATACAACAGCATCGACCTCATACTGGCGTCTGCAAATATACAACAGCATCGACCTCATACTGGCGTCTGCAAATATACAACAGCATCGACCTCATACTGGCGTCTGCAAATATACAACAGCATCGACCTCATACTGGCGTCTGCAAATATACAACAGCATCGACCTCATACTGGCGTCTGCAAATATACAACAGCATCGACCTCATACTGGCGTCTGCAAAATGTAAAAGAGCATCGACCTCATACTGGCGTCTGCAAATATACAAAAACATCGACCTCATACTGGCGTCTGCAAATATACAAAAACATCGACCTCATACTGGCGTCTGCAAATATACAACAGCCTTGTTCTCATACTGGCGTCTGCAAATATACAACAGCCTTGTTCTCATACTGGCGTCTGCAAATATACAACAGCCTTGTCCTCATACTGGCGTCTGCAAATATACAACGGCATCGACCTCATACTGGCGTCTGCAAATATACAACAGCATCGACCTCATACTGGCGTCTGCAAATATACAACGGCATTGGACTCATACTGATGTCTGCAAATATTTAAGAGCAATGATGTCACCAAGTGTGAACCGAGGCAGGGGATTGTTTATATGATTGACATCTTAACGGACTTTGCTGAAATCACTTTCTCTAGATAAATTATGCAAGACATGTTATCTTCTTGTTGAGTTTCCTCCTTGCCTGGACTTGAGATTAAGACGATATTCAACAGATCGGACCCAGATATACGAAGGTAATCAACAGACGTCAGACCAAGATATACGACGATATTCAACAGAAATCAGCCTGAGATATAGCTTATCGTAAAAGCACAGAAACAATGTTTCCCAAATTTGTACATGTATTTCTTAATGAAATAAAAGGTTTTCATCATATCAGTATTATCTGGTAGAACATACCTCATACCAATCATGATCAGTTTTCGTATCATGAGTCATTGAAAACGCAAAACACAAGCTAGTCATCATGTCTTCCATGGTGAAGCGATTCATGCAGTTTCGGGAAGGTTTGATTTGAATACAGTTAATATGAGATTAAATTGACTATTCTTTAAGCAAAATTGAAACATGACTTCGGTAAATACTCGTTTCTGATTGGTTGATTTGAAGGATTTCCCAGTGTTAAATGGCAATGAACACCCGCAAATTGGCTGAGGCGAATCACCGCGAAAGGATACATTATTTGGTCCGCCTCAACATTAAAATGTTCTGATTCTCCCAATATTCGTGCCCGATTCACATTTTACTGGTGTTGTTGTCATTTTCTAACTTGCGCAATCCCGTAGATGCCAAAAATCCTTTTCTGTTTGCTTTAGTTTTGTGTAACTAAACTTTCTTAATTGGCTAAGTTTCTCCTAATTTGCCGCCTTGTGCCATGCGGCCGGTTTCTTTCGAATGCCGTTCCCATGGCACGACGTCACAAAGGCCAACGGTTATGACGTCATAATGATCACGTCACCGTCACAATGGTCTAGCCTAGTTAAAATATTTGTTCAGTCGGGTTTGTTCCTGTTATTTTATTAATTATATAGAGGATATTATATGAGTGTCCATGACATACTATGTTTACGACACGAGTGCCTAAATATTAGTATTTCCCGAGCGAGAGCGAGGGTTATACTGATATTTAGGCACGAGTGTCGTAAACATAGTATGTCATGGGCACGAATATAATATTCTGTTTATTACCGTAGTCCTAAAATTGAAGAAAATGCTCAAAACCTACTTCTCAGCATAGGCAGACTAGCGGGCGGCGGCCCGTATAGATTGTGACGTCATAGGTGAACCGTGACGTCAAATCATTGTTTATTACGTGACGTCACAATGGAAAAGTGATATTTTGCCCTAGGGCAACATATGAAAAATATGAACCTCGGTATGACTGCCCTCGTAGGTAATAAATAACTGTTTTCTCTCTCATAAATGTCACAGTGAAAACTATAAGATCTCATCGTTATGAATGCAACTGGTTTGCAGTATGAAAACACTTTTTTAATGTCTATAACACTGGGATTCCCTTTTTCTTTATACCTGCGAACACCTATAACGGTCATGTTACAATATCGATAAATACTTGCGTTTGTGACTTGCTAACGCCGTCGGTTTTAAACTGAATTTGCGGGTGTTGAATAATAATGAATCCCGGAAATTTTACAAACGCAACTATTTATCTTCTAATAGTTGCTGGGCCATCAGAGGATATGAAGAGTAATGTGATCAGTTAATACTATTTTTGGATATTCTACCAGCAGTGCAAATGATTTTGGATATGAGTCTTATGCCTCTCACGAGGGTTAGGCCTATAGGTCTGATGTACAATTGTTTTTAGAAATGTTGCCCGAGCCGCAAGGCTCTACAAAGATGGTACATCAGACCCTATTACCCGAAGGAGAAGCATACAACGTATTTATCCTACCGTCATGTCCTAAGAAACTTCAGCTCAATATATTTTTGTTTACATATGTTACAATATATGTTACAATATGTTTACATGTACTGTAGTTAGATCTAACGGATGAGCTACCGCCGCTTGAATGGCCTTGACCCTCAATGTAAATAAAATGGTGTCATCCAGCCCGACTGAAATGTTACTAGCCGAAACATGCTTAAAACTATTTGATTTAATTCTATAGCATGTAGAAGAAATGCAATGCGGATTTTTCCCAAATAAAACAGATAGATGAGGGAAAAGATTCATAATCATGAAAACAGCTAATCGAACTTATGTAAACTCTGCACACAGCGTGCGTCATTTGGTAACGTCATCTAAACGCTATGCGACATCTACATGTATTCTCGGAGAGGAGATGTTGCTATGACAGAGGGGTACATGACATTTGTACACCGTGAGAGGTGAGACTCGCAGGGTACATAAGATAAAACGATGGTCACCCACTCAAAAACATATTTTTCTGTAAGGTAAGATATAATGTTTTATAGTACCTTAAATGAGATTTACAGTAGCACGTGTTGTTTTCAAAATGTTATATTGTTCACTGATAATTGTACGCTAATGCTAAAACGTGTTACTGTCCCTTTAAACCGAGATACAGTTAACAACATCCCTTGTAATAATACCCCTAGGTGAATCTGTTCATCTACGCATCTGCGAAACGTTAATATTTTCAAGGTTTATAACTCATTGAAGAATATGAACCATACAATTGAGACAGTAAATCCGGAATCTGATCACAGCAACAAATAGTTTATAAAGTGTGTTTTTTAAGAAATCTGCAAATTTACAAATAATAGATAAGAAATTAATAAAAATAATGAAATAGATAATACTCAAAACATTAATATATACATTAATTGGCTGACATGGAGTAACTTTGTTACATTCGGTTTATAAAATGGGTGTTAACACATTAAAAAAGTTATAAAGTTAAAAAATTTCATAAAATTAGTTTAGTCATTAGTCATTTTTATCTTAACCTTTAAAAGCTAAATTGGCTCATGTAGTCTTACATTTCTTATAAAACTTTATCTTCAGATTTTCTGGGTTGATAGCGCTTATCTTATGTTTTGTGGCACATTGTATGTGAACTTACAGAAAAGAATGTTTTCTGCAGGTAATGAAATAAACGTTATTAATATGTTGATATATTCATAGCATCAACAACATTAATGTCAACAGCGTTTAATCAAAATGTGTATTTGTATTGCAGCTACCGTATTTGTATTGATGTGTGTTACGTCATGTAAGTATACTCTTCTTTTTATAATACGTGTAGTTAACACTGTAGTCTGTTACATATTTTGTAACCCCCAATCGCCAATAAAGGGAATCTTTTGTTAATTTTATTAATTTTATTAAATCTTAATAATATTGTTTTTGGACATTATTGATCGTAATCGAAATAGCAATGATTATCAAGAAGTATAAACGTTAATATCCTAAAATGTCATTGAACGGTCATAAAAAATATTGTAGGAACATATTTGAAATTTAACAAGACATTATTTGAAAGTAAATGAAATGAAAACTGCAAACCCTCTAAGTTTTAACATACCCCTTGAACCTTTTCATTTTGGTAATGGAAATATGAAAGTTTTATATTAAAGTATGAATACTGAAACAGGGAGGTTTCTCTTGAATCGATCCTTGTGCATATTAAGTAATATTACAGTATGAATACTGAAACAGGGAGCTTTCTCTTGAATCGATCCTTGTGCATATTACAGTATGACTACTGAAACAGGGAGGTTTCTCTTGAATCAATCCTTGTGCATATTAAGTAATATTACAGTATGACTACTGAAACAGGGAGGTTTCTCTTGAATCAACCCTTGTGCATATTACAGTATGATTACTGAAACAGGGAGGTTTCTCTTGAATCGATCCTTGTGCATATTACAGTATGACTACTGAAACAGGGAGGTTTCTCTTGAATCGATCCTTGTGCATATTAAGTAATATTACAGTATGACTACTGAAACAGGGAGGTCTCTCTTGAATCGATCCTTGTGCATATTACAGTATGACTACTGAAACAGGGAGGTTTCTCTTGAATCGATCCTTGTGCATATTACAGTATGACTACTGAAACAGGGAGGTTTCTCTTGAATCGATCCTTGTACATATTAAGTAATATTACAGTATGAATACTGAAACAGGGAGGTTTCTCTTGAATCGATCCTTGTACATATTAAGTAATATTACAGTATGACTACTGAAACAGGGAGGTCTCTCTTGAATCGATCCTTGTGCATATTACAGTATGACTACTGAAACAGGGAGGTTTCTCTTGAATCGATCCTTGTGCATATTACAGTATGACTACTGAAACAGGGAGGTTTCTCTTGAATCGATCCTTGTACATATTAAGTAATATTACAGTATGAATACTGAAACAGGGAGGTTTCTCTTGAATCGATCCTTGTACATATTAAGTAATATTACAGTATGACTACTGAAACAGGGAGGTCTCTCTTGAATCGATCCTTGTGCATATTACAGTATGACTACTGAAACAGGGAGGTTTCTCTTGAATCGATCCTTGTACATATTAAGTAATATTACAGTATGACTACTGAAACAGGGAGGTTTCTCTTGAATCGATCCTTGTACATATTACAGTATGACTACTGAAACAGGGAGGTCTCTCTTGAATCGATCCTTGTGCATATTACAGTATGACTACTGAAACAGGGAGGTTTCGCTTGAATCGATCCTTGTGCATATTACAGTATGACTACTGAAACAGGGAGGTTTCTCTTGAATCGACCCTTGTGCATATTAAGTAATATTACAGTATGAATACTGAAACAGGGAGCTTTCTCTTGAATCGATCCATGTGCATATTAAGTAATATTACAGTATGAATACTGAAACAGGGAGGTTTCTCTTGAATCGATCCTTGTGCATATTACAGTATGACTACTGAAACAGGGAGGTTTCTCTTGAATCGATCCTTGTGCATATTACAGTATGACTACTGAAACAGGGAGGTTTCTCTTGAATCGATCCTTGTGCATATTAAGTAATATTACAGTATGAATACTGAAACAGGGAGGTTTCTCTTGAATCGATCCTTGTGCATATTACAGTATGAATACTGAAACAGGGAGGTTTCTCTTGAACCGATCCTTGTGCATATTACAGTATGAATACTGAAACAGGGAGGTTTCTCTTGAATCGATCATTGTGAATATTACAGTATGAATACTGAAACAGGGAGGTTTCTCTTGAATCGATCCTTGTGAATACTGAAACAGGGAGGTTTCTCTTGAATCGATCCTTGTACATATTAAGTAATATTACAGTATGACTACTGAAACAGGGAGGTTTCTCTTGAATCGATCCTTGTGAATACTGAAACAGGGAGGTTTCTCTTGAATCGATCCTTGTGCATATTAAGTAATATTACAGTATGAATACTGAAACAGGGAGCTTTCTCTTGAATCGATCCTTGTGCATATTACAGTATGACTACTGAAACAGGGAGGTTTCTCTTGAATCAATCCTTGTGCATATTAAGTAATATTACAGTATGACTACTGAAACAGGGAGGTTTCTCTTGAATCAACCCTTGTGCATATTACAGTATGATTACTGAAACAGGGAGGTTTCTCTTGAATCGATCCTTGTGCATATTACAGTATGACTACTGAAACAGGGAGGTTTCTCTTGAATCGATCCTTGTGCATATTAAGTAATATTACAGTATGACTACTGAAACAGGGAGGTCTCTCTTGAATCGATCCTTGTGCATATTACAGTATGACTACTGAAACAGGGAGGTTTCTCTTGAATCGATCCTTGTGCATATTACAGTATGACTACTGAAACAGGGAGGTTTCTCTTGAATCGATCCTTGTACATATTAAGTAATATTACAGTATGAATACTGAAACAGGGAGGTTTCTCTTGAATCGATCCTTGTACATATTAAGTAATATTACAGTATGACTACTGAAACAGGGAGGTCTCTCTTGAATCGATCCTTGTGCATATTACAGTATGACTACTGAAACAGGGAGGTTTCTCTTGAATCGATCCTTGTGCATATTACAGTATGACTACTGAAACAGGGAGGTTTCTCTTGAATCGATCCTTGTACATATTAAGTAATATTACAGTATGAATACTGAAACAGGGAGGTTTCTCTTGAATCGATCCTTGTACATATTAAGTAATATTACAGTATGACTACTGAAACAGGGAGGTCTCTCTTGAATCGATCCTTGTGCATATTACAGTATGACTACTGAAACAGGGAGGTTTCTCTTGAATCGATCCTTGTACATATTAAGTAATATTACAGTATGACTACTGAAACAGGGAGGTTTCTCTTGAATCGATCCTTGTGCATATTACAGTATGACTACTGAAACAGGGAGGTCTCTCTTGAATCGATCCTTGTGCATATTACAGTATGACTACTGAAACAGGGAGGTTTCGCTTGAATCGATCCTTGTGCATATTACAGTATGACTACTGAAACAGGGAGGTTTCTCTTGAATCGACCCTTGTGCATATTAAGTAATATTACAGTATGAATACTGAAACAGGGAGCTTTCTCTTGAATCGATCCATGTGCATATTAAGTAATATTACAGTATGAATACTGAAACAGGGAGGTTTCTCTTGAATCGATCCTTGTGCATATTACAGTATGACTACTGAAACAGGGAGGTTTCTCTTGAATCGATCCTTGTGCATATTACAGTATGACTACTGAAACAGGGAGGTTTCTCTTGAATCGATCCTTGTACATATTAAGTAATATTACAGTATGAATACTGAAACAGGGAGGTTTCTCTTGAATCGATCCTTGTGCATATTACAGTATGAATACTGAAACAGGGAGGTTTCTCTTGAACCGATCCTTGTGCATATTACAGTATGAATACTGAAACAGGGAGGTTTCTCTTGAATCGATCATTGTGAATATTACAGTATGAATACTGAAACAGGGAGGTTTCTCTTGAATCGATCCTTGTGAATACTGAAACAGGGAGGTTTCTCTTGAATCGATCCTTGTACATATTAAGTAATATTACAGTATGACTACTGAAACAGGGAGGTTTCTCTTGAATCGATCCTTGTACATATTACAGTATGACTACTGAAACAGGGAGGTTTCTCTTGAATCGATCCTTGTGCATATTACAGTATGAATACTGAAACAGGGAGGTTTCTCTTGAATCGATCCTTGTGAATACTGAAACAGGGAGGTTTCTCTTGAATCGATCCTTGTACATATTAAGTAATATTACAGTATGACTACTGAAACAGGGAGGTCTCTCTTGAATCGATCCTTGTGCATATTAAGTAATATTACAGTATGACTACTGAAACAGGGAGGTCTCTCTTGAATCGATCCTTGTGCATATTACAGTATGAATACTGAAACAGGGAGGTTTCTCTTGAATCGATCCTTGTACATATTAAGTAATATTACAGTATGAATACTGAAACAGGGAGGTTTCTCTTGAATCGATCCTTGTGCATATTACAGTATGAATACTGAAACAGGGAGGTTTCTCTTGAATCGATCCTTGTGCATATTACAGTATGACTACTGAAACAGGGAGGTTTCTCTTGAATCGATCCTTGTGCATATTACAGTATGAATACTGAAACAGGGAGGTTTCTCTTGAATCGATCCTTGTGCATATTACAGTATGACTACTGAAACAGGGAGGTTTCTCTTGAATCGATCCTTGTGCATATTACAGTATGAATACTGAAACAGGGAGGTTTCTCTTGAATCGATCCTTGTGCATATTACAGTATGAATACTGAAACAGGGAGGTTTCTCTTGAATCGATCCTTGTGCATATTACAGTATGAATACTGAAACAGGGAGGTTTCTCTTGAATCGATCCTTGTGCATATTACAGTATGACTACTGAAACAGGGAGGTTTCTCTTGAATCGATCCTTGTGCATATTAAGTAATATTACAGTATGAATACTGAAACAGGGAAGTTTCTCTTGAATCGATCCTTGTGCATATTAAGTAATATTACAGTATGAATACTGAAACAGGGAGGTTTCTCTTGAATCGATCCTTGTGCATATTACAGTATGACTACTGAAACAGGGAGGTTTCTCTTGAATCGATCCTTGTACATATTAAGTAATATTACAGTATGAATACTGAAACAGGGAGGTTTCTCTTGAATCGATCCTTGTGCATATTAAGTAATATTACAGTATGAATACTGAAACAGGGAGGTTTCTCTTGAATCGATCCTTGTGCATATTACAGTATGAATACTGAAACAGGGAGGTTTCTCTTGAATCGATCCTTGTGCATATTACAGTATGACTACTGAAACAGGGAGGTTTCTCTTGAATCGATCCTTGTGCATATTACAGTATCACTACTGAAACAGGGAGGTTTCTCTTGAATCGATCCTTGTGCATATTACAGTATGACTACTGAAACAGGGAGGTTTCTCTTGAATCGATCCTTGTGCATATTAAGTAATATTACAGTATGAATACTGAAACAGGGAGGTCTCTCTTGAATCGATCCTTGTACATATTAAGTAATATTACAGTATGAATACTGAAACAGGGAGGTTTCTCTTGAATCGATCCTTGTGCATATTAAGTAATATTACAGTATGAATACTGAAACAGGGAGGTTTCTCTTGAATCGATCCTTGTGCATATTACAGTATGACTACTGAAACAGGGAGGTTTCTCTTGAATCGATCCTTGTGCATATTACAGTATGACTACTGAAACAGGGATGTTTCGCTTGAATCGATCCTTGTACATATTAAGTAATATTACAGTATGACTACTGAAACAGGGAGGTCTCTCTTGAATCGATCCTTGTGCATATTACAGTATGACTACTGAAACAGGGAGGTTTCGCTTGAATCGATCCTTGTACATATTAAGTAATATTACAGTATGACTACTGAAACAGGGAGGTCTCTCTTGAATCGATCCTTGTGCATATTACAGTATGACTACTGAAACAGGGAGGTTTCTCTTGAATCGATCCTTGTGCATATTAAGTAATATTACAGTATGACTACTGAAACAGGGAGGTTTCTCTTGAATCGATCCTTGTGCATATTAAGTAATATTACAGTATGACTACTGAAACAGGGAGGTTTCTCTTGAATCGATCCATGTGCATATTAAGTAATATTACAGTATGAATACTGAAACAGGGAAGTTTCTCTTGAATCGATCCTTGTACATATTAAGTAATATTACGGTATGAATACTGAAACAGGGAAGTTTCTCTTGAATCGATCCTTGTGCATATTAAGTAATATTACAGTATGACTACTGAAACAGGGAGGTTTCTCTTGAATCGATCCTTGTGCATATTACAGTTTGACTACTGAAACAGGGAGGTTTCGCTTGAATCGATCCTTGTACATATTAAGTAATATTACAGTATGACTACTGAAACAGGGAGGTCTCTCTTGAATCGATCCTTGTGCATATTACAGTATGACTACTGAAACAGGGAGGTTTCTCTTGAATCGATCCTTGTGCATATTAAGTAATATTACAGTATGACTACTGAAACAGGGAGGTTTCTCTTGAATCGATCCTTGTGCATATTAAGTAATATTACAGTATGACTACTGAAACAGGGAGGTTTCTCTTGAATCGATCCTTGTGCATATTAAGTAATATTACAGTATGACTACTGAAACAGGGAGGTTTCTCTTGAATCGATCCTTGTGCATATTAAGTAATATTACAGTATGACTACTGAAACAGGGAGGTTTCTCTTGAATCGATCCTTGTGCATATTAAGTAATATTACAGTATGACTACTGAAACAGGGAAGTTTCTCTTGAATCGATCCTTGTGCATATTAAGTTATATTACAGTATGACTACTGAAACAGGGAGGTTTCTCTTGAATCGATCCTTGTGCATATTACAGTATGAATAATGAAACAGGGAAGTTTCTCTTGAATCGATCCTTGTACATATTAAGTAATATTACAGTATGAATACTGAAACAGGGAGGTTTCTCTTGAATCGATCCTTGTGCATATTACAGTATGAATACTGAAACAGGGAGGTTTCTCTTGAATCAATCCTTGTGCATATTACAGTATGACTACTGAAACAGGGAGGTTTCTCTTGAATCGATCCTTGTGCATATTAAGTAATATTACAGTATGACTACTGAAACAGGGAGGTTTCTCTTGAATCGATCCTTGTGCATATTACAGTATGACTACTGAAACAGGGAGGTTTCTCTTGAATCGATCCTTGTGCATATTAAGTAATATTACAGTATGAATACTGAAACAGAGAGGTTTCTCTTGAATCGATCCTTGTACATATTAAGTAATATTACAGTATGAATACTGAAACAGGGAGGTTTCTCTTGAATCGATCCTTGTGCATATTACAGTATGAATACTGAAACAGGGAGGTTTCGCTTGAATCGATCCTTGTACATATTAAGTAATATTACAGTATGACTACTGAAACAGGGAGGTTTCGCTTGAATCGATCCTTGTACATATTAAGTAATATTACAGTATGAATACTGAAACAGGGAGGTTTCTCTTGAATCGATCCTTGTGCATATTACAGTATGACTACTGAAACAGGGAGGTTTCTCTTGAATCGAACCTTGTGCATATTACAGTATGACTACTGAAACAGAGAGGTTTCTCTTGAATCGATCCTTGTGCATATTAAGTTATATTACAGTATGAATACTGAAACAGGGAGGTTTCTCTTGAATCGATCCATGTGCATATTACAGTATGACTACTGAAACAGGGAGGTTTCTCTTGAATCGATCCTTGTGCATATTAAGTAATATTACAGTATGAATACTGAAACAGGGAGGTTTCTCTTGAATCGATCCTTGTACATATTAAATAATATTACAGTATGAATACTGAAACAGGGAGGTTTCTCTTGAATCGATCCTTGTGCATATTACAGTATGACTACTGAAACAGGGAGGTTTCTCTATATTACAAATAGTCTCTTTCGGCTCTAAATTGTTGTTGTTTGATTCCTTTGACTCTCAAGATGAACAAACAAAATAAATGGTTGTTAAAATGGATTTTCCTCTTACTTGACGGATGAAGTGATATGTGTTTTTCCCTAGTTTGTTTAAGTGATAACAAGCTCAGATGTTACCGATGTATCACTGGTCACTCACTCAGCAATTGTACAATCAAAACCTGCGAGCCCCCATACAATGTAAGTACAATCAAGGAAAATGGGTTAAATAATAATGTACCTTCTGATGCTTATCATGTCATGTTCCTGTGGTAGAGTCTAGCATTCACAGCAGTCTGATTCAAATTGTGTTCCGAGATATGACAGTTACAGATATTTACTCTACTGAGGTACAAACAGATGTTTCAACAAGAGGTTTCTTCTACATAAGCTGCTAGAGAAACCTCTGATAAAAAGAGTACTTTTCTCGATAGAGTCAATATTTTGAAACTTTAATTCCTCGGAACACCGTAGATTTTAATAAGACAACAAACATTAACTTTTTGAGAATAAATGACAAGAAGAGTTTTATCCACAGTACATTACAATTTAATAATTTACATTCCATATCGATAAAATATACAAATATTATACAATAACCAATTTTAAAAGGATACACTCTTTATGTTGTTACTAATGTAACACATTTTAACATTTACTTAATGCAAGAAATTTCATACCCCCTTATTATTTAAATCATTATTATGGAGATTTGAATTCACTTCTTGGCCTTTTTATGAAAAAATACCTGTAATCAATTCTTTAATGATGCTCATTATGTCCCTTGTCATTTCATTGTAACCTTGAAACCACGATTTTCAGTAATGTCGTTTAATCGAAGATGGAGAGCTCAGTATTATAAAGCCATATATGTAAATGCTATCAGCAGAAAAGTGACCACATTCTTTTGTGAAATACAGCACTGCTATTACGAAGAAATGCGGTCGAGATCAGGATTCCACATATAAGGAGGATGCACTACTGATAGTGTGAGTAATGATTTCGAATTTTGACCACTTGTTTTGATATATTTCGAAAAAGATTTTCAAACGTTTATTGTATTTTGGACTGTACGGATTTTCAAAATGGGACTCTTTTCTAGAACCTTCACAGTGAGATTAAAATTCATATATAAGAACTAGAGTTTTGATAAATCGTAAGAGATTATGAATAATGATTACATTTATGTTAATTAGGGTAGGCTTTAAGAACTTTCTTAGTTTCATTTTTTTTGTATATCCTGATCAGTCCTGAGCTTTTGAGTTATACACCAAATACTTGAGATATCTACGTATTCATATGGTTATTATAATGATGATGATGTATTTACAACTATTTATGAATATAACCAATATACAATTAGTCAAGAGGTTTTCTCTTTAAAACCAACAAACATTAAGTAAATTACCTTGACCGCGCAGGTTTAATTATGAAATAATCAATCTATATTTATTCATTGTGATAGCGACTTACAACTTTAAATTTGAAAGAGTTGATTCGAATGTGGTATGGATTTCGAATATGTCTCAAATTTCATTCATACAGATCTGCCGGCCATTAGGAGGGCAGGGCCTCAGTTACAACACCCCGTCGAGACAGGCCTGCAAAAAGTGCTGTGTCGGCGACTTATGTAACAAACAATTATGCTCATTATCTATAACAGGTAATGCTTTCTAAATATGTAATAGTGAGAACAAGTATAAGAACAAGAACAGGAAACTCATAGTACCCAGTTGGGTAAAAACATTGTTAAGAAGTCTTAAAGAAGAACCAATTGTTTGACTGAAATATTGTGTGTTGACGATAGGATAAATGGCACTTTGAATTTGTCATATCGTTAACCTACTAACATATTCCACTCAGGACCTGTACAACACCATACAACTCACCAACCTGTCACTACCCGTAAGTACCATATACCCTTTAGTATCATGTGTTTTAGCTTAACAATGACATCTATCGACAACGAAAATATATGTTACCATTTGCAAGACAATGATTTTTATTCAAAAGTTGTTGATCTAAACAAACATAACATTTTTGTTTAATCCATGTGAATCAATTTCCTTATCTTTAATGAATAAAAGGCCTTCACATAAAAATGACCGCAAGCAGTTTTTGTCTGATACTTGTTAGTTTTCATCTTGCGAATACGAATCATTTGGTTAAGCTACGTGTTTTGAAATTTTGGCCTTCTAATGATTATTAATTTGCATAAATTAATATTCATTAGGGGAAATTTTAAATGAAGAACTGGAAGCCTGAAAAATGTAAAATGTAATTGTCTAATTGTTCAGGGGTCATTCAGGAAAATCTACTTTCTCCCCTTCTATAAGTTCTACGCTATAGTACAACCCCCAAACAGTATTACCTCATGGCGTCACATCACATCTGAATGTCAGAGTCCATTGTTACCCTAGAAAGTTTTAATTTCCTTAGCCCCAGTTGGCCCACGCTGTTTCGCTTGTCATGGGGTGGATTCTGTGTTTGGATGCAACGGAATGTCTGGCTGCAGTATCGGCGAGGTACGCAAGTCCTTTGTCCCATTGTATTTACGATAACGTATAAGTGGTAATGATAAACGGAGTGTTGATAGATGAATGAATATGACATTGAACTATATTCATCACTGATTTGTTATGAAATTGACATACCTCTATTTGGATCTCCTGATTTACGATTCAATCATTTCCAATTTTTGAATACTGCATTGGCCATTGGATGGTAAATCGTGTTATTGAATATTGAGAGTTCTATAACTGCGTGTATTTCAGCAATGTTCGATGGACGTCTACGATGTAGGAGAGAATCAAATACGTTATTACGGGGCCTGTAGGAACACGAGTGTAAGTAGGACAAACACTATATAGCATTCAATTGTTTCTAGTGTGTAAAACGATGACAATCACTCCCAAGCTTTTGAATAGCGAACATCAAGTGTCAAAAGATACGCTTCCTAAAAACAGAATTGAAAAACATAAAACTAAAGGTATATATAATGTATCAATCTTCTTAAAATTTTAGAATACTTAATACATCTATGGAAACAAACACGTACATTCTATTTTGAATAAACACATGTACTATTGTTAGACACGTTATATTTACCATCCAATAAAATTTCCGCACAGAGAATATACAATTCTAACATGACACGAAAACTAGTTTGAAAATACTGCGTTCTGATTGGTTACTCGTAAACATTTTGGAGTAATTATTTCGCCGATCATCACCTCTAAATATTTACGACCGCTTCACATTCCTCCGCGCACGCGTATACAATCTGCACTCAGCGACTTTCTGTTTACAACAGACATGTTGGCGACGACACTTTAAATTTCAATATCAGAAAATTGTCGACATTTTGAAACACCTACAAATTTTAATCGAATAACCAGGTTCCTGTTTGAAGTGTTTCTTACTGCTTCGCGATGTAAATTAATCAGTCCACAGGTTTATAAACAAAATCAACGATCGCACACCTCTCATACAGCGATTCGTCAAATGAACGGAAGGGACTTTAATTTCGCAGAATGCTGTCACCGCCCTACCTCTAATTTACAAGTGACCACTTCTCCTGTCACAGGGTTCCAAACCATGACACAATATATAACTTTCTTGACAGCTTCCACTAAGTTTGAAACAGTTCACCGACACGTAGATCTAGTGAACAACTATTTTCAGAGTAACGTCCCTTGATTTGGTCAGTCCTTGTCGCTCTTGTAGGGGTGATGGGTCGACCCATGTATTTAGGTAAAAAATCGTAACTTTAACGACATTGAAATCTGTTAATATGCTCAATAGATTACAGATTAGTCTATTTAAACACGTTTTTTTCTGTATGTAATGACATTTTAATTATTATGCGTTCTTTATGAAAGTGGACTGTACCGTTGTTTTGCAAGTTAGTGGAACCGGTCTGCACCGGTTTGACCTAATGACATTGCTTTTGCGCAAGTCAAAATAGTTCCACTTTTTTTTACTAATAAGTCATGTTAGAATGGTGATAAATCCATTCTGTTTTTTATTTTGGGGTTGTATGTCGTGGATTCTTTACCCCTAAGCTCGGTTTGAAATTATCTTTAGGGGTAAAGAATCCACGACATACAACCCCAAAATAAAAAACAGAATGGATTTATCCCCTAATTTGTAAATGGTTTTGTAATAACAATACCACGTTTCCTCTTATGTATGATCGCCTATCGACATTTCATGGAAGTAGAAATAATGTATCGATAAGAAGAATATTTGATTGTGTTGAAAGAGTTGATTGAATATTTGTTGGGGATGAGACAATAATGATAAATACACAGGAGCTACATTGTATCCTTTGTCAGTCAAGGATTTAAGATCAACACTTTGACACGTGTATTCGTGCATCACAATCGTTTGATACCCTTTCAAGACATGCACAGCTCACTCGCATCCAGCTCGACTCGGGCACAACATCTGCTCAGCGTGTTGTACTGAAGATTTCTGTAACTCGGATGTATGTGGTGCACAAGGTGAGAAATGCGATGACATTCTTATACCAACTAACTGGCATTTAAAGGGCATTACATTTTAATTAGGGGAAATATCATCTTCCAGATAGCTTTGTCGTTCTGGTCATTAAAACAAACTTGTCAGCAGATAATGTTATACCTGAATTCTTTTCATGAAGTTTTCTGTGGAAACGTCTGTTGCATTGATGAATATTGATGATCATTTGATTCAAAATGCATATTGGTACATTTTTATTGTCGTTAATTTGATTTTAACAATCGTATTATAGTATTAGTATTCTACATTTTTTAGATTGGGGAATCTCATGTTTCATTGATTCAAAGCCCTTAGATGGTGCGTAGGATCAAAACAATTAACTTTTAACTTTTAACAATAAAGATAATCAGAAACAGGATATAAGTCCATTTTCGCAGGAATTAACTCTTGTATTTCATTTGGACGAAATGTTAAAAGGAAAACCTATTTTCTTGTAGTTGAGGCTTACACCACAGGAATTTCGACGGGTAGGTGGTTTTCCATAAATTCACCAAATAAACAGTAATTTTACAAATCCTGACCAAAGCGCATATGACGTAACAACGAGAAAACACGGATAATAGCAAAATGAAGCACCCAATTGGGTATATAAAATTCCACACAAACGCATTATGTCACTTGCAATAATATAGGTAAACTCAACTTAAATGAAATTCCAGAGTCGTAATATGATACTTGATATTCTTTCAATTTCATTTCGTCAAAAAGACGACCATGTTGTAGATATTTTCTTTACCAGGTGAAAGGAGACGCCAATGCTACCAGTGCTACGACCAAATACTCGGAGAAATAAACCAGTGTTACAAGAAAGTAGAATGCGCACACAGTTCATCAGTGAGTCAAGGTTACATTTTCGACTTCATTGATTTGAATATAACAAAACTAGAAAACTGCTGAACATCATTGTATTTATGTTCAGTTTTAATTTGAAACATGTATTCTAAACGGAAATTCTTCAATATACATATATAATAACCCTAGAAAAAAGTAATTTGTTTCTTGTTTCCACCCGAGACAGTCTCAAACCCCCACATCAAGCCTTTCAAGATGTTGACAAGGACAAGATTGAATTTAGTCTAGTGGCCTAGAAAAGACATTGAAACGCAGGTTCTTAAAATGTTACTCGTGTCTGTCCATGAGTGCTTAAAGACGCATTGAAAAATATTAAAAGGTTATATTATTTTTTTTCATGTTCAATAATTGTTAAAAAATGATAAAAAAATTAAAAATCCGCGTCATCGAATCATTTTTCTGAATGTGAAGACCAGAACCACTTCTTTGGCCTACGGGTGAAGTTTATATTTACCTAATTACTTTACCCAAATATCCGTTACTGCAGGAGCAATTATCAATCATCAAGCAAAATTTTGTTGTCGGCTATTTTATTTAAAACACCATTAATTATCTGCGTTAGGGAAAATGATTCATGTTACTTTGATGATATGTATACGTTCGTTCAAGGAAATATTGGTGTCTTTGTTGAACTTGAACTTCATACCCATTTCTCCCTCAAATTCTCCTGACCGCTTTAACTTGGCCAGTCATGGGACTGTTAGTTTCTGTAACTGCACGCAGTACTTGTCTTAGCCTTTATTATAGTCAAAAGGAAAGCAATCTCGTATCTTTGATGAAGTTAAGATGAATTATTGCGAAGTCTTCAACCCATTAATTTAAACTGAGCTAATAACATGAGTCAAAGAAACCTATTAGATAGTGTTACCAGTGGCAAACATTTAGTTATTTTGAAAATTCGTGTTTGTGTTGGAGATGTGCATTTATCCAAGTTAAACATCCCATTTTCCAGCATTGTTCACAAGTTTTCCGAAATGAATCCGGAATAGCAACAGTTGATATGGATTGTGAAGAAAATCTGGTAAGATTTTGTAATTACCAATTAGATTTCAAACTTTACATATACTATGAAAATCTTATAACATTCGAACGTGATGCAAATCTCTCAAATCTAAATGTTTTGATTTTATTTTAAATATACTGATTTATATTTTTCACTTAATCGTTCAATATACTCGAGATACATATTTGTGTTGAAAATAGTTTGAAAATACATGTATATGATGTGACCAGCTGCAGCAACTCAATCATTTGTTTTTGTATTTTGTTATATATAGAATATTGTCATATTTCACAGTGATGGTCAATGTTTTATTATTGTATGAATTGAGATATATACCCGTTATTCCAATGGCCACAACTTAGAAAACAAACTACATCTTTGTAACTTAAATTAAGTTCAATCTCATGAGAGCAGGTGTGAACATTACGTGTTCCCATTAGTTAATTTATTTACTTTCTACTGAATATCACAATACCATAACATTTATTTCGCAACAGCCAATAACTCATTAAGGAAACATAAAATGTAAAAGTCGAAAAGCATTGTAGATGCATGGCTCGAAATTAACTGTTATTCTTTTCTTTGTGTTTCAACTTGAAAAGTGTAGCTTCTTTTGTCACTGGGTTTGTTTCAATAGTCAGGCCAGCAATTTGTGCAAACGAAGCAATTCCGAATACCTCGTGATATGCCTAAAGCTTATATTTCACTTAAGTCTTTTCATGCAGTGCCATTTGTTTTTGAGTCTTTCTATGAAGTACAACTGGTATGTAACATCATGATATAACCTTTTCGTATTTCCGATCTTCACAGCCATGCACGAGTACTGTGGGTACAGACCATGATGTGTGTGATATCTGCTGTAACTGGGACTTCTGTAACAAAGAAGTCGACTGTCGATACCGTACGTTGCATACATTCGTTTAACAAGAAATGCATTTTAGAATAATGATTGGAAGACTGGAACTAGATTACTATATTAACGCCCACTTCTCTCAATAATGAGATGACATGAACACGAAGTTAAACGTATTGTACCCTCATGTCACAATGAAAGAAGAAATGTGATATGGACCAAAGTAGAGAGATGTGTAAACATGTTTTAATTTTGCTTATACTTATACTTATAAATACAAACAAGCGAGATTGAATCGCTTTCCTCATATTTGTTTATTACGAGCAAAGACAACTCATTAAACAGTTGTCGACACATTACAATCAACATACTTATTTCATATAGACTATCTAACCAGTTCATCAACAGTTTTTTAACTATAATCACAGTAGAATAGTTGTTTGCATTAGGTTTGTAAAGCAAGATTTTGTATAACATTTCACCTCAAATCAATGTTTAAAGCGCTTCATCGGGGGCAAACTTATACACTTGTAATACGTGTAAATATCATATCGGACGTCAAAGGATACTCATCAATTCGTTTCAATTTTTAATAGAATCAACTGCCGCCATACATATATCACCAAGAAATCACACAGGAGGTAACATTAAACTACTTATTTATAAAGAAATTCCATTGTAATTAGCACTTATTTTAAATCGATTGGACACTGCAATCCAGAAGATCATTTTCAATGTTCTTAAAGATAATGGTCTGCCATTCTTTTAAATAGATATAACATTTCTTGTTAAAACATTTGCTTTAACTTTGGTCTTTCAAGATAAGCGATTAATAAGAACACATTATGCAAAAAGTTTCTCATTTAAGCTATTCGGTGATCATATTAACACAGCGAAAATTGTATATTGCTTATTGCTTTTAATCTACCACTGTTTATGTTATCCTTTCAAAATATGTCTTAGTCAAAAAGGCACCCAAAAGTAAAGTGTTTGTGATCCTTTTCTTCATAAAACAAAAACAAACTGATGTACTGTAAGTTAACTGGAGAGGGGTTCACAGCAATACGACAGGGTACCAAAACGTTAATTTTCAGTTGAGTGTGAGGTGTGTAGTGGAGCTGAATGTGGTGTTGATTCTAGACGAGCAGTTAGTGTCAGATGTAACAACACGACTCCCTACTGTCTCATCACCGTCCTCAACCATGTCAACGGAGACAAACACGTCTCCAAAAAGTAACCAGTTTTCTTGAAAACATAACTTCACATTTGTATCTATTTAAATTGTTGGTGCACACCATAGAAAACTTTTTAAATCGAGGACAATCGTTAAACGGTTTGAAGTTTTAGAATAGCATAAATCTATTAAAATGAACTTGTTAAAGATTTTAATGCTTTATTGCCAATATTCGTGAGACAGATAATCAAACTTCAAACGAAATCATCACTTGGTTAATTGATATTATGTATATGGTTATAATATTTTCAGATGTGGTAGTGTCTCCGAATGCGAGTCAAAATGGCTACAGAAATCTTCCCTGCTGGATGACTGTTTGAACTTTGACCCCTCCAACATCTACAGTCACTCCTTCGAGTGTACCTACTGCTGTGTGACTCAGAACTGTAACAGAAACATCCGTCCTAAAAATAATACGCTCTACAACCTTGGATTCTATTTACCATAATCAAAAGATCTGAAAGGTTGCATTGATTAAGTTACAGAGACACTTTCATAATCACTAGAATTATACTTTTCTTGTTAATCAGTGTATAATGAATGTATTATCAGACTGAATATCGGCAACATTTCAATGAAGCATTTAAAAGAGCAAATGATACACCACATGTTGTTTTTTGACATTGTATTCAGCGGCGTCCGTCCGTCCTTCTGTCCATCCGTCCGTACGTACGTCCGGATCATTGTTAACGCGATATCTCAAGAACCGTTGCAACCAAAAATTTGGTCACATCCTCACTTGGGGGATTACGCAGACACCAGTCACTTTTGGTGACCTTGACCTTATTTGCAAGGTCACAACGGCACTTTGACCACTCTTGAAACTCTTGTTAACGCGATATCTCAAGAACCATTGCACCCAAAGTCTTCAAATTTGGTCACATCCTCACTTGGGGGAGACGCAGACACTAGTCACTTAGGGTGACCTTGACATTATTTTAAAGGTCACTACGGCACTTTGGCCACTTTTGAAACTCTTGTTAACACTATATCTCCTGAACCGTTTTACAAAATTTCTTCAAATTGAGTCACAGCCTGTGAGACTACGCAGACACCAAATACATGTACTGTAGATGACCTTGACCTTAATTTTCTAGGTCACCACAGTTCCTTGAAAACTTTTGAAACACCTTATATCTTATGAACCGATTCATGAAATGTCCTCAAATTTGGTCACAGCCGACATTGAGGGATTACGTAGACACCAGTCACTTTGGGTGATCTTGACCTTAATTTCTAGGTCACCACTTTCGCCATTATTTAAACTCTTGTTTACTTGATATCTCATAAACCACTGAACCAAATGTCTTCACATTTAATTACCAACTGCATTGAGGGATAACGCAGACACCTGTCACTTTGAATGACCTTGACCTTATTTTCAAGGTCACAATGGCACTTTTGACTACTTTTGAAACTCTTGTTAACGCCATATCTCTTGAACCATTGCACTTATTGTCAATGGGAATATAGCATTTGCTTATTGTGACAATTCTATCGCAATATCCAAGCGGCGGGAGACATTGCCACATTAGTTGCAAACACTTGTTTGATAAGGCATTGGCAATATTAGTAAATACATGCACTAGAATTTCATAATATTGCATAAATCATTGCACCGTTTTCCCTGTAAAGGTATAAGTATCATATTTAAGTATCTGATTGGAAAATATGTTTTCCTTATCGTCTACAAGATTCAAACCTAATGTATAGATAATGGTGAATTAGGTCCAGTGTACCTACTGATGTGTGACTCAATACTGTAACAAGAACATTCGGCCTCAAACTGTCCTTTTTCAACCTGGGTTTGTATTTACCAAACCTTAAGATCTAACATTCGTGTTTGATTATGTAGAGTACTTAAGCTTACTGTGATACTAAGGCGCCAGGCGAAAGAAAGTACACAAAACAAGTTGTTAAATTTATTTATATAAGAGACATGTGATATATTCAGTTATGGCACGTTAATATTTAAAACACATATTTGCATATGGTTTTGTTTTGATAAATATTTTTGTTAAAAGGGGATTCAGGTAAGGTAATTAACACTATCATGACCCCTACCACGTCAAGAATGTTGCAATGTTGTCAATGTAAAGAAAATAGGCAACTTTATTGATTTTAACATGGAGTATGCTGATGAACATTTGTGTTATATCAAAATTAATTTTTCAAACATTTATTAAATAAATTTATTTTTGGAAAAAAAACACATTAAAGTATTTATTGAACGATGATTAAACTCGTGTTCTTATCAGTTTAAGAATACGTCATCAAAAACTCGAAATATGTGTAATTGATCTGACATGAAGTTTAAAATATTCTGCACTTGTCAGTTTGGGTATGCTCATTTCTCATGTTATTATTGTTTGCACACCAAAACCACTATGATGTAACTTGCTATCTTCATCATTTCTTTTTAAATTGGACTGGACAAGTTTGCCTTGATTTCTCATGACATTTGACCAAAAAAATCCTTTCTGCTTCCTATCTTCAACCACGCCTTCATCATGTGCTTATACGGTCTCATTAAAAAAATAAAAAAATACGGACATAAGCTATATCACACAAAAAATGCAAAATAAGGCCTTTATTAGGACGTTACCTTTGGCTCTGCCATACTGGGTACATCAAACATAAATGAGATTATATATAGAGGCTTTAGCGATGAACATTTGCATGTTACATATAACTAAACTAGAGAAGATCATGCTTCTAAAGTCTATGACAAATCGAGTAGCATTTTGTATGAAAGAATATATCTATTACTCTCCCATTGAAAATATTGCTGTTTAATAAATCTACATTATCACACATACAACATATAAGCGGATCTACCTGAATTTCTTCGTGTTTTCGGCGAGGTTTTTAGGCATAATGAATATTATGATAAACTCTGTTCCGTTTAATAGCGTTTCTATGTTTAGTTTGGTAGGTACTTAACTCGCTTTCACTCGTTAATACAAAACCATTCAATCTCTTCATAAAAAAACTATTAAAGGGAATGTCGTTTAGTATTCCCTATAATGACATGTCTTCTATGTCATAAAACTGCAAACACCTATAACACACAAACAAAACACAAAACCACAGTAAAACAACGTGATAGTATTACTTGAATTCGCATTTTTTACCTGTAGCCAAGTATTTTTGTGATGAATTCTTTTTAACATGAGGTGGATTAACAAAGACTATTTTGTTTAGTTTTAAGTGTCTTTTATTTCATGAAAATTCAATGTAATAAATGATACAAAGTGACGGTCAAAATACAACCTTCTAAAATTTCAATAACTAAATTTGCAATAAAGAGAATTGATTCCATTTAAAATATCAAAATATCATTTACAACTAATGTTGACACACTAGTAAGAATGAAAACATTTGTATGATTTTGTGAAAGTAATACGTTAATGACTAAAGCTTATGATTTATCAGCTATCACATAAATATCAAATATATGAAAAATAACTAGAAAGCTTTTAAGCACTTTAAAAGTTAAGTGTGGCTCTATTGGATTTCAATATCAATATCAACCTCCAGAGTTTAGTGAACAAATTGAACCTAGAAGAATGCCACTGATATTCGTCAATCGTTTTATTGAAACTGTTTGTCAAAAATCTTTGCTAAAAGATGATTTGATGTTTAAAAAAACGCCGAAACACTTCAATGTTGATCGAGATTTAAAGGTCTATCATTTCGAGGTTATTGGCCTTTATTTCTTCCAAATAATTGTGAACTTCACAGTAATTTTTTCATTTATGTTAAAGTTGTTTATTATGACTGTTGTAAATATGGAAATATGACACACCGCACACAAAGTTATTATGATTTAACAAACTGAACATACATGTGTACAGACAGGTATTGTTTCTTCATCTCAACACTGGATAGAGAAAAAGTGAAAAAATGTTCAATTGTAATCAGTTTCCCAATATCCAAAACAATGGCTTGATATTAGACTTGCTTGAATCGTGAAAGGCTTCTGATTTTTATCTTAGATATCTCTCAAAGATAAGATATCAAATTACAAATACGAATTACATTAAACTGTAAAAAAAATAAATGCAAGAAGTTTAAGTATGTAGTTTAGATATGTGATTATGCAAAGTTTATATACGCCTTACGTTCGACAAACCTTTTTCGCATTTTCTCTTGTTGTGTGGGTTGACCAAAAATCAAAATAGTCATTTAAGCAACTGAAATAGTATATTTAACTTTATGTGTTGTTCCACGAAGAGTTTTAAAACGTATCTCGCCAATACGTCGAATAACTTTATATTCAAAATCGAAAAACGATATCAGACCTTCATTAGATCCAATAAAAAGCATTCCAACAGCAGAGGCACTGTGTTCATACACAAAGTTTTGGGGTAGGTTATAAGTTTGCTGTGTTGTATTAAGCCCAATAGAGACTCTGATAAGAACACTAGTACTGTGTGTTTTATTACAGTCAACTATTGCAATCTTATCCCCAACCAAAATAATCGCATTGGTTTGTTGCAATTGTTTTGTATGAATGAATTGTGAGTTAATATTGTCAGGTTGGCTATACAGCTTGGTCCAATAGATCAGTTTCGTATTATCTCTTGCTATGTACATTTGACTTGTAATTTCAGAAATACCAATCAAACTATATCGAAATTTACCTTTAAATATTTTTTGTTTATCTTTACCCGTTAGTGACATTACCCAAATACCATACTTTAGTCCTAAATCAAAGAATATTTTCCTTGTTTTTTGGTCAAGAACATAATTTAGGATTTTTGATTTGGCTACTAGAATAAATTTGTAATCGTGTGCGTTGAACAATGCTGCCTTCAATATGTTTTTACTTGTCCAATATACTTTACATGTTTCCAGATGAAATTGAAAGAAACCTGATTTTATTTGCAACACTAACCTCACCCATTTTTTGTTCCGTGCATCATACACATACAGACCATGACGACCGGAATTGACGAAAATAAGAGGGTGACAATTTTGTTGTATAATGTTCGTGAGTGTTTCACCACAACCACTGCAGTCTTTATGGCAGCCTCGAGAACATGACCCTTCTTCGGTTCGATCGACAATGTTCTCTTTAGGTATATCAGATGCACGATCGGTAACTTTGGTGATGATGGTAGACTTTGGTGGAACCGTATGCTGGTGTTCAGAAACATCTTCATTCCCCGTCTGGATGTGTCCGTTTGAATTCTGTTTCGATTTTGAAAAGAATTGAAACTCCGATTTCTCCAGAGCGATCCCATCATCTTGTCTTCTTTCCTGATAATTTATCTTTGTGTATATTCTACAACTCAACAAATGCTCATTTTGCTTGTGTCCAAGGAGTTCCTCTTGCAGTCCACATAAGCATGCTCTGTTACATGTCCTTACAACCCCACATTGTTCTCGTAACGCAACACACTCAATAAAGTCCTTATTTGAAACATATGGAGTTGGTCGATCATCTTCCTTTAACCTTATCCACAAAGAACTTCTAAATTGACCTCCAGGAAGTTCAGTTTTGACAATTTCTTCCGAATTGGTTGATCCAGCTATCAGGCATACAGCGGCGCCAGCGGTAAGCATGCAGAGTATACAACTCATGGTTTGTACTGTTCCGGGTTAGTATCAAAAGTCATAAAAGGAGGGTTGAACCTAATTGACCACCGTTTAGGAAATCGTTGAGGACTTTTTTCCTGCGGGTTACAGGGTCACGTGACACAAACTTGATGCAGGCTGACAGCAGTAGGTAAATTCTGTTCTGCAGAATGGGAGAACTCGCTTGACGAATGTTATGTTTTATATAGGCTAAGAAAATATCCAACCAATCAGTTTTGTTACATTTCTCCACCAATCGCGTCAAGTTTATACAAATCAATTATTATCATACACACTCTCGCCTTTGGTCAGGAGAAAGTTTGTCTTAATTTACAAAGCATTCCACGTACACGATAAAAGCATTCCACGTCACTTGATACGCTTTAACCATCATAAATTTACAAGCCTGTATGGAATAAAACGCTACAACAATTTTGATGTGAATAACTCGCTATCACAATTAACTCATAAAACGAGAAAGTGATATTTTCAACAATTGAATGAATATATAACTGTTATTTCCAATATAGCCAGAATCTCTAACTAATTAACAAGTTCTCGAAACTGACATAAACGTTTGCTTTGAAAGACCCTTGTGCTATTTTATTAACTAAAAACATGTAGGGTCTGACGATCATAAGCAACAAATTTCAATATACTTAAAGAGACAAATACAATCAAGTTTACATCCATAAAAGAAAATGCAATTGCCATTGCTTCATTCATATTATGGAAATTTAAAACTGTTTTAAAACTTAAGGATATTTGTGAAACCACGTGTGTCGCAGTCTTTACAAGACAAGACAAGTGAACGTCTATGGATTAACAACTTCTATAATTTATTTGATTCTAGAATTCCACTCAAACAGCTCAACATTGAAAATAGATGAAATTATATTCAAGAGTAGATGCAATATTTTGTCCACTATTGCCCAAATTAACCAATTGATCAATTCATTATATTGATTAAATGCAATTGATGTTTATCTTGATTGTAAATTTCTGCATGGTTAAAGGGGCAGTAGCACGTTTTTTGATAATTTTAAATTTCAAAACTTTCACTGATAATTGTAAGTTAATGCTAAATGTATTATTTCGACAGTGACAACAATCTCATTACACAAACCAATCACCCATAGTCAGAGGACAAAGTTTGAAGATTCACATAAAATCCATTGGCGGCCATTTTTGTGTGAACACCTTTAATTCATTTTGTGTAAGAAAAAACAGTCGCATGGCTAAACTTTAAGTTATATATTTGAATTATTACTGCTCCATTTAGTTTAAATACATTGTTTTTCAATTGGAACCATTAATTTTCATTTTCCTGACATCACCTTATATTCTCCCTAAAAACGTGCTACTGCCCCTTTAAGTCACGACACCCTTAAATTGAAATGAAACAATAAGATGTATTGCATATTGATATATACAGTTACATGTAGGTTCCTGTCACTTCAACCACCAAAGCTTGAAAGTACCTATTTAGCACTCTTGTCATATAAAGTGAGCAGGGCTCAAACTTCTATTGTGCGTCTGTACATAAGTATGTATGATGTCACATTATTGGCTGTGTCTAACGTAAGCCGATAAAAACCTTCATGAAGAAATAAGACACTTGTTTGTCCTCGCTTTCCAAATCTCCAATGGCATCGTGAACCAATGTATTTGCAGACATATGTGTCAATTTCATCAAAAGGGTAGCCATTTTCTTGCTCCTTTAATGAAGTTATTTGTAGGCGTCTTTATCACATAGCGGATGACCAACACTGATCATGGAAGTTTTAAATTCATGTATCACGAGATTCAATAACAAAAACATTGTGTTTTCAATTATTAATCAATATAAAACTGCAATATGTTTTCAAATATGTTTTCAGTATTCGTTGTATTTTTAGCAATATTTTGCGACATCCCATGAGAAAATGGGACTAAATTCATTAAATATGAGACAATTTACCAACATGATGGAAACGGCAGCCCGGCATAGTGACACGAGGGCGAATCAAGTGTTGCAATCCCACAATCGCGTTCCTCTAGACATAGGCTTGAAAGAAGTCCTTGTCGCGCAGGACTAGATTTTCTTTTATTTTCTCAGGATAAGGTACGCGTTGCCACCCAAGTTGATACCCGTCGGATGCAATTGTAGTAACTGAGGCACGGTGTAAATCCTAAACACATAATGGTGACGTCACCGAAAGCAGGTTCTTTCAATGCTATGACACTTTTGTAGAGGGAATTGTTCTTTGGGCGTCGAATTAAGTTCATTGCAATTTTGAAATATGATATCAAAATTTTGACGAAATAATTTTCTAAAAGGTTAAGTATTTATTTTCTCAATAGCTAAATTTCATCACGAAACGCATGCAACTATGACGATGGGGCATTGATTAACGACTATCTGTGCAAGAAGAACGATTCGAAAATCTAGGTGTGTATCAAATTCTTTATTTCTTATCTGGGGGAAACGGTTGTAAAGTTTGGAATTAGGTTTTAGAGAATTACAATATTTAAGCTAATCAAAAAATACGTACAACAGAGAGAAAAGATGTTTCTTGAAAAACATTTATTCATAACAGTTGCATTTGTGATCATAGATTATAGTAAAAAGACCCCCAAGTTAAAGAGCGTATCATTTGAGGACGGAGGTTTCTGTTACAGTTGTGAGTCACACAGCAGTAGGTACACTCAAAGGCGTGACTGTAGATGTTGGAGGGGTCAAAGTTCAAACACTCTGGAAGCAACGAGGATTTTTGTTCCCACATTGACACACATTCCAAAACACTTCCGCATCTGCATAGAAAAACAACTTTTTTTATCAAAACTATAGTTCTATCAGTATGGCTAAAAAAATTCATGCCGTTCAAAACACGCCACTAGTCTACATTTCAGTAATACAATTGAATTGATTATTATCTCTACCGTCTAGTGACATGTTTGTCTCCGTTGACATGGTTGAGGACGGTGTTGAGACAGTAGGGAGTCGTGTTGTTACATCTGACACTAACTGCTCGTCTAGAATCAACACCACATTCCGCTCCACTACACACCTCACACTCAACTGGAATGGGGATGTCCATAAATATGTATCTTATCATACATTATTGATATACAATGATGTATCTAAATCGACAATTTTACATTTCGGTCGTTAACAGTGTCAGGCATTTCTTGTTGAAAGGCAGCTTGTAATGTTAAGTAAGGCGAATGCGAATTAAAGATAAAAAAAAATATAATTTTACTAGCAACAATACCACAGATATGATGTTGAAGGATATTGGTAAGCTGTTAAAGTTAATAATATTTAATCATTAATTTCTATTGGTGTATTTTGGGGTGTTTTTGGTTCTAATAACCTTAATGAATATACATATATATCTTTGTGCAATCAACAACATTACGATGTATATGACTTGAAGAAAAAAATGTTAAACATAAAATAGATATAACCAAACAGTTTTACTTGCTGTAAAGACATTTCAACTGTGAACTTTGACTATTTCAATTCACAAAGCAGACACTAATAACCTTACCGTTTACCATTAGAGAGTCAGAAGCACAATTTTCTCAATCATATATCTTCAAACCATCACTAAAATAATAAGATGATATGCCAAATGTAATATCTTTAAACGGTAGTTCTTTAGAGGTCAAAAAGACATCTACAAAGTTAATGAAATACATTCGTGTCACTGGAATATGTGTTATTTTTAATATAGCCTACTAGTCTAATGGATCGGCATGTAACTTTAGATCTTACAATCGCATCTCTTCGAAATGATGATATGTTCGTAATATGAAGTTATATTTCTAGCGAATAACGGAAAAGAAAACGCCCTGCTTACTATGCTGCATTCATGTTGTCGTAAAACATTTTCTTTACTCTGATGATGTAGAATGTAGTACCTACTTGCACCTCGTAATGAGGTAGTTGCAGATGGTATGACACTAGTGGGAAGATTTGTCTTCATAGAAGCACCTGCTATAAAAGAGAATAAAATGAATAAATTAAAAAGTTGTCATCGATATATTCTTTGAGATAAATGCCATTTAGATAGTGAACAAATGTAACAATGTTATCCAAAATAACATTGTTACATCGATATATTCCTCTTCATTGATTAAGTAAAAGTTCTTTCAATATTTACAGTAATCATCACTGTAAATCAGAGAGAACTGTTGAACGGATTGAAGAGGAAGGAATTCTATAGGTCTTCATTAATTGCATGCATGATCATGATGGTGAAAGAATGCAATTGACCAGGGGGAAAAAACAAGCGCCTTGAGCAACGACGAGTAAATGGATATGCGCGCCATATACATTTTGATATAAAAATAAAAAATAAATAAACAATTGATGAAGATAAAGGAGATAATTTCAATGATATATTGCTTCTTTATTAGGCATTACAAAAACATTATCTGTGAACGTCAACCTGATGACAAAAAAAAGTTGTTGTTTTACCTCTTAGACCACTATTCTAGCATCAAGTTTTGATACAGGAGCAATACTTGTTTTGGTAAATAAAATCGGTACCATTACAATTTCAGTTGTAGTTTATTCGATGGTCAACATGAAACCTTTTTGAGAAATTGGTCACAGATTCAATGTGTACAAAAGTTAAAACTGTTTGATTTTGTCAACTTAACCTACTTTCTCACAGCATCGTATTTTCTTTTGAAAATAGGTGGCGTTTTACTTTTGACTGGGTGTATATAACAAATCAATAGACACAATAGATAGTGACGTTGTTGTCTATCAACAGACAAAAGGGTTACATACGTACGGTATCGACAGTCGATTTCTCTGTTACAGAAGTCCCAGTTACAGCAGATATCACACACGTCATGGTCTGTACCCATAGTACTCGTGCATGGCTGTTGAGGCAAATGTGAATTGAAAGGTTTCTCCGGAGTGTAGTCTGACAGCATAAGGCATACGCATTTATTAAAGCAAGATTACTGTGTTACCATTTTAATCCCCATAGAAGTAGATCAGGTCTCAATTTGCTGGTCCAACCTTGATGTGCCTGATTGGATGCAATCAAAGTGGTGAATACAGACGTAGTTCAAATGTCATTTGTTTGTACTGAATCAGTTGATGCTTTGAGGGACTTGAGTTCGCGTAGTTAAATGAGGTTGAATTGGAGCATGTACAGCATGCGTCTAGTTGTCTAGTAGTTGGAATTTGAACTTCTAAATGCTGTTTTGTGTTTGCTGTCATTTAAATAAGGTGCGTTTTATAAACGTAAATCGTGTTGATTTGTAAACAATGCTGCCTTCATATTCACAAAATGAAATTTCTATCGTTTGAGCTGGGCGACTTAGGGAGAAATTGATTTCTCTTTAGGAACAAACCAGATTAGAAGGGAGGTAATACTTGTGTAGAGGGCGCTGTGAGGTGTGTATAAATGTGATGTCAGAGCGCGGGAAGTCCATTCTCGGCTGCGTCGACTAGCGTATCAAGTTAATGATATGTCAAATTTTACATTTGAGTTGTGTAAATGATTTTTTTCAGGCAAAGTATGTAACATTGACAGCAGGATAGTCATATTTGCAAGTTTGCGTGTTTGAAGTAATAACTAGTTTGTATTATCATGGTTATGTAGAAAGAAATGAAGACGTATTTTGAAGTGAAGGTGTACTATGAACTGAAGCTGTACTATAAAGTGAAGGTGTACTATGAAGTGAAGGTGTACTATGAAATGAAGGTGTACTATGAAGTGAAGGTGTAATATAGTGAACTCTTTTATGGCGAAGTGTTGATGTCATGGCGGTGTGTGATAAAGTGGGTGAAGCGATGGTTTATGACTAACTGGTGCTTTATGGTGAATGGCGGTTTGTGGTGAGGTGATGTGAATTGATTGTAAATGGTGAAGTAGCACAGTGTGGTGAAGTGGCTATGTGCTGTGAAGTGATGTTTTGTGAAGTTGTGGTACATGGTGAAGTGGTGGTACATAAAGTGGTGGTACATGGTGAAGTGATGGTATATGGTGAAGTGATGGTATACTGTGAGGTGATTGTGTTTTGAAGTTGTGGTTTATGGTGATGTTTTGATGTACTGTGAAGTGATGATGTATTTTAAAGTAGGGGCATATGGTAAAGTGGCGCTGTATGGCAAAGTTGAAATGTCATGCTAATCCGGTGGTTTATTGTAAACTGATGGTGTATAGTTTTGTGTCTGTTGACTTTGGGTTGTATGTTGCAGTGGTGATGTATTATTCATTACATATCAATGTGCAGTAATTGGAATATACCATGTTGGTAAAAGGATGTTACAGTAATATATGCTGGATGTTGTCTCGCTTGAAGTGAAGACGGTTTAAAGTTCATGGAATGCTGATGGATTTAATAAGAAAAGAAGTTCATAAAGTGACAGTTTTGGTTTATGACATAACTGTTTGTAACTGAGTTCGGGGAGTTCGGGGAGGTTATAGCTTTTGGTGCATGAGGTTAATCATTAAGTGACATTTGATGGTTCATTGGTCGCTGGTACATGGCTCTTGGCTGCATACTCTGGAGAGTTGAATATATATCATGTAGGTAGATGTTACTGTAACATTTGGTATTAATGCAAAGAGAATTCCGAATGAAAGGATGATTGATATAAACTTACAGGTGTGTTTTGCTGTTTACAGACATTGCCGTATTTCTAGACTGTCAGTTAGTGTGTGTGTGTGATGCAAGAATGTTCTCGATTTATTCTGGACTTTTACATCACCAAACTCCATATCTTTTACCGTTAAGTGATGTGTTTGTCTCCGTTAACATCGTTGAGGACGGTGTTGAGACAGAAGGGAGTCGTGTTGTTACATCTGACACTAACTGCTCGTCTAGAATCAACACCACATTCAACTCCACTACACACCTCACACTCAACTAAAAGGGATATATAAACGTGTATGACAAAAGGCATTGTTTCACATATCTCCCCTTAAAAATGAAGCACCGACGGCTGTACTATCACTCCGCTGGAAGGTAAAATAAAACCGTCAGATGATAATTGTTTTAAAAACTTCTTTTTTTTTCTTTTTTTTTATTACACAGAAGTTACCACGATTTTAA
The DNA here is from genome assembly GCA_916613615.1 of Steromphala cineraria. NCBI lineage: Eukaryota > Metazoa > Mollusca > Gastropoda > Trochida > Trochidae > Steromphala > Steromphala cineraria. The sequence continues at coordinate 587,044 of OU744736.1, forward strand.
CAGTGAATACGATCCTACGTGGTGAGGAATAGCATTACTTATTTTTGACAATAAGTAACAAATATTGTGGCGTCTTAAATCTGTGTCAGTATATTAAATCTAATTTAAAGTTAATTAAAAAAAAGAATGAGAGAGAAAAAAACAGGGAAAACAAGTGAGAGAGAGATAGAGAGAAGGGGAGGAGATTTATGTTATGAAGCAGCCAGTCCATATTTTTAAAAATTCTTCATTGTCTTTGCCACATATGAATTTTTCTATATCATAGTGGAATTTTATAATTTTCTTTAAATGGTTAAAGTTTAATTACTTAATCATACACTTACATTTATAAATGTATTTCTTTATGATAGTGAATAGATGATTGACAAGAATGCTTTGATTGGGGTCGCCAAGAAGAAACGAAGAGAGGTTGATATCAATAATATGATCAGTTTCGTTTTTGAACCAAGTATGAAAGTGTTTTTAGCAGTGTCTGCACTTTACTGTAAAGCAGGTGTTCAATCGTTTCATTTTCACTCTCGCATAAAGAACAAGTTTTCAAAACTTATCTTACTAACTAATTGTGCACAATTAAGATATCCTGCTAGTGGCCAGCGGAAGAAGCTGTAGGAATAATATATGTGCAGACTTATGTTGATAGGATCACATATGTCAAATTTTGAAATCGATGTGATTACATCGGGAACCACTAACTATTACTGAAAATAACAAGTTAAAGATCAATCAGTATATTAGAGCGAAAATACGGCCATTCAAAGTCGGGATTTTGATCGAAAACCGGACAATGTGACTCGAATGGCGCGCGAAAATTCGCAAACGTAATTTTGAAACCTTGTCATAAGCTGACAGGAAGATATATTCGATTCGATAGTGTTTATTAGGTATTCTAACTAATAGGTAGATTAATTGGGTGCATTATTTCGAATGTTAAACGTATTTGAGATGTTTTCTTGATTTTTCCATAAAATCAAGAATTTTAGAGATATTATGCATAAATGGATATATTTGCAAGTCCAGTTAAGCCCCCTTTACACACACATAAAGACCATTCTGCGTTCTCTGTTCGACCAAAATGCATACAAGGTCGCCATTGGACGCTCAAGGGAGGCAGAATGGTTGCCAGGGTCGTCATGAGGTCGCACACAGGATGCTGGGAGGTCGGGGATGGATTTCAAGGACGCAAAGGACGCCACAAAGTTTTGAACATGCTCAAAACTTCCGTTGTGGGGACGCCATCGAATAAGGGCGCACAAAGGATGCTGCCAGGAGGCAGTCTAAGGGACGTAGCAAGGACGCTCAATGGTCGCAAGGGTTGCTCAGCGGTCGCAAAGTCAATCTTTTGCCTTTGATTGCGACATCCCTGCGACCCTTGTGCCACCCTTCTGCGACCCTTGTGCCACCCTTCTGCGACCTGTGCGCAATCATAGCCGTTCATCATAAGACCCTTCTATATCCATGCAGCGACCACCACAACGTTTGTGCCACCATGACGATTCTTGTGCCTTCCTCCTGCCTCCTTTCTGCCTTCGGTCACCGTCCTCTACTAACGATATGACGTCTGACATAATTATCATAATGTCATGTCAAAAAACACCACACGCCAAATTATCACAGGATGTGTAATACTGGCGTAGTACATCATTGAATACCCCACACAAGTACACAGGATGGTACTTCCACCAAAGCAATATCTTGTTGATCTCATACAAGCATTATCCGCAATATCTACCGTACCCCAACTCAGTTCTCAATGATAAATGTAAAAATACATGGAATACTTAACTACGATCTGTTTAATAACATTTACGAAATAAGTTATTGGTGTGTCATCTAACAAATAAATTTGAATACTGAATTTGAAACTCGAAACCGTTCACAAATTTCATGAACATATTATTGAATATAACGAGTTTGGTATTTTATTAATTACTCAGCGATTTTGAGCTATTCTTGATCCAAACAAAATGCTGAAATACACTTTTTAGTGGTCATAGCGCCCCCTACTAACGATTTGAGGTCGGACATAATAATCATAATGTCATGTCAAAATACACTACACGCCATATTATCACACGATGTGTCATCAAACAGTGATATTTCCATTGGCAGAGTAAACGGCTTTGTAATCTCCATTTCAAATTCAACATCTGCAATATCATTTAGTAAAGATACATCTGTAGGCTTTTGAATAGACATTTTGAAGATGATATTGACACACAATTACATTGATAAATATAGAAGACAAAACAAGTTATGAATTGATTTAATGATCATGATAAAGATAAATTGATATGATATGCATATATAGAGATTATTACCCGAGGAATTGTGTCATATGACTTTTACATAACGAGTGTGAATTTTTGTATTACCCGAGCGACAGCGAGGGTTACACACAAATTTGCACGAGTTTCGTAAAAGTCATATGGCACACTTCCGAGGGTAATAATTTCTTTATTACCGATTCTATTCCATTTTACCATCTTTGAAATATCCAAGAAACTGGCCGCTTCCCTTGCGACAGCCAGCTACAGTGACGTCACGAACAATGGTGTTATGACGTCACAGGCGAAAAAATACGGGAACTCGCGCTACAACAATCGTTGCTAGGCAAAAGTGATATGTGCACTAGTGCTCATATTGAAAATACGTCACCACTTATTTCCAACCAATTGGGTAATAAAAACTAATATGATAAGCATAAATACTGATTAATATTTTAAAGTCAAGATTAAGGACTTCAATACTGTTCATTGTGCCATGTGCACTGTTTAAGCTCATTTATACCCTTCTGTTCTGCCATAGAACAGATCCTGCAGCATCATTGAAGTATAACTTGAGGTACTCTCGGAGACGTTTTCCTGCATCAAACATTCTTTGTTCCATTCGAAGTTTAGAAAGACCCTTCATCTTCAAAACGCAGTTCCAACATCAGTCTCGTGAAGTCACCAAAAGAAGTCGTCTCTCTTGTGTCAACCAGGGACGAACCCACCACTTTCATCTTCTCCTTTGGGGACGCGTTATTCTTCTGTGTACAGCAAACGCTTCATACTCGTCACTGGTGGCACATAGGTGGCAGAGTGTGGTCGCACTGGGATCGTCTTCACTCGATGAACGCCCAATGAAGGCAAAAAGGACGCTCCATGAACGTGCAGGATGCTCAAGGGTCGTTATGATAAGTCTCGTGTTTGTATCTTTAGGTTGTTCAAAGGACGCAGAGAGATCGTGTTACTCATAAACGGAAGTCCTCTTATGCAGCCGACAATTGAGCGTCCTATCGCAATTTTAGGTCGCTGAAGGGTCGTACGTAAGAGTTTTCTCTGTGTAAAGGGGCCTTTATGAGATATGAACGTTAATCAGCACATAAGATGTTTTTAAGCTTATCAAACCAAAAATTGTTTTAAGAAAGATGTTCTGTGTCACTTTAAGGAAATCCTTAAATAACTGTTACTGTGTTGGTTTGCACAAAACAATACCTTAATATGGCTGCCATCGGTCGAGTTTATCAGCGGATATAAATTTTGAGGACTCGGCGAACAGAGCGAATATTAGCTGCATGATAAAAATCCCTTATACAATTTGCTATGAACGTAAGATTAATCGAGAATGTTACGAGGACCCAGTCGATAACAATTAATGGGGATATGATCAAATCAGTTTGCCCTCAACTGAAACTTATATGGTACGAATGCTCTTTATCAGATAGTTTGCTGCAAAGTCACCCTGTTGACAACCATAGTTTTAAGTTAGTTAAAAAAATAATCAGTCTTATATATTATAATCCCATGATATGACTTCTAAAACTTTGGATAAAGTATGTCCCCCTTGAGTCTGGAACGATCGTCACTATGATGTAGTACCAATTATTTTTATTTCAGGTCTGAATTGTCTCATGTGGAGGAAATGTTTTGCTCGAGGTATCAGGTTGGACCCAATGTTCATATATAGGCTTTTATGGGTATTATCAATTTACAATTACATAGTGATAATTTAACAAATGTATACAAATACTCAAAGATAATAAGAAACATTTTACTATAATATACACAAAGAACCGTCAAGCTCACCTAAGGATTCTCAACCAACCAAGTCGTCGCGGCAACTTCTACAGCAGACTATGCCGGAGGTATTCCCTTTCACGAGCACGCCGAAACCAACACCAAGTGGCGAAGAGAAAGACGATCATAACCTAGAGGACACGGATCGAGAACAGTCGGAGTCAGGTAGCAACAACATTTCCTACCCGTCAACACTCTTCAACTTCATTGATGAGGTTTCAGTAGATGTCCTGACGACAAAGCTCTCCTCAGCATTGATGCTACCTCAACTACAAGAGAAGTTCCAGAAGGCGTTCATGGAAGTAGCCAAGAGCATCATAACATCAACACTGGACGAGGTGATACAGCCCATGAAGAAGGAGATCACATCACTGAAAGAAGAACTGAAGAAAACAACAGATGAACTTCACAAGAAAACAGACGAACTGGAACAATACAGTCGGAGAAATTCATTGAGGATAACTGGAGTGGAGGAGTCGGAAAACGAAGACATTCAGAAGGTCACATTAGGAGTGTTGAAGAAGATTAACAAGGATATTTCTATAACAGACATCGACAGGTGCCATCGGTTGGGAAGAAAAGTGCAAGGAAGGAAACGACAAATCATTGTGAAGTTTGTGAGTCACTTGGACAAGGATGGCATGTACACCAACAGACGAAAGCTCCGGAACAAGATGGAGAACGTTTACATCAATGAGGACTTGACTCAGTACAGGAGCATGCTCTTCAAGATGGCCAGAGACCTGAAGAAATCTCGCTGGATTGAGAACACCTGGACTAGGGATGGACGCATTTTCGTTCTGGAGCAACCTGAAGGAGCAGTGAGACACGTTCAGTGTAAGGACGATCTGAACAGATATGTGCATGCGTGAACTGTTATTTGTGTGTATAGGAATTCGAACAAAATGTAAGTAACAACTTTCACCATGAATGTGTGTATGTATGTTGTCATTTCCAAAACTTAACATGATCATTCAGATTGTTCAGGTCCTGATGTGTATAACTGCCAAATGCCTCTTGTATATACATATATTAATATCCACACAAGCCCTCTATTCTACCATGTTATGTGTTTCCAATATTGTTACTATCTTCTCATTGGTTTCTTTCTTTTCTGTTGTTCAATAGCTCTATTCTTTACAAGTCTAACTAGGTCTGCACTTCCTTGCCAAAATATGTTGAATAATACTTGTGCTGTCTTACGACGAACTAACCCGATGTTCAGATCACACGCTGCTTTTCCAGTTTCCAAAATACTAGATAATGGGTAATGATATTGTACAACATCGTGTGACAATCGGGGTATTTCATTGTAAGACAAATAATCACAAGCGCTTTACCAAAAACTTTAAAAACATCAATGTATGTAAGAATACTATTTTATGGATAATTTTATCTGAATTGTACCAACTGAGCATTCTTTTATCAGTATCATGTAACACAAGCCTTGTGGTCGCTTTCCTTTGTATTTTACAAAGTCAGTTTCGTAACACAAACGTAACAATAATGCTTCTTTTGTTACTCCAGCTTGCTGGTGATATTGAGTCAAATCCAGGGCCACAAAAGCATGAATCTCATGACAAGACTCTAACTTTATTTCATTTGAATACAAGAAGCGTAAGAACTAAATTTGATTATCTCAGCGAATATTTGTCGGATAACCATATTGTTGGATTTACAGAAACACATCTAGATAAACATATCGATAATGAATCACTTAATTGGACAGGCTACCATCACCCCGTTCGAAAAGACAGAAACTCCTTTGGTGGAGGAATTATGATATATGTCAAAAATATATTTGCATTCAAGAGACTGCTTAACTTAGAAAATACTTACGATGAAACAATTTGGATAAAGATATTCCTACCAAGAAAACCATTAATTGTTTGTTTAGCTTACAGACCTGAATACAATTCTTTTGAATTCTGGGAAAGATTAGATTCAAGTATCGAAAATGCTTTAGACATTACCAGTTAAATAATCATAATTGGTGATTTGAATGCTGACCTGCTATCTAGTAGAGGTAAACATTTAAGAGACATTATGGTAACAAAAACTTTACATAACATTATAAATGAACCTACAAGGATTACGCAGCATTCTAGTACTCTTCTAGATCCAATAATAATCAGTGAAGATGTCGTTACTATTGATTGTGGAGTCATTGATTTTGAAAGAGCGATTAGTGATCATAAAGGCACTTATGTAACATTGACTACTAAAGTAAACACACAAATGTCATACTCAAGAGAAATAATGTGCTATAAGCAAGGCGACTATACATCCTTAAATGCACTTATTGATGAAACAAACTGGACTGAATTGTTTATGAATTGCAACAATGTAAATGAAGCTTGTGAAATATTTTACAAAAAGCTTAATGTATTCTTAAAAGATTGCATTCCCACAAAGACAGTAACTATAAGACCAAATGACAAACCATGGTTCGACTCTAGTTTAAGGAGAGAATGCAGGAAAAGAGACAGGTTACGAAAAAAAGCAAAAAGAACAAACTCTGTTTCTGATATAGCGAAGTTCAAAAAACAAAGACAAAAGGTTAACAATATGAAATGTTATGCAAAAGAAAACTTTTATGCCAATGTAGACAACTTTCTTCTTGACTCGTATGTCGAAAACAAGAGCTCGTACTGGAAACTTTTACGATATGTAGTAAAGCAATCTGGCTCAGTTACCTGCATACCTCCTCTAAAGTTAAACAACGAACATGAAAGTCCATCTTGTTTCACTGATTACGAAAAAGCTGAACGATTAAATGAGTATTTCCAGTCGATTTCCACATTAAGTGATAATAATAAGTGTCTACCATGTTTTAGAAAACGGACGGGTGCAATTTTTGACACTCTCGTTATAACCAAATTAGAAATTATAGATATCATTAACTGTTTACACGTAAAAAAAGCGTCAGGTCCAGACAAGATAAGTCACCAGCTCCTACAAAACGTGGTACATTCAATTAGTAATGTTTTATGTTTGTTATATAACATGTCTCTACAGGCTGGTGTGTATCCATCAAAATGGAAAGTTGCAAATGTCATGCCTCTTTTCAAGAAGGGAGATCCAACTTTAGCTTCCAACTATAGACCAATATCACTTATAAGTTGTGTTGGTAAAGTGTTTGAAAGAGTTGTTTTTAAGCATTTATTTAATTATTTTCAAACAAACAAACTATTGTACAAATATCAATCTGGTTTCCAACCAGGACATTCCACTGTCCATCAATTAATTGAGATATTTCACAAAGTTTGTGAGTCTTTGGACAAGAAAGAAAACCTATGTTTAATTTTTTGTGATGTATCTAAGGCATTTGATCGTGTTTGGCACAGAGGTTTACTGCATAAGTTAGAAAGTTATGGAATAAGCGGACATTTATTGGGCTGGCTAAGAAGTTACATAACTGATCGGAGTCAAAGCGTATTTGTTAATGAATCTTTCTCAAAGCTGAGGCATCTAAGTGCAGGTGTACCACAGGGATCTGTGCTTGGCCCTTTTTTATTCATTGTATACATAAATGACATAGCAGATGAATTAGATTGTCTAGCGCGCTTGTTTGCTGATGATTCTTCTATTGGTTACTCTTCACCAGATACTAGACTGATTGAAATGAATCTCAATGCCAACCTGAGCAAGCTCAATATATGGGGTAAAAAGTGGTTAATAAAGTATAACCCTGATAAGACAGAAGCTATCATATTCTCGACTAAAGGTGAATTCATTATCCCGAAACTTTATTTTGATGGTTAAAGTTAAAATTGTTGACAAACATAAGCATCTTGGAATAACCCTGGCAAGTAATGGGAAATGGGCGGATCACATTCAAACGATGATACAAAAAGTTTCAAAAATGGTTACCTCAATGCGACTTTTGAAATATTCGTTGGGTAGAGACACTCTCAATAAGATTTATAGCATGTTTATTCGTCCACATCTTGAATACGCTAGTGAAGTTTGGGACGGTTGTACTCTTGAACAGTCAAAAAAACTTGAACAGATTCAGTTACAAGTGGCAAGAATAGTTACTGGTTTACCAAAATACACACCGATTAGATTTCTTTACTATGAAACTGGTTGGGAAATATTACAAGAACGAAGGAGAAAGCGAAAATTGTGTTTGATGTATAAAATCCAAAATTCTATCACACCCCAGTATCTGAACGAATTGCTACCAATAAATGTTGGTTCAAAATCAAGTTATAATCTACGAAGTTCTCAAAATATATCAATACCTATCGCAAGACTTAAACATTCAAAAGAATCATTTTTTCCGTCGACGATCAGTTCTTGGAATAACCTACCAACCACCATTCGAAACCTAGAAAGTATTTCACGATTTAAATCACATATTACAAATAACAATGCCCGTGCGCCCATATACTTTTCATTTGGTAAAAGAAACTTTAATATTATCCATACCAAGTTGCGTTATGCAGTGAGTTGCTTAAACTTTGATTTGTATAAAGTTGGAATAAAATATGACCCCAGCTGTCCATGTGGATATCCTGTTGAGAATTCTTATCACTATTTTTATAAATGCCCAATGTACATTCAACAAAGATTAAACTTAACGTTATCAGTAGAGCGCATATGTACATTCGCAGGTGTACCAGTTAACCTTAAACTTTTGTTGGAAGGAAGTGCTGACCTATCACCTTGTCAAAATAAAAATGTATTTAAGTTAGTACAATCATTCATTAGTGAGACAAAGCGATTCTTGTAATATATCAGTTTTATCTTTTTTGTATTTTCATTTTCAATTACTTATCTGTCTTGATGTTCATGCTCTGTCATCCTTGCAAAACATTGTAACTCATCCATGTACATTCTAAGGAGAAGGTATTCTTAGTTGGAGAACTTGTTCCTCATCCTTTTCATCATGAATAAAATATGTTTAAATCAAATCACAAAGAACTTAATTAAGCACCCCCCCCCCCCCCCCCCCCCCCCACTTTTTCAAACAGACAAAAACTGCTAATAATATACAAAACAAATGTACAGGAAAACAATAAGGATGCTTTGATAGATTGGTCATCTACCAGTGTGGAAACACAAAATTCACACGGTTTACGATTCACTGTCACTCAATAACTTGTTTTACAAAAACTTGGTATTTTTTAGTCAAATTCCAAGTTACTTTAAAATTGACAATGAAAGTCAATATTTTTTGCTGCAATGTGATTATTATCATTCTCTTAAGTGAATTTTTTAGTAAATAACCCCATAGCAAAAGTCAATCGTTAAAGCAGTATGAACCTTCAAATTATCAAATATAGAATTTAAAGAAAACCATCCAAAGTTTAATGTGTAGTTTTCCCCCTGTGACAATAGTTATTAATTTCAGTAGTCTGACAGTTTTTCTCATATTTTCATAATTTTTGCACATTAATAATAATAATTAGGGTATTTATATAGCGCACATATCCACCCGAATGCATGCTCAAGGCGCTCCCTGAATTATTACCCTGGTCTAACCCAAGCTGCCGATTAAGTGCTTGATGGGTCACCTCCAACACAACTTTCACCAGGTACCCATTTCCTGCTGGGTGAACAGAGGCACATTTTGAATAAAGTCTCTTGCCTAAGGCGACACCACAAGTTATTCAACTCGTGCCTCAGTGTGGGGCAGGGAATTACCCTTCAAACTCTTAGTTCATTCAGCAATGAATCGGGTAACCCACCCATCCGGCGAGCCACACCTAGGCTGCGTTCGTTTTGCACAGAGTGTATCGCACGAGCGATGAAATTCCTAATCGAACGACTATAGTGTCACTCTCGTGTGCACTCTAGAGTCACTCAATGTCCCTCCTGCTAAATCGGGGAGGGAGGTCGTGAGAGTAACGGAAGTACGTCAATTGACACCGTGTTTACAACATACCACAGGCATACTTACTTAAATATAAGTCTGTTTTAACACATTAGCAACATGCCAATGTGAGGTTTAAATTTGGTTAAAGGAAAACTATAACATATCTGTGATTTTGGAGACCATGTGTTGTTAAAATTTAATGATAAATTGTTTGTGAAAAATTCAATTTTTCGGCCATGTTGTTTACAGTCAGGCAACCAAGTGCGACACTCAGTAGAGCATACAAGTCGTTCGCTCTTAGTGGCATCCGAGCATGCGCAAGATTACACTCGAGTGGGTCAAAACGAACGCAGCCCAGATGTTGCTGAACTACACTGATAGCGGTCAACTGAGCTATGCACAGGGCCACGTGCGATTTTTAGTACAATTAGATAGTCAATAACAAAGCAATTGTTATATCTGGAGTGGTCAAAACATCAAAATAATGCAAATAGTCAAAAAGCACCCATGTTCATTTTACAAAATAGAGGGGTGCTTCATTAAGTTCTGTGTGTATATAACAATTTTTTAAAACATTAAAAGCTTAAAGATAATATTTTTACAAACTTAATTTAATTTCAAGATGTTCCATCATTTGCTATGTTCACTAATTGAGTGTTTATCAAATGATCATCAAATTTTCAAGTTTTGTATACCCTCATTAGATATTACTAAAAGTCCGAAACATTAAATTAGATACAGACATGTCACAATACGATACGTACCACGATATCGCAGAACAATATGATCCAAAATGATAAATGTCACAATATATTATTTTCACGATATGTGATTGTTTAACCTCTCGCCACTCACAGATGTTGACATTGCTTGACGTCAATGATGTCATGTGATCAAGTGGGCCAATCAGAAAAACGGATATAATTCATTCATATAATAAATTATATCGTCACTGGTCAAGTGGCGGAACTATATTGGATAAATAACCAGTAAAAGTGATAAAAATATATCTGGATATCCACAGGCACAAGTAAAATATCAACTTTACCCTTGTTACCAGATGATTTAAACCTAATATTTGGAAAACTACATTAAGTATTCTATTTATCATATGATTTTTAATGAAATATTTAATACAGATGACTTTAAAACTGGAAAGTTACCCAAATTTGTTCACATTGCTAAAAATAGTTCTGGCACCTTGCCAGTGAAAATATAATATCATTGTTGCCTGATAAACAGTTTATTTCACTGAAAAAAGGTATTTCATTGCTAAACATATAATGAATAATGTTATCATTATTGTTAAACGATGAATTGTTAATAAAGTTATGCTTACCTCCAGTGTGGTTTCTAGGCTGCTGAGGTGAGCCTGTTATTTCTGTAAAAACATAATTTGAAGTTTGAAGTTTTGAACAATTAAGTCGCTTGTATCTCAAAGAGCGAAATATAAAAAAGAAAAACAATTTAAGATAAATAAAACCTACAACAGACAACGTTTGCTTATATAAATTGTTAATACGTTTTTAATGTTTTTAAAAGCATTCTAGCTGAAAATCGTATCGAAAATCTCCACTACACTCATGTACAAACAAACTTTGCACCATGATTTTTTTGATTTTTTTAATATCTAAAAGATTTTAGATGCATGTAATTATCGTATCGTACACATTTTTGCAATAGTTGAACGATTTTTTTGTTAATGGTTGGGGTGTAAAAATCCAAATTTACACCATCATGATACCCATAATGTTTTAAATGTTGTAAACGTGGGAAGCATACTGCTCATTAATTGATTTTCACGTAGAATGTGTCTTAAAGATCTATTAACAATACTGTTTAATCAAAATACATTTCTGAAAAATATCTTTATAAAAAAACTGCTTTTGTAAAAAAACAAAAAAACAAACAACCCTACAGTATACTTTTACTGATAATTAATTAAACTCCTGAACTTGTCAGTATTTGAGTAAGCCGTCAATCTAGCTATGGTCAAAAGTTTCTTTTGTACCTCAGCTACTAGCTACTAAATCCGATCGTTGTCTTCTCAAATCAAAAAGATTCTACATTTTAAAATGTGAATCCCATAACTGTATATGAAGGAATATCCTTATCCGTAAGTCCATTATGTGTCAAAGTGTTATTGTTGCTGTAGTAGGACAGAGAAACATTTAATGATCAATAATAATCAAGAAGGCCAGGATATGTTTAATGAAAATACCATTTTCGCATTCATGGAATTGATAATCTATTGATACACATTCTGATTTGATTAATTAAGCATTACAGTAGGCGGAATTAGAAGTTAAAGTGGCAATGAAAATGACTACAAACTTGATGACACACTGGGGTATGTTACTGAGGAATGTCCTAGTCAGACTGCCTTTGCCACCAAGCAAAATAAACACCAACTAACTAAATATCGAAGAGACATGATGTATCAATGTATGATAAAGCATATTTGCAGTAGTTTAAATACAATAGTTGTGTCTGGTTAAAGTTTTGTTGAAATATACTTGTTTAATGTAAGAAATAGAACTTACACTTTCAAAAGCTTTCCCTTGTTTAAATTGCTATTTATGTGTGAAAAATAGGCACGTTTATTGATTTTCACATATAATACTTTTGCTTTGTTTATGAACATTTGTCTTACACAAAAATAAATTTGCATTTATTGAAGACAAAAACCTACAAAGTATTCTATGAACGATGCTGTAACCCTTGTTTATCGGTTTGAAAATACAACTCCAAAATTCAACTGAAGTGTGTCTATCTATTACCTGTCAGTTTACTTACTCTGTTTACATTCTTGGTCTTGGTTACACAAATCTGTATCACAACAGCTGCTGCAGATATCAGGACTTGTATGGTGTTGATTGCATGGCTGGAAATCATCATTTTAAGAAAAGATTGTGTCAATCTGACATGCTCACGGATATTATAATTATACTATTTTTTCATTTCTGGTGAGTTTATCCTCACAGATGTTGAATTACTGTAACTATCACTAGACATTATGTAAAACCCATAAAACATTAGTAAACTGCTTTTTGCAGGTGAAAATCCTTAAATTTGCTTTTGATTAACATCGCGACAATAAGGAGTGGGGGCGAAGAGCAATCTAAATGTTTTGGACATCCGTTTTAATACAATTTTCCACTAGAGAAACACATTATTCGTGTTTTAATTTTTTTGGGGCATGCACATACAGCTGAACTGTAAAAAACACACTAAATAATTGAGTTTTATCAATTACTTCATGGTTTATGAATTACATATGATATAGCAATGGAACGACAAATGCATAATCATATTTGTAATGACATACACTAAAATCAATAAAACGAAAGTACCAACAACATGTCACTATCAAAATACTAAGTACTTATTGCGCATGTCAAGAAAGAATGCAAATGCAATTGCCAAAATGAGGAACGTCACATTCATAAAAAAAACAGGTATCATTGAGATATAAATAGTGCATTCAACTTGAGCACACGTACCATGAATTTGGGTTTCTAATTGTGCTTGTATCAACTATAGACCTTTAAATGGGTAGTAGCACGTTTTTTGATAATTTTATATTTGAAATATTTCACTGATAATAATGCTAAATGTTTTATGTTGTCAGTGTCAAAAATCACATTACACAAACCAGTCATCCATTGTCAGAGAACAAAGTATGAAGATTTACATAAAATCCATTGGCGGCCATTTTGTGTGTATACCTTTTGTGTAAGTAAAGCAATCGTAAGGCTTAACTTTACGTTATATGTTTGAATTACTGTTTCATTTACTGTATATATATTGTCTTTCAATTGGAACCATTCATTTTCATCTTCCTGACATCACCTTGTAATCCCCCTAAAAACGTGCTACTGCCCCTTTAACCCGTCAACAGAATTCCTCCAACAGACATTTAATTCGATGTACACAGACACTACAGACAGACAGACAGACTATTTTATTTATGTCTCACTCGTAGATACAAGTCATAAAATTATTGTATATAATAATAAATAATAAAGTAAGCTACGACCAGTCGCTCAGCGACTTATGAGAGACAATATATCATTAAAAATACAGAAATAAACGAAAGAGCTAAAAATGTGCACAAAGGTAAGAAGATATTAACACATATAAACAACATGGAAATTCTAAAACATTAACCATATAAAATACTACGACGTTTAGTTAACAGACCAATCAATTCTATGCAGGAAGCCAACATTCATACATGTAGGACTCCATTTACAAATGTAGAATAAGGGTGAATGAATGGATTAGGTCAAGGTGTAGTACGCACAACACAACGGCAGGTTGTCAACACGAAATTTCATACTTGAATGTTTATCTCACCTCTGGTAAAATATCGACATTGACGTCGTTGAAAACAATGAAGGTTACGATAACTTACACGATAACTAGGGACTTACAAGATTTTCCTCACAGTCCATGTTTACTGATATAAGTCCATTCTCCACCGAGTACGCTGTCGTACATTTCTTGGAAAAGAATTTCATTGTTAAAAGTTTTTAATCCATACAAAGCTATTTCTTATTCAAAACTTCTCAATAAATTAGTGGTAGTATCAACTTAGATGCATAAAAGATGGAAGAATTTGAATTGATTAACATGTCAGGAACCCACATGATAATATGTACATTATTTAATCCGTTCTAATTCTTACTCATTAAAAACATTTGTTGAACAGAACATACTGACTTCTGTCTTAATTGATATGTAGCAAGTGTACTTCTCTCTTCTCGACTAAACTAAGGCTCTCAAACAAAATACGAGATCGTTTAAAGGGGCAGTAGCACGTTTTTAGGGGGAATGTAAGGTGATGTCAGGAAAATGAAAATAAATGGTTCCAGTTGAAATACTATGTATTGAAGCTAAATTGAGCAGTAATAATTCAAACATATAACATAAAGTTTAGCCATGCGATTAATTTTTCCTACACAAAATGAATTAAAGGTGTTCACACAAAAATGGCCGCCAATGAATTTAGTGTTAATCTTCATACTTTGTCCTCTGACTATGGATTATTGGCTTGTGTAATGAGATTTTTAACACTGTCAATATAGTACATTTAGCATTAACTTACAATTATCAGTGAAATATTTGAAATATAAAATTATCAAAAAACGTGCTACTGCCCCTTTAAGAAACGAATGATACTTTTCTAGAATTGACCATAAATATATATATATGTAAACAGTTCAAGAAAAAGGAGAACAACATTTCAGATAGGTTTGGTTGACAAAATTGATGAATGAGAAAAGTTCAACTGCATTCATGTGACAATAGACTTATAAGTGAAACTGGCTTCTTCATCCATTTAACAGCTTAAGTTTTAAATAAATCTTTGCTTGTTGCCTGGCATCCAACAATTAATGCCCATTATCATAAACATATTTTTTACTATAATGTCTACATTTTGTAATTCCTGTATTCAGTCAATTGGACGAGTAAATTTGGTTTCCGTTAACAACTTTTTCATTTTCCATGAAAACAAGTATTCGTCATATAATTGCTATTTTCGGATTTAATATGTGAGATGTTATATCATGAATTATTCCATTTACATTTTTATCATAGCAAAACAATACCTGATGAAAATCATGGAGTGATTCATTTAATCTTACCGATGCGGGGTTAGCATGTTACTATGTTGTAACATAACTGTCTTTTGCCTGTTGAGTCAACTGGGATATCAGAACATTGGTAGCATTGTCTTGGTGTGGCTCTCATGGTAGCTGCAAAGTAAAAACACATAATTTAAATTACTAAATTGTAATCATTCTATTTTTTTCTTGAAAATTAGCTTCACAATAATCAATATAAATATATAAAGCTGCAAAGAAAAAAACCACATAATTTAATTTAATGACTACTGATTTGAAATCTATTTTTGTCTTGAGAATTTGTTTTGAAATAATCTATATAAATATTTTTGTCATAGAAATTTCTTGACAAAGAAAGATTTTGTATGCCATATTTAGTCATCTTGTAAACACATTTACTCAAAAAGTAAAAAAGAACAACCAACTTACATTGAGGTGTAGTTGACATAGTTGAATGACTGGTTGTCATAGTGACGGCTGAAATATGTTGATTTGTTTAAATGGGAGAAAGAAAGAAATTTGTATATTGTGGATGCCTAGTATATGGGAAACTATTTTTTCTCCCAAATTACCATAGTGATATACCGTCATGATTGTGTTTTGATTTAGGTTTAGTTAATCGCAGAATTTGAAGAAAACTATTAACTGACCTCCACAAGGTAACAATGACACCATAAAAACCTAATTTAACAATCCTGGTCAGTTCATTCTGTCTGAAATTGGAATCAGATCCAAGAACCGATAGCCTTGACAAGTGGACAGTAATGTAAAAGACAAAGTTTGGATCAGCAATATACATTGGAAACAGTGTGATAAGTAATAACTTATTCAATATATTTTTACATCAATTAGGCCTACTGTACGGCAGTGTGCCCCGACAATATAAACAAATATAGGAGAACACTTTGAAACCACTATACTTTTCTTAAATGCTTCTCATCTAAACATTTTACAAAGTAAAATATTATGACATTAAGTGAAATCTTTCCATTTCTAATATAAAACAAATCCATTTTTTATGACAAAAACATTCATGATCAGTGTAACAATCTGAATGTAGAAATCGAACTGCATAACTTCATTAGTAAGAATATCAATAGACGGTATGCAAAGCCAACCAATTAAATTATTTGTAACCCTGGTTCATGAACTACCATCACGTTAAAACATGAACTAGATCTACTTTAGAGAACATCTCCTTACTGTTAAATAAACTCTCAGATGATATTATAAATACCCTCGATGAAATGAGTGTGACACAGTACGTACGGTATCGACAGTCGACTTCTCTGTTACAGAAGTCCCAGTTACAGCAGATATCACACACGTCATGGTCTGTACCCACAGTGCTCGTGCACGGCTAGAGAGCAAATATGACTGAACATCATTTGCAGTAACATCAAATTGGGGTAAACAAACAGAATAAGTGTTGAGACTTATGATTTTTAAACATTTAAAAATGGGCAGTTAAAATGGGGGAGGATTGGGAGAAGCTTCGCCAGTAAGGAAATTGGGTTCAGCTTTTTTTCAGACGATCTTGTTAAAGTTTCTCTCAAGTTCCAACACTTACAAAAGTATTTTGAATGGGAAATATTGTGTGTGATATATGTTTTGCGGGCTCTACAGCGGAAAGTGTTTGACCGAATAAATCTATGCAATGAAGTTCAAATTGGTTATCGTGTGACATGTTTTTGTTTCGTCTTTCAAAGATTTCAAATATGCTTACAAGGTTTTCCTGACAGTCAATATCCACTGTAAGAATGCCACTCTCGTTTCGCAGAACCTGGGAACATTGCTGAAAGGAAAACCATGATGAGTTAAGTCAACTTACAATCAAGAGTAAAAAGATACACCAGGAAAGTGTGATTGTTGAAAATAAGGCATAATTGTAGCAACAATATTAACAACATATGATAAATCTACCATCAATCTATATTCTGTTAACAACATTTAAAAATGGGATAACAATGATAAGATCAGCACTTGTCTCAAGTACGCGGTTTCTCTTTAAAGGGGCAGTAGCATGTTTTTTTTTGCTTTTGAGGGAGTTTAAGGTGACGTCAGGAAAATGAAAATAGATTCTTCCAATTGAAAGACAATGAATTAAAACTAAATGAATGAATATAATGTAAAGTTCAGCCATGCGATTACTTTTCTTACACGAAATGAATTAAAAGGTGTTCACACAAAAATGGCAGCCAATAAACTTTATATGAAACCTCATAATTTGTGCTTTGACTATGAATGATTGGTTTGCAAAATGACATTTTGACACTATCAAAATACTAAATTTAGCATTACCGTACAATTATCAGTGAAAAATTGATAATATGAAATTTTCAAAAAACGTACTACTGTCCCTTTAAACTCTTTCATACATACATGATATTTATGATTTAGTCATCGTAATTCATAAAGGCATTAAATTAACAGATATAATGTGAATCTACATTCGTCAACCAGCTAACTACTTATTAATAACTCACTGATGTACTGGTGGCACACTCCACCATCTTATAGCACCGCCCAAGCTCATCAAAGGGTTGATCATAACACTGGAAGCACTGACGTTTGTTGGATCCTTCGATATCACATAATATAAGAATAATCAACGAGTTGCGAGGAATTACGGATTATCTGTCCTGAGTTAATTATTGCGATAAACTCCGAGCTTCAGCGAGGAGTTTGACACAATAATTAACGAGGGACAGATAATCCGTAATTTCGAGCACCGAGTTGGTTATTCTTTTTCTTACCCAAGTTCATTTTAATGCATAAAACGGGAGGAAAAAGAGTAACATTAAAAACTACGCGCGGCCGGTAAAGTACAAATTGTACTCATACGCCATTCATAATGTTGCTCACTACTTCACGATGGGCGGCTCGAAGTAGTTCGCAAAATACGCTCTAATTATAAATAGTTAATAATTTTTATGTCACATTTTATCACAAACATATTGTCTCATATGACAAAAAAATCTATTTATTGACTGCGCACAACCAGAGAGAAAAGGTTAGACGTCGTTAGCTTTCGTTACGTTTGACAAGCCTAGCAAGAAATGTTATGACGTCACTGTTTGACGTCATGTTTAATGACGTCATAGAGCTATGACGTAACGACAGTTCGCCTGGCGACTCTCTTACACAGCGCCGCCTCGAAGATTTGAAATAGTATTTACAGCAAAAAAACCCATCAAAAGCTCTTGACTCCCCTTTAAAAATGTTGTAGTAATGTGTGACTTTCGCAACTTGGGTATAAGATTTGTCATTTATATCTCTCGACCGAAATATAAGACCAAAGAGAATCATGAATGGGGTGTAAAAAAGTTCCGTCAACCAATCAAAATGCGAGTTATTTTTAGAAAAACTGTAATTCCCATGACCATTATGCAAACTTTAATACCCGGAATAATCATGCCCACTTGGGTAAGAAAACATCAATCAGCAGTGAGAATCTTTCCAATTACAGCATTGGTCTTGGGTAACAACGCTAAATAAGATATTATTTTTATGAATTTCTTGAAATGCATTTCTGAAGTTGAAACAATCTGGAATGACAGACACTTTTATTGATGTACAACTTTTGTATTCTTATGTCGTAAACTATTCAAACTCTGTATAAACTATCGTTTTCACCAACCTTTTGAACTGTGTAATATCCTTCTTTTGTATTCTATTGTATGATCTCTATTATAACTGTTTTTAAAGAGACACAGAGTATGTTGATAGGATCACATATGTCAAATTTTGAAATCGACGTTATTACATCGGGAACCACTAACTGTTACTGAAAATAACAAGTTTAAGGTCGATCAGTACATTAGAGCGAAATACGGCCATTCAAAGTCGGAATTTCGATCGAAAACCGGACAATGTGGTCCGAGTGGCGCGCGCAAATTCGCCAAACGTAATTTTGAAACCTTGTCATAAGCTGACAGGAAGATATATTCGATTCGATAGTGTTTATTAGGTATTGTAACGAATGGGTAGAATAATTGGATGCATAATTTCGAATATTAAACGTATTTGAGATGTTTTCTTTATTTTTCCATAATATCAAGTATTTTAGATATATTATGCATAAATGGATATATTTGCAAGTCCAGCATATTAGATATTTTGTAGCTTATCAAAACCAAATAAATTTTTAAGAAAGATACGCTGTGTCCCTTTAAAGTTATTTTGGTTAAGAGCCATATTTTCATCAGATTCAAAGCTTGGAATAGAAAGGCCATCACTCAGCTAAGAACTTCAATATATCTTCAAATGATAGAAATAGGAGGATATAACAACATTCCAAACGAAGACCGACTACGTAATTATTGTAATTTCATAACTGAGATTCAAATTCTGGAATGAATACCTCCTTTTTCTAAGGAGATGTATCAACTTGAAGGTATGAAATGTCTACCTACCAATAGATAGAGACGCTTCGTAGGACTTCACTGAAACGTAACAGAACGTATACATTGTACGTAATTCAACTCAGGGTACTTCATTTTTACAAAAATCAACAAACAAATCTGAAAATGTATGATTTAATAAATGTATGACCTGAATATTCATATGTGCAATGCAATGTTATTGTGTAAGCTGATGGTGCTTCTGGTATTGAGGCGATACTAAGGAATATGGTTATGTTAGTCCCTTGATCTTAGGTGAATATAATTGATCGAGTGTGAAGGTAAGCCCTTGAGGTACGGACTAAGCACTTGAAGATTAAAAAAACAATTTGAATAGAAAATCGACAGGATTATTCACCCTTGTCTGTGCACAATTTAGAATTACAGTAGTCCTGTTCACAGCATGAAGAGCAGATCCTGTGTCCAGACCGCGTAGGGAAACTGTTAGTTGTACAAGCCTGTAGAGGAAATGTTAAAGGGGATTGTAGTTAAGTTGTACAAGTGTCCATATATAAAGTTGAAGGCGTGAAAGTTAATGTTTTCAAATTTAACACAAAACATATTCATACCAAGAAGTGAGCTCCCAGATTATTATCAATAATGTAATAATGTAAGAATTTCTCTCTTTTATACAAATCTCTTTAAACATCTTCCCATATTTTTTAATTCTCTTATCAGTATGTAGGTCATATCCCATATTGGTATTTTTGATACAATTTGCGGCTGTGATTTTATATCAGAAAGAAGCACTCTTAAATAGAGCAATTTGTCTTTTTCCAGTCAAAGCATCATAAAAAGAATTTTTAAAATTATTTTTGTAATTGATCTATTTTCATTTTACAACCTTTTCAGCGACTAAATAGAAAACAAAAACGGCATCAAACCCGTTAGTATTATACATTTTTGAGAAAATGGCAAAGTGAGGAACGTTTATAGAGGAACAACCACCATAGTATTTTAGTCCATTTGTTCCGCTACTTATCACCTCCATCGAGCAGTGCTGGAGCGAAGAGTACAAGTTCATATCACAAGGAATCGACATGTCAATTTCGTTTCAGAATTAAGTTTTCTCTTAACTCAAAATAGCTATTGACTTTGCAAAAAAGTTAGCTAGCTTAATGTCACCGATGTATATAGATATCTAAGTAACTGCTGCATTAATTATTTATATATATAGTTCTTGATTTAAAATAGTATGGCTACAAAGCTACATGTAATTATCATCCAAGTATAAAGAAAACTAATTGACTACTGTATGAATCATTTACATATTTTTCAAATCAGAGTAAAGGATGTTTATTGCGCACTGAACTCATCACAGACAGATTGTATCGACCATGATAATGAAATTGTAAATGATCCACAGCAATATAATTTTTTGAATAAATTGAGATACTAAAGTGGATAACAATGTAGTCGTTGGGACAATTGTTGTACCTGTTCTGCTGAACAAAAGATTGTCGTTGTACAGCCCTGCATTGACGACGCTCCATCACATGATAAACACATTGTATGATGAACTGTGATAATAGAAAATATTTAAAGCGTCTGTAAAATCGTTATCTTGATAATTGTAAAACATCCCACAGGCTATGACGGCTTGACATATTTGGAAAAGATATTTAAACAATTTACTTTTCCATTTCTCATTATTTTTTTTATTTCATACATTTTTTTTAAAAAATGAAATGAGAAGAATTGACATGTTAGAATCGACCTACTTGTAGTAATTGATGGATCTTGGGTAGTGAAAGGAGTAACAGAGCCTGGAACAGTTTCGGTGAGAATAATGAACAAAATCAATGACAACTCTAATCATCGACTGACAACATCAAAGGTTACATCAATTGCATAAGTAAAACATTATTTGAAACGGAAATTGTCAAAATCGAAAACATTTAATGATTTTGGCTCTATAGTCTGTGAAACATAATTCATATGTAACGAGGGAAACTACAGTTGTCTAAATACGCATTTGCTTATAATATCTAAAATGTAGATAAAAGTAAATCAATTGAAAATATAGCTACTGTCATCCTGCTTCATTATCCTATTGATCTCCGCGTTGGGCTTCAACACATACCCTTATATCCATCGGACCAAAAGACTTGTTTCGCCCTATGTATATGTAGCCAGAAAATGAAATAATGTATATTTAGTATAGTCATTTAAGTTAACCGATGGAATGTTTTTATATATCCGAAAGGCCGCGCTGCCGTCGCCTCTTTTTAGCTTCTAACCAGCCTTCTGTATGATTGCACCGAGAGACGTCGCTAGATGATAGTGTATGGAGCTACACACAGTTTGGCTGAAAAATATACCGGCAACAAATAGTGTTGCCAACGTCAGCGATGCGAGGATTTTGGTCTCTTGGATATCAGGGTATGTGTAGGAGCCCTACGTGGAGCATATATATATATATATATATAAATGTAGTATACAAGTCGATGTTTTCTACATCTGGCTGTAACTCCTACAAGGCCAAACAACACAAAACCACTTTGGTTTGTGCTATTTGTCTATATATATATATATATATATATATATTAAAATATTGAGTAGGTTGAAATGTCTTCGAGAGAAACGATTAAATAATACTTACTAGTATTGCCTGTCGTTGAACAAAGAGGGCGATTACACTCCTCCGTGTCACAGCAGAATCTGCAAGTTTTAACATCCCCTATTGGTTGTCTGTTTACGACGTTCAGAACGGGACACGTCTGAATATAAACATATATTTATATATATATATATATATGATGAATAAAATACTTCAGACGACACTTGCTGTAGGTATCATCTTAATGATGACTGGATGCGTCGCACTTCGACTTGTTAACAAGTCTTTTCAACAGTGTGGAGTTCTCACAACATGGCAAATATATATAGGTAGACATGCATAGCGCTGTAACAATGTACAATAGACGATATATATATATATCAGAAGAGGGAATATCCCATCAGTCAAATGGTTTATCAAATCCAAAAGATATATCAACACTTGTTGACTGACCCACTGACCAAGTTTCACTAAGCAAGTTCTGATAGCTTTTGGATGCTTCGGAAATGGAATTAAATGTTTTGTTAGATGACTGATACACATTAAAAATTTAATTTAATTTTCATTTCAATGTTATGTTATTATTCATATAGATTTCACCAAAAACTTCTAATAGTGTTGATTTATTAATTGATACAAATGCTGGCACAAGACATCGACTCCCTGGTATAAAGTATACTAAAGGTCACATTCAAACACCGATATTTGTTTAAAATATAAAATTGGAAAGTTATTACTTACAGAAGATGTCGCACAGCCCGCGTAAAGTCGGCGAACATTTCCAATGGTAACTGTCTCCTCAAAATGGCATATGTGGACGTTCTCCTATAGAAGAACACGATACTATGATATAACGTTACATACTTTTTGACCCTAAAAGGCAGCAATATAAGGTATGATATGACCTCGTTGATATAACCGTATGAAATTGACATCACATTTCGTTTCTATATGACGACGACGGGTAACAATATTTAGGATAGGAGGAGATTGTGTTTTTACATGACTTCGGTACAAATATAACCTTTTTGAGTTAATCTTGTTCCATGTGTATCACGCTTACACTCGTGCGATAAAATTATCTGCATGTCTCGCTCAGAAGATCAATATCACGCAAGTATGTCATAAACATTTCATGCATGGTAGTTCGCGACGAAAAATAAACGCATTACAATTTCCATTAAAAGATAAAAAAATATCTTCAAAAAACACCTTTTAAGCAAACTGTGGGTTTGAAAAGGTTAATAAAAAAACAAAGCTTTCAAATGTCTGGACCTATTCCTTATTTATCAAAGAAACTTCTTAATGCAACAGTGAAAAGCTATGCAAAACTATCTATTATCTCCCATATCCTATCTCCCAAACACGTAACACACATATATGTATGATTTTTGCAATGCAAAAAATAAATGTCAATGCCATGGCATTTTAATGCGTAATTTATTCTTAAATTTACAAATTAATCAAATCAATCACTTGTTTGCCTTACATTGTGAACTGGAGAACAGTTCTGTACAGAACAAGTTTCAAACGAGTAGTCTCCCTTGCAGCGATAGCAACGGAATGCATTGTCACAAGCAATTTCTGCAACGAATAATTTCATCATTTTAGATTGGAAATCTAAATCTAAAATCTAACATCTATATAGGTTTTACTAAATGTAAATGAGATTATACTATTTTGTAAATGTCATCCATAAACTTAATCTTGTTTAATCAATTATTAATGTTATATTCCAAATTTCAGTAACAATATTCTTGATTCAAAATATTTATGTGTGCCTTAATACTTTTCGACAAAATTATTGTTGTGTTCAAACAGTCACAAACAAACAATAAGTCTTGTCAATAATGTGATAATACAAAAAGTTGTGGGTTGTGGTGGAGTTTTAAATATTTCTTGTATACATTTCTGATTTCCCGTAAAAGAATGTATCAGTCACCATTTTTGTCCTTTTGATAATCATTATACAACCTATAGCCATGTACTTACCAAGAACATTGACCCAAAGCGTCACCGTAATCAGAACTGCAACGTTGAGAAAAAAAATATATTAAATAACAGCATTTCGTTCAAATGAAAGTATTTTGTACAATAAGTAATTATCAGAATCATTACTGTTTCATATAAAACATTACAATGTAGCAATTATTCCAAAGTGCACGTGTTTGTTTACTTTATGTATTTCTAATCACTTTGACCCCCAAAAACTTTGACTTTCACTCGAATGAGTCTTCTTTGCCCTACCTTTTGTGAAGAACATACTTTTTGGCAACCAAATTTGACCTCGTTGTCTGTATCTACATTTGGATCTTTTTATCAGCCAAGTCTTATCTATATGTAGCATTTTTAGAATCATTTTTGCACTTTGCTAAGCGTTCACTTTTTTGGACATTTTGAAATGGAAACTATCCCGATATGCACTAAGTTCAACTTATGTCAAAGAAAACAATATAAATGCAGATAAACAAATTAGCAAAGTGGTCTAATCACATGCAAAAGTTTGCAAAAAATGTCAAATAGATTAAGGAAATGGTTCGAAATAACGCCCCTACCCTCTATATATATATCCACGCTAAGTTCAAATTGATTCCATTGAAACCAGAAAACAATCAGAATAACCATATGCAATATGCACTACTCAACCATGGCTTTGGTGTTAAGGCTAAGGAAAAAAACATTTTCGAATAGCAAAATAAAGGAATATCGGAATCATTGAATAAGCAATAAGAGGCCGAGGTAACATATCTCGACAAACTTGACATAGTTTTTTGTCCAAGATAGTCAAATTGCTCTTATTGTTTCGTAAAGTTACAGCCAGATAAAAATCGACCGTGTTTCGGGACATGAACGTTTCGTCATTTTAAAGGTAACGGGATCGTAAGTTTTCTTTCTGAGAGCTAACCCTCAACAATGTCTCAAATGCAGGCCTACAAGTCGCTAATGATGCAACCAGTAAATGCAAACTACACCAGTCATCAGCGATCAAATCACATCGTCGTGTTTAAAATCATTTGGCCGCGATCATTTACAACGATTAATACAATGAAGTTACCTGCCCATAGCTACTGATACCAAAACCTTTTGCTGGAATCATTGTGAATGGCTAGCTAGATGAGATTTAGTCAGAAACATGCTATAAAGGTGGGTGCGGTAAGACTGTTACGGAGAAGAAAGTCCGAAGGGATTGAGTTCGAACCCCGATATAGTCAATAGTTTATCAATTTTATTCCTTTGATCAGATTCTCAAAACTTTCAAGACTTTGTTTAAAGACGTCCGTAGTGTGTTAATCAAACTTTGACTTGCCTTATTTTTTTCCATATATTGACATATTTGAAAGAGACAGAAGTCAGATATTGCATAGTGGGTTAGCAAGGCATTCGTCGCAAAGTATCGTTCGTCCATTTGGGCAGTGTGTGAATTGTTCAGGGGAAACTTGTCATAAAATGCACGATCTGGATATCACATTTCAGCATACTGCGTCTCTCACAGTAGGTCTTATTGGGGTGTTCATTGCCAGTAAGGATATACGTGATAAACCTCTTGTTGGTTCAAATCGATATGAACAAGACCTTGCCTGCAAATGGCTGTTTTGGCTTGGGCTCTCCGTTCGTGTACTTCCGGGTTCATTACATCGATATAGACTTTAGTTTTGTTCTTGCGAAAAAGTTAACCTGGTTTTCGTGGAACATCTCTTAAAGTGCATTTGACCGGTTCGGGCTGTTTGAAATGGTATGAGCAATCTGGGATAACATCGTACATAATTATCAAAATGATTTTCTAACGTACCCTGCACTTGTTTTGACATCCTGGGTGTTGTATTGTCATAAACCGTGTTTGTTAAGTATCTTGGCACTTACATTATTTTCATATTCGCCGCGTGCATGTGCACCCAACGATTGGGGTGCATCGAATAAGAAACAACTAGAGATGCCGAGAGGCATGTTACCTTTAACTTAATGAGAGAGCAAAGAAATATTATTTTCAAGTCTGTTGAACCCAAAACACCACACAGAGGTTATTTGCATACAAATCATTCAAACAAGCAGTTACCAGAGATTTCCGACCACAGTCAACTGGTAATATCGCTGTTACTTATTGTCATTGATCGACATTTGCAGCTATTAAGGTAAGGTTTGTTCACTTACCTCGGCATCCTAGTGGAAATATTCTTAATTCAATTGACCAGGGGGCAACTTTTAAAAATATATTTTCTTTTTTGCTACAAAATTCCGAAAAGTTCCCGAACTGTAAGTTTAATGCCTTGCCGTATACCCTTGAGTTTTCTGTGCTGGTAATAGCGCCCCTACCTGCGATAGTTAGCAACCTCCAGTTACTTTCTGATTGGATTCCTCAGGGAAAGCTACAGAGCAAGAACAGAAAACCAAAGGGTATGCAGCAAGGCGTAAAACTGACAATCTGAAACAGGTGTTTTACACTTTGTGTGGGATGATTCTCAGAAGGTTGATATCAAACTTATGAAAATCATAATGAAAAAAATATGGCCTTTTTTGTCTATTTCATCAAGAGAATATTGAAGATTTTGGACACAAGGCCAGACGATCATAACATTATTATAAGTTAAAGGGTTGTTTTTGTGTACATGGGCATTTGGCGATCGTTTGTTAGTTCTGCTAAAGCTATTTAACTAATTTTTGTCCACACTAAATCCTAAATCTGCTGACAAGCTAAGGTAAGCAATTGTTCATAAATTAACACTATTTTTCGTTACATTTAAACTCTTTCATTTGGGTTAACACTCCATTGAAATGCATCTCAAACTGTGAACATTTTTAGTAAAAGATGTTCCCCGAGTAAAACATTGTGGTCTTATGAATATGTCGTTTAATACATTATTGTATAGAAAAGGTTTTCGAATTCCAATCCTTGAAGGGATTCGGTAATTCTAATATCATGTGAGGTTTTTGTACGACTTGTTCCCTTGTAGCATCGAGTGACACTTTCAGTATGCAAGCTTTTTTGCTTTAATTTCTCAATACGCCACGTCAAAGCCAAAATCACCACACCTCAACCTCTAGATAAGTCAGAAAAATCCTTATCAACAAAAATACTGTGCGGTGTTCTACGACGTCTCTTGTTTACAATGTAATTACACTGATAATACAAGTCTATCTGTGCCACTGAAATAGGCCAAACGTTTTTTACGCTGTGAAATGTTGATCTACATAGGTAATTTCTTTGTTTTTCATTGACAGTACAAATGAATAATTCAGATACTTAAGAAACTTTGATAAATACATATATGTCAAGCTAATTGCTAGTATTTATTTCAGGTTGCCTAATTGTCTTAATTGGCGGTTTTGCTGGTAAGCATTATTAATCATTCATTAAAATTTATAGATAACAACTCTCTGACTGTGTACATATAATTCTTATCTCTCTTATTCTAAATGCTTCTATTTGTATATATGTCTTGTTAAAATGTATATATTGTGTATATGTGACGACTTGTCTTAACCCAAATGTAATGAATGAAATTTAACGAATTAAAAAAATCAGTCTTATTGAATTTTCCTGAGGAATACAATTTCAAAATATTAACTCTAAAGAGAATCAACTTGTTTTGTTGTGTATTCCTCTCCACTAGGTCATACAGCAGCTCCGTAGGTGGCATGTTCTGACCTAAGCTCAGCTAACCAATCAAAAGTTGTCTTTTGGTAGCTGTAGCTAGGGGCAGGTAACTCCTGAAAATCATGCTTTCAACATGATCAACGTATGTGCCCTTTTAATGGCGATGATGTGATTGGTCCGCTGACGACTAGGTTTAACCACTGGTAAACTGATAAAATACCCCGCTACCTACGGGGCTGCGGTCGGACCAAGTGTGTTGAACTTCGTATCTCGATGAGGTATTTATTTTGAAATTTCCATTCTTTGAAGATATGTAAATTTTATGTTTCTTTTTTAATTTTGCATTGATACTTTGTCCACAGCTACACAACGCGACACCCTTCTCACGTGTTATGTTTGCCAGGGAGTCAATTCATTCAGGCAGTGTAAGCAATTCACGTGCCCAGCCGCAGTAAAAGTAAGAAACAGTTTAGTCTTCATAAGAGTTCATCTCACAGTCTTTCTTGTCAAATTTTTCTAAAGAAACCCTTTAACCAATAATTGTATAAAATTTTGCAATTCAGTTTTATCCCTTATGTAGAAACTGTCAATCTTTATGATAAACATTTAACTGCCATTATATACAGCTCCGTACCTCTAATGAACTAAACATTATTAAATGCAGTTTTCACAATGATATTCGTATGAAATAAACCTGACTTACAAGTTTTGCACTATGATACACAGTTAAGGAGGTTGGATAGAAAATATAAAGGTATTAAGAAATAGCTAAATTTGGTCTCATTTTGTAGAGAATACGTCAAATTATGTCATAAAAATAGTACTTGTACAAGAAGAGCCCTGCCAATGAAAATATAATAATTTAAAAACTCTTTTAAAGTTAACTTTTGAATATAATTGTTAGTTTCATGTTTTCTTATCAAGGCATTGCAGAATAGAAATAAACAATTGCAGAAAAAAAGAGCTTGAAGGCAACATGAAGTCAATCAGTACAAATTAACTTTTTTTTTAAATGACCATTTTTGTAAAATATTCATTCTTTAAAAAATGAATTTCCCGTATTAAGATTTTTTGAAAATTATATATTTTACAGTTAATGCCCCCTTGAATAAGTAAAGAAAAAAACCTAAATAAATTTCGATGATTTGCAAAGTTTAATATTTTGCTTCAATTGCAGCATTGCTATTACGAAGAAAGACTGAGCATAGGAGTACCACTTCGGATTTATGCTGGTTGTGCCATAGATCTTGTGTGGAGACACGTGAGCACTTGTATATACACTTCAAACATATCAAAATTATGTGTGATAATCGCGTTTAAGTAGTTAAGGTCGATGATAAATAGCTTAACATATTCATCGAATGCACGAAAACATGAATCAAAGTCAGCATTTGGTGAATACCAACGGTTGTCACAAAAAGTTCCTTACTTACTGAAAACGCTTGGCTTCTTGTGAGAGCATTGTTTTTCATTTAAATTTGAAGAAGAGCTCTAAATATATCTAGAAAACCCTCATGTGATAAAAGGAATGAAAGAAATCAGGAAACAATGCAATGTTGTTGCAATAAAACCCTCATGTGATAAAAGGAATGGAAAAATCAGGAAACAATGCAATGTTGTTGCAATAAAACCCTCATGTGATAAAAGGAATGGAAAAATCAGGAAACAATGCAATGTTGTTGCAATAAAACCCTCATGTGATAAAAGGAATGGAAAAATCAGGAAACAATGCAATGGTGTTGCAATTAAACCCTTATGTGACTTAAAGAATGGAAGCAACCAAGAAGAAATGCAATGGTGTTGCAATACTTTCTTCCATTGTACATAAAAAGTCTTATTTCTTCTAACCACAAGCAGGTGTTGACCAAGATATAGTTTGAGAAAAGAATATGAAATAACTTATAAAATCAAGGTTGGAAACATCAATAAAACTAACTGAAACAAATTCTTAGACACTATTATAAAATGAAAGATCTAGATATACTATAATAATGTTGCTTTATGTCCATAATTCAAATATTGTAAAAGCATAAAGAGTTTGAATTTATCAATAGCATATAAATTGCCCCCTGATGCATAGAATATATTCTCTTTTTGGTACTCTCGCAACATTATCGTCCTAATCTTGTTTGGCATCATTCAGTTTAGACTGGTATGGTTTTGTGTTAAGGAAACCAAAGCATGGAATACAGTTATTAGAATAGAGATAAACTTTTTTTGTCACGGGAAATACACCCTGTTTAAGACTTGTGCACATGGGAAGGCCGTGCATATATCAAAGAAATCTAAGCATGGAAAATGTGATGGTTAAAGTTCTTAAAATAGAGATAAATTTGTTTTGTTAAGAGAAATACACTGTGTATCAGACCTGTCCAAACGGGAAGGGCGTGCATGTATCACTGGGTCATCAGAGGATCTGTAAGGAGTGTTGTGACACGAACTTGTGTAACGCAGAAACGTGTTCAGTTACAGGTAAGTTTATTCGTTATTTGGAACTAAATAGAGAATACTTATGATGATAATGGTAGTCCACTTATTATGCGTATATATACATTTGCTATGCAGTTACTCAAAGCGTTTCATATTATTACCCTGACGAAAGTGTACTATCAGTGCTGCCGAAGCGCAGAGAATTTTTGTACTCCCGTTATTCAAGGTACCCATTTATACAGCTGAGTGGACTGAGTGCAATGTCGATAAATTGCCTTGCCCAGGGACACAACACAGAAGGAGACCCAGATTAAACCATTTTGTGTCTCCACAGGGATTCGAACCCGGGCCTTTGGCGTGAGAGTCTTACCACTACACCGCTATGCTACTAAACGCTTGAGTGATGTTTCCAGGAAGTAGTTAGTTGGTCTAACAAATGTAGTGTTGAGATACCAAGTTTCTAAGTTTGGAGGAAAAAATTACCACTGCAATAAAAATACACTCAAAGGCAAAAGAAACGATACCATGAAAATACATGATAGGTTAAGCTACGAGTAACATTAACGAATCAAACATGGTAAATTCATGTTTTTTTATTTCTAAGTTATATTGTCAAGGCTTTTTTAAAAAAACCGCCTTTTAAAAATCTTCTTAACTAGACGGGATAGGATAGTGAAAATGTCCCTTTTGTTTTACTTACAGGCAAAATGCGAAAAACAAATTAACTTCTACCAGGGTTATTTATATTGATAACATATTAAATTTATAAAAAAATTATTCCAATTCCAAAGATTATGACAAATAGCACTGAAAAGCTGTTTGGAGACCCTTCATGTATTTAAACAGTCATACAATTATTAGTATCATACATTGATGTTTGAAATTGTGAGTACTTCGTCAAAACTGCTTGTCACAAGGGTTCCTGGTCGCATTTCATTTACAGCAGGATGTTGTTTTGTACTCTTTTGAAAAATTGGTATTGTTTCTTTTGCCCCTGAGTGAATCTTCCCTCTACAGAAGGAACACAACAAGTGTACAATGGTTCGATATCGTTTTGTCAATCATCGCCAATGGCATGATAAAGAAAGAAAGTGTTCAAGTTGTTTTGGACAAATCATCAAATCTTCATGATGCGACGTGATAAATGCCACTCGTGAAAATATCATTTTACCCATTTACTAAATGTGTGATAAATGATATCACACTGAAAACTCTATAGATTGATATAATGAAAAAGCTAGACAATTTTCTATTAAGACACAATCCATCTCTTTCACTGATAACGTTCCCACTGTGGTTTTCAGGGACAACGCTCCCACTGTGGTTATTATTCTTCATGTTGTCATAAAGCCATACTATGAAGAAGCAACAATTCATTTTGGACCAACAAATTCGTCAAATCAATTTGTCACTACTTTTTTCGTCTCGTTGCTGTTCTAACTTGAGTATTGCTCCCTATGAATCGTATAAAATGGACTTTGAAATCAAAACAATCAGTTACATTACACAAAGGTAATCGCTTTGCTAATATATTTTGGCTGGCCTGAGATTGTTCGGAGTACTAGAAGGTGAAGGTCACAGATATGGCCTCCTTAGATGACCCATACGAATCAATACTCAGACCAGAAAGGTAGAATATTCGGTTGATAGATTGTCTCTGCTGTCAATGAGTTTTCCACTTCATTATAGGCGTCCACCATCACCATACCACACCGCAACCGGCTCTTACACAGGGTAGGTTCCAATCTTTTTGTTTTATTTTAGCAATTATTTGAAATTCACAGGATGTATCAAACTTGAAAAGAAGCCATGGAGATAGTGTCGGCGTTTTTTTAAACCACTGGTTGACTTAATACAATCATCAATCAAAAGTTTGTCATAAAAAAGGAATCATGAAATGAAATGTTGATTCGGCCTTACAGTGAATAATTTAACTGATTGAGTTTGTTTCCATGTGAAAAATGATAAATAGCATGAACAATGCTATGTCAAATTAAGTTTATCACTTGTGCTATAAATGAGTACGTTTCTTTTCAGCCCCAACTGGTCCAATATGCTTCTCATGCACAGATGCACAATCGCTTATGGAGTGCAATCAAGTTACGATGTGTCCAATTGGGGAGGTAAGTTTTAGGACAATTTTTTGTACTTCAAATTTGCTGGCACAAAATGCTTGATTTTTAAAATATCTTTGACTACAAACTTTGTTGTCCATTTGGTTAAAGTGATTTCCCTCGACTTAACTAGCCTTTTACGAATTGACTGAGACAGCATTGACATGTTTGTATGTATATCATTACTCATGGAATATCTGTTCACCATTTAAGCAATGTTCTATGGAGATACATGACGCAGGAATAAACAATTTACGTTTCTATGGTGGCTGTGCATCTGTACAGGTAGGTAAATATAACATTTTGCTATATATGTGTATTTACTTTTATCAGTTATGACATTCAGACTATTAAGGGATATAGATACATTCAATTCCACTTTGGTAATTCACTTAAAATAAAATTCAATTTAACTCCTCTTTTGTAATAACTCTTAGCCAACTGGTGTGATTTTCTTTGTCCTTGGTCTGTGCTCAAGGATCCGATTTATTGGTTTATAATTTGAGTGCTAAAAACCCAAGGAATCACGTTAATTTCACTCTTATGTTAATATTCAATGAATTCAATTCAAGTCAATGAAACATTCTGTTTTCTGCAGACCTGTACATCTAACAGTTTCCCTACTCGGTCTGGACACAAGATCTGTTCCTCCTGCTGTGAACAAGACTACTGCAACTCTGAAGTGTGTTCAGACAAGGGTAACATCGTGTCTCAAACTTTTGTTTCTTTACATTTACATATTTCTGAATGATTAAATATGACGATAGATAGTAATATATAATGATGTTATTTCATTCATAAGCATGCTCAAAGCATTCTATCGTTACACTAAGGGAATAGCAATTCCGATGCTGCTGTTATGAGCTTTACTGCAAAGAACAAATAAACTCGCAAAGAACATTTAAACTAGTGTTCAGGCACTCACTTGAACAGATGGGTAGACTAGGTGCAATGATGATCGTTGCACACATGGCACAGATAAAGTTTTGGTGCCTCAACTGGTAATCGTTAACGTCAGAGGCCAGCATCGAATTTCAAAATGTTTGATCACTTAGAAAAAGTGACTTTATCCATAACATGTTTTTCCTATTTTTTTAATATTTGAAATATACTTTTTATCAAACGACGAGATTTAACCATTTATCATTCACTGTTTATCATAACATTTGTTTCTTTGAATATCAAGGGCTGATAATGTATCATCCAATATGTTCCATTAAGTAATGTATCATCCACTATGTTCCATGAAGTGTCATAGTGTGTCTTTATCAAAAAATGAAAGGAATCTACTCTGCTGAAAAGGATTGCATCATTCTGAAAATATACCTTTTATTTTTTTCACCACCACAGATTTATATCTGTTAGAAATATTCCTCTAATTGCATTATGTATTTCAACTTTAATAAAAAAAAATGAAATAATTTAATGAAACTATGTTGTGATTTTTCAGTCAAGTCTTATAGCAAAAGCCTTACCGGAGGTAGGTAAAACTTTGATTTGCAAAACAAACTTCATGTACAAGATATAACAAAAGAGAAGATAGAAAGAGTATATGTACAATTATATAAACTTGCTAATGTTTATTCCCTAAAGAATCAATTTAACAATGTTAACTTTATGCCTAGGAACAAAGAGAAGACAGTGCCTCCAATGCTATGATACAAAGCTGGAGGAGATTGTTCGCTGTTACAACAAAGTGGAATGTGCCCACAGCACCTCGGTATGTTGGAAGGTTCTCTTTAGAATATTGTCAAAAACATGAGAAAACACTGTTGCAGTCATTCTGAAAAATTGAATAACCTTTGTCTATTCATTTGATGTAGAACGTCAAAAGTACTTACATTTCGTATAGAATCGTTAAAATTAATTTGTTATTTTTATATAATACAATTCAACCTCTAAGTAGTTCTATTTCTATAGTTCTGTTCTTATTATTCAAGCAGTGCACCCAGGTTCTACGAAATGAGTCAGGTATACTTACAGTGGATATGGATTGTGAAGAAAACCTGGTAAGTAGCACAAAAACCTTTAGTTATTGAATCAAAACAAACATATGTCTTTGGATTACAATGACGATGATGATGCCGACGTCAGAGACATTGATGTTTGATGATTGCAGACAAATCAGTTTATAATTAAATAAAAACGTTAACAACTCTTTTGTATTGTTGTTATTTAGCTTAACTTACCTATGTTTTAATTTTGTCAGCCATGCACGAGTACTGTGGGTACAGACCATGATGTGTGTGATATCTGCTGTAACTGGGACTTCTGTAACAGAGAAGTCGACTGTCGATACCGTATGTATTGCTTCACACTCATTTTATCAAGGGTATTTATAATATCATCTGACAGTTTATTCAACAGTAAGGAGATATTCTCTAAGGTAGATCGAGTTCATGTTTTAAGGTGAAGGTAGTTCATGAACCAAGGTTAAATATGACTTAATTTGGTTGGCTTTGCATACCGTCTGTTGATTTTCTTACTAATAAAGTTATGCAGTTCGATTTCTACATTCAGATTGTTACACTGAATGCTTTTGTCATAACAAGAATGGATTTATTTTTTATTTGAATTTGAAAGATTTCACTTATAGTAAATAATTTTTACTTTGAACAAGAAATGTTTAGATGTGAAGTGGTTTTAATGTGTTCTCATATAGTTTTTGGATAATGTCGGGACAAACTGTGGTACTGTAAACCTAATTGATGTAAACAAATGAATAACTTATTACTTATCACACTGTTTCCAATAATATATGTATTGATGTACATTGCTGTCCACTTGTCAAGGCTATCGGTTATTGGATCTGACAATGATTGTTAAAATAGGTTTTTACGGTGTTATTGTTACCTTGTTGAGGTCAGGTAACAGTTTTCTTCAAATTCTGCAATTAACCAAACCTAAATCAAAACAAAATTGTGGAGGTATATGACTATGATAATTTGGTCTCCCCCGGGCTTTGGCACTTAATGTTTTTTAAATACAATAATGATTGCAGCTAATTCCCGCTAACTATAAATTGATGTTTTTAATGCCTATTAGTGTTAATGTGATGTTATGTTGTCAAATTGTTCAACAAAATTGTATTTTGAAATTCCATATACTAGGCTACCACAATATACAAGTTTCTTTCTTTCTCCAATATAAACAAAACAACATATTTCAGCCGTAACTATGACAACCAGTCATTCAACTATGTCAATAACTGAGATGACAACTACACCTCAATGTAAGTTGGTTGTTCTTTTTTACTTTTTGAGTAAATATGTTTACAAGATGGCTAAATATGGCTTACAAAATCTCTCTTTGTCATTAAATTTTAATGACAAAAATATTTATTTTTATCATTTTAAAACAAATTCTCAAGAAAATAAATAGATTACAATCAGTAGTCATTAAATAAACAAATCCGGTTTTTTTCTTTGCAGCTATATATATTTATATTGATTATTGTAAAGCTAATTTTCAACAAAAACAAAGATTACAATTTCAATTTAGTAATCATAATTATGTGTTTTTACTTTGCAGCCACCATGAGAGTCAAACCAAGACAATGCTACCAATGTTCTGATATCCCAGTTGACTCAACAGGCAATAGACAGTTATGTTACAACATAGTAACATGCGCTAATCCCGCATCGGTAAGATTGAAAAAATCACTCCATGATTTTCATCAGATATTGTTTGCTATGATAAGAACGTAAATGGAATAATTCATGATAAAACACCTCACATATTAAATC
Organism: Steromphala cineraria; assembly: GCA_916613615.1. Classification (NCBI taxonomy): domain Eukaryota; kingdom Metazoa; phylum Mollusca; class Gastropoda; order Trochida; family Trochidae; genus Steromphala; species Steromphala cineraria. The sequence continues at coordinate 623,402 of OU744736.1, forward strand.
CGAAAATACCAATTATAGACAAATACTTGTTTTCATGGAAAATGAAAAAGTTGTTAACGGAAACCAAATTTACTCGCATTAATTGTTGGATGCCAGGCAACAAGCAAAGATTTATCTAAAACTTATTTTAATTGGTAAAGCTGTTAAATGGATGAAGAAGCCAGTTTCACTTGTATGTCTATTGTCACATGAATGCAGTTGAACTTTTGTCATTCATCAATTTTGTCAACCAAACCTATCTGAAATGTTGTTCTCCATTTTCTTGAGCTGTTTACATATATATACCTTTATGGTCAATTCTAGAAAAGTATCATTCGCTGCTTAAACGATCTCGTATTTTGTTTGAGAGCCTTAGTTTTGCCCATGAATTAAGTCGAGAAAAGTACACTTGCTTCATATCAATTAAGACAGAAGGCAATAGGTTCTGTTTAACAAATGTTTTCAATGAGTAAGAATTAGAACGGATTAAAAAATGTAACATAATATGTGGGTATTCTATTCAAATTCTTCAATCTTTTATGCATCAAAGTTGATAATACCACTATTATATTGAGAAGTTTTGAATAAGAAATAGCTTTTTATGGATTAAAAACTTTCAACAATGAAATGTCTTTTCCAAGAAATGTACGACAGCGTACTCGGTGGAGAATGGACTTATATCAGTAAACATGGACTGTGAGGAAAATCTTGTAAGTCCCTAGGTAATCTATATTTCACAAAAAAAATTCAGCATGATATATATTTGTTCATTTTTATTAAATTGGTATCAGAAGTTCTGAGCCAGAGCATTCACATGAGCTGTAATATAATTATATTAATGTAATAAATTTATACCTACAAATCATATATACAATAAAGATTAACTTTTGTTATCCCATTTAAAGTTTTGTATGTTGGTTAGTTATCCTAACGTTCATGTAATTCATATACGTTCAGTTGTATCAAAACGGATGTCCAAACATTTATATTGCTCTTCTCCCCCAAACATCATTGTCACGATGTTAATCAAATACAAATGTTATGATCTTTAACTGTCAAAGGCAGTTTCATAATGTTTTATGGGTTGTACATAATGTCTGGACGAGGAAATTATAGTTAATTCAACATCTGTGAGGATAAACTTTCATGTTCCAGAAATAAAAAATAAGAAATAAATACAAATATAAGCAGTGAGCATGTCAGATTGACACAAACTTTTTTTTTAAATGATTTTTCCAGCCATGCAATCAACACCACACAAGTCCTGATATCTGCAGCAGCTGTTGTGATACAGATTTGTGTAACCAAGATCAAGAATGTAAACAAAGTAAGTAAACTGACAGACAATAGATAGACACACTTCAGTTGAATTCATCAAATATAAGATTTTCAATTGTAAATATTTATAAAGTTTTTGGTGTTGTATTTTTAAACCGATAAACAAGAGTTACAGCACCGTTCATAGAATACTTTGTAGGTGTTTGTCTTAAATAAATGAAATGTTATGTTTATAAATTGTTCCAAAATTAATTTTGTACAAGACAAATGTTCATATATTGTTCAAGTATTATATGTGAAAATCAATAAAAGTGCAAATTGTTCACACATAGACAACATTTTAAACAAGGGAAAGGTTTTGAAGGTGTAAATTATATTTCTTTCCCCTGCCTACATTAAACAAGGATATTTCAACTAAACTTAAATTGACACATCGTGTCTCTAAGATATTTATTTAATTTAAACAGTCTGTGGTGTGTTCCTTTATATTTTTGCTTAGTGGTAAAGACAGTCTGACGTTCTACTATATGATAGTAAGATAACCCAGTGTGTAATAAAGTGTGTACATATTTGAATTGCCACTTTTGCTTCTAATTCCCCTTACTGTAGTGCTTAATCAATCAAATCAGAATGTGTATCAATAGATTATCAATTCTTTGAATGCGGAAATGGTATTTTCATTAAGCATAGCCTGGTCTTCTTGTTTATTATTGATCATTACATGTCCTCTCTGTCTGACAACAGCGACAGTTACACTTTGACCCATAATTGACGTTTCTAAAAGGCACAAGGATATTCCTTCATACAGGTTGAGATTCACATTTCGAAATGTTGAAACCTTTGAGTAGCTAGTAGCTGAGGTACAAAAGAAACTTTAGACCTTAGTTGGGTTCATCATATGCATGAATTTACAATACAAACAATTCTCACGACTTCCTCAAAACCAGACGTTAAAAATTTCGTTCAAACTTGAGCAAATATGTGTTATTGTGATCATACGATAAATTATTGCATCTGATAACTTTAAAACAATTACAAAATCGAAAAATCGTCCTTTAAAAGTTTCTTTGGAATATCAGTGAAGTAGAGCTTTATGACTAAGAAGAAAATCTAGGGAAATTGAACAGTGTTGGTTGAATACGATATTCAGCTAGGACGCTTTTGAAAGCATTAAGGGAACGCATTAACAATCTAATGTACGCCGACATTGTCTGTTGTAGGTTTTATTGATCAGAAATTGATTTTATATTTCACGTTTTGAGATATAATCGACATCAATTTCTAAACTTCGAACCCTTATTATATGTTTACAGAAAAAACAGGCTCCACTCAGCCTCCCAGAAACCACACTGGAGGTGAGCATAACTCTAGTAACAGTTCATCGTTTAACATTACACCCCTTGGGCGGTTATATCCCTTCTTTTTTCAATTGGTTTTAACTCATAACTACCTTCTTATAGGTGTTTACCCCTTACACCCCTTGAAAATGTTATTGCCTTTATTTTAGTTGAATGTTATATGCCGTGAGCTTCATCCGCGTAGGTTGGTTATCTCATAACCACCTTGGTAGGTTATAAGATTGTAAACAATTGCAAACAATTGGACTTGTAAAATTTGGAATTTTAATCAAACAAGAAAGTTAAGATTTATGAACAACGAAAGTGGGATTCGAACCAGGGACCTCTATGTTGTCAAGCAGCACTCTTACCTGTTGAGCTACTGTGGATCCATGCCAGTTGATGTAAATTTGTGTGTGTCATGTTTGGTTTTTTATTTTCCCCTATAAATATATATTAATATTGCAATAAAATAGTTTTTAATGTAAGGAATCAAGATTTTAGTTCTAAAACCCTTATCAGGGGGTATTGTAAGTAGTCTAAAATAGTATTCTCATCAAGACATATCAAACCCGCAAAATGGATCACTAAAACGTTTTTCAATTATTTGTATGTAAACCAATTTAGTTGAAACACCGTAATAAAATAGTTTTGATTGTAAGAATTCAAGCGTTTAATTCTAAAACCCTAATATGGGGGTAATTTAAGTATTTTTTCTTATCAAGAAATGATTAACCCGCGAATGATATCAGAAAAACTTTGTAAGTAATTGTTTATAAACAAATTAAGTTGAAACCATTGCAGGAGTCTTCCGCGGGAGTGTAAGTCAAATAATGACCCGTTTGCCTCGGGTTATGGAAATAACCTCTGCTCGGGCTACGCCCTCGCGAGGTTATTTTCCATAACCCCTCGGTACCGGGTCATTATTTACTACATATTGATAAAATTGTATATTTCTTTAAAAAGATGACGTAGACGATATCATGAAAGTAATAGAAATAGAAGACGTTTTCTACCTTAAAGAGCATATCCATGCTTGTTTTATCTCTTTTCCTAATCTTTTATAAACATGAAGGAAACCTTCCTTAAACGTCTTATGAAATAAACTATATCTGAACACAAAACTGACATTCTGCTTTCAATGCTTTCCTTGGAATAGTATTGTAACGCCATCCTGTTTATGACACTATATTATGCCGATACTTGATGATGTAAAAACAATTTCTCTTAAGAGATATCGCTTGATCTCATACAAGCGATATCTCCTGTGGAACCGAGTTTTGGATGGTAAAAAATTAATCTCATTTCTAATCATATATCCATAAATGTATATTTAACTCATATCTGTCTCAAATTATCTGAATCTACCAATATCACATATGTGTAATAAGACCTTTATCAAAGACTAGTATACATACTATAGACATGAAATAAAAACGTTATCTCCTCTACGAAAAGGACGAAAGAAATAGTTGTATCTATCTTTTATTTTCCAATACTGATTCCATTAAGTATTCTAAATAAACTAAATAACTGAATTGGAGATTTTATCTCATCTCATCTGTTAGCTGATCTCTACTACCGACTAAATGTCAGATAGTAGTAAAGTTGATAACAGTGGAATTTCAGCCTAACTGTCCTATCTCAGACAAAAACGAATTTCCATTCTAGCATCAAATTCATTTTAGCCAATAATACGTAGCGGTACACAATTTTACCATTTTTACAAATATTCCATCAACAGATTGAAACCATCAACTATTATGTATCTCAGCCAACGCTTGGACTATATCCTCCTGGTTTCAGCCAATCAGAGACTTATCTAAAGTTGACAGACTATCGCTATCAGACCTCTACTAATTTGTCTTACTTACTTAACAACTTATCTCTATACAAATCATTTTCCCCTCAGTTCAAACAGACCCAATATTCATTGTAGGTAACTATGCCTCTAGCAGATTTCAGTTTTTTATCCTGACTAGTAAAATGTATTTTGAGATTTATTATCATCTCGACAAATGAATTTTGCAAAACCAACATTAAATGGAATACTTTATTCAACCTTATGATTAATTTTCGGAAACAATTATCAGGTAATAATGACTTTTGGCCTCCTGGCATACGCGTGAGAGACTATACACCTAGAAATAAACACTTTGAAAATACCAACAATGTTCAATTCAGAAATCGCCAGTATTAGTCTCATTACCATTATGAAAATGCTTGCTTTTATGTGTTTATGCCTAATCATGTCTCTTTCACTATTGACTTGGAACGTGCGCGGTATTTTATATGGCACACGATATGTAACTGATGTACTTTCTATACCTGTTGACGTTGTTGCCATACAAGAACACTGGTTATCTCAGGATAACGTTCATTACTTAGATAGCTTTGATGATCGACATGTGATTACATACAACCTGTGTTAGTAACAACAGTTACTCTCGTGGCTCTGATGGGCTGGCGATTCTCTTACATAATAATAGTGCATGGAAAGCTTGTCCAATTAGTGCTAACTCCAACTATGCAATATCTGTTAAACTTGTACAGAGAGGCTACGCTGATGTGTATGTTATCTGCTGTCGTCTTCCATCTTCAAATGTTCTACTTGGTACTTACTGCCAAGCACTAACTGAAGTCATAGACCTTTATGATCAATTCTTAGAGCTAGGAACTACTTTTATTCTGGGAGATATTAATGCTGATGTACGTAAGCAAAATCTTTCAAAGAGAGACAAACTTTTATCTGATTTCCTACGTGAAAGAGACTTACTGCACACTTTGGGATTGTTGAGTGATCCATCTCCAGGCTATACCTGTCGGTCTAAAGACTCATCCCACCATAGATTGATAGACTATATACTAGCCCCATCCTGGATTCGACCACATATCACCAGCTGTACTATCATGGATTCGTGTCCCTATGCAATCTCTGACCACTTGCCTTGCCACATCACAGTGAACATTCCGTCGACAAATAACAACACATGTGGACCAGATCGCGTACTGAAATGGGCAAAGGCGTCTGAAACTGATATAGCTATGTACCAATCTGAGGTTACTAGTCACCTGGAATCACTGACTACCCAGACCTATATTTCCAGTTGTAACGATGTGGATAACTATTGTGAACACATAAGGAAAACCCTTATTAAAGCGGGCATAAAATCCATTCCTAAATCCAAATATAACCCTCACTTAAAGCCCTATTGGAAACGTGATGGACTTAATGATCTACATTACCATATGCGGACTACACGACGTCAATGGCTGGCCGACGGTAAACCAAGAGAAATCTCGTCACAAGTACGCTCTGCCTATAAAGATGACAAAAGGGAATTCAGACGAGTTTTGCGTAAATCAAAACGTTCCGACAAACGGAAAGTGCTACAAGAACTTCAGGTCTCAGCTGAATTAGATGTCAACAATTTTTATAAAACTGTTAGAAAACAAAGAGGCACGAAAACAGATATCACCATTCTGACCTACGGAGGGACTGATGCTACGTCTCCAAGTGATATATGTAAGCTATGGGGCAAATATTACTCTGAGTTAGCCAAACTGTACCAGTCTGACAACTTTGACAACACTTTCCATACCGAGATATGTGACTCTGTGAAACAACTAACCATTGATGATATCGGAAGTGATCCAGATCTTGAGAAAAGCTTTACTCTCTCTGAAGTTAAAGATGCAGTTAAATCTATTAATAAAAGCAAATCTCCAGGCCCTGACAACATTACCAACGAGCATATTATCTATGGAGGCGATTCTCTCATCCCCTTTATCTGCACTCTTTTCAACAGTATGATAAAACTGAAATATGTTCCCTATGACTACAGACTCGGCATGGTGATACCAATCTAAAAAGGAAAAAAGGATAAATCGGACCCGAAAAACTATCGTGGAATTACACTTACATCATGTCTCGGCAAACTATTTGAAAAACTACTTCTTCAACGTATAGAGGTGAAATTGAATAGGAACAATACTTATTTCCCTGATATGCTTCAATTTGGTTTCAGAAAAGAGCATGGGGCTGTTCTAGCAGTGTATACTCTAATTGAAAGCATAAATTATTACCTACAGAGAGATTCAGTGATCTATGCAGCATTCCTTGACAACGAAAAGGCTTTCGATAGAATCTGGCATGATGGACTCTTCTACAAACTGCATCACTTAGGAATACAAGGACATGTTTGGCACTTACTTCATCAGTGCTATACTAACAGTATAGCGTTTGTCTCTTATGGTGGTGAACATTCAGATTTGTATGAAGTGCACCAAGGAGTTGGACAGGGCAGAGTAATCTCAGCATGGTTCTTCCTGGTATTCATTAATGATCTTATAACCTTACTCCGAGAAGCAAACTGTGGTATACAAGTATATGGTATAGATATTCCAACTGTTCTGTTAGCTGATGATACTACGCTCGTCAGTACCTCTCCACGGGGCTTGCAATCCTTACTTGAAGTAGTTCATAAATATGCTTCGAAATGGCGCCTGACATACAATCCATCCAAAAGTACAGTTATCACCTTTTCCAGGAGTAAGGCCAGACAAATTCCATATGATCTAAAGCTTGGATGTTTCCATATTCCGAAATCTACCTCCGTTAACTATGGGGGTGTTCTACTTACAAGTAACCTCTCTTGTAAAGAAGCCGTGGATAAATACTGCCAAAAAGCACGACAAGGCATCAATTCTTTACGATCACTTGGAATGAACAGCAGCGACCTTCACCCTTCTGTCAGTGTCAAGATATGGCTGCGTATGATTTTAACAACAAGTCTATATGGATGTGAATTGTTGCATAAAAGTAGTGGTCAATGTGGTGATTTGCTTGAGGGAACACAAAGGTATTTTGCACGAGCAGTACAAGGGTTAGACAAGCGTTCTCCCTGTGAATCAACAATAGCAAATCTTGGTCTCTGGACCATTTGTGGATATATTGACAAAGCTAAACTTCTATTCCTTGGACGCCTTTGTAGTTTAAAATGTAATAATATTGCAAAGAATATCTTCTGTGCCTCTGTTACACAGCCTGCTTCACCGAGTGCAGTTACAACAAATCTATTGGATGTTGCAAAGAAGTATAACCTGGCCAAATATATTATCTCCTATGTTAACCATGGAATATTTCTACCAAAGGGTAAATGGAGAAAGGTGGTGTTTGAAACTATTCATGGATATGAAGAACAACTATGGATCAACAAGGTTTCCATAAATACTGCTATGTTCCGTTACAGAAAAATTCACTGTAAGCTACGCTATCACATATTTTGGGATATTATATCTCTCTATCCACAACACAGGTCAATATTACAGTTTGGCATTCGAATAGCATCTCGTAATGTTATTTCAAAAGCATGTTCATTGTGTGATAAACATGCGTATGATTATGATTGTCATGTCTTGTTGCACTGTGAGAAACTGCTACAAAGCAGAAATCAGTTTTTCTCTAACCTAATAGATCTTCTAGACGTCGAGACATATGTCAGTTTTGAAATGTTGGATGAGGACGACATGTTGTCGTTTCTATTTGGAGGTGATATTCACCCTATTGAATGTTTGGATGTTCAAACCTGGACTGACATCATCATTGCATTTGCAGTTTTTGTTAACTCAGTCAGACACCCCTTGTTGCTCTGTTATAACTGAAATGACTTCGAATCGAATAACTTGGCTTGCTTTGTAAATCTCCTTTTATTTCTATGATTTTCTTTATTCGTTTATAAATGAATGATTATTGTAAATCTTCGGAATGACATCTGGAGGAAATAAAGAATCTCTCTCTCTCTCTCTCTCTCTCTCTCTCTCTCTCTCTCTCTCTCTCTCTCTCTCTCTCTCTCTCTCTCTCTATGACGGCTTGTTTTCACTTGGAAACGGAGTGATTGTACAGACGTTTGTTTTTATCTTGGGGGGAGGTATATGTGATACAATACCTTTTTTATACAAGTTTTATATCCCTCTTTCAGTTGAGTGTGAGGTGTGTAGTGGAGCTGAATGTGGTGTTGATTCTAGACGAGCAGTTAGTGTCAGATGTAACAACACGACTCCCTACTGTCTCAACACCGTCCTCAACGATGTTAACGGAGACAAACACATCACTAAACGGTAAAAGATATGGAGTTTGTTTAGGTAAAAGCAAAAAAAGTTGGTACAGTCTTGCAAGACACACATTTATTGACTATCTAGATATAAGGTGATGTCTGTAAACAGCATAGCACACCTGTTTATATCAAACCTTTATTCGACATTTTCTTTGCACTATCAATGTCATGATTTTTGTCTGGCGACCAGTTTCCACCTGTCCTGCAGAGTTATTGGTTTTAAGAGTATTCTTGATAGTGGCAAAAAATACTTTTTCAGGTCTGACACATTAGGATTGTAACTGCCAAGCATAAGCGAGCGTACACTACAGATGAATTTATCATGTGCAAGATTTTCAATTACAAATATTTTTAATTTTTGTTGTCGTATGCTCTCGGCAATAAGAAAAAAAGTTAAATCATCGTTCAAAAATGATTTTGAGTGTTTTGAAAAAAATTAAAAAGTGAAAATGTATGTAACGTTAATGTGATATAACACGGATCTTAACAGAAAGAAAGCATATTCTATGGGCAAATTAATAAACGTGCCTATTGTTCCAATATTGCCAACATTTAAATATGGAAGCAGTTATGATGGTGTAAATTCTATTTTTTATTTCTGCCTTTTACAAATTATGTTAATTTTAACATTAACCAGATACTACTTATCCTATTAAAAACAACTGCAAATATATGTTATTGAAACCATGCCATAAGCTAATACTTCCCATTTCTCTGATATGATAAGAAGCGGGATCTACCACAATCTAAATAAATTTAGCTCAATTTTGTTTTCATTCAGTCATACTGTCGCCAAAATAATAACATGAAGTTTGGGGGGATGAAAATAAAATGTACAAACCAATTAAGGCAAACCCCCTCCGCCTGTAAAAATAAGCTGTTCCTAATAAGAGCTTGATATGAATACCTTGTGTTCAACAGATGCGGCAGTGTTTCCGAATGTGAGTCAAAATGGCTACAGAAATCCTCCCTGCTGGATGACTGTTTGAAATTTGACCCCTCCAACATCTACAGTCACTCCTTCGAGTGTACCTACTGCTGTGTGACTCACAACTGTAACAGACTCATCCGTCCTCAAAATAGCACCCTTTACAACCCAGTCTATATACCATAATCAGAGTTGACCAATTGAACTCAGATCTAATAAATAAATATTTTGTAATTTAATGAACGAACAAGTTTCATATGAATTATGTATAGTTATGATTATGTGATGCAGTTATCACATCGAATATAACATAAATTTTCCATAATTGTAAAGACAGCATAATTTTCTAATCAAAACTGTATATCATGAATATCTTGGTGTGCCACAGAAAGAATTCTTTAAACAAAACCAGAATGCACCAACATTTATCAACAATTAAAAATTACAGCAAATGTAAAACACATGTGGAAGTAATTTTTGTTAAACACACGTGGAAGTCCAAATTAATATACACCAAACTGGATCATACAAGAGTAAGATTACACAATGTTTGTATACCAACGTTCATAATTAGACGCATGATATACATGCTTTTATTGACCTTCAGTGGTATTATTCGTTTACAATCGAAGCTTATGTTTATACCATTCATTGCTAGTCATTTAACCAGTACTCGAATTGCACTATGTGAGTCATGTCACTTAAAGCATCAACTGGCGAAGGAAGAACTGCAAGCTTACCAATATATTGATGATGAGGTTCATTTCCCAATGCCTAAACTGTCCTTTAGGTGGACCGTTGTTTTATGACAAGCTTCCTTCACTAATTTTGTAATCTTCCAATTCCATTTCGACTAGGGGTTTTTTTCAAATATTAACTTCTATCTTCTAACAATTAGCTTGATACACATTCTAGGATCAAAGAAACGTTTACGCTTTTCATTGTTCGTGACTTCATCAAATATTGACGTATCATGTTGTATGTACAGGAAGATGGGCCCATGGCCTGTTTACATAAGTAAACATTTTTCAGTAACGATTAATGACAGATCTCTGTGATTATAAAATATTGCATGTAACAAGGGATGTCTTTGCCCTCAGTTATTAATTATTGAGATGAAACAATTTAAACTTGGCCTAGGAATGGCCTACAAACTTTACACGTGACAAGGAATAAACAATAATGGACAAGATTTTTATCTTTCCATTAAGACAATAGGAAAAAAATCACAAGTTAGGTTAGGTTTCCTTTCATAAAATGTTGTGTCCCACATGTCACATGTTTGCTAAAATACATAGACGTAGAGATTATTGAGCGAATGTGTTTACTATAGTAAATATAATATATATGAGGAACAAAATTTATATTATGCGAGCCTTTGGCAAAGGGTGCAACTGCATCTTTAGGTCTGTAATAAATAACATCTTTCCTTTTAAATCATCATGGTAAAAGTATCCACCATCTAATTAACTCTTTTGAGTATATCTTTAAATTGCAGTAAACTCAAAAAAATAAACATTATGTAGGTATTCGATTGTAGAAAATATTCAGTTTGTTTGTTATTTGCCACTGTCAGAAATAATCATCAGTATATGTTATGTAAGATTCAGCAAACAACAGATCTTCAGATTATCACTTTAAAGTTTTAACAGATAGACATGTCGAGCCGAAACAGCACTAATGTAACAAGGCAGTCTAATCAAGATTAAGCCTTGTAGCGCCATTTGACACTACATGTTAATACAATGATAATTGGCTTGAATAAATCGTTATTGAGCCGTCGGATATCTAAGCTGTAAGAATATAAAAAAAAGCTGTACTTAGGCAGATAACCGTCCAATTTTTTTAAAAAGTTGAGCTAATTCAAATTGCAAGCCCATTTTTGTGAATCCCGAAATTGGCCATTGACTGTTTCAGTCCACCTTTGAATGGTTTCAAGCCTTTCAAACAATGTTTGTAAAAATTTATTGATTTAGAGAAGAAGAACAAGGTCCCTTTCCCAATACACGCTAAGTTCAAATTGTACCATGGAAACCAGAAATAAAATATGAACAGCTCGGTTTTGGTGATATGGGCGACGAAAATAACATATCAAAATATCAAAATAAGGGAATGTTGGAATTATTGAATAGATATCGAGGCAAACATATTACATCAATCGAAAAGCCTTGCTGTTGACATCATGTTTTGTCCAAGATCAACAAATATCTCTTTTCAGATTAAAATTGACCGTGTTCAGGGAAAATGAAAGTTTCATCATATTAATGCTAACAAAGAAGTTTTCTATCAGAGAGCTTCCCCTGCACAAGGTCTCAATGCATCCCTACAGCTTGCATGTTGCTGTAACCAGTAAGTGAAGACCGAATCCCATAGTCACTGATATCAAAACCTTTTGGTCGAATCATTGCAAATGGCTAGATAAAATTTTTGTCAAATACGATAAAGGTGGCTTTTGAATTTGAGAAGACCCCCTGGACCCCCCCCCCCCCCCCTGGATCCGCTAGTGAGTATGTTCCTTGAACAATGACTTCATGGTTTGAATGAGATGTCAGATATTGCGTAGGTGAGGAAGGAATGTATAGCTTAACGATCATTCGTCTGTCTTGGCAATTTTTAACCCTCTCCTGACTGCAGGCCGCTGCTGCGGCCGAGACTTCAATTACTAATTGACACGTTATTGAAATTTGACCCTTTGACATACGAACGACAAACGTGTTTGACGAAGTTCCGTAAATGTTGACAAAGTTTAAATTTTTTAATCACAAATCAATAGCCTTTCTCGTGGTGAAATAACTTTAATGAAAAAGTTTTCCGTTATCAAGAAGTGACAAATTAAAAATATTGAATGTATTTTCAATTAGAAAAGTGACGTGCAGGTGCGTGTTTTTCTTACTTACAGCGAATTTACCTATCTTGTTGAATGTGGCAAAGTTCGTTTCAAAATGCTTTTAACATACTCAAGTGTTATATCATTCTGTTCGTTAAATAATATCCTATTACTCTTTTAATTTCCGAAATATAATCTTTCTTCGTCATAAAACTATAGAGAATATAAGATTGTGTCGGCAAATGTAAACATCAAACGATCGATTTTTGAAGAACACATGTAAAATTATCAGCGTAAGTAACTTACGTTTTTCAGAATCTCATAATCCTCAAAAATTGAAAAAACACATGTGATGCAATTCCTTGTCAAATCTTGTTTCTAAAAATTGCAAATATTCCGAAATAATGTAAAAAACATCGCATCGAGTATCGATTTGTTTCAACAGTCACATGGGTCGCTTCGCGCCAAATGATGGCATAACAGCTGATAATGGCATTTCAGTGAGGTCAATGTCGTAATTTTTTCCTCCATATTTCAAACGGTTCGGAGTGGAAAATAACAAGTCATATCAATAAGTAGAATTAATCAAGGAATGAGGAAGGAATGTATAGCTAAACGATCATTCGTCTGTCTTGGCAATGTTTCACCCTCTCCTGACTGCAGGCCGCACCTGCGGCCGAGACTTTAATTACTGATTGACACGTCATTGAAATTTGACCCTTTGACATACAAACGACAAACGTGTGTGACGAAGTTCCGTAAATGTTGACAAAGTTTATATTTTTTTAATCACAAATCAAAAGCCTTTCTCGTGGTGAAATAATTATAATCATAAAGTTTTCAATGTACCACATTAGTTTCAAACAATGTTAATTGTCGTAATATTTATGCCACAGCACTTAGTTTATCGACTACTACTGACTTGCATTATTCGCATGATGTGAAATAGTCGTCACGAAGAAATTTCAAGAAGACGTCGTTTGCCAAAAAATATGAGTGAGTTATTTGACTGTTTTTATTTGTATTTGATATGTATGAAATCTATATAACATTTCTTGATCAAATATATAAACATTAAACCGTAATCGTATTTAATTTTCATGCGAGATGTGTTTTTCCCCAACACGTTGACCGTGCCATTTGAACAAATCGAGGATAGCGCAGTCTTGATCCCGCCGACTGTCAATGTTGCATCACTGGAATCGTTAATTTCAAATTAATAAGTCGCTTAAATATGAAATTTTTGTACGAGTAGGATTGGTAAGACTATTTCAGGTTTAAATTTTGTTTGTCAATAGAATTATTGTTCGTATAAACAATTTCGCCAAACAAATTCTCGTTACTAAATTGGCATTGGCATGTCGCTGTTATGACGCCATGAAAACGACAATATTTAATCTTCATATTTGGGACATAAAAAGGCAAATAGTCTACAACGCAGACAAAACATTACTGCCTGATTTAACTCATGTGGTATTTCCCTCGCTTTGTTGTGCCAAGATAGTGAATCGCTGTACCAATGCATAGCATAGCGGGCCTGGATTTCTAAACACAGATTTCTTAAGTTAATACTGCAAGGCCTAAATCATGCAATACGTATCCTAAAAACTGAGAAAGCTGATTTTCTTTGAGATTTAAATTTTTAACTTATTGGACCCAAATCTCATTAAAGAAGTAGAAAATCCAAAATGGGCAAAACGACAAACGTACCAAAATATGTCATAACATCATCTTATTGGTTACATGTAAAGAAATATTCAAAAATACAACCAAAAAAAGTCGCCAGTACACTAACCTTGACAGTGTTGTCGGCGACAACAGGATTCAGCCGCATCAACAGCCTGTTCAGTACAAAGATAATCATGTCAGGAGTCATTCCTGAAAGTTTCATCAAGTTCTGTCAACGCGTTAAGCTTCAGGAGGCTTTTAAGCATTTCTTTTCCCGACCTTTTTTCTATCGATTTTAATCATAAATTCTGAACGAAAATTATTGTTCGCGATAGATGTTTTGACAGATTCCTGTTGTATATAAACTTGTCTTACATTCCTGAAAAAAATGCATGATTCTGAGTCCAACTTTTTGAGTTATCGCCCTTTGAAAGTTGCACATTGTACTAAGTCACCCGACTTTGAACACGTATAGCGCAAAAACTATTTAAGGTAGAGTCTTCGGGTGAACTATCGTTTAATGTCCAATGCTTCAGCTACAACATATCGAAAGTTTCAGCTCTCTGTTGCAAGTATCTTCAGAGGAGAAGATTCTCAAAGGTGCATGGGGTCCGGAAATTCTAAAAAGTTGGAAAATCCAATATGGCGGCCAAACCACGTGACCTACGACTTTGTCCTGATTTACTTTTTTTCTTAGAATGTCATTATCTATCTCTGTGCAAAATTTCAAGTCTCTAGGTGCATTTTGAAAAAAAAGCCCATGTTCATTTTTCGATTTTGGAATCGAACTGTACCTTTAGTGGGACAACTGAATGGGCCCAAAAGCTTAAGGTGCCGTGTCCTTAGTAAGAGCTGTCAGACTGCAAAGTTTGGTTGAATTATCTGCAGCCGTTTTGAAACGCTGCCACAAGATCGGTGCAAAAAATAAAAAACACGCCAATAACAATAAGGATTCTGCCCCAAAGGCAATTATGGTTCTTTGTCTGTGGTCGAGAGCATATACTGAGCTCTCCTTTCTTCCGTTCATCTTCATCTTGTGTTTCAAATCTTATATAGTTGTTTATTTGTAGCAGATCAAGCAGAGAGGAGTAAAATGCGTTTCTTCAAACCAATCCAGCAGGCAGAAGGTTAAGTTGTCCAGGGGAGAATTGCCTTACATGCACGATCTTGACATCTTAATTCAGCATTCTACGTCACTCACAGTAGGTCTTTATTGTGGTATTTCTTGTCATTAAAGTCATCGAAAACTCCGTGCTGGTTCCAACAGCGATTTCTACAGATTTCGGACCATAATTGATATCATTGTTAATTATTGTTATTCATTTCCTTTCAGTTACAACCGTTAAAGGGGAAGTAGCACGTTTTTCGATAATTTTGTAACTAAGATTGTTCACTGATAATTGTAAGTTAATGTTGAATATATTATTTTGACAGTGTCAAAAATCTCAATACACAAACCAATCATCCATAGTCAGAGGACACATAAAATCCTTTGGCGGCCATTTTGTGTGAACACCTGTAATTCATTTTGTGTAAGAAAATGGAATCGCATGGCTAAACTTTAGGTCATATATTTGAAATATTACCTCTCCATTTAGTTTGAATACATTGTCTAGTGCTGAATTTCTACCTGTGAGTGAATGGTATGACAGTGATGAGTTTTGTTTACCACGAAGAAACAAGGATAAGGAAGTCAATAATTTTGGTAGAAGATTGCTTGACATTTGTAGTTTACACAGTGTACATTTTCTTAATGGAAGATTCCCAGGAGATGTAGATGGTAATATTACATGTACAGCAAACAATGGTCGAAGCACAGTTGATTACATGATTGCATCTTCACAGCTGTTTGATCAGATAATTGACTTTAAGGTGTTAACACTGGGCGAATCTGATCACTTTTCTATTACATGTGAATTAAACATTAACGCCAAATTAAGTGACTCAAAAATTGATACAGTAAATCAACCATATACAAAGTTTGTGTGGAATGATATCTTTCAGGAGAACTTTGAAAAGCGCATTTCTGACGACCTTTCTAAATCAATTATAGAGGATATTAACAACGTTATGTTTGACGACATTGACAGCGCTGTCGATATGATCACGAATCTCTATGCGCGGGCTGCGGAAGAGATGAGCAGACGACACAGGTCACGTGACCCGAGAGCGCGACAGCCTGCCTGGTGGGACGACCAGTGCGAGTCAGCCAAGCGTGACAAGTACCGTGCTCTGGACAAGTTTAGATTGACGGACGCTTCAGCTGACTTCCAGAATTATCAACACATGAAAAGTGTTTTTAAATCAACATGCAGAGTTAAGAAATCCTCTCATTATTTACAAATTAAAGAGAAGTTTTATAACATTCGTGACAACCCTGAGGAACTGTGGAAAGCTATCAAGTCCATGAAACGCTATTAGCAGTAAAATTAGTAGCACAGAATGGTTAACCTATTTTGATAGCTTACTCAACTCTGGAGCAACTGATTCGAACATTATTGATGACGTCACACGTGACATAACAGATCATGATTGGAACTGTAATGCCTGTAACCAGCAATACCCTGATCAACTCAACACTGATATAACACTGCGTGAGGTCACGGATACAATCAAGAATCTTAAACATCGAAAAGCTCCAGGTTGTGACGGACTCTCTTCTGAAATATTAAAACACTCTGTCAAACAGATTTCAGCGAGTTTGATGAACCTTTTCAATGAAATGTTGACAACTGGTAAATTCCCAACGGCATGGTGCAAAGCTATTATATGCCCCCTGCACAAGAATGGTTCTTTATCTGATCCAAATAACTATAGAGGGATTTCTCTATTGCCAGTGATTGGTAAGAAATTCACCAAAATACTAAACGAGCGACTGCAACAGTGGACCACAGAAAACAACATTAAACACGAGAATCAAGCAGGATTTAGGAAAGGCTATTGTACAATTGACAATATGTTCTCTCTTTATGGAATTGTCGCCAAGTATCTGTCAAAATCAACTGGAGGGAGGATGTACGTCTTTTTCATTGACTTTTCGAAAGCGTTCGATAGTGTCAACCATACACTGATGTGGCATCGACTTTTCAAATACGGAATCCATGGTAAAATCTTGAAAGTTTTAAGAAATATGTACTCAAAATTTCACTCTTGTGTTCGAACAGATACTGGACTAACAGATTACTTTCAGTGCTGTGTTGGTACACGTCAAGGTTGCATGATTAGTCCAATGTTATTTACCTTATATATCAACGAGCTGGTCGATGAAATGTCATTCAATAACTGTAAAGGGATATTCATATCTGAGGAATTCCCAAATATGTGTTCACTTCTTTACGCCGACGATGTCGCAAATGCTGCAGATTCTGCCTCCAAGAACAAATAAATTGTGTCAGCAACTTTTGTGAAAAATGGGGATTGACTTTGAATATGCTGAAATCCAAGATAATTGTATTCCGGAAAGGAGGCTATTTACGTTCCTATGAGAAATGGTACAACAGGGGGTCCCAGATAGAAACAGTGTCTTATTATAAGTATCTTGGACTTTATTTCATTTCAAAACTAGTCTGGACAAGATCAAGACAGGTGTTAGCACAACAGGCGGAGAAGGTTTGCTTACTTATTTACAGACTACACTCCATGTGCGGCGGATTACAGATCACAACTGCCATGAGGATTTTTGACAGCATGGTCCTACCGATTCTCACATACGGAGCCGAAATTTGGGGATATGAGGTAGTAGAACAAATTGAAAGAGTTCAAACCAAGTTCATTAAACGGATGTTAGAACTACCCTTAACAACCAGAAATGACTCAGTGCTTGGTGAAAGCGGACGATCTCTACTATACGTCACTTATGTAACTAAAAGTGTTAAGTATTGGGCCAAATTAATCAACATGGATTTTAACAGATTACCTAAGCAAACCTATCTCATGGTGTATGGACTTGACAATGTTAACAGATCTACTTGGGCCACAAAAATCAAAGAAATATTATTCCAGTTTGGATTTGGTTACGCCTGGATCATGCAAGATGTTGGACATATTGATATTTTCATTTCAGAATTCAAACAAAGAGTGTCAGATTATAATATACAGCGATGGCACGCCTCGATATCATCAAACTCAAAGTTGGCAGCTTACTCAACCTTCATAACATTACTGCATACAGAATCATATCTAACAGAAATCAACTCTCTTCCATTGAAGCAAGCCTTAACAAGATTCAGATGTGGCTGTCACCAACTTAGGATCGAGATGGGACGACGAATGGGAATTGATGTCGAAAATCGCCTCTGTAGATACTGTCTTCGATTCAACATCCAGTATGTGGAAAATGAGTACCATTTTATCCTTGTCTGCTGTGCTTTCAATGAATTAAGAAAGCAATATATAGATTATAAATATTTTAGTAATCCGTCATTGGAATCATTTGTTAGACTCATGTCTTCAAATCACAACCTTACGTATTTAAATTTGTCTAAATATATATATCATGCCATGAAATTGTACGAATCACTTCATTTGTAATTATATTATCGAAATGTTATGTACTTTGGGCCTGTGGACTTGAAAAAACCTGAATAAACGTATCACATAGAATACATTGTCTTTCAATTGGAAAGGGTGGTTTTAGTATAAATGGACATTTTCATATTCATTGTATGTCAGTTCTTCTTAAGCTTTATGAATAATTGGCGTCCAAACTAAATCCTCACTATATGATATTTGAACAAAGATCGACTGGCTAGCTAAATGAAGGCAGTTGTATATAACTTAACAATACTTTTCGTCACATTTGTAACTCATCCATTTGGATGAACACCCTCCAAGGTGATATTGATCCTATATCTTTGCAGTATTCCTTTGAAATGCATCACATATTTTGTTCGCAAACTATTTTAAGTAAAAGTTCTTCCCCAGTCAATAAATATGCAGTCTTATTAAAACATCGATGATTGCCTGATTATAAAGAAAAGAGTATTCAAATCCTTTAAAGGGGCAGTAGCACGTTTTTTGATAATTTTATATTCTAAATTTTTCACTGATAATTGTAAATTAATGCTAAATGTATTATTTTGACAGTGTCAAAAATCTCATTGCACAATCCAATCATCCAGAGTCAGAGGACAAAGTATGAAGATTCACATAAAATCCATTGGCGGCCATTTTGTGTGAACACCTTTAATTCATTTACTGTAAGAAAAAGGAATCGCATGGCTAAACTTTACGTTATATATTTGAATTATAACTGCTCCATTTAGTTTAGATACATTGTCTTTCAATTGGAACCACTAATTTTCATTTTCCTGACATCACCCTATATGCCCTCTAAAAACGTGCTACTGCCCCTTTAAGGGGCTCAGAGAATCGTATATCATGTGTTCAGTACGATTTTGGTGAAATGTTTGGTAGATTTCTCTAGATGCATCGAGTGACACTTTTATTATGTAAGCTTTATGCTTGAATTTCTTAATAAGCCTTGAGAAAGTGAAAGTCAGCACGCCCCACCATTTAGATAAGATTCTTATCAACACAATTACAGTACTTTATTCTTCGATGTCTAAAGTGCAGCTGCACTGATTATAGTATTATATTCTGTGCCACTTATACAGGTCAACCATTTCTAATGCTGTGAAATGTTGGTCTTCATAGGTAACTGCTATGTTGTCCATTGATTTGAACAGTACAATTAGCAACTTTAAAAATGGGTCCATTTTTGTTTATGCATGTATATGTAAAACAAACTAATGACTAGTATCTATTTCAGGTTGCCTTGTTGTCTTAATGAGCTTCGCTGGTAAGCATGATTTAATATTTAACATTCATTGAAGATTTCTAGATAAAACGCCTTTATTGTGTACACATAATTGTTATTGATATATGGTTATTGGTATATTGTATATTAACAGCCATTAACTTTTTTATTCAGAATGATCGTATTTCATGTATAACGTTTGTAAATATCCATTCTGAAAAAGGACTCTTGTCGATGAAATAAGTTTCAAATTATCATATCTATCCTGAATCTAACTAAATCTGGCATGTTTCCCTCTCCACTAAATCACACCTAAGCCTCCCAATCGCAAGTTTTCACTTAAGCTCAGCCATACATAACCAATCAATAGGGGAAACCGGGCCGGTACGTCTCCTTTTTACTTAAATAGAGACATGAATGTGTTGTTTTTTTAGTAATATACTAGTGTATATGTTTGTACATCTAATGAGACATATCTTAATTTTTTTGCAAAATTGGTTAAAAGTGCCTAACGTAGCTAGATTGGCAAAACTATGCTTTTAAGGTAAAAAAAACCCATACCCCGCATCGGGGTTGATTCGGTTCACCTCAGGGGCAGGTTCGGCCATCGTTTATAAAGTTTATAAAGAACATGTTGGAGTGTCGCCATTTTAAAGTCAGTGTGGGCGTTAAGATATCTTGTCTCTTGGGAAATAGCAATTTAAGTTTAAGTGGCCATCAAACAGAACTAACAGAGAAAAGACGAACATGCCCCTGTGCCGTGCCTGCCCCGATCTCCCCTTTCTAAGGGCAAGTCACTTTGTGCAGCCATTCTCTCAACAAGATCCCCACAAGCGGCCCTTTAAGCCCGATGATGTGATTGGTCAGCTAACGGCTACGTTTCACATGTAATAAAATCTGCTGTAATTGTTAAAACATCATGGTACCTACGGGGCTCCTTTCAAGCCCGGTGAAGAGGATTTCGTATCTCGATATATTAAATTTTTTAATTTGTGATCCTCGGGTCGATTTTAAGCGGACTGAAAAACTTTAATACCATAATTTTATTTGAATTTTGCATTGATACTTTGTCCACAGCTACACAGAGCGACGCCCTTCGCACGTGTTATGTTTGTCTGGGGGTCAGATCATTCAGTGGATGTAAGCCATCCACATGCTCAGCCCCAATAAAAGTAAGATACTCTTAACCCCAAAAGAAACTATCCATTTTTATAATTCAAATGTATTCTTAATTTACCGTATTTCCTCTAATACAACCCGGGCCTCCATTACTACCCGGGCCTCGAATAGAACCCGGGGGGTAAGGGGGTGCTGACATAAATACAACCCGGGTCTCGAATAGAACCCGGGGTCTCCAATAGTTTTGATAAAATAATGAATATCAACAGAAATGCCACGAGATATGTAGAACTAGATCAGTAATTTTCTATGAAAACGCCATTCCTAAAAAATATTTAAACGTCAATTCAGACCTAAAGAAATAAAACTCGGGCCTCCATTATAACCCGGGCCTCGAATAGAACCCGGGGGGCAAGGGGCTACTGAACGAGATAGAACCCCGGGGTTGTATTCGAGGAAATACGGTACTTTAGCTAAATGTTAAGTTTTTATGGTAACAGGTTGCCAAAACGTGACATTTCAGTTGTTCCTTTCAGAAATTGATTAAGTACGTCATTTTCATGACTTTTGTAGAAAACTGAGAAAACATTGATCATTGTTTTGCACATTCATTATTGAAAGTGAGCTAGCAAGCGATCAATTCACATGTAAACCAGGTCATATAAACCACTTTTAAAATGCTAGATTGATCCCAGAACAGTTATAGTTCATGCTTGAACTGCAATTATTAAACAGGACATTGTAATAGTGATATTGATAAACGAATATTAAATGATAAAGCCTTTATCAGAATAACTTTTGATGATTTTCAACGTTGAATATTTTGCTTCAATTGCAGCATTGCTATTACGAAGAAAAAATAAGCACAGGACCAATTCGGATTTATGGCGGTTGTGCCACAGATTTTGTGTGGAATCATGTAAGCACTTTTAAATGTAAATCCAATTCTAAATTATAAACAAGAAAGTGTTTATGTGTTACAAAAACGTATGGGTCTATATTTAAAGACTTAACATATTCATCGAAGGCAAAGAAGCATGACACAAAGTCAGCATTGATGAATGTCCTATGGTTGCCACAAAAAGACCTGATTTATTAAAAACGCTAAGTTACTCGTTTTAGAAGAAGAGCTGTAAATATAACTAGAAAACCCTTATGTGATAAAAGGAATGGAAGAAATCGGGAAACAAGCAATGGTGTTGCAGTACTTCCTTTAAGGGGAGCGTTCAAAATCTTACTTTTGACAAATGATATGAGATAACTTTTGAAATCAAGATTTGAAACTTCATCAAAACTGATTGTATTACATTCTTAGGCACTCAAATAAGACACAGGATCTTGATAATCGGAGAAGAAGACCAAAGAACTAATCATTGATTTTCGCAGAAAGAAATCACCTATATCACCCATCATCATTAACAATGAAACAGTGGAGGTTGTGGATGAGTACAAATACCTGGGACAATTATTGATAATAAATTGACTTTTACTCAAAATACCAATGCAGTTTATAAGAAATGTCAGTCTCGCCTCCACATTGATCCCACGTTTATGTCGTTGTTTTATAGATCTTGTATACAATCAATTTTAACGTTTTCTATACAGTGCTGGTATGGATCCTTGTCGCTGCAAAACAAGAATAAATTGAAGAGGATTGTGAAAGTCGCTGAAAAGATTGCCAATTTTAATTTTGAAAGTTTAGACACACTCTACATGTCATCTGTTATAAATCTTACTACCAGAATTTTACTAGATCCTACCCACGTTTTGTACCCTTGTAATAAACTTTTACCATCTGGCCGTAGATATATTTTACCAAATGTTAAATCAAAAAGATGTAAACACTCTTTTATACCTGTCAGCATTTCCTTTTTAAACAACTGTTAATTCCTTTCTAGAATATTCATTGTTTTTATGCCTGTCTTATGAAATGTTTCTGTGTACTATGCATATCATGTCATTGTTGTTAAATATGTCTTAAATGTTGTTCTCTTATATCATTTTAACTCTTGATGTACACAAAATTCCCTTTCGGGTAATAAAGCATTATAAAGCATTATCTTAAACTATAGCCATATTGCGTTATGTGCATTATTTCAAAATTGTAAAAGCATAAAGAACTTAAACTCATCAAAAGCATATATATATATATATTGCCACCTGATCTATTAAGTTTACACACATGATTAATATATTTCTTTCGAGTAATCTCTCAACATAACTATTATTTCGTCCTTGTCTTCTTTAAAATCATTCAAATTTAGACTGATAAGGTTTTGTGTCAACGAAATCAAAGCATAGATTTGAGACAGGTAAAGTTCTTTTAATAGAGATAAGCTTATTTTTATTACAGGCTTGTCCAATGAATGTATCCCTGGGTCATCAGAGATGGTGCAGGGAGTGCTGTGACACCAACTTGTGTAATACAAAAACGTGTTCAGTTATAGGTAAGTGTGTTAGGGGCATGATACAGAATACTAAAATTATGTTGCAATATTTTTCAAATCAGAAATAAAGTATAATTAAACCATGCGATTTCTCTTTCAAATGTGGATGGATCTGTAAATGGTAAAATTTTAATAATGATAGCCCAATATATTACGAATATTTGTTTGGGTCATATCATAGCATTGTCAGTGGGAGTCAGCTGAACAATATTATGTCAGCATGCTATTTTGACCATCGAAATAGTGTAAATTTAAACAACAATACTGCATACTAAACTCAAGGGCAAAATAAACTATTCAACTAGGTTGAGTGTAGTATAAATTTTGTATACTGTTCAATTCCAAATATATTCAGATTTTGACGTAGCATTCTAAGATTGAAAAGTACAGACCGTTATTAATCAGTCTATCAACTTAATATTAAATAATATTGTTTGATTAAATTTGATATTTTTCCAAATCTAATTTTGATTGAATACATTTTGTATATTGAAAATAAGATCCATCTTATCTAAAATAATAAAAATGCTTTGTTTTTCACACACTGACAGCCTTTATGATGGTAGCTATAGGGGATCTGAGTCATTTTAGTGAACCTTGATGCCAGATTGATAAATGGTAGTCAACAGCATTGGAATGGTTTTGTTGTGCGAAAATGACATTTAAAATGAACATGTAATTTATTAATCTTGCAATAAACTTTATTGTATTTAATTTATTCGTTTGGATTTCAACAGAAGATTGCATTTAAGTACGCATACTCATAAAACTGATGAAGTAATATAGTACATGTAAAAGCATATTCAGTACAAACGAAGTTCTTGGGGAATCTTACTTTAAGCTATCGATGTTTCGAGTTACACTTCCTCAAAGACTACCTAACGAATGATTAAGCATTGCATAACGACTGTTTCGTGTTACACTTCTAAACCTTAATAACGATTATCTTTATGTGTTCGTTAAACGTGCATTAGAAACAGATTTAACGACTTCTTCGGGTTACGAACTCCTGGGAGAGTAAGAGATTGTAGAATGTGTAGGTCACAGATACGGATCAAAATGCAGACTAGAAAGGCAGAGAGATACAAGTGAAACCTAATGAGACAGACTTTCACTTCTAGGCATCATCCCTCACCATACCACGCAACATCAGCTCACTACACGAGGTAGGTAGGTGGCACCTATGGTGATTTTAAACCATAACCTGTAATTTCATTATTTGCACATTTGCATGAGTCGAAATTGTGAACATCTTCTTGTGTTTTATGTATCTCTGAATGAAATTTAAAATCATTAAGAAATTATATGATAATTTAAACAATTAAGGATGTCCGCTCCTTACTGTTAACTTTTAAAATGAAATATGATTAAGTAAAGATTTTTTCTCATCTTTATTTACTTCATGATATTCTACATCATCTACATACTTTTAAAAAACAAATGAAATAAAGAAAATATAACTTAAGAACCTCTAAAAAGTGCTTAAACAGCATAAATGGTCTAAATTTGACTAAAAGGGGGGTTTTCTGGTACATTTTGTGTCATAGCTTAAACAAAACACACTACCATATATATTTTTTCATTGATTTCGGTAGGGTAACATAAACTTTGTAACATATCACAAAAGGAAAAAAGGTTGAATACTAGAAATGTAGAATTTTAAAGTTTTTAGCAGTTAAGGGTTTTCTCATTTTCCCATAGACTCCCATGTTAAAATTGTACTTCACCCCACTATCTTACAGGCGTCATATCTCGAAAAAAACCACACTACCCCCTATTTTTTAAATGCTGATTTTCCAATCATATACTTTGAGCTTTTAAAAAACATAAGTTAGAAAAAAAGTTTAATACTATAAATTTGAGGAGCGAACATCCTTAAGATTGTAGTTTTGAAAAGTAAAAACATAACAACATTGATCACAAAGAACAATCTTAACTTCGAGAAAAAGGAAACGATTCTTAGATTGAAAAACCGCAGCTGATGGTTAAAATTACTATTTGACTAAATTTGCTTTAAAATGTTGAAAAACAGCACAAACAAGACTATGACGTCTTTTCAGCTCCATCTGGTCCAATATGTTTCTCATGCAAAGAGGCATTATCGGTTGTGGAGTGCAATCAAGTTACAATGTGTAAAATTGGGGAGGTCGGTATTTTAAGGCAAAATTCTGTATTTCAAATTTGCTGCTACAGGTGTACATTTACTCTTGTAAAATCACAAACGTCCGTTCCTTTTTATTCGAGAAATATTATGTTTCTCAGCAATTTGTGAATGATTCAATATGCAAAAATTACAAAACTTTTTTTTCAAATAAAGTTTTGATAAAGAATGTGAGATATTTATCGAATAATCAATATGCTCACGATCTTAATTTTAAGAAAACAGATATAGTAATTATAAGATCGTATACTTTTAGAAGCAAATCTGTTGGATCTCAACATTTCTATGTGTATAATCACAACAACGATTTTTAAAAAATCAACTGATGATAGTGCAAACTTTTATCAAAATAAAACGAAATGAATAACGAAAGCAATTCTATGAATATACATCTTCTTTTCCCAAGTTTTGCGATGTTTCAACATAGTTAGTATTGGATACTAATGTCCTCAAGCAAGTGATGCGACATCAGTATCTTGAGAAGAACATTAGTATCTATGGCGAAACGTCAGGAAAGCTTAATAAAGAACTTCTTTATCCATTATGTCTTCTTCATCATTAATCATCTCCAGAATATAAGATAGAAAATGGAAACAATGCTGGTTTTCTGTTCATTAGGTTAAAGCGATGTCACTCGGACTAATTAGTCCTTCCAGAATTTACGTTTCTTCTATGATGACACGGACTTGTCTGTATGTAAATTATTTCTCATGCCATATTGTTTACCATCTTCAGCACTGCTCTATGGAGATATTTGACGTAGGAAGACAGGATCTACGTTATGTTGCTGGCTGTGCATCTACACAGGTAAGAACCAAATTGTTATTGTTATTGTAACTCTTGTGTAGATACATATATACCGGGATCTATCAATGAAAATGAATCGTGTTATCAGTACCCAATGACAATAACTGTAGACCGTGTTATCAGTACCCAATGACAATAACTGTAGACCGTGTTATCAGTCATCGATCAATCTTTTTTTCATTGCTAATCAAAACACGAGACAAAGATTATGTTGATAACTTAAAAGCAGTTATCAAAAGAACAATGTCATCTGCCTTAATATTGATAATGAACAATTTTATGTTTTGCAGACCTGTACATCAAACAGTTTCCCAACTCGGTCTGGACACAAGATCTGTTCCTCCTGCTGTGAACAAGACTACTGCAACTCTGATGTGTGTTCAGACAAGGGTAACATCGTGTCTTAAAATTTTATTTTTTTACGTTTCTATATGTTCAATTCATTAATGATAATAGTCCATTTTTAATGAGCTACTGCAACTCTGATGTGTGTTCAGACAAGGGTAACATTGCGTCAAAAACTTTTGTTTAATTACATGTCAGTATATTAAATTCATAAATGATAATAGTCCATTTTTAATGAGCTACTGCAACTCTGATGTGTGTCCAGACAAGGGTAACATCGCGTCTCATACTTTTGTTTAATTACAATGTTAGTATATTTAATTCATAAATGATAATAGTCCATTTTTAATGAGCTACTGCAACTCTGATGTGTGTTCAGACAAGGGTAACATCGCGTCTCAAACTTTTGTTTAATTACAATGTTAGTATATTTAATTCATAAATGATAATAGTCCATTTTTAATGAGCTACTGCAACTCTGATGTGTTTCCAGACAAGTGTAAAATCGCGTGTCAAACTTTTGTTTCTTTACAATGATAATAGTCCATTTTAATGTGCTACTGTAAGTCTGACGTATGTTCAGACCAGGGTACATTGTGACCGCAACGAGGATTGCTTTCTACAATGAATAACCTATACATTGAACCTTCTGTAAAGGGAAATATGGAATGATTATAGAAAACCTTTAGAAATAAGTTTTTTATTAAAACACAATAAGACGCCTGGTTACCTCAATCTTAACTAACTTAAACTAACTGCACAAAATACGATTTCAGTAACTTTTACACTTGCCATTATATTAAATTGAAATCATGAAGAATAATCATTCAATTAGATAAGAAGAATGTATACAGAGAAGTGCATCATTGTGGCTTTTACAAATTATCCTTTTGATATGAGCTACCCTTTACTAATAAAATATTAGTAATACCGTTAATATAAAAGTTTATCAAAGATGAAATTTGATCATTAAAATAATTCCTGTTATGTCACTGTGGTAGAATAATTTTCTTCAACTTTAAAGGGACAGTAGCACGTTTTTAAGGGGGATATAAGATGATGTCAGGAAAATGAAAATTAATGGTTCCAATTGACCATTTTCCAGTTTCGCGAAACGAGTCGATTTAGAGTGACGTCCCTTTGAAAAGTCACGTGACCGCGGGCAAGCCGTGAAAGTTAACGTTGAGTTGAACGGTAATTTAGTCAACTTGTCATGCTCGCCTAGACCTTAAAGTTTTCTCTATAAAACAATTGAAGGTATCAAACGACTGTACACTGTTTACACCTATTTTAAAGAGTCAATAAAGACGACTAAGGCATTCAAAAGTATTCCATGACACACTTTTGTGAACCGTGGGATTAGGCTACACAACAGGAATAATGAAAACGTAAAATGTTGAATTAAATCATTTGAAAAATTCTAGATTTGAAATAAGATTTTTTAAAGTAAAAAATGTTATGGGTTAAACTTAAAAAATAACCATAACGTTATTTAAACACGTATGATGATAAATAAAACATCCCGAAATTCGACTACATAAAACCAATTTCTCCCACAACATTGCTTCTCTTCCCGTACTTTTGTCAATATTTTGAAAATACGATAAGTAGCAAATGAAATATTTTATAATAAATTTAATTTTGCCTTTGAATTAAAATCAAATTTAACTATTTTGATTTATGAAAGATACACTGATGATATAAAAAAATCAAGAAACTTATGAGCTACATTACAGAAATGATATTTGAGGGCGTACCACACAGTTTCCATTGATTTATTCTATTACATCTATTTTATCGTTTTATTATTTTTTGAAAGTCGGAAAACTTCAGATAAGATATATATGAATAATCTATTTAGGCCTAAAAAGTATAATGTATTAGTGTCCTTCAGTTTGTCAAGAATATTCAATTCTACAATTGTATTATAAATAATGATACAATGGTTATAAGTAAGGGTATATGAATTAAATTTCCATAAAGAAACAAACATAACCTACGGAAAATGCACAGAAATCCAACATTGCGGTAGGGTTTATAGCAATGGAAGTAAACATCATTGAATTATGCATTTTAAAATAAACTTAAAATTTAGATAATTTACACAATTCTTACAGATGAAACAGCTTGTTGAGTCAGAATGAAACACTGAGGGGCAAAAGAAACGACTTCAACGTTTTAAGCGGGTGAATTACACAATGCTATGACTAGTGACTGGCGACAACTAAACCCTGCGATAATAAGTACTCGCAATTTCATTCATCAGAGTGTGATAACTTTATTGTTATGACTGTTCAAATTTACTTGAGGTCCTAAAACAGCTTTTTCAAGATGCTTTTTGGCCAAAATGTAATGAATCGAACTTGAAAAAGTTACGAAATGTAGAAACTCTATAGATATAAGATGTTACAAATATAAAAAACCTTCATGGAAATCAATTTGTTTAAGCATATATGCTGTATGACGCTAAAAAAACAAGTAAAAAACTGTTTTCCCTCTCATCTACTTAAGGAGATTTAAAACGACAATTTTTGAAAGGCGTATAATTCAAATACCTTGATCGAATATTGCTTTTAAATTCATAACTTAGTTCAGGTTGCTCCTGAAGACATGAAGTAACCCTGTTTCCTTTTTAACTATCTTGCATTTTATATGGTATCCTTTCTTTTGCCTCTGAGTATAACACAGTTAATATTTCAATAATCACCAGCATTGAAAAGTCATAACTTGATTTAAGCCGCCTGCATGCCGTGATTCGGGGCAAAAATGTTTACAATATTTATCGATATGCAATAACTGATGTTACAATATCTTCATAGCAATCCTTAATGAATTTATTTGCATAGAGTTATCAAAAATCATGGCTAAGAAAACAACCTTGAATATACTCCGGATCAAAATGGCTTCTAACGTTACATATTATTTGTGGTATTTAGTCAAGAGCTACTGATTGTTGCTGAAAACTACAAATTATGGGCTAAAGGTTCAGTTGAGCGACAAAATAACTGCATAGAATCTTGAATTTGATCGAATACCGGACGACATACCACTACAAACGTGAGTTTTGAAAGTTATTAACCGACAGCGGGGTTAATTGAAGATCATGTGTTAAAAGTGTTTCAAAGATTAATTTCTAGTAATATACAGCGGTGTACCAAAAGGATGTCATATTATATTCCCATAGATTTTCATGAAAGAATTCTAGATTCCTTTTAACTAAGTAATTGTGAGGAATCACCATAGCTACGGTTACATTTTTCCCGTTAATTTATACCATGTTTATTTTTATTTTCGAATAGCATAAATTTCACCATCATAGTATGTTAATTGATGCATACATTTTAAATGGTGGCTAATGGGAGACCTGTTTTACAACGGATAGTCATCGAATTATTTATTGTTAATGCTTATGTACTTTAAACTGAGATGATTTCAAATAAACTTACAAAGTTTGACAAAGATGTATACATAATTCATCGCATAAGAAATTATTTACGTAAAACAGGAATAACATTAGTCTATTGAATTTACGCAAAATGCGACAAAATATGATACATGTACCTCTGTATATTTTTAACGACAAAAGTAACGCGTAGATGAAGAGATATTCGCGAAACTATTTAATTTAATCATCGTCTACAATTTATTTCAAAAGCCTAAGTATGACATCTTAATTTATGTTGAATACCAAAAAGATGTTTTTTAAAGTTTAAGATATAAAATGTGATATATTTTCTCCGATCACATCAGATTTTACTAAATAACACAGTTTACAAATTATTAATACAGTATTCTCCGATGGTACGTCAATTTGAATATATCTTTTACATAAATTTATTAGGAAACTAATTTCATGACTAGCCAAAAGGCCACAATCACTATATTTTGCGGGTAAATTTAATAAATCTGGAAGGGTTCATATAAACTTTCAACCTATCTTTTCAAAGAATTATTTACAGACGAATTATTTAATCTGCTAAAACAGTTTTTAAATCAATTTGATTGACAAAGTTTAACAGTTATATAATGAAAATTATTCAAGTGACGAAAATCAAACATAAATTGAGTTACATAGCCTACACGTATACATATCTATAGACTAATACAGACAGCCGTACGATGGCCTATGACATAAAAAGAAAGATTAAATTTAAGAATCTCACACCTTAACAATCATTCTTTATTATTGTCTAATTTCTTTCAAATCAAACACTTTCCTTTACAATTTTACAACACCGAAATGTAAGCTACTGCACTAGATCCCATTGACGCTAAGCGTGACGTTGCCCGCGGTCAAGGGCAGATAACTCTTAACGTCAAAACTGGAAAATGGTCAATTGAAAGACAACGTATCTTAACTAAATGGAGCAGTAATAATTCAAATATATAATATAAAGTTTAGCCATGCTATTCTTTTTTCCTACACAAAATGAATTAAAGGTGTTCACACAACATGGCCGCCAACGGATTTTAAGTGAATCTTCATACTTTGTCCTCTGACTATGGGTGATTGGTTTGTGTTATGAGATTTTTGACACTTTCAAAATAATACCTTTAGCATTAACTTACAATCAGTGAAACATTAAAGATATAGAATTATCAGAAAACGTGCTACTGCCCTTTTAAGTTAAATCACTAACTTGTTTTACGCTAAAGAAAGTATTTTGTGTATTTACAGTCAAAGCTTACAGTTATGGCCTTCTTGGAGGTAAGTCAAATACACAATGTTCAATTTCACTCTTTTAACAAAATATATATGTTGGCCCGTGTTATGAATTATCTTTGGATGAAGCGGACGTAAAATCTATATATGCTTAAATTTCCTTTCTTATTAAAAAAATTACAAAATAAAACGTGTTGCCTAGGAACAACTAGAAGACAATGCTTCCGGTGCTATGACACAAAGCTGGAGGAGATTGATGGCTGTTACAACAAGGTTGAATGTGCCCACACTTCGTCGGTATGTTGGAAGGTTCTCGAAAAGAAAATTGTCATAAGAGTTGCAATCCATAGATGAGAAATTACAGTTGCATTAATTCTGAAATGATTTATAACCTATTTTATAGTTATATTGAGGTAGAACATTGAACGGATCTAGAAAAAATTGATTTGATAAATGATCGTCAATATAACGTATTTGTATATTTTAATTTTAGTTATCTATAAATACATTTCAGTATCAGTACTTTTATGTTGTTTTGTTCTTATTATTCAAGCAGTGCACCCAGGTTCTACGAAATGAGTCAGGTATACTTACAGTGGATATGGATTGTGAAGAAAACCTGGTAAGTAGCAAGATAAAAATTTAGGGATTAAATCAACAAAAATATATATTGATGCCGACGTGAGAGACATTGATGTTTGATGATTTCAGACAAATCAGTTTATAATGAAATAAAAACGTTAACAACTCTTTTTTATTGTTGGTATTTAGCTGAACTTACTTTTGTTTCAATCTTCACAGCCATGCACGAGCACTGTGGGTACAGACCATGATGTGTGTGATATCTGCTGTAACTGGGACTTCTGTAACAGAGAAGTCGACTGTCGATACCGTACGTACTGTGTCACACACATTCAAATTTTATCAAGAGCATATATTTCATAATTTATTTTTGGAGTTTATTCCAAATAAAGGAGTTTTGTTGATTTTGTTCATCTACCAAGGTGATAGCATGGGATTCTTTTGAATCATTCTTAAGCATATGGTTCATTCTTTTTCCCATGTCAACATCTGAAAAAAGAGCCGGTGCGCTGGTTGAAAACTGATAAGGGCGCAGAGCCATCTTGGCCTAAAAAAGCAAATTAGTATAGTTGTGCTGAAAGTAAAAACACAGGATCAGACACATTCATATGGGAGTGTTATGGTTGTCTAAACTGCATGTTCAATATCAGTGATTGTCAAAATGAAACAGCGATTCGAACATAAAGAGTCCCTATCTAAGTCATCATTCTAATGCGTATTTCAGCCGTCAGTATGACAACTAGTCATTCAACTGTGCCCATAACTGAGAAGACCACGCCACCTTTACCTCAATGTAAGTTTGATACCTTTCAAATTGCTAAATATTTCCTTATTTATTTGTTTTTTGTTATATTTTTACGTACGCCTTACCAATAATGTTAACGCAAAATGAATCTTAACGTCTGTAGTGAAATGTCAACATAATCTGTTTCGTTTTCGCAATTCTCGGATGCTTCAAAGACATGAAGTAATATTAAATATGTGCAGTAGAATACACAGGGAAGTGAACTAACATAAGGTATGCAGCTATATTTGCTAAAGAGTTATATTGATTACTGTAAAAAGAATTGCAAGAATAAGTAGTAGGCATTTTAAGTTCGTAATCTGTCTTTATTTTGCAGCCACCATGAGAGCCACACCCACACATTGCTACCAATGTTCTGATATCCAAGTGGATACAATAGGGAACAGACAGTTATGTTACAATATTGTATCATGTTTTAATCCAACGTCGGTGAGAATCAAAAGGAAAATGTTTGTCAATAATTTTGTCCAGAATACAAAAATATTTCCCACAATGTATTCTATGTCAAAATCCCATTTGAAAGTGTGAAGTTAGTTGTGCATTTGGTTATTGAACATTCAGCTGCTTGAATTCACTCCGTGGCAAAAGAAAGGATACCAAAGGTTCGTTAGAGTAAAAAACGAAACGCTATTGTCAGTGAAATACGACTGTGCTCTGCGAAAGGCACACGAAGACGTTAAATAAACATTATTTATTCATCAATTTGATTCTTTTATTTCAATGTCTTTTCGAATACACTTGGGGTCGGAAACAGCTTTTTCAAAAAGTCTTTTGGCCAGAATGTTTGGAATTAAATTAAGAAATAACAAATGTAGAATTTATGTTACTATAATACCTTATCAATATAAATAAATCTCTATTTACATTAATTCTTTACTGTGAGACGACATAAAATAACAATTCTTTTCACTCTCTATCCCTTCTAATTAAGGAGATTTCTAAATTGAATTTTAAAAAACAGCTGCTGTTCAAAGAGTAAACATATTTTGTTTAAAATTTATAACTTAGTTGGTTTGGCTGCTGAAGACAAGAAGTAAACCTGTTTGAGTGACAGTGATATCAATCACTCGTGGCATAAATCTTGTACATGTATGGTATCGCTTCTTTTGCCCATGAGTGTAGTCGATAAGAGTAGAGTTATTTCATCTTAGTTATTAAATTAATATCAAACAAGATATAAGTCAATTCTTGGTGTTAAAAAATCTTTGATGAATACGAAATTGATAGAACTTAGACATTAATTATGTTATGTGGTTACCCGCCATGCATATTAACTCAAATTATTTAATCTTTAATGCATCAAATAATGATACTGATCTGTATTGTTTAGATTAATAATGATAACCAAGACATTGTGTTGTATTTACAACACAAAATCTAATCACCTTCCTTTCCAAGAAATGTATCACAGCGTATTCGATGGAGAATGGATTAACAACAGCAAACATGGACTGTGAGGAAAATCTTGTAAGTTCCCAGAATAATATCATTTACACTTTTAAGGGTGATATATATTTGTTTAAAGGGCAGTAGCACGTTTTGGGGGGAATATAAGGTGATGTAAGGAAAACGAAAATAAATAATTCCAATTGAAAGACAATGTATATAAACTAAATAAATGAAGCAGTAATAAACCAAATTAATAATGTAAAGTTCAGCCATGCAATTCCTTCTTACACAAAATTAATTAAAGGTGTTAACACAAACATGGCTGTCATTGGACTTTATTTGAATCTTTATGGTATGTTTTCTGACTATGGATAATTGGTTTGTGTAATGCTTTTTTTGACACTATCAAAGTGATACATTTAGCATTAAGATCCAATTATCAGTGGAAAATAGACAATAAAAATATAATAAAAACCTCTTACTCCCCCTTTAATACTTTAACGTGCAGACTGTTTTTCACTGATTATC
This sequence comes from Steromphala cineraria, assembly GCA_916613615.1. NCBI lineage: Eukaryota > Metazoa > Mollusca > Gastropoda > Trochida > Trochidae > Steromphala > Steromphala cineraria. Next base: position 658,139 of record OU744736.1, read on the forward strand.
ATCTATCGAATATTGTTTATTGAGAAATGTAAGTTCCTGATCCAAGCCGCATCGTGACCTTGAGATTTATCTCAATTGTGTAAATGATATATGCTCAAAATAATTACAGATAAAAAATAAAAAATTATGTTATCTTATAATACTGAATTGCTTTGGCTTTTCCACTGATATCTCCTCATTTAGGTTGGTTATCCTCATATCAATTGTGTCAATGACGTCGACGTGAACATTTTGAATTAGTTAGTGGAGTTAGTTATTCAATAAAACCTCATCGTGCAAGTAAACACATTAATGCAGAGGAAAATATGGATGACAACTTCTTTGTTCATTGTATGCGACGTATCGACACCGATTCTTGTGTCGTTCTCAAGCAGAGGATAGCATCTGTATCGAAACGTCGCATACAATAAACAAAGAAGTTTTCATCCATATACTCCTCTGCATTATTGTCATTCCGACTTATAAAATGCCCAAAAGAAGTTGACACATTGTTTTGTTTATTGCATATTGTAGTGTAGTGAAACGCACGTGCAAAACATTTTCTCGTGTCATTTTCAGGTTACTCCCCTAACCGATTCGTGATTCTTATCACATGCAAATATACGACAGTTTCACCTGTCAATGGCAGTATGGAAATGTTTTTATGAGTCGTACCAACTATCTTGTCGAGGATTTTTCTTAATTTTATCACCTGTCAGAATAAACTTTCTTGCTCAAGAATAAACAAAAAGACTAAAGGATATTCCACAACTTTGTGAGACTCTCACAAACATTTTTAAATAATGTTTTCCAGCCATGCAATCAACCCCATACAAGTCCTTACATGTGCAGCAGCTGTTGTGATACAGATTTGTGTAACCAAGATCTAGACTGTAGAAAACGTAAGTACAGCTGCGAACATAAAGTTCACTTACCTTCGTATCCTAGTGCAAATATCATGTAATTTCTTTTCGTATCCTTGTGCAAATGTCATGTAATTTCTTTTCGTCTCCTAGTGCAAATGTCATGTAATTTCTTTTCGTATCCTAGTGCAAATATCATGCAATTTCCTTTTGTATCCTATTGCAAATGTCATGTAATTTCTTTTCGTATCCTAGTGCAAATATCATGTAATTTCTTTTCGTATCCTAGTGCAAATATCATGCAATTTCTTTTCGTATCCTAGTGCAAATATCATGTAATTTCTTTTCGTATCCTAGTGCAAATATCATGTAATTACTTTTTGTATCCTAGTGCAAATGTCATGTAATTTCTTTTCGTATCCTTGTGCAAATATCATGCAATTTCTTTTTGTTTATCTCAACCAATTATTAATATTGTTACTCATTTTTTTCAACTCAAACGACTTTCCCTTCAAACCCCTTAGTTATCTCAGCCAATAATACATAAAGGTTTATATTTCCACTCAAACGACTTTCCATAACAAAAATATTGGGTTATCTCGATGCATAACACATATAGGTGCATATTTTTTCAACTTATCCATCAACCGATTCAGATCATTAACGTGCGAGCATCTCAGCCAATGGTTGAACTCCGTTATCCTCGTTTCAGCAAACGTTTGAAACGGTTGATAGTAGAAGGATACATGAAACATACACGAGTTTTGGTAATCCATGCAATCCTACAGAATGATGATTTTTAATTTCAGTTGAGTTAAGACAGACTGTGAGAGCTTCACTTGAGGGGGATTGTAAAACAATGCGTTTTATAATACACATCAATGTTTTATACCTTTCAGTTGAGTGTGAGGTGTGTAGTGGAGCTGAATGTGGTGTTGATTCCAGACGAAAAGTTCCAAGCAATATGTTACTCTATTTGCAGGTCAACCAACCAATCAACCGTCAACCATTTTACCATCGACCATTCAACCATCGCAATCAAGAAACTACACAGCAGGTGCTAAAGAGTTTTCTGAAGTTACGGTTCACTCAGTTTTACAAGGCCGATTTTATGCATATCAGAAAAAAGTTCAATCATTTTTATGCAATAATTTACAGATCTTGGCGATAACCCTAAATATAGAATTGCAAACGGTATAACCTCTAACAATTATTATTCGACATGATTAATTACGTCATTTCGCCATATGTTAGTTTATGCTGCGGATTTCACATGCTTTGTCATATCCACTTCAGTTGAGTGTGAGGTGTGTAGTGGAGCTGAATGTGGTGTTGATTCTAGACGAGCAGTTAGTGTCAGATGTAACAACACGACTCCCTACTGTCTCAACACCGTCCTCAACCATGTCAACGGAGACAAACACGTCACTAAAAGGTAGAAGCTGTGAAATGTCATGATAATGTTATACCCAAATGAATTTTAATACAATGTGCTCAACAAAACATAAAGTCTAATGCAGCTTGTTTTCTCCATGTTCAAAAATAATTTCTTAAAGTAAAAAGCCACATTCAAACGTCCAATTAACATGAATACAAATTAAATATTATATATCAAACATTTTCAACTCTTAACTTACATTCTAACTGCTTTAAATACGCAAAAGGCGTGACTCAATTTCAGACAAGAGTCAAATGATAAGAACCAATCTTCTTCCCTGCTTTGTTCGCACCGTGAAAGTCTAGATTTATTTTATGAATTGATGTTATGTTGACGCTGAGAGAAAACGATTTCTTTACATAAAGATGTGGCAGTGTCATAGAATGCGAGTCAAAATGGCTACAGCAATCTTCCCTGCTGGATGACTGTTTGAACTTTGACCCCTCCAATATCTACAGTCACTCCTTCGAGTGTACCTACTGCTGTGTGATTCACAACTGTAACAGAAACATCCGGCCTCAAAATGACACGCTTTACAACCCTGGAGTCTATTTACCCTAATTCAAAGATACGCAATCATTTACAATATCCTATTGTTCTGAATAAATATTTTTCCAGAAGTATCTGTTTTCAGTAATTAATAATCTTCTAAGGTCAGTGGTATAGTTATGAATGACTTCTATATTTTTTTAAATGAGGTTGGTCTGCAGATAAATTAAATCTTATGTACATTTTGTTAGTCATAGTGGTTGCACAATATAATATGAATAAAACTGAGGTTTAAGTTTAAAGAAATGATGGCATACTTTGCACACTTACATACAACATATATATTAAAATTATCTTGGTATAATGTTTTCTAACAGGTTGCTTTGGAGTGTTCATTCTTATGTTCAACATTAACAGAATGATTCAAAATTATTCCCCTCAATGTAAACCGTTTGATAACATTAAGCCAATATATTTATTTAGATATATTCCATAAAAACTTTTGTGATTGTTTTATATATGTGAGTAAACATGTCTCTCATTACGTAGCGTCAGTTGAATATAGAAACTATCGATTGTTATCTTAAATGTAGTTCATTTTGGTGAAGACTTGTAGGCGAATCTGTTAACTATCGATTGTTATCTTAAATGTAGTTCATTTTGGTGAAGACTTGTAAAGCGAATCTGTTAACCTTTAAATGAGTTAAATGTTCATTTCCCAACAGCAACAATACAAAGTCAAGTAACTTTCAACTTTCTTTGCAGAAGAATTTGTAATTCATTGCTGATCCAGACTTTCATTTCAATCTGTCCCTATAGACGATTGTGTATGTTGAAGACTCCCAAAACAGGTGCGTTAATTGGTCTGTATGGTCGAATATACACCTCTAACGGTTCTGTAGAGTTTGGTCAAAATAGGGATTTGTTGTATAATCTCTATGGCTGTATCAAAACGATGACACAGTTTAGTAACCCGGATGTAGAGACTAATGAAGCAATTTGTATGCACACTTCTTGGATATTCTACACAGAATTGGTCAAAAGGAGCCGCCCAAAAGGCAAGATCTGCTGCCCTGGTGAACATTCTAATGTCAGTCAACTGAGTATCAGTCGGCATATCGCCCGAATCACAGCACCGAGACAGCCTTACTCAGGATAGTAAATGACCTAAGGTGCTTTGTGGACACTGGACATATCGCATCATTGACCTACTTGACCTTTCGGCGGCGTTTGATACCGTTGACCACAGAATTCTTGTAAGGAGACTTCATGAAGACTTTGGAATTGCAGATCTTGCTCTTAGTTGGTTCACGTCATACCTTTCAAATAGAAAGCAGGCTGTTTTGATAAACGAGGATAAATCAGATAGTGCCCTTCTTTCATGTCGTGTCCCACAGGGATCCGTACTAGGCCCAGTGCTTTTTGTCCTGTACACAAACAGTTTATCTGGTATTGTTGCACAGCACAACACGAATCACCACAGCTTTGCAGATGATACACAACTTATGGACAAGATTTTACCAAGTAAGATCCCTGCATCCCTTTGCCGCATAACATCTTGCACAACAGACATCAAATCATGGATGCAATCAAACAAACTCAAATTAAATGCTGACAAAACCGAGGCCATGCTCATTGCTACCAAACACCAGCTTAGGTCCATCGCACAGAAGCAAGTGACTATCGGCGATTCGGAAATCCAATTCTCTGAAAATGTCAAAAGTCTTGGTGTGTATCTGGATTGTGGTCTCACCATGGAGAAGCACCTCTGCCGTACATGCTATTTCCATCTTAGATGTATTGGCCAGATAAGACATCTTATAACCACAGACGCTGCCAAACTCCTAGTTCAATCTCTAGTAACATCGAGAATCGACTATTGTAACAGCCTGCTTCATCTTGCAAACTCGGATCTCCTACAGAAGGTTCAGCGAATTCAGAATACCTCTGCAAGGATAATCTCCAAGACATCCAAATTCGCTCACATCACTCCCACCCTGAAAGCTCTCCACTGGCTCCCTGTAGAAGCACGCATCCAATTCAAGATCTTGAGCATTGTGTATCAGTGTCTCAGTGGTGATGCTCCATATTACTTTTCAGATCTTATCTCAGTCTACACTCCGTCTCGAGAGCTACGCTCATCTGACAAAAACTTGCTCAATGTTCCTCGTTCAAATCTGATACAGTTTGGGAAACGTTCATTCAGTGCAATAGCTCCTAATCTCTGGAATAAACTACCCCTTCATATCAAGTCATCTGCTTCACTGTCTTCATTCAAGTCACAGCTCAAAACCAATCTTTTCCAACAGTACTACATGTGACTCTCATGACATTGTACACAGCGCTTAGAGCATGCTTTGATGGATGGATTTTAGCGCTTTATAAATATTCATATTATTATAAACTGCAAATTGTGAATATACAGCTTCAATCACACTTACGACAACGTTACAGTTTGCAACATTTAGTCGATGTAAATTATCACTTTAGTTCAAGAACAACATATAATTTTTAAAACGATGTTTCCTCCATTTAGGTTAACAGGTTTACATACTCTTGGGCTTAATCTAACATTATCTTGCTTTACATGATTACATAAATTACATTACACAAAAAGCTTAAAATTGTCCCGTTTGTGTTCTGAATCTGTAAAAGAAGCATCAAGCAATGACGTCTTTGAAAGAACCGTTTTATTTCTATTGTTTTATTTGTTTTCACACTTGTCTAAAATTCTTAAAGTCACCTATGCGTTTCTGTTTCTGTTTCTGTTTCTGTTTCTGTGGGTATATATATTTTTATAGAAAAGTTTTAAACCAGATGCATTTTACAGATAATCAGGTTTTGACCTTAAGATGCTCAAAACTGCAGTGTTATAATGTGTTTCCAATTGAAGATATTTGTTTATACTATCAATGCTTGTCCCTTTACTGGTACGCGAATTGTACGATGCCATTTCGGTTGCTCTAAGCACAAACTTAGGAGTACAGGCTGCTTTTGCAAAGTCCAACTTGCCCTTTACATGAAATGCTGTTTTTTAACAAAATAGTCAACACGATTCAACATCAACAACATGTTATATTAAACTTCATATTCTTATTGATTTTCTTGGAAGGCATAAAAACTTGCCAAAACACGATCTACGATAATGAATAATGTCCTGTATTACTTGAAAAGCATCAGGCACAATGGATCTCCTTTGCTCCTTCGTAGGGCACTTCTGTAAGGAAAAGATAACATCATAGCTACACATCACATCAATTGTAGAGGATCACATCTTGAAATTAGAATCATCCCCGATGCCGGTAAGCAAACTATCGTTTAATGTTATGAAAGGCATCAGTTTGAGATAACAGATGCATTAAAGAGACTGAGGAGATGAAGTGGCTTAAGGAAAGACTTTTGGACAAGCTTAGAAAAATCATAACTGTGGTTGAGATATAAATATAAATAGACCCAATGAGAGAAAGTATATATTGTCTTTGATTACTCACTGTCATCTCGAAGGAACTCAAGGTATATTGTATTTGGTGTACATCGCCCTGAATACCCTCCACAGACGCCCAGGATTGTCTTCTGATCGTCAGACCATGAGAAATCGTAGTAAGCTTTCCAGCCAACTTTCTTCCAGGACGTCTTTGAACAAGAAATTGGGTAGATTCATTCACAGAGCATTAGAAAACGTAAATCATCGTATCCCTGATTTGAGAGCTCATTCAAAATATTGGAATGGGTCACATGACCCACTTGTGAGCGTTAACACTATTTATTACACATACCATTCCTGTTAAGTGTACAGTTGTGAAGTTAACAAAACAAGACAAAAGTGAGCAAAGCTCAAATACCCCCACTGTGAGCTTGTCTATCAAGGAAGTATAGACGCCAAGATTAGTATTCATTTGAGCAATGCTATAAATGCCATCATAATCAACCATCAGGCCAAAGCTCTGTTCAATTTGCAGTTTTAAAAGAATAATAAATGAAAATGACCTTTTTTGAGCGTTTATTTTTGTGTACATTCCTGGTAAGAGTACAGTTGTACCATTAACATGATAACATCTCCTTGTCTACCATGACACAATACTGTACGAACCTAAACGATGTTTGCGGGCCAATAGTAATATGTGCACTTGTACACTAATGGAAAATACTTTAAGTGCACCAAATCAGGTAAGATAGTTTTTATTTGTCACAGAATCGAAGGTATTAGGTTGTCATTGATAAATGTATATTTCTATCAAACGTATTTGAACAGAATAGAACATTAAGTTTGCTCTAGGAACCATTACTATCAATATGTTCCTCTTTCCAGGTAAATTTATTCATTTTAGATAGAGCTTTGACAACTTCTAGTTTTTACCCAAAGAATATTGAAATAAAATAGGGTTTAAACCGATTATGGTTTTACAGTGCCGCTGGGTGCACAGTTGACGTTGCCTATCAGGTTTTTACTTCTAGCCCGTTAACTGCTCTTATCACAGCAGATGGTAGACCGGGACTTCATGAATAGCGCTCTCGCTATGGAGAGAATGGGCCAATCCGAATTCGGACATTAGTAATAATAGATGATAACAAATATATATAGAAACTTATATAGCGCTTGTTTCCAGTATAGTAAACTGCTCAAGACGCTCGTAAGCAATGAACTGTCCAGGGAACAGTAGTCTTAAACAAGTGTGTCTTCAATAGGGATTTGAATGTTTCAAACTCCTGGCAATTTATTTTTAACATTATTGTCGCACTTACTCGTTTATCGAATCTGAATCCGGTTCCAGTAACGTCAATGAAAAACTCGCCCTTCGGTCCACATGACATGTCTGGAGGATTGGGCAAGACGTTTATGGTGTTGTAGCAATCTGATGCTTCCCCGTAGATATGACGCGTTCCGTTCCCCTTTGTGAACGTTTGGTCCTTTGGATCTACTACCATTGTCTGTGGGTAATACGAAAACTATTTAAGCCCTTGTTTTTTTGATAATTTTATATTTTAAGATTTTCACTGATAATTGTAAGTTAATGCTAAATGTTTTATTTTGACAGTGACAAAAATCTCATTACACAAACCAATCAACCATAGTCAGAGGACAAAGTACCGGGAATCCTCGTATTTAAGCCCTGGGCTTTATTTCGAATTTCACCCTTTTCATAAGAGAAATATACTTTTTGAAATTAAGCCCTGGGCGTAATTTCGAGGAGAAATAAAGTAGAACTTTTCTTCTTTTTACTTTTGATTTCACGAATCCATGTGTGGCAAATAAGAAGTTAAAGCTTCATTTGTTAATGATTCCACACATATGACACGTTGCAAAAGCCGATGAAAAAAACCGTTTCTTTTTAAACGAGTTGATAACCAAAATAAAACGATTTTACTCTCATCAGCTCCTGAATGCGTATATCAAATGAGTCAAAACGTTCATGTTTTGTGTCTTAAATGACACCTAGCCTTGTCTACGTCTCAAATCCTGTTAGCCGGTGTCGTAGTCTTATACAGAACGAGTGATTCCATCGAAAGCCCTTGTTTTATACAATTTTGAAGGAAGAATGTCATATCAAATTTAAGCCCATGGGCTACAATTTCTAAAATTAAAACTCGTTAATAAGTCCACGGGCTTAATAAAGGCAGGGCTTAAATACGAGGATTCCTGGTATGAAGTTTCACATATAACCACTGGCGGCCATTTTGTGTGAACACCTTTAATTCATTTTGTGTAAGAAAAAGCAATCGCATGGCTGAACTTTAGATTATATATTTGATTTAAACCGGCTTTACTTAGTTAAAATACATTGTCTTTCAATGTTAAACCTTTTTTTATTTCCCTGACATCACCTTAGATTCCCCCCAAAAACGGGCGGCTGCTGTTAGAAATCTTAGAGCTTTGCCTATGTAGCCAGGATCATAAACAATATAACCCTTATGCCAATTGGTCACTGAACAAAGGGTTTTAACTTTCTATGGCTTTAAAACAAAAGTAAGAAGTCTAAGAACTTTGCCTACATGTGTGTAGCGTTTCATAGGGGTCACAGGGTCACAAGACTGTACTATGATGGCCGAGAGGATTTTCGCGATTTCGAGATTGATTTTCGAGATTTCTCGATTTCATGTTGAAGATTTAAACACGAAATTAAAATGGCCCCTCTCGGCCATCATACTATACAGAATAACCCTAATGAGAAATGGTCACTGAACAAAGGGTTTCAACTTTCTATGGCTTTTAAGATCTAAGGGACAAAACAAAAGTTAGATGGTTTAGAGTTTTGCCTTTGTAGCCTTTGATATGGGTCAAAGGATCAAAAACTCTATAGACAACAATCCCTAATAGAATACAGCTGCGTATCTTTAGTTTATTCACTTACCTTCGTATTCTAGTGCAAATATCATGTAATTTGTAACGCCTTTGAGACATCATATCATTGTGAAAACGAAACCGATAATGATTACTTTTCCCTGCATAAATTAAGATTCGGTTTGCGTTGACATATTCGTATGTCATACCTAACAGAAAGCTGTAACAATTTTGGCAGGCCATTGAAGTGACCAGGGGTCAAAATTTCGAAGACACTGATTTTTATTTTGCTCTACAAAATCCTTCAAGGTGATCGAAAGCTTTATATCTTCTTCATAAATGTGTTTTGCGCTAAGCCAACGCAACTGTTCTCATTTTTTCCTACAAAATTTACATGGATGATTTTAATCGAAATTTAAGAAGATCCGAATTTCACAAATATGACCCCATCTGTATATTTAAGAATGCCAAATATCGACATTCAGCACCAGGGACAAGACGATCCTGAATATGGTTTTGGAGTGGTTATTTTACACATGGACAATTGATGATCTTCTGTAAGTGGTCCTGGAGTTATTTTATGAACGTCAAAACGAAACTCAAATTAAATAATAAATAATAATGCATTTATATAGCCCCGAATAATCCAACAGAGTTGCTCTATGGTGCTTGACAGTTTAAGAAATAAAAGAGAAAAACAAAAGAACATATGAACACATATAGAGGCACTTCACACACAAAGAGTTACTTCACAAAGAGAAATGTTTTGAGGTTCTTCTGGAAAGATTTTATGGTGGGAGAGTTTCTGATGAAGAGAGGGATGCTGTTCCAGAGGGTAGGGGCAGAGACAGAGAATGAACGTTCAGCTGTTCTGGTCTTTGTGCATTACATGATAGTTGCACTAAGATCACAAGATCGCAGCTGTATGTACACAAGCTGCTTTGTGGTTCTGTAAGGTGTCACACGATCACTTTACTAATGAATCGAAATTGACATTAAAAAAATATGTTGTTTCAACGAATAAACCGAAAACGCGAAAACATGGACTGATGGACGCTAGATGCTATGCCTCGAACCTGTTAAGCATTTTAGGGCTCATATATATACATCCAGTCAAAACATTTATATTAGCACCCCTTTATTCAAAGCTGAATAAGTTGCTTTAGAATAGTCAGGATACTGTGACAAATTCGATTTTTATGAATATGTAATGTCGACGAAGAAAAGGGCCCTGTTGACATCAGAATTAATGACGAGAGAAGTCGTAATGGTACGTATTCTATTCCCATAAGAACTATTGCTACTGTGTCCAAACTATGTGGTAAACTTTGGACTGATGCCTTTATCTGATGTCAAAAAAGACACTGTAAGTACCACCTTGTCATTTATGGATAGATAGATATGTTCATGCCAAATAAGGAAATCGTTGAAATTTCATCCTTTTTTAATACGTAATTGTTTTTAGTTTAAAATCCGTACATTCGACACTTCTTTTTAATCTTATAGTGATCTTATAATTCTGATGAAATTCAGCCATGTGGCGAGTGTAAATGAAATGTCTTTTTCCAAAACAAGAGATTGTTAATGCTCACACTGCCGTTACCAGAGACTTTTGTTAAGATGCAGTTACTCAAAGTATGACCAGTTAAGAAAGTATTATTCACATGACACTATTGACTATTGTCTTTCGCATTCACTTGACATGGTTTTGGGCATAAGAATTCCGGTATTTTATAAATGCAAATATCTACAAATAGAAGCTTTCCAATCATACAATTAAATAAGTCAGTCATGGAATACAATTTCTTTTTTAAAAACTATATCCTCTTTCCTGTGAGTCATTTTTGCAGGTAAAAAAGAAAGGGGTGCTAAACTTTTTTATAAGATAAAAATACAATGCAAGACAGTGCAGCTATAAACTGTATTATACACCTTCTAAAAGGTTTTCCAACATCACCTGTTCAATAATGCACCTCATCTTTACTAATCAGTTAATGTAATAATCCTAATACGTGCAATATTATAAATGCACGGCCTTACATTCTCTCCCGACAAAGGCAGATCAAGTCATTAAATGTTGATCAAGTCTCTGATCTTGTTAGACCAAATCCGCGGCTTCCGGCAGTTTCAACTTGCGTAAAAAAAATCAATTTGAATTTTTGAAGCAAATGCCGACGCTTCTCACGTGGAAAGGGTGGTTCCTATCACAATGCCTTTTCCATGATTCAATTGCCAAACTGATGGTATCAGAAGAACGTCGCTGATTGCACAACTAACTTTTACTGCCTACCAGTCTACCCCACAAACTCATATGAGCAGAAGCTCTGTCAACATTTAATGACTTGATCTGCCTCTGTGGGAGAGACTGACGACCTTAAAAACATCCCAAAATTTTCTTCAGTGAAAGAGGTGATGTTTTATGACAACCCTTTTATGTACTCATTTGGAAAACACACAAACTTTTTTCCTTATTTATGGCTTCAATAATAAGTTAAAATCAATAAATGTTGATATTCATCCCTACTAGTATTATTATTTATATTTTAAACAATTTAAACTTCGACAAATTTATTTGCTTTACACAGACTTAGATCAAATTAATATACTTTGAGATTAGTCATGAGTGTGTTAGGTTTAATTATCTTCAGATATGGTAATTGTATTACATTGTTAATAAAAAAAACTTTCATTTTTACCAAAAAAAAGTTACTCAAAGAAAACGATCACCTGAGACTTACCTCAATATTTATCCTGATCTTTTGATATTCCACATAACCAGCGTTTTCGTACACCTGTTTTTGACACCCTCTTGATGACTCGCGTTTACAATTCAAATTACAGAATTTAGGATAATTTCCATAGTTAAGGTTTGGCAGAGAAATGAATTCCTTTGGACTAGATGTATTCATGCTGGCACAATACATCTTGACCTTGTGACCTTTAAGTGCGGATGGATACAAAAGAAATTCCCCATCGACGTCCACATTGCCACACTTCTTCACTTCTTCGCAGGAGCTGGCGCCTGGAATGATATCTTTTATATATTGTTTAAACATTTAAAATGACATGCCATATATTAAGTATTTTTGGATGAATATGCCGGATCATGTCTGAGAAGGGCATTTCGAAGTGGTATTCAATAGGACCACACAATTTTCTAGATAACACCAGTCTAAGTAAACCTAGCCTCAATATCATCCGTTTCACTCCTTTACTGACAGTATAGGAGTAACGGATATTATTGAGGCTAGGTTTACTTAGACTGAGATAACACATAAATAAGTTAATATCCTGATCGTTCGGCTACTCTTTTGTACATTTTTAAAACACATCTAAATACACGGACTTTAACTTGTATTGAAATTGTTTTGTTTTTTAATTGAATTTTTTTGTTTTTTTAGTTAATTTGAAGTTTTTTTAGATGAAAAACCTAAAGCAAACTGCATAGGGAAAACAGTGCACACATAAGAATAATAACTCGTCAACTGGTCATACTAAATCATAATGTATTTTATTGACATATGATTAGAAAACTTTACATTAAACGTAAGCGATTGTCTCAACCCGAATGCGAATGTAGGTACAAACACAGGGGCGTATATCGCTTAAATACAGCGCTAGAAAGACAGATATGCATATATACCCCGACCTATAGTATACAAAGAGTAAAGGGGTGTAGCGAAGAAACAACCCCACCTTCAATCAAAGTCAGTTTTCGCAATGAATTCTTTTTTTTCTGGCACATTCATGTGGGTACAAAGACGGTGTAACTGTTTGCTTAGGGCATCTTATATCATCTAATGGAAATGTGTTTTACCTTTCGATGTATCTTTCTGTGGTTCCTTCGTGTCTTTGTCTAAGTCAAATTGAAACGACATTTGAAACAGGTCTGATTTGGCTTTGGTAAAAATTTAGTTTGAAACCATTTGACTTCTTAGTCTTCACGTATGTTTACAATTAGTTCTGATAGGCATAGTTAAACAATATCGTTTTTAGAAATTGACAAAATAATTTCTTACAGAAACCAGTAACTCAATACTTTTAAGTGAGTGGTTGGAAAGCATTTGTGGATAATGTTAAAATATGAACAAAATATTGAAAAAAAGAAAATATAAAGTTTTCTCTGTAGTAGGTTTTACTTACTATGTTTAATTTTGCTCACGTCGTTTGCCATCGTTTTCAGGGTACTGTTAATTTTCGAAATTGTCGTCTCCATCGAATGTTCCATCTTTGTCACATGTCTTTCTAAGCTTGAAACTAAACAAAGTTATTCATATGGAATGCTTTTTAGGTAAGAATGAATAAAATCGTCAATACAATATCAGATTTTGCGAAGGAATAAAATTAATGTCATACATAGCTTTATATACACTTGGACAGTCGCATTACATTCTCTCCACTGAAAAACAAACAATTCTTCCGGTAAAAAGTGTGATACAAGTGGAACAGAATCCTCATTCGTTTAGTATTAGAAATATGAGTACATATTGTATGTCCAGCATTCTCTCCCGCAGGGGTTCAAAACTCGGAGTGGACAATATAATAACAAATAACATTTTAATACCTCGATTTTTGTAGTCATATAGCGTTTTCATATGTTGAGATAAACATACATTTCAAATTTGAATGAAATCGGTAAAAGAATAAAGCTTTTAGTGTAATACTCGATCTTTTACATAGAAAACATGTATATATAGGCAGATCAATTCATTTATGTCGTTACAGCCTCTGTTCTTTTACGCCGAAATCCGGCAGCTTCGCCACAATCCATTTGAATTTCTTTATCAAATGACAACGCTTCTCGCATGGAACGGGTTGTTCATATCATAATGATTTTGCCATGATTCAGTAGCCATAATGATGATTTTAGAACAGCGTTGCTGATTGCACATCTTACTTTGATTGCCTCCAATTAGGCATCTCCCATTCTATCTCACAAAGTTTGCGTAATAGAACAGAGGCACAGGAAATTGAGAATAATCAAATATAATGTAATAACAATCAATTATAAAGTCAAAATACGAAGCAGATAAAATATACTCCCCCATATACAATAGGCTGAAGTCAAAATACGAAGCAGATCAAATATACTCCCCCATAAACAATAGGCTGCCTATTGTATATGGGGGAGTATATTTTATCTGCTTCGTATTTTGACTTTATAATTGATTGTTATAACAGTATATTTGATTATTCTCAATTTCCTGTGAACAGAGGCTGTATCAATTATCATGACCTGATCTGCCTCTGTTTAAATGACATGTAAGTGGTCAAATTTTTTACTTAACTGAGTCGGTACATCTTTAAAATAAGGCTTTTGTGCAAAACGTGAAATGTTTCAATTGACTAACATAAGCTCCAAAGAAAAGATTTTCCAATACGTCTACATGTAATTGTTAACAATTTTCATGATTTTGCGAATAAGAAAATAAGCAAATATTGAAGCTCATGTATTGACTCAACGTAAATTCGCTTTAACTTTGATAGAAATAACACGATTAAATCATAAAATAAATAGATTTGTTTTGTTTTCTTGACAAATACTATGTTTATCTCATCTCGTTGAGGCAGAAAAATTCTATATTCACGCGTAAAAATATAAACTTTTTACCTCACTCGATGAGATAAACATGGTATTTATCAAGAAAACACAAATATCCTCTAACTATTACCTACCTGTTTTGCTGTTGGATTTTTTCAACTCTTCCAACTCCTCGATCTTCTGTACTAGACCTTTCATCTGACTTCTTACTTCAACTACATTATCTGCCGGATAGAGAACAACTTAATCAAGTCGTTCAATTATAGTTCAAATACTAAATGTTCCCACATTGTTGAGCAATTTGATAAGTGCAGACCACGAATATTAGGTGCATATAATACAAAAGTTTTTTGAATTCCTTTACACTTTGTGAAGCCGATTGGATACTACTTAAATAATCTAAGGTACGGTTGAGATAATGACCTACAGCCGAGTGGGTATAGGATATAACTTTCAAGCGACAGGGAGAAGGTTCTATCCGATAACCACGAGGATGTGGTCATTATCTCACATACACCAAATGGCTGTACCAATTTGCTTTTTAACAAAAGTAGAACACCAACAAGATACTTATTATATAACGTACTATACCGTCTCCGACTCACCGTAGCCCATTGATTGCCTATCAATTATCTCTCGACCCATAACACAGAAAAAACAATCCGGGAATTACCTGCTCATCCCCGCCGCGCCACCTATGGTCACGTGACCTGAACCTTCTTCCAACTTCCTGTCGCTCAGTGATCGGTCGTGGGTGCTTCGCTATCACTCCACCTTGGTCCGTCTGGTGAGTGGCGGACGTGAGTGACGAGTTCGTCTCGCGTCGTGGTTCGCGTTTGTTCCGCTTCGGGCCGTTTCGGTTCACTGGTGAGGGGAACCAGGGTATCGTCAGCGATGTACCCTGGCTTCTGTGGACGTTGTGGGCTTCGGAAGTCGGGGACCCATGATCCCCACTCCCTCTGTCGCGCTTGCACTTCCACTTGTTCTTGGCAGGACAGGTGCGAGGAATATGAATCCCTCACTTCGGAGGATTCAGAGCGTACCTTCGAGCTCTAAGGAGGAGCGAGAGGGACGCCGTAGCGTCGAAGCGGAGGGTGCGGATCTCCGGTAACCCTACGGCTTCGTCCACCATCACCTCCCCCCCCCCCCCAACTCCCCCCCCCCCCCCCCCCCCCCAGGGGTTGATCATCTCGGAGGATACGAGGGAGTTTGAGACGGAATGTCGGGACTCAGAATCGGACAGGTGCGAGCGTGGGGGGAGTGGCGGGAACCTTTCCCCTCCCCCTACCCCTCGTCTTTCCGCTCATCACCGTTCCTCTTCTGTGTCCTCCGTCCCCTCCCGCGCGTCGCCCCTTCGGGTGCGGAGGAAGTCAAAAAGAAGAAGAAGAAGTCGGAGGAGAGTGAACCCTTCGACCAGGCGGCCTTCTCCGCGAAACTGCTTGCGTCGGTGAAGGACATGGTGTCAGGGATGCTAGACGCCAGGGAAAGCGCTCCCCCCGCTAACGTACGTCAGGAGGGGTCTCCCCCACCCGCGGATATGTTCACTCAGGAGTCCCCTCCCCCACGCGCTGGCCGTAGGGTCTCTCTCCGTTCCCCGGAGGTGTTCCCCAGTGACACGTCGAACCCCGCCTTGTCACCTTCTTACTCGGACCACCAGTTCATTCACTTCGGGTTCGGACACGGCCGATAAGATCGGCGGCGGAGTGAGCTACGTTTCGGGATATCATTCGGGATATCATATCCGTTCGGGATATCATCCGTTCCGTGGCTATTCACAAGAGTGACCCAACCGGTGGTCCACTTCCTTCACCATCGGGACGTACAGTTCACCATGTACCTGGACGACGGGTTCAGTCACCACCGCTCCCCCACAATCCTCGTGGAGCAGCGGGATTTCGTGATCGGCCTGTTCAGGAGGCTGGGGTGGCTGGTAAACCTGGACAAGTCGGACTTACATCCCACCATCGTGCTCACCTTCCTGGGCGCCAGACTGGACACAGTCCAGTAGAGGGCCTTCGTTCCCCAGGAACTGTTGGCCAGGATAGACAGTCTCTTAGATCGGGGACTCAAGGGTCTACTTCTGCTCCGACAGTGGCAGCGGATCCTAGGATTGCTCACGGCAGCTCAAGACCTCACCGCGAGGGGACAGCTGGAGCTGAGACCTCTCCAGGTTTTTATCAACCCTCACGTCAGGGAGGAAGTGTGCAGACACACGTTTCCGCTTCCCAAGAGGCTAGTCCCTCACCTAGCATGGTGGACAGTGGAGGCGAATGTGTTCTCGGGTGTTCAACTCAGACCTCCCGTGGCGACCGTGCACCTCTTCGTGGACGCTTCAACGCAGGGGTGGGGGGAGAATATCGGAATATCGGAGAAAGTCGCAGCCGTGGTTTCCTCTCAGCGGGTCTCCACTCGCAAGCTGTACATCGTACAGTGGGGATGAGCAGGTAATTCCCGGATTGTTTTTTCTGTGTTATGGGTCGAGAGATAATTGATAGGCAAACAATGGGCTACGGTGAGTCGTCGACGGTAAGTACAAATAATGACGTTTACTCAAAAACGTACTAGTTATTTGATAGGTGTTGTGTTGGGGTAAAGCTTAAATACACTCAACTTCTTAACATTTCATTTGCACAATACGCGAATTTCACGTGCAGATTGAGCATGTCAAGTTGTCCATCAGACAAATCTTAGCAAGAACACATCGACCAAACGCACCTTGGATGTGAAGAGGTAAGGTTATACAATATAACCATCGCACGCCTGGTTATACGAAATAGTTAACCTCTGATATTGACCTGATAACCACACCACGTGGTGTATATTAAAATATTGGGTTTTTTTCATGTATGTAAGAGTTATCCATTGTATTCAACTCACACTATCTTACTGGCATATTTGTATCAAATACTTATATTACTCTGTATTAAGCGTTAATGAGATAGATAGATAGATAGATAGAATGATAGATAGATAGATAGATAGATAGATAGATAGATAGATAGATAGATAGATAGATAGATAGATAGATAGATAGATAGATAGATAGATAGATAGATAGATAGATAGAAGAAGTGGTAGTGAAGAGTTTGATAAAGATTTAGCCCCTTTAAAAAGAAATTCTTCAGTTGCAAAATTTCAATAGCCCCATATCAGGTTTGTACGACAGCTTCCTAGTGCCACAGTCAAAAAGATTTTTTCCTAATCAGGAGATACTAATTTCAAATTAGGAGATAAGTATCCCCTTATTAAAACTTAGTTATCCCCTAAATAGGAGATACTTTCACCTAATTAGAGCTTAATTATCGCCTAATTCGGAAATAACTATCACCTAATTAGGAGAAACTATCACCTAACTAGGAGCTACTAACTCTTAATTAGGAGATAAGAAACGCCTGGTAAGGACATAACTAACTCTTATTAGGACTTAATCATCGCCTAATTAGGAGGTAATATATTCTAATAGGGCGATACTTTCTCCTAATTAGGATATAAACACATAAGGACATAAGGACATAATGAGTATCTCCTAATTAGGGGATTAAAAATTGGACTGGCGCACTAGGATGCTTCCGTAGGTATTAAAAAAATTTCAACAGAGTTGCATAACGAGCTGCAAACAGTTGATGCAAATGACAAATACTACTATAGGCTATTCTTCCTAAGATTATTTTGAACAATAAAAGTTCGTGGCCACTCCCATTTCTGCATTTGCGGACACGTTGACGTACTGTATTCGAGAGTTCTATATACATTATTCGCCGTATATGTTAAAGTCAAAATAGAAAGGATTTACTCACTCTATCCATTTTAGCTCATCTGGCCTGTAAGGCCCGATGGGCTTATGGCATGGTGTCCGGCGTCCGTCCGTCCGTCCGTAAACTTTGTGGAATTTCGACTTCTTCTCCAGAACCATAAGGCCTAAAAAGCTTAAACTTTGTGTACAGATTCCTTGGCTAGTGAGGATTATAAATTGTAGCTTTGGTGGCCCTGTGACCCCTAATAAGGTCCACAGGGGCCACGCCCTAAAAACCTATTTTCATCTTCTTCTCCAGAACCATGAGGCCTAAAAACTGAAACGTTGTGTACAGACTCCTTGGATAGTGAGGATTATAAATTGTAGCTTTGGTGACCCTGTTGCCCCTAATAAGGGCCACAGGGGCCACACCCTAAACACCTATTTTCATCTTCTTCTCCATAACCATACGGCCTAGAAAGCTGAAACTTTGTGTACAGACTCCTTGGCTAGTGAGGATTATCAATTGTAGCTTTGATGGCCCTGTGACCCCTAATAAGGGCCACAGGGGCCACCCCCTAAAAACCTATTTTCATCTTCTTCTCCAGAACCATGAGGCCAAGAAAGCTGAAACTTTGTGTACAGACTCCTTGATTATTGAGGATTATGAATTGTAGGTTTGGTGACCCTGTTGCCCCAATGAAGTATAAGGCCTAGAAAACTGAAACTTGTCGCCTATATACTTAATTTTATGATAGGTGACCCTTTGGCCTCCACAAAGGGGGAATCACATTTGCCACACTCAACAGCATATATTGTAATTGACGATGAAGCCTGATGAGCTACAGATCCAATGGCTCTATTTTTTTACTTTAGAAGCTTTCAGAAGAGATGAACATAAAATGTTGAATAAGACGACGTTTTTTTATATTTGAATATAGGAAAGATATGAATTAGGAATACCTAACTTTAATATTGTTCAAGAGATAAATTATCTTGTTCGTTTTTTCAAAAATAATTCACCAAAATTAGCCACTGAAATAAAAGTTTATTGCCTAATAACATGTTAATCTGTATACGATAATCACAGATGACCTCCATTTAGCGTTTCCATACTCCAACATGAAATACCATGCCATAGTGATCTCATGATATACATTGCGTGATGTCTAACTAGCACTATGAATTCATGAATTAATAGGAAAGTTTAAGTTTTATTTCAAACGTGAAATTGCTTGAGTTATTAAAGGGGCAATAGCACGTTTATGGGATTTCTGAGATAATATAAGGTGATGTCAGGAAAATGAAAATAAATGGTTTTTAATGTTTTTAAACTCAATGAAGCAGTAATTAATCAATTTAATCAACTTCCTTTTTCATTCATTGTTCTCTGACTGTGGATGATTATTTTGTGTTATGAAATTTTTGACACCATCAAAATAATACATTTATTTTTAACGTACAATTTTCAGTGTAACATTGAAATATGAGATTTTTAAAAAATGTGCTACTGCCCCTTTAAAGAAAAGAAAACGCCCAGAAGTGTCAACATAAACGTACCTTTGACTTTCGATACTTTGTTGTTAATCTGTGTTACCTTAGTACCCAAGGTGCCCCCGCTTCCTTGTATAGACGGTGCTGAAAATGATCATTTTATATTTGTCTGCAAACCTCGACATTTCTTGCTTACACTTAGGACGTTTGCCTGCCACAAGAATTACCAGTGTTTGATTTAAAACAAATGATATATCATTTCTAAGCATAGGAAATATCATTTCAAATTAAGCTTTTCGACCTGTTAGTAATCGTATGAAATACACTATCAGAAAGCCAAACCATTTGTTGCGTTACATTATGAAACAAATTATCGTTTAAAAGCTGTGATGAAAGGAAATACAAATCGCTCAACACTAACCATCATTGTTGTGGAACGAAAAAGACTTGACATAAAGGATTAATAATGTCAATAGTAGAGTTTGGAACACCATCTCGACCTGTTTGCTTCCTGACAGATATACTGAGTTTGTGCTCTACACCAAAAAAACATTTCTGTTTGATGCCTTTCTTTTCAGTCATTTGTTGGTGATCAAAAGAAAACTTTGAAATAAGGATTTTCGGTTGGTTGTTGACTTCAACAACTTTCTTTGCTGCTGTGAAATTGCGTGATGTTTTGATTGAATGAAGTGGACGATTGTTTATTTGTTTGTAGTGGACGGTACGTGTGATGCTGAATTAATTTCAAACAAAGTGAAAAAAACTTCTTAAGAACATTGTCAGTGACCTGATTTTGGCGTGAGAAAAAATGTAACGAAACATGAAATAAATAACACAGGAACTTCGAACAATACAGAAATCATAGAATAACATAACACACAAGTTTTCGTGACTACACACTCTCTCCACACAGAGGCAGCTCAGTGCGAACAAGCCTCTGATATAATAAACTAAGATCCCGGGATTCCGACAGATTGTCCTAGCGGCAAAAAGTTGCATCTCAAGATATCTCTCTTACTTGCAGCCAATGAAAACACATCTGGCATATCTATGACTTGGGGCATTCCCAACGGTCGTATGGAAGATATCATGCCTTGTGTTTATTTTTCATTAACATTGTGATTGGGAAATATTTGAAAAATCGGATATGATTGGATTTTTCATGAGATAGTAACTGATATAAAATGGTGTAAATTATTATTTGTTTTATTTCATTTTACTAATCAACCCCCCAAAAAACTAAATAAAATGATAAGATAAAAATTTATGTCTTGTAAAAGGAAGAATTATCTCCCCTGAATGTTAAATTTCATTGATTGCTTTGCCGAACCAAATGGCAATGACCGAAAAAATATCCACTTTTGAAATTTTTGAACCTAATTTGGATTTTCTCCAGTCGGATTTTTTACCTTTCTACCTAATGTATTTAACTTATTAGAACAAAGGCTTGATCGGGTATGACTTAGCAGCCTTGTCGGGAGAGAATGACTTCTCCCAGAAACAGAAATAAAATACTTTTTGTCGATTTTTTCTTTATTTAGAACAATCTTAAAATTTGAAATCACAATCTTTATTCACAATGGGTGTTCCAAGATATAGTATGTAAATAAGATGTAATCTCATTACTTTCCGGTAAAATGAGTTGTTTAATGTGCAATATCTATCCATCTTATGCTCTCTACAATTTATACTTTATTTGTTATTAAAATTCATAAAATAATTTTACAAGTACGTGGTTTTCCTATTTGTGTGTGTCGTTTGGGCTCAAATATGACAAACTATTGAAAAGTCTCATTTAATCGAGAAGTATGAACTGTTACAAGAAAGTATTATTTTGATACTAATCGATTATGCATAGTCATAACAGGATGGTTTGAAGTCGCTAGTGTGATCGAAAACTGGACAATGACGCGCGTCAATCAGTCAAACATAATTTTGGAAACTTATTGAAATCGTTTAGAATGACAGTTACGAGTTGATATTGTTTGATAAGTTTTATAACTAGTGTCCATGTAAATTGGACCTGTGAATTTGCCTTCCGCGAACACATATGACTGTCTCTAAATATCAATCGAAATGAAGTATATATTGTATATTGGCCAATGTGAATTAAATGTGTAAGAATGTTTAGATTTATATAATGAATAATGCCATTTCTGTTCGCAACAAGGCAAAAACATACATGATTAAAATGTCGGAGTGGCTCTCTAAGGTGTGTAAAAAAACTACTTTTCTTACGTTTTCAATCATGAACAGTGTCGTCGGGTGCACAGTTGCTGTCCTTTTTCAATCGATGATCTCATTTAGGTGTATTTATCAAAAACATAACATTGTTTTTGTTTACTGTTATTTAATTGATAACTGAAGACGTGAAAGGTTGTTCAGGTCGTATTCTTTACCATAGGATTGAAATATCTCTTAAGTTCTGTAACAACACCCTCCCCCAATTTTCATATCATTAAAATCTTTAACAAATAATCAGCTCTAGTATTATTTGATAGAAAAATCATCCATAAGCTTAGAATAAATATATCACTCTACAAATCTTCCATCCATAAAAGCAGTATTAACTTTCAAAATCACAAAATCATGTATCTGTCAATTTCAATAAAAGTGCCCAACTGGAAATGTATGGCCACTTTCAACGATAATGGCATATCTGAAGCAAGACAAAGAAGTCGGTACAAATTCTGGTGTCAACATGATATAGAACATGTTGCTTACAATACAATCTATGACAGTGACTATTGTTTGACATTAAACGAATAATGGGTATATTGTTTAATTGAGGTTACATTGGTTGAGAAAAACATTATTTATCAAAATGTCTCTTTAACCTTATCAACACAACTGTCGCATCATTTGTTTATGGTAAATAGACTCCAGGGTTGAAGAGCGTATCATTTTGAGGCCGGATGTTTCTGTTACAGTTGTGAGTCACACAGCAGTAGGTACACTCGAAGGAGTGACTGTAGATGTCGGAGGGGTCAAAGTTCAAACAGTCATCAAGCAGGGAGGATTTCTGAAGCCATTTCGATTCACATTCGGAGACACTGCCACATCTGTATATAAACAAATCGTTTTCTCTCAGCGTCAATATAACATCGATTCATAACATAATCTAGACTTTCACAGTGATATCAAAGCAGGGAAGATTATATGTACTTATAATTTCGACTCTTGTTTGAAATTGAGTCACGCCTTTTTTTATTAATAATGTGAATCAATAGTGTAAAACATTTCAATATATACCTTTTTAAGGACTGTCATATTTCTAGAAAGTTTCTCAAAAGAGTAAACATTCAGAAAATTAAGTTTAGATAGTAATGCTATATTTTAGAAAGAGTTGTCTGACTTTGGAAATGTGGATATATTGACTTATATCCAAAAATGGATTCCGTTCATGAAACTTTTAATAAGGTATGTTTGTATGTTAAAGCACAATTGGCTACATTGCGTGTCACCAAATGGTTACTTATAACCAGAAATATATAAGATAACGTCATATACCCAATTTGCATTTCATCTAAAACGTTCCCCTACTGAACTTGCTGAGTTTTCCGACTGGAACTGATGCTCAGTTTACAGAGTAACACCCTGAGTTGTCAGGGGTCATATATGCAAAACTTTACCAATAGTGTAATCTCATCGAAAAGTATCGATTGTTGAAGGAAATTATCATTTCAAAGCTAGAGTGACAACATGAAGGTTTCACAACAACTGGATTTACAACAATTACTATGATCGAAGACAGGAAATTGAAGCGCATCAATTAATCAAACGTTATTTTTGAAACTTATTAAAATCAGTTGGAATGTAAGAGTTGAAAATGTTTGATATATAATATATACTTTTTATTCATGTTAATTGGACGTGTGAATGTGGCTTTTGTGAATATAAACGACTACTTAAAGAATGTTTAAGTTTTTATCATGTAATTGTCATTTGGGAATGACTATATTTCAATACATATCATGAATTATGCCATTTACGTTACTATCTAAGCAAACCAGTATGTGATGAAAACCACGGGGTGACTCTTTAACAAGATAATGGATGCCCAAAGTAACTCGTCACTGATATTATTTGTAGAGAAAATCGTATATCTACCGTTTAGTGACGTGTTTGTCTCCGTTGACATGGTTGAGGACGGTGTTGAGACAGTAGGGAGTCGTGTTGTTACATCTGACACTAACTGCTCGTCTAGAATCAACACCACATTCAGCTCCACTACACACCTCACACTCAACTGGAAGGGATATGACAAAGCATGTGAAATCCGCAGCTTATACTTAACATTACCTCAATTTTTAATTGTTTTTGATTCAAAATGACTTTGGCGAAATGACGTAGTTACGTCCTTTCGCCAAAGTCATTTCGAATAATAATTATTAGAGGTTATACCGTTTGAAATTATATATTTAGGGTTATCGTCAAGATCTGTAAAATATTGCATAAAGATTATTGAACTTTTTTTCTGATATGCATAAAATCGGTCTTTTAAAACTGAGTCAACCATAGCTTCAGAAAAGTCTTAGCACCTGCTGTGTGGTTTCTTGATTGCGATGGTTGAATGGTCGAAGGTAAAATGGTTGACGGTTGATTGGTTGGTTGGCCTGCAAATAAAGTAACATATTGCTTGGAATATCGATGTGTTTGAAGTTTTTAGTACCTGTATCATATCATTAAACAAGCTTATGACTTGTCATGGAAAAGCCCATGGTTGAAAGTAGGAAGAGGTTGAAATCACTATAAACTTTTTTACGGATGGCGATTTGTCCACATATCAAACTAAATGACATAGGTCTAAGAGTTATTTTAGTTCTTGTCCTGGAAACTTAAGCTTTTTCTATTAAAAAATTTCAAAGTAGGAAGACGATGTAAACTTCAATATGTAAACTTGGTAACATAACATCGTTGTAGCGTTGGATAAACATGGCAAGATCATTTATTTTACCAATAAACTCATATCTATTTTGCATAAATAAAGTGGGAATGACAACTGTTATAACCTGGTACTATTGTGATTCATCAATGGGTTTTTTGTTCGTTTCGCAATCTTAATACATCTAGATTGATAGTGACTTTAAAACGTATGACCTAACATACAATAACTGTTCAGCTTGATGTATTTAGATTGGAGATGCTGCCACCTGTCCTTTGTCAAACGTTTATAGTTATTACATATAGTTGGAAATTGGTAAGTTTATAAACCTTTTTAACTTCATAAACTTATAAACTTTGAAGAAAACTAGAAAATTTGTGCCCATGGGACACAGATGCCCCAGCTAATAAAAAAGCCCTCAATGTTTTCAACCATAGAATTTAAAACAAAATAAGAGATGCACATATTTAGCTTCATTTAAGTTCAAACATCCATTAAAATGTAGAAAATTCAAAATACCCAAAACATAATATGTCAGAAATTTGAAAACAAATCAAAAATTGAAAAACAAAATATGAGATGCACATCCTTAGGATGCCTATAAGCCATGTGTGCAATTTAAATTAAATCCATTGAACGGTTTTTGAGGAGAAGTGGATAAACAACACCCCCTATCACACTACTATGAGTTTTCACTTGCCCCAAAATTCACCTAAGTTCACCATGACAGAAATTTGAAAACAAAAATAAATTGAAAAACAAAATATGAGATGCACACCCTTAGGATGCCTTAAAGCCATGTGTGCGATTTCAATTAAATCTGTTGAGGTTTTTGAGGAGAAGAGGATACACAATACCCTGTATAGAGTGGTTACGTGCGTACGTACGGACAACCGAGGGTAATCCAATATGCCCCTGCCATATATGGCGGGGGCATAAAAATGTTGGTAAGTTTTACTTCACCTGTTCTACAGTCCAAGTGTTGGTTACACAAATCAGTATCACAACAGCTGCCACAGATATCTGATGCACCGATAGGAGCATCACAAGGCTGGACAAACACATTACATATTGAGAAATATCAATCTTATTAAGTGGAGAAATATATTCCTCAGCGTATAGAGATAGAAGCGTCTCAGATGTTTAAATCAATAAGTTACTGTTAGTAGACTAGGTTTTTCAACTATCAAATAGTTTTCCACTGTTAAAATCCAAATATAATTCAATTAGAATTAAAAGTTTACTTTCACGTTTCATAAACACAACATGTGAACAACAACAGACAAATATGTGTTTAACATACCAATTCTTCATGATGTATAAATCAATCAGTATGTAGACTAAGTTTTTCAACTATCAAATTATTTTCCACTGTTAAAAATAAATATGATTCAATTAGGATTAAAAGTTTACTTTAATTTCACGTTTCATAAACACAACATGTGAACAACAACAGACAAATATGTGTTTAACATACCAATTCTTCATCGCAACCCATCGAAACTGTTACAATTCCATTATCCTCAAAATATACAGTTGAACATTTCTGCGGAATAATGACTCCTGTTGGTTAATTCATAAAAAAAATGGATACTATCATTCAATCATGATTGTTTTTTTCTTCTTCTTTTTTGCCCTGAACTATTATAACATCAAACCATTCGGCCTTCGGCCTCGTTCTTTAACTATAATAGTTCAGGACAAAACTATACTTCATTGCAAAACACATGATGGTTAGGGATAGGCCTACTCTATTTCTTACATTAAAAACAGCTGACTGGTCAGTAACTGTTGAGGTAACGACGGGTTAGCACAATAGCCATGTTACAACTAGGTTAAACAACTGACTGTCGAATGTTCAGTCGTGATCATGATTTGTTTGCACATGTTACAATACTGTTTAAAAAACTGCCTTTAGTGTTTGTATTTTTATCTTTCTGATGTTGGGTAAGAAGCACTTTAGTAGTCATTACAAGTCATTATATCGCAACACAACTGACTTTTACCTGCTGAATAAATCCGATATTGGGTCAGCACATTCTCCCATATTGTAGCCTTGACTTGCAATATAACCGACGATTCGTTTGCACATGTAACAATAATGTTTAAAAAACTGCCTGTAGTGTTGGTAGTTTTTTCATCTTTCTGATGTTGAGTAAGCACTTCTCACTATATTGAAACACAACTGACTTTTGCCTGCTGATTAAATCCGATATTGGGTCAGAACATTGTCCTATATTGTAGCCTTGACTTTCAATCCTACTGATGTTTGGATTGCACATATTCAACAATTACACTAAACCCCAAACTAAACTATCCACTCATTCAAATTTTCATTGAAAAATAACAAGACATGGTTTTCTTTCCTAACAATATTTTATCTAATACTGAATCATTTGCACATCATCTAACTACATTTGTTTTGCAATAACTCGTTTATCTTACAGCCAGGAAACGTTTTATTAACACTGGTGTGAAATGTTAATTTCCATTTTTTAGAAAAAGTTTCTGATCATATGTTAATGCATTTATGGAATATGGAGTCCATAGTCATCAATACTTCGTATGTCCACCTTCAGCTGTTATGCAGGCAAACACTCGACGTCTCATTGATGTCGTGAGACGCCTGACGCTGGCGTTAGGAATGTTCCCCCATTCAACTTGTAGGGCTTGTTCGAGCTGCCTCAGGATGACTTGAGGGTTTGCTCTATTCCTGATTCGCCTCCCTAGGCAGTCCCACATGTGTTCAATTGGAGAGAGATCAGGAGAACGTGACGGCCACGGCAAGACGTTGACGTTATTGTTGTCCAGGAATGTTGACACTGCTCTTGCTGAATGTGCAGGCGCGTTATCATGTTGAAACAAAGTTCCCGGGTGATTCTGAAGAAATGGCAACACAACAGGACGAAGAACTTAATCAATGTATCTTTGCGCAGTCATGTTACCCATAACGATCACCAATGGCGACTTGTTTTCTCCTCGGATACCGCCCCAAACCATCACACTTCCCACACCGTGTGCCTGGACCTCTGCAACACAATTTGGAGCGTTTCTTTCACTCTGACGGCGATAAACGCGGGCTCTGCCATCATGCTTATATAAACAAAACCTACTTTCATCAGTGAACATAACATTTCGCCAAATTATGAAGCTGCCACCTTCGTACACGTCTTGTCCAGATTAATCAGTTATGTCGATGTTGACGGTCGACGGGCCCGAATCCCTGCTGCTCTTAACCTCCTTCTGACGGTTGATTGACTAAGTACCCTCCCGAGAGCCGTAGACGCCGATTCTGCAACTGTCAGGAATCGATTTCGGAGATGGAGAGTTCTTAAGTATCGGTCTTCCCGACGTGACGTCACACGTGGTCTACCTGAACGCGATCTATCTAATGTTGTTTCCGTGTCCCTATAACGTTTCATCAAATTTTCGATGGTTTTTCGATGACAGCCGAATGTTCTTGCAATAAGAACATTTGAAGCACCCATGTCCTTCATACCCAAGGCCCTGCCGCGCTGTTCTGGGGTCAATCTAGGTATTTTAAAATTGGTATTATATGACCTGGCTCAAATGTGAATTGATCGGTTGCTAACTCATTTTCAATAATGAATGTGCGAAACAATGATCAAAGAAAAACATGTTTTCTCAGTTTTCAACTGATCAAATCACGTACCTAATCAATTTCTGAGATGAACAACTGAAATGTTACGTTTTGGCGACCTGTTTCCATAAAACTTAACATTTAGCTAAAGTAAATTAAGAATATATTTAAATTCTAAAAATGGATAGTTTCTTTTTGGGTTTAGTGTATGTTAAACAACTGCCTGTAGTGGGGTTTTTCCATCTCTCTGTCAGGTTAGCAATTGTCAATATATTGTAACACAACTGACCTTTGGCTGAAGAATAAATCCGATATTAGGTCAGCGCATTCCCCCATATTGTAGCCTTGACTTTCAATCTTACCGATGATTGGTCAGCACATGACAATAAATTGTAACACAACTGACTTTTGCCTGCTTAATAAATCCTATATTTGGTCAGCACATTCTCCCATATTCTAGCCTTGACTTTCAATCTTACTGATGATTGGTTAGCACATGTTCAATTATTGTATCACAACTGACCGTCGCACGTTAAATCTTACTGTAAAAGGTAAGCACATGTTACAATAACGTAATGAATGCCGCTTGTAAATCTTACCGATGTTGGGCTAGCACATGTTACTTTACTGTAACATTGAAAGTTGCCTGTTGAATCTACTCGTGTGTCTGCACAGTGGTAGCATTGCTTTGAAGTGGAACTGGAGTTAGCTGCAGGAACAAAAAGTAGCAAACAGCTTCTATATTTTCTAGTTATAATAGCTTGTTATAAGCTGATGATGAGTTAACATGCTTTGGAAACCGCAAATATGAAAGTATTGTAGATATTATATTGGCTAATTAGATCAAGACATGTATATATAGAGAAGGGTGGAGAGCTCTCTTCGTCAGATATAAATCGAGCGGACAGTAGTATAAGTTAGAGATACCCACACTTCCCTCGATGCATTACTCAATACACCTCCTGTTTGAATCGTGTTTAGGAGGTCAGAGATACACTTCGGGAATTGTGGTTCTATATATTACATTTATTTGATAGCATTGATACTGAAATCTATATAAGTAAACAAATAAGCATTTGGTGAAAAAGAAATTAAAATTCTTATGCCACCTTTTTGCTAAACAAAATAAGTGTGAATACTTAAAAATTCCCGAGTACAACTTCTACTACAAAAAGTTAACAGAAGAGCAACCATGTCCTATTTAACCTTGCAATGTTTAGTTGTATGTTTCTAAAGCGAGCTTCGTAGTGGAATCTCATTTCATAGGTCTCAATGGAGAATCTTAATTCATTGGGCTCAATGGGGAATCTCAATTCATAGGTCTCAATGGAGAATCTTAATTCATTGGGCTCAATGGGGAATCTCAATTCATAGGTCTCAAAAATTTGGAGTCTCAATGGGGAATCCCAATTCATAGGTTTAAATTTTTATCTCAATTCAAAGCTCTCAAAGTGGATCTCAATTCATAGCTCTCAAAGAGAAATCTCAATTCATAGGTAACAAAATGGAATATCCATGGAATAACATTGAAAAAAATACTAACATGTATTGAAATTAGTACATTTTTTACTGAACGTGCAAAATACGTTTATATTTTTATCTGCATGAGAAAGTGTGTTCAAATATCTTGTTTCAAATATACATTTTAAGGTAGGCAAAAACAAGAAATGAATGACTGACCAATTTGTACAACCAAAGAACATACCTACATTTTGGTGGAATCGATGATGGAGTTGTTTGAGGCGATGTCATTGTAACAGCTGAAATATGCACAGAAGTTAATTTATGGCATTTGATTTCAAAAACGGATAGCCGATTTGGCATAGAAAAAAATGTCATGTTTTCAATCTTGAGTTAAATACATGTATTACAGATTACAGAAATCTCCAAAACATCATTCAGCGCAAACAATGTAAAAGTTCTGAAATTATTTGCACTAGAAGGAAGATGTTGGTTTTACCACTATGACCATAATGATCCCACGAAAGTAAAATTGTAATGATACCTGGTGACAATAATCATGATGTTAGCCTTCAGGTGCAAAACCTGTTACGAGGGGTAGGGCCAGTCTTAGAAGAGTGGGAAGAGGATGGGGAGGGGGTGTCTGGAAAGTAGGGCGTATCCTGTCTCAGGGAACTCAACTAATCTGTACCCTCGGCTCAGAAGCTAGATTCGCTAGCGCGGCCCGACTTGGGAGATAGCCAATTAAATCATTTTCTCGTTGAAATTTTATCGAGAAGGTGGCGAGAAAATTATTTGATTGGCTACATCCCAAGTCGGGCCGCGCGATCGAATCTAGCTTCTGAGCCCGGGGTACAGATTAGTGGAGTTAGCGTAACGTTCGTACCCTGAAACAGGATGGGTAGGGCGGAAAGGGGAAAGAAAAAACGAATAAGAGTAAGAAGAAGAAAAGAAATGGGTAACATACGTACGGTATCGACAGTCGACTTCTCTGTTACAGAAGTCCCAGTTACAGCAGATATTACACACATCATGGTCTGTACCCACAGTACTCGTGCATGGCTGTTGAGACAAAAGTGAATTGAAAGGTTTCTCCGGAGTGTAGCCTGACAGCATAAGGCATACGCATTTATTCAAAGCAAGATAACTGTGTTTCCATTTCCTCCCCATAGAAATAGATCAGGTCGCAGTTTGCTGGTCCAACCTTGATGCGAATGATTGGATGCAATCAAAGTGGTGAATCCAGACGTAATTCAAAAGTCATTTTTGTGCTACTGAGTCATAAAAGTGTCATGGCAATTATCGGTATGAGGACTTTTATCGTCCAAAGAGTCCTGATATCTTATGCACAGACATTTTAGACAACCTCTTTTATAAAAGACAATTGAAGCATGTCAAAGGTAAGTCTATCAACAAGTGCATAGTCGTTTGTTCGGGGGTTCGAATCTCGGAGAGGACCTATAATTGTTTTTTTTTTCAAACTTTTGCACTCAAATATCGTTCTCATATGTTGAGAAAAACCTACATTTTAAATTTGAACGAAATCGGTCAAGAAATAAAGATTATAGTGTAATTATCTATCTGTTATATATATGAACAAAATAATTAAAGGGTCCACTCCGAGATTCGAATCCTTGTGGTGTTGACACCTCGTTAGTGTTTATTACTAACTCACAAAAAATGCAGAAATAAGAGAGACAACCCTTTGCAAACTCTAACGTCGCTGAATTACAGACGTTGCTCAAAGGACATCAGTTTGGCTAGTGAATCAACAAAAGGCTTTGTGACGTTTGCGACCGCTGGGGGAACTGCCAGAAATCAGAGAACCCGTCTTGTCCGAACAGAGGCTAGGTTAGCATTTTAAGCCTTGGTCTACCTGTGGGGAGAGATTGCTAATTAACCTGATTAAAAGGGAGGCGTTTGTTGAAAGGTTAACCTGTTGGAACCAATAAACGAAAACTCGTGTTTCATGATGAATGCGTCATTTGGAGGTCTATGAATGATATTTATAATTTCAGAATTGTCATTTATCCCTTATTATTTTTACCCAGTATACATACATTTTTATGGATTAGAATAAACAGCGTAGAATCGAAAATCGAATATGATAATATATAATCATGAACATAATATATATTATAATCTCTGTCTTCTTACTTAGTCAAAATGAATGATGGGTGATATTTGCGGTTCCAACAATTTTCAAAATTATGTTCCCACTTTGGTCGTATTTCATGTGGCCATGATATGATGGTTTGTGATGTATGAAAACAAATTGACAGAAGAACATTATAGTTAAGAGTACATTGCCTACAAAAAGAAATAAAATGACAAAACATTCAATAAACCCCTTGCCATTCAAGCAAACAAATTGAATGTTTTTACCAACTGATGTCACAGAAGAAAACAACATCACATAAAATAAAGAATGTTCTAACAAAGACGTCTTTGGTTCTAACCACCTACTAGGTTTTCTTCGCAGTCCATATCCACTGTAAGTATACCACTGTCGTTGCGTAGAACCTGGGAACATTGCTGGAATAAAAGTAATAACGCCATAAGACTGGTCGCAATTGTTAACTCATCTGACTTACATGCCTTTTATCATCATAGGATTATGGTTAATAACGACAACAATTTATAAAAGAAGATGATGACTGTAATTTTTCAATTCTTTATTCTCATAAAAACACCTTGGTGGTACAAGAGCATATTCACAAAATGTAATACATATAAATAAAAAAATATATGATTCAAGATGAAAGATAGACTCACAAAGTTAAAAATGCACTTATTCCTTTCTCACAAGAGATGAAAGACGTTTGAGAAATTTTGATAAATTGACTAAGTCTTGAGGTTTATTTGTCGATATGATTTTTCTGAAGTTTAATATATTTGGATATTTCGTAAGAGACTTAGGTAAATATTGATTCCTTAAATTGTTTAGCGCTTTACAATGAAAAATGTAATGATATTCATCTGCGATGGTTATGGAGTTACATAGTTTACACGTTCTTTCATCTCTTGGGATATTATACCAGCGGCCCGTTTCGTAAGGTAAATTGTGGTTACTTGTCCGAAATCTCAATATTGGTAGTGAAACATATTTTGGTAGGAGGAGATACATTGTATACATCAAAGTTGGGAAATATCTTGAATTCTTGATAATATGTTCCCCTTGGGGCTAGAGCAAATATTACTGTGCCAGTTTTGGATAAATTGATTTTTGAGGGTAAGTTCAACTTTCGAAACGAGCCATTGGGTTGTACAAATGGACGGATGTTCAAATATATAAGAAAGTCCAGTATTGTTAAGGACATATTGTACGTGCGAAAGCCATGGGTTGACATTTGAAGTTCTTTTGCGTGACAAATATGTATAAATTAAGTTTGTTAACTTAAAAGGACCATGTTGGTAGGTCAACATATGCCAAAATTTTATCAGCCGTGTATTTAATATAATTTTAATGGGGTATCTACCTAATTCTCCGTACAACATAAAACGAGGGGTTGAATTTCTTAAGCCAGTAATTAGTCTAAACAAATTCAAAAGTATTTTTTCAATAATTTCAATATTTTCAAAGCACCAGATTTCTGCACCATATGCTAATATTGGTGTAACCATTGAGTCAAATGCTAAGAATAGGCAGTCCAAAGGTAAGTTTAACTTTCTCGATTTTATCAATAAATTATACATTGCTTTCGAGGCACTATTGCAAACATTTTTAATAATTGATACGAATTTTTTATTTCTATGGAGGGTTATGCCAAGATAAGAATAATCATCAACTACGTCAAGTTTACGGCCATCTAAAAAGAATTTTAGTTTTGTACTTTTTGCCGGTCCTCCGCCAAATATTAAATTTTTTGTTCTATTTATATTCACATTTAACTTCCAAGAATTACAATATTCCTTGAATGAATCTAAAGCAAACCTTTTGGTGACTCATCAAACAATACTGCATCATCTGCATATAATAAAACTAACAACTTAATATATATTATAAAGCTTTCCTCTTATAACTTATCCGATATAACTAAGAGTTACCCAGTTACAGTCTGAGGTCAGCAAATGGGATTCAATATCATTTATGAAAATAGAAAATAGCAAAGGCGACAGGTTCTCTCCCTGTCTTACACCCTTATTGCACAGAAAGTAGTCTGATACATCATTATTGCATTATACAAGTGATTTTATATTGCTATACATTGATTTAACAAGAGTCATGAATTTACCCTCAATGCCAATCTTTTGCATTTTTGTCCATAAACCTATCCGCCAAACAGTATCAAAAGCTTTGGTAAAATCTATAAACGCGCAGTAAAGTTTTTGTTTCTTACCTTTCAGTATTTGCATTAAATTATGAATTATGAATATATTGTCAATAGTTGAGAATGAGAATGTAAGTATTTCGTTTTTTAAAACCATTTCGATTCTTTTATCTTATTAATTGTATTGATATGCCTGATTTTACATTACATGTATAATGTATTTGATTATTCTCTGGTCATGGGTCATTTCAATATCGAAATCCTATCATCACTCTTAGGACCTTTTGACACTCTTTCGAACACCTCTGTCTTGTGATGACGCCTGACATAGTTAAACGCCAATTAGTTTTAAGTATGAAGGTGACATATTTGTTAGATCGATGTCGAATGAAAGATAAAGCATTTGGAAACACGCTATAGGCGATATTATGATGGCCGAAAGGGGCCATTTTAATTTCGCGTTAAAGATCAACACGAAATCGCGAAATCTCGAAAACTAAACCTCGAAATTGCGAAATGGCGAAACGAACACAAAGCGAAATTGCGAAACATGTAAACGAATTCGCGAAACATGTAAACGAAATTGCGAAACATGTAAACGAAATCGCGAAATTGCGAAAGGTGCGAGAAGCGAAAGAGCGAAATCGCGAAACATGGTAGAAACGAAAAAACGAAATCGCGAAACGTGAACGAAGCGAAAGTGCGAAATTGCGAAAGTGCGAAAGTGCGAATTTGCAAAAGTGCGGAAGTGCGAAAATGCGAAAGTGCGAAAGTGCGAAAATGCGAAAATGCGAAAGTGCGAAAGTGCGAAATTGCGAAAGTGCGAAAGTGCGAAAGTGCGAAAGTGCGAAAGTGCGAAACCAGGTAAGTGTTTATTGCGCATGTCTATAATGTCTAGAAGTTTGAAAAACTACAAGTCTGTGTGCTTTTTGCTACATCTTTTTTCGGGACGTCTAGTGCTGTTGTCACGTAGCGCATGTGCAAGTCAGTTACACCATTTTAAAGACAGTTTTAAGACCTTTATATCGATGCTTTCAAATATAATATAGCATGTCTGTGTAAAAAGTTATGACGCCCGCAAAAAGGGTGGTTAAATCGGCGTAAAGTTTGAAAAACTACAAGTCCATGTGCTATTTGCGACATCTTTCGCGATTTCGTTTACATGTTTCGCAATTTCGCTTTGTGTTCGTTTCGCCATTTCGCAATTTCGAGGTTTAGTTTTCGCGGTTTCGCGATTTCGTGTTGATCTTTAACGCGAAATTAAAATGGCCCCTCTCGGCCATCATACGATGTGCAACCGATGTCACCAAAAGAATACGTCGTTGAAATGTTTATATTTCGGCATCAAAATGCCGATTTGAAAGCCTTGTTATATATAGTATATGAGCACTGCCAATGCATCAAGTGCTTGTGTGATAGCCCCACCGTTTACATGCTTAATTGCCTTACTATTACAAAGTTTCTTTTAATAAGATATCATGACTCAAGTCAAAGTCAAAGTCAAAGATGTTTATTGTATGAAAGGCCTCTGGCCCATATACAAAAGAGTTACAGTATGGTACATGAAAGTTAACTAATACATAGTTCTACTACAATACCTAAGGTTTTACTAATTGCTTTATGAGAAGATCTCTCTTTTCTAATGCATGTTTTATATATAATGCTAATTGAACAATAATAGCTTCGTTATTTGTTTGCAATAAAGAAATATAAGCATCCTTTGGTTGTTTATCTAAAAAGTGGAGTGGTATATATTTCTGTCTTAATTCAAAATAACAAGGGCATGAAAATGTAAAATGCATTTCATTTTCTACTCCTTGGTTGCATAAAGGACAAAATCTTTTTTCTTTATCGATAGCTGTTTTCCTCCCCTCATTGATCATTAAACATAGCAAACCCAAGCGATATTTTACAAATATTTTTCTTAAATGATATGAAGTTATTATTGATAAGTATTTTTAAGGAAGGTTTTGAAGGTCCTGTAATATTCATATCGTGAACTTGAATCTAAAGTGGAATGCCAATCTTGACTGAACATATTTATTGCTCGAAGTCGAAACTCATTAATAAATCTGTTAACGTCCCCGATTGTCTCGCACAACCATATGAAACCAAAACCATGAGAAAATAATAAATTCCTAATATCGCTTGCCCAAGTATGTTTTCCCAAATTATCAAGACATAAAAGCATGTAATAAGCTAATCTAGGTAGACGTTTTTCGTGCATAGTTAAAATCTTGAACCAAAACCTTAAACATCGTATTTGAGAATTAATGTACAATGGAAACCTGCCACATTCGCCATACACCATGTAATTAGGTGTCTGTGAGCTTAGACCAAGGAACTTTTTGCAGGCTAACAGATGCACTCTCTCTATACAAACGAAACGCTGAAAACCCCATATTTCAGAGCCATATAATAAAATGGGTTGTATCTGAGAGTTGAATATCTTAAAGAATATATTTGGAGACATGGTTCCAACTTTGCTTAAAACTGATACAACTTGTACTAAAGCTTTTTTACCGCGTAAAGCTAAATTCTGTGCGCAATTGTTTATATTCAGTCTGTGTGAAAACAAAAATCCTAAATAAGAATAATGATTGGAAATATTTATCAAATTGCCATCATAAAACTAACGCTCTCTTGCCGCTACAGGGCCACCCTTTCTAAATATTACTATTTCTGTTTTACTTAAGTTAACTGACAATTTCCATTCTTTAGTGTACTTCTCTAAGATATTTAGTTGATTTTGTAAACCGACTACAGTGTCTGAGACCAAAATGACGTCGTCAGCAAAAATAAGCATGAGGATTTCTACAAAACTTGGATACATTTGGATACCATGTTTTCCACCTGTACTGATATCATGATATAATTCATTAATGAAAAATGAAAATAGAATTGGACTTCAGCAGCAACCTTGTCTTAAGCCTAAAGGACAATCAAAGAGATTTGTTACTCCATCTGTACAACGCACACAAGCTCGAATATTAAAGATAGATCACATATGTCAAATTTTGAAATCGATGTTATTACATCGGGAGCCACTAACTGTTACTGAAAATAACAACAAGGTCAATCAGTACATTAAAGCGAAAATACGGCCATTCAAAGTCGGGATTTTGATCGAAAACCGGACAATGTGACTCAAGTGGCGCGCGCAAATTCGTCAAACGTAATTTTGAAACCTTGTCATAAGCAGACAGGAAGATATATTCGATTCGATAGTGTTTATTAGGTATTGTTACTAATAGGTAGATGAATTGGATGCATAATTTCGAATATTAAACGTATTTGAGATGTTTTCTTGATTTTTCCATAAAATTAGGCATTTTAGAGATATTATGCATAAATGGCTATATTTGCAAGTCCAGTGATGAGATATGAACTTCAATCAGCATATTAGATATTTTGTAGCTTATCAAAACCAAATAAATCTTTAAGAAAGATACTCTGTGTCACTTTAAAATACATAGATTTCAGAATGTTGAACATTTTCCCTTGTAAACCTGCCTTAAGTAAACATTGCCATAATTTAAAATGATTAACAGAGTCAAAATTTTTTTTTAAATCTACAAAAGCTATGTACAATTTATGCTTCCGTTTTAACAGTGCTTTCTGGATCATTGCATACAGAGTAAATATGTGATCTGCTGTAGAATATCCCTTTCTAAATCCGGCCTGAGATTCCGGAATTTTTTCATGCATATTCGCCCAGTTTGATAATCTCTTATTTAAAATCGAGTTAAATACTTTTCCCAATATACTCATTAATGATATGCCGCGGTAGTTATCTGGATCGTTTCTATTACCTTTTTTATGAAGTGGGACTATTGTAGAACTAGACCAACTACGTGGGAAAATTCCATTTTCAAACAGCCTATTGAAACATTTATTTAAAAACGGCATAATTTCAGATTTTGAACACTTTATCATTTCGATTATGATATCATCAGGTCCGGCAGCTTTTCTGTTTCTTAAGTGACTTATAGAATCTAATATTTCCTGTTCAGAAATTGGACTGTCCAGGATAATTTGATCTATTTCTGTCAAATCATTATTGGTTGGATCTACATCCTTATATGTATCATCGAAAGTCAGATCTAATATGTCGTCGTTTGAGTGCACATCTTTAAAATGCTTTAACCACTCAGATTTCGTTATGTTGTTCCTCGCCGGGTTTCTGTTTTGTAAATAACGAACTTTTTTCCAAAAGGCATTAGGGTTGTTAATATATCGTTGTAGCTGGTCTTGATTACGCATCTTCAAATCAAATTTGAATTTTCGACAATAAGCTTTGTACTTATTTCTACTTTCGCAGTATATCCGTCTATCGTAGTTGCTACGAGTCACTCTGAACCTTCGAAAATTTTTACGAGCGTTTCGTTTCGCGGTACTACAATCTTTGTTAAGAGCATTTCTAATTGGTTTAGGATTTACAAACTTAAGCATACACTCGGCTGAAGAAGACAAAATGTCTACTAAGTCATCAATAGCTCCGTTTACATCCGTATCTATTATCTCCAAAATATGTTTTCCAAACAAGTGTAATTTTGCTTTAACATTTGTTAAGAACGTGTTAGAAGAATTATCATTCCAAACAAACCGCTTCGTATTTGTAGGCGCGATATCACAAATCATTTTATGGTTAGAGAGCGGAAATTTGCAAGTCAATTTGACGATAAAAGTCCGGATACCGATAATGACCCTTCACTTTTATGAATGGTTGCCCCGAAAAACGAGGTCCAAATGATGTGTAAGACGTTCATAAAGGGAGATGGCTTACCTTTGTCTGAACACAAATCAGATTTACAGTAGCTCATTATATATTACCCGTCAAATATAGACCTTTATTGCATCATACTAACTTACAGATGTGCTGTGGGCGCATTCTACTTTGCTGTAGCACCGGGAAACGTCATCGAGTGTCTGGTCGTAACATCGGATGCACTTTCGCTTTCCTGAAACGAATGACAACAACATTTTGTAACGGCTGTTTTTTTACTAACATCAAAGCCGTAAACACATTGAAGAGGTTATATCAATTGGAATGTCAGTGACTCAATTAAAGAGTATCATGAATATCAAAGAAGTGGAACGTAAAAGAACATATATCGAAGAATACTATTCGCTTTTCGAAAACGTTCTTCTTAAGCAAAAGCATATAATTGCACATTAATTCTATATAATCTGGTTTTAAAAATGACCTACCCTTTGAAAGAGACGCTGTATAGGACTCCACTGTAAAGATAAATCATTCATGTTATTTCAAAGGTCAATTTTTCAACAACACCATTACTGTTGGTTTTGACCACGTCAGATGATGTAAAGATTTTTTTCTGTTGTTTCTGTTTTTCTTTTTGAAGTAGTAATAAATTTGACACTAACGAATCACTTTCTAAACTACATCTTAGTTTCCTTAAAAAAAAGTATTTTCGTTGAAAGAATCGAATCTCAAGCGAACAAACGACACAATCTCATTAAAATGATATCTTAATTGCTTCACTAGTGTAGCAAATAGATCATATTTTAATAAGATTGTCAAACGACAATACATGTGTTGGTAGCCTTACCGATTACATGCTTTAATTACCTTACTATTATAAAGTCTCTTTGCATAAGATATCATGAGTCGTTGGACGATAAGAGTCCGGATAACGATAATGACCCTACACTTTTATGAATGATTCCCCGAATAACGAGGTCAAAATGATGTTTTTAAGACGTTCTTAAAAGGGAGATGGCTTACCTTTGTCTGAACACACATCAGATTTACAGTAGCTCATTAAAAATGGACTATTATCATTAATGAATTGAACATATAGAAACGTAAAAAAAATAATAATTTTAAGACACGTTGTTACCCTTGTCTGAACACACATCAGAGTTGCAGTAGTCTTGTTCACAGCAGGAGGAACAGATCTTGTGTCCAGACCGAGTTGGGAAACTGTTAGATGTACAGGTCTGCAGCGAATATAATGGAATAGTTGTCTATGTTTCAGATCCATGCTACCATACACACATTTGTACCCAAGAAGCTCAAGTAATGTTTGTCTCACCATAAATAGTAGTGTTGCCTCGATCCATTTCCAGCATCGCTAATAGAATATTCTCTGATAAACGTTAGTATTGCTGCAGGCATAAACAAGCATTGCACGGACATAAAAGAAACGTAAGATGTAAGATAACAATTTGCCAATTTACTCATTCAACGCAAGCCAACATATCTTTAAAAAATATACTGTCCTGAATCAAACATAAAAAGTTCGATTAGGTTACCCGAAGATATTACCGTAACTAATCTGATTAAATGATGATCCAATAAAATGGACGCCAGCAGTTTTGCTTGATACCTGATAATTAGTGATGTGGTGAGAT
This sequence comes from Steromphala cineraria, assembly GCA_916613615.1. Taxonomy (NCBI): domain Eukaryota; kingdom Metazoa; phylum Mollusca; class Gastropoda; order Trochida; family Trochidae; genus Steromphala; species Steromphala cineraria. Next base: position 698,553 of record OU744736.1, read on the forward strand.
TTAAAGAAATAATATTTCAATAAAATTGCAGCTGCCCTTTGACGACAATAGATAAGACATTCTTAACGCTATTAAGTCTAAAAGTCAGAATTTGGGTCAATTCGTTTTAGTTACTGGGTTCCTTTTGGGTGAAAGGTTAAGAAATAGATAACGTCTACACTTTATAAAAACGGTCGGTAACTGAAAATAATATAACACTCACGCTGCTTGAAGCACAGCCTCCGTAGTATTTGATTTCACTATTGCCAGTGTCGTATGCCTCCATGAAGCAGTGCTGAAAGTAAGTTAACTTCGAGTTAACATTGTTTAAATAGTTTATACTTAATGGATGTATCATGACACTTTCAAAAATATAAATAGGATACTCAATATTATTTTTCAAATACCAGGTTTATATCATCGAGTGTCATGGGTAAAGCCGATATTTCACGAGTGGCGCAGTTGCCTGATATTTCATTGATAAAACCCAGTATTTCACCGCCTATCATAAATAAATGGGTTAACTATATGCGAATCATTTGAGCTCTTAAAACGAACCAAAGTGCGGAAATAGGAAACTGGTAATGGAATGGCAAACATATCTGCTGTCTACCTGCATGTGACATGCTCTGGATCTCATGTTGATGTTATTGAGTGAAATTCTCTCCTTAACGGGTGTCAATCATTAAACTACAAACCTTCTCAAAATCGACCATATGATAATTCAAACGAGAAACTGTCAATAGATTTGACATACCTGTCCTACAGCGCAGACAGTCGTTTTGGTGCATTCACTCACTGACTCTGATTCATCGCATGAAAAGCACAATGGCAGGTGTTCTGTAACAGGGAAAACTATATATGAAGCGAACGTATAATATCGAGAATATAATTTAGTTTTTCATTATTAAAGGGGGTCTCCAACTTCTAATTTTTAACTTTCAGTGTTTTATTAGCAAGGCCCCGAGAGGGTCGGAGAGGGCCTCGCTAATAAAACACTGGACGTTAAAATTAGAAGTTGGAGACCCCCTTTATTTCTTTAACTTCCAGTGTTTTATTAGCGAGGCCCCGAGAGGGTCGGAGAGGGCCTCGCTAATAAAACACTGGAAATTTAAAATTAGAAGTTGGAGACCCCCTTTAAATTGTATAGATAAAAATATGTTAAATGATAACTAGAAATCTGTGCATGTGATGCACTGTGATGTCCCCCGCTAACATTTAATCCGAAAGTGACCCTACCCCCATTATGTACAAATTTCATATTGTTTCAATGGAAACCAGAAAAATAACAATTGAGAATAACCAAAGTAGCAAAAGGCAGCACTCCTCCAGTAGTTTTAATCACATATCAAGTCTAGTAAAAATATTTTGAATAGTTTTTAAGCTAAAGTACGGGAACAGACCCAACCCCCTATATACACTAGGTCAACTTGTTTCTTTAGAAACCAGAATTCTTTTTTCAGAATAACTAAAATAGAAAAAGGCACCACTCCACCACTAGGCCTAACCACATACCAAATTTCATAAAATCATATTGAATGGTTTATGAGATATTGCACGGAAATGGTCCTTTCAAACTGTTGCCATGGAAACCAGGAATATTATTAAATTTAGAATGACAAAAATAGCAAAAGGCACCACTCCACCACTAGATCTAACCACATACCAAGTTTCGTTAAAAAATATTGAGCAGTTTTGAAGATATGGTCCGGAAACGAAAGCATCCCCCAATATGCACTAAGTTCAAAATATTTCCATGGAAACTAGAAAAAATAAAAAATTCAGAATAACCAAAATAGCAAAAGGCACCACTCCAGTACTAGATCTAACCACATACCAAGTTTCGTTAAAAAATATTGAACGGTTTTGGAGATATGGTCCGGAAACGAAAGCATCCCCCAAAATGCACTAAGTTCAAATTGTTTCCATGGAAACCAGAAAAAATAAAGAATTCAGAATAACCAAAATGGCAAAAGGCACCACTCCAGTACTAGATCTAACCACATACCAAGTTTCGTTAAAAAATATTGAACGGTTTTGGAGATATGGTCCGGAAACGAAAGCGTTACGGAATTACGGAATTACGGAATTACGGGATTACGGAATTTCGGACGGAACCGAAAACATTATGTCTTTGCGGGAGACATAATAATTGATAAGAGTTGGTGTTTACTTACTGCATGACCGGGTATCTATTTATTGTACGACTTTAGGCTGTATAATAGGGGGAAATTTCCATGTACGAAAGTATTTTGCTAACTTGTCTGATCTTCCAGCATTGATATACATAAGAATATTACATATGGCTTGTCACAGACTAGTATAGCTTGTGAAGTTTTTTATTTGCGAGGCTTGTGGTGTCTTCTTCTAGGTTAGAGACTTCAAAATGTGGTTAAGATCGCACAGCAGGAGTTGGGTACCTGGTATATGTTGTGTTGGTAGTGACCTTCTAGCGACGAATATGTCAGCTTGGATTAGACTAGGACATACCGTATTTCCTCTAAAATGCGCCCGGAAGCTTTTTTTTCAAATTCCCTTTACCCCCCGGCCCGGCGCTAATTGGAGACCCGGGGCGTATTTCTTCCAAAGAAATTTAAAGTTTGTTTTAAGCCGTCTTTTAATTTCTGTATAATGTTATCTAATGGTTAGGACCCGGCGCTTATTAGAGGCCCGGCGCTTATTGGAGACCCGGCGCTTATTAGAGGCTCGGCGCTTATTTTTCGACTACCAAAGACCTCCGGCGCTTATTGGAGACCCGACGCATATTAGAGAAAATACAGTAGGCTTGTAGCGCCTAGAGTGTGCACTAATTGGTGGAAATATGCACCAATATAAAGTTCACTTACCCGTGGTAACAGGTGGGCGACTGGTTGGTAGATGAACGACGGAGCCTGGTGCGTAAATATTTAGTGGTCAGTTTGTTTTGTTGTAGCTTGGCATTATTCATATAACATATCATTCAGAAAAGTAATCTCATATTTGTATCCATAGCTGAAGCTTAAGTGTTTGCTATGACATTTTCATAGAATTATTTATTCCTTAATTGGTTTTAAAGACGCATTTTACATAAGGGTATATAATTGAAATTCTATATTTTCAAAGATTTTGAGGTATCTTGTTGAATAAGCATCAAGTTGAGTGTGATACGTGTCGGGTATCTTGATGTGTATGTGGTGGCGTTTCTTTTGCCGTTGAGTGTAGATGAATTGTAGGATATACCTGTCCGTACAAATGAATCTTAACCTCACTAAGTTACTTGTTGTCAGCACATTCTTCTTGCTTTTCGGTGCATTCACTCGCACATTGAAAACATATTTATATGAACTTATTCTTACCATCTGCGTTGCAGTTGCGTAGGTTACAAAGCTCTGTCTTACAGCAAACTCTGCACTCTGTGACCGTTGATAACGACTTATACGTCACTGTGTTAATGCTTGTGCAAGTCTGAAAACAACATGTATCAATAAAAGTCTCAAAACCCATCATTTCAGAATGCCAACCTCTCTGAATGTAGATGAGAGGTTGGAACACATTACTCTATTGGGCAATTGTTCATGCATCTCCCAAAGCAGACCCTAAAGCCAGTCTCCGAACTGTCAGTTGTATGCCTTGCTGCAGACCCTTGAATGTTCTGTGCTTACTATGAGAGAAAGCAATATTCTAATCAGAAGGAAACTTGAGGTTGCTAACAATCGCCTGTAGGGGTACTTGTATCAGGACAGAAATTCAAGGATGTGCAGCAAGGCATAAAACTGACAGTTCGGAAACTTGCGTTTTAGAATTTGCGTAGTAAGATGTTGTTCATGTTGGTAGGCCAACACTCTAAAGCGATATTATTACATACAATGTTGAAAGAGATCAGATTTCATGTTTTGGACAAATTAAAGCACGAAATACAGTACACCATCTTAAAATGTATAGGGTTTCATTTCAATAAAGTATGTATGTAAATATATTTAATCTTAATTATATAGTTTGGCTTTATAGTTTGTGCGCATATGCACTATGCAATTACAAAATACAAATACAAAAATAAACTTTGATCGATACACTAGTCCAGAGCCAAAATATATCTGTAGCTGCTATCTCCTTCATCTGTGAAATTATAAGTTAAAGATCATTTTAATTAAATCACTTACACATTAGAACACGGATGAAGAGAACTCGTATAGGCCTATAGCGAACAATCGGATAAAGTGAACAAAATTTTTTGTCCCGTCAAAAGCCCTATGCATGGCAGGCAAACGTGAGTGGCGAACACCGGATATAACGAACTAATTTCTTTGGTCTATTGGAGTTCGTTAAATCCATGTTCGACTGTATAAACAAGCATGCAGCCTGATTAAAATCGACCGTGCTCCGAGGAATTAAATATAAAAAATATTGTCTCTATCGGGTCTCGAACCATTCGGGATATCCTCTGTAAATGAGAGGAAAGCCTGGCTGTGTGAAGTTCGAACCCCGCTAGAGATAATATTTTTACACTTTTTTCCTCGAATCACAGTCGATTTAAATCAGACTGTATAAACAAGTGGCTTGCTATACAATGTATGTGTGCACCAACCAGGAATATCCTTCAATAGTTTGATAGACAAATGCTTTGATTTGCTGATAACTGATTCATGAAACCTTTTCAGCCATTAAAATAGATCATTATTCAAGGAGCCTGACAAAAATCTGTCTAATTCTCCTCCATAGTGGAGAATTATCGGAATGTTGACCCTGGATTGTCGAAGATAGACAAAACTATTCTGAACTAAATCCTCCGTTCATCCGGATACTTCTATTATTTTACGAGTTTAAGTTCTAGCATGGGCCCGTTATGTTTGGAAACCAAGCCGTTTACTCTGGTAGATATCACGTTGCTTTCACGAGATTAAATTCTATTATGGGCCCGTTGTTTGGCAACCACACCATTTACGTTGGTAGATATCACGTTACCTTCACGAGTTTAAGTTCTATCATTTTATCCTGTAGCGTAGTGTACATGCATTAAGTATACCTACACTTTCTTGGGTACAGCCTGCATAGAGCATGTGAAACTGACCTCTCACAAGTCTCTCGTTGAAAAAACAGACCTGCGGGATATGAAAAAAAACTTGTTGGATCAAAATCATGCAAGGTTATAAAGGGCTATGAGATTTGGAGCTCAAAAAAGATAACCCCTGGGAATTTTAACGACTAAAATCCGTACTCCAATACCCGCCATTGAATGTTACGTGTAATATGGACCGGAGGCCTCTTATACAATAAACTTGCCATTGGATGTTGATATGGCGCTTAAACTCATTTGGACAACTTTTATTATGAATTATTTGTAAATTTGCTCCTCTTGTATCAATCAAGTAGTTATTTCTTAATTTTTAAATGAAATATTATAAAACAGCAAATGTGTTTTCTCGCAATGCTAACATTTCAAGTGGGCGGATGAGAGTCGATCGATTGCCTTTAACCGTAGTATTTATTCACGAATTCCATATGTGCAGGTTTTACTGATTCACCCAGAAGTCCTTGGCCTACTTACATGGCTGGATGAAGGACATGTCTGTATGGAACAGGAGCTGAACGTTCTGCCTCCAAGACAATGGTAGCATCTGAAGGCCTGGTCACACTGAATGTCTAAGGTCAGATTAAGAGATTTTATGACATTTTTGATAGCCATCCGATTATAGATTTTAATAGAATATTCCAACTCATGGATTTAAAACACATCGAAATTATATCCATTTATTTACTAGAGACAACAAAACATATAAAGGTCCATTCTAGATTGAAAACACTTAATTCAAACATTTACAAAAAGAGAGATATGGATTTCATGCAGTTATTTAAGTATCATCTCAAATGGTTATAGAATACAGAGAGAAAGGGAATATTTTATCAATAAAACATTTAAGAAATTTAAAATGATATATTAAAGCCATTACTGTAAACAGTATTTGATGTTAGTTTTAAAGAAATCATTAATTGTACCAGGCATCTATTCTCACAGATAATGAAAAAAAAATGTCAAAGATGATACAGCAACATTAGAAGGGACATTAATTGTTTATGTTGTCATGGTTACATTTCCTTGACTTCCGGTGAATGACTGTAACCTGACAACGTAAGAATTTATTCAGTTCTACAGTTAAGGATTGAAAAGAATGTAAAATCTTCCTAGGGAAAATTGCTTTAAAAGTTACGATCACGAAAGCATTACATCGTTTTTTACTTTGATAAAAGGACAAAGCTCTATGTTTATAAAATTCCTTAAATTATTAAATTACAACATGAAATAAGTATTCAGAGAGGCAAAATGACGGGAGAAGACACTTTGAATGTAATAAAACAAAACAATCGGTTTGAACTTGAAGTACTTCAGAACTGGACTAGTACCTTATCAGTGTGGGAGGAAGATCGGACTACGACATGTGTATCAAGCTGCTACTTTCACATAAAAACTAGTTTTTTATGCTTTGGAAACATCAAAATATTCGTTTATCCTTACTGTGGTTACTGAAAAGAAGCTTACCTTTCAATGTGACGAACAGCAGCACACATAGTACTACTTCAGCGGCATTCAATGAGAAACAAGTTTAGAATTTAGAGTTTGAATACATGATATTGAATATTTGCTCAATGATATATTAAAGAGACAGTTCTATAGATATAAATATGTATATGTATATATAACACAATCCACTTGCAACATGTTACTAAGGGTAATAAACTCTCTCAAAAAAGAAACGCAACTCCTCTCTCAATATCTGACAACAACCTCCGAACAAAAATGGTTATATGTGAATTGGATTTTTTTGTCATGTATTCTTAATATGTTCTTGTTTGATTAGTAATAGCCCCCAAAAGTAGCCTTATTAACGCACGCTGACATTTTATCCGATTTGTTTCGAGAATGTGCGAAACAGTCATGTGCATAATGCTAAAAGTGAACTGCACATACAAATCAAGAAAATCACAGTTTAAGCCGAGGGTTATAAAAGGAAACGTAGTTTGGCAATATATTCAATTCGTTTACTCCGAAAATCAAGGTCGAAAATGTCCCGATTGAATATTGCAAATCCGCCGCGGTGAAATATTGCCATTGGTCGGATTTAGGCCGGGCAAAGTTTTGGAACAGTGGCCCGCCAGCTAAATGTCCATAAAACAACGATCTCCTGACTTTTTAATCGCTACAGACAGTTCCATGCAACCGAAAACCATCCTCCGAGTGGTAGACCAAGGATCACCACAACGGCTCAGGATCGTTTCATACGGGTCACCCACCTACGTAATCGGCAAGCCACACCAACCGTCACTGCAACACAAGTGTCTGGTTTGAGGAGATTGTCGGCCCAAACCATCAGGAACCGTTTACGTGAGGCAAATATTCATGCACGACGACCATTTGTCGGACCTGTTCTGAGACGCCAACATCGACGTCAACGTCTCAGATGGTGCACTAACGTAAGGATATGGACCATAAGGAACAGACGTGACGGCAAGAAACGTGTATACAGACGAGGAAATACATTTTTTTCGCACTGAACTGCGTTCAACAGGTCGACAGATTTGGAGGAGGGAGCGTCAAGTTGTGGGGAGCCATGTCTTACAACGGACGATCACAGCTGGTCATCATTTCCGGCAATTTGACGGCCCAACGCTACATCAATGATGTTTTACAGCCACACCTCCTTTCTAAAATCGACCAATAGAGGGAGCTGTTTCAACAGAACAATGCCCGCCCTCGCACAGCTCATGCAACAGTAGATTTTCTACGGAATTCCAATGTCCACTCCTTGCCATGGCCCTCCAGGTCGCCCGACATCAACCCCATCGATAATCTTTGGGACTATCTTTATTGACGTATCCGTGCACGTACACCACCACCGTAGAGGTTAGATGCACTGGCCACAGCACTACAGGATGAGTGCTGAGCAATACCACAGGAAAGGATTTGTCGTCTGATCCGTTCTGTTCCGAGGAGGTGCAATGCTGTGATTACAGCTCGTGGCCCTCAAAATAGATACCGAAGAAAGCGCCCCCTAGTTTCCGTCGAATGTATAATAAAGACCCCTTGAAAATGAGAGCTTATACTACACATAAATTTGTTTCACCATGTAAAAATTCATTGTGTTATCTTTGATAATCTATGTGTTATAAAAAGTTTAAGACCGATATCAACACTTTATAAAATCAGGTGTTGCGTTTCTTTTTTTAGAGAGTTTAGTTGTTCACGACTGCACTTTATTTATTGTTTGGAAAGATGGGTTTTGAATTGGAACTATTTCATATAATCACAAACAAGCAACGGTATCATCAATGAAATTTATGGTATTGCAACATTTCAAGTTAAATGCTAGTGATCTAAGATTGCGAATTAACCAAAAGCATCATTCCTAGAAGAATAGTAGAAGTATACTTGAGTGTGTAAAGTGTATTTCTTTAAACGGTGATCTTTCAAACAGTTTTGCTTCATGATTGTGTGAATAATGAGAGCATTTTCGGTCTGATTGAATGTATCATGTTTACAACTATTGGCCTTACGGAGAGAGTATAGCGTATTCGCACGGTCTGAGAACAGCACATTTAGTCGCATGTTCTTACTGATCTTAATTTACAAATCGAGACCTCCTACAAAAGCCTTTGTTGTCAGCATGTAATTCCTCTTAATTCATAATACAACCAGTTCCTTTCTTTTTGATTAGTATGAAAGCATTTTACAAAGATTAGGTTTGTGTATACATAGAGAAAGTAGCAGATCAATTTGCGAAATCGTGAGAACATCGTTCTTAATATTCTAGAAATAAGCGATAATTGTGCATCTCACCTTGTGGAATCATTTTAGCTTACAAACAGACGCGTTTCTTGTATTAACTGGTAGCTGAAAAACCTGTGTGTATATCTTATCTTTGGACATGTGGGCTTTTGATAAAGGAGTTTTTTATGTCATGTCAAAATATAGGTTAGGGTCTTTGAACCTTTAAACATCAATATTCTAAAGCCTAAAATACCGACTTAATATCCAGATCAAGTAATACAAGCAACCTGAAGAGGGAAATCAATTTCATTGGAATAATTGCCAATATGCACATAAAGAAAATAAGTTCACTTGTGCATCGGATAGTTTATATGCAGTTGATTATATTCTGAATTGACAATAGTGTCGCTCATATTAGATAAAGTCATATTGAATCTATAAGCTCACAAGTTTAAATTAACTCACATCCCCCAAATTTGTGATTTTGTTAAATGTAAATCAATGTTAATTAACTCATTAAAAGATAAAACAAATCTGGCTAATCGCATATCTTTTGATAAATCGATTATTACTCAATATGACAGTATTTCAATTGTTTTTGTTTTAGTTTATAAATTACATTCAAATGAAAATATATTAAAACCCTAAATCAGGTCGATTTATTTGAATCGACATGTTAAACGATATCAAATTGTTTATAATATACTTAACACAAATCTTTTCGAATTAATCACTAATTTCTTTAGTACAAATATTTCGAAATCCAGTCTAAGTAAACCTAGCCTCAATATTATCCGTTTCACTCATATACTGTATAGGAGGGAAACGGATAATATTGAGGCTAGGTTTACTTAGACTGTTCGAAATCCGAAAACGTATATGATGTTACGTGGATAAGTTGATTTTGGATCTCTTATTAATAATTAATGATTAATTAATGAGTCTAGTTTCTACGGCTACATGTCAGATTTTTATTACAAACTAAAGAAGAGTTTTTTTGCATTTGTTTTATTCTTGCTTTATTCGTTTTATCAATGCTCAAAGAAAACAGTTATTTTGTGACAGCGATATCTGCAGTTGTAGAATACTAAAAATCTTAAATACATTTATTGTTGTCTCTACTGTCGGAGAATTAAGAAGAATGCAACTTTCATATGTGTACAGCACATAAGAAAAAAAAAATAATGCATGAACAATTGCTGATGATAGCAAACTAGATACTGACCATGTTTCAGAGAAGAACGGTAACTCATATTGAAATCTTGCTTCTGATTTTGGCCAATCTAGTTTAAAGTAACGTAAGGACTTAGGGGACGATAACATTACAGCTACTTTTAACTAGATTGCCTACGAAAAGATCGTTTCCCGTTTCGACCTTTGTTCTCACACTTAAAACTAATCTTTTTATGGATTTATTAACTTAAAAAATTGCCGACAAATGCAAGGGAATCATATGGAAACATTAAACCAACACATAGGCTATCACCAAAAAAATACTTTCAATAAAGACATTTCTTTTAGCTTGTACAATGTTTTGCGGCAGAGCTTGCAAATGCGCTTCTGACGTTACTTAATTCTAGATACCGATGTATGCGAAAGTTGCTGAGCATTTTATCGTCGTAAAGAGTGTCGTGTCTAATTAAAATATTGATTCGTTTATGCGATATACCGTTACATTATTGTTAACAAAATTACCTATATGCTTGTTTGATGATAATAGGAACAATTTTGATACATTTTTTAAACCCGTAATTTTTACTAGAATATATATTAAGTATTACTGTCCGAAGTTTGGTCAAAACTGTTCGAACATCGGGCGAGTAAATATACCAGAGACCCTATATACATATATATAGGATCGCTGAATATACTTATCTAAGTTGTTTTCAGTAAATCTACAATTATTTTTGCAAATGTAGATCATAATAAAATAGGAAAGTTAAAATGCTAATAGCACTGTTAGATTATATTCAGTTAGTAATTGACAATAAAATTGAAAATAATTGGATCGGAACACTGTCCAAACCTCGTTCCGTTTGCCCTATATATATTATATCAGTAAAATCCTAGTAAGTAAATGTAGCGCACGCGGAAAGAGGCCAACGAACCAGGTGGGCTTGGGTCCGATCAGAGTTACGTCCCCTCACGAGACTCTCCATTAGTGAGATCACATTCCATTGGGCACATATCCGCTGTCAATGTAAACAACTTGGGTTAACGCTAAATAACATATGCTCCGGGCACTTTCTACGGACGTGCAGTTATCGACTAGTACGAATTTCCTAGCAGCATTCAGAGCGCGCTTCGGAATATTGATTAGCTGGTGACTACGTGATCCCATCACTTGTTAACATCTGGTTGAAAAGTCTGCATGCTCGGAAGGCAAAGTTTTTTCCCTCAAATATAGAAAGGACAATTTTGGAAAAGGAAGAAATTGAACAGCGACTTAAGAACGTGCTTGGAGCCTATGTTCATTCCCCAATTGGTCTTATTTATAAAGGCAATGAGGATTTGAGGGTGTGAAAATTTAAAGGCGCGTGACAACAATAAGCTTTAATATAGAAATATCAAACTTATATATTTACAAAGAGGACATAACAACCTTTCAGATGATATCAATTTTTTCTTTATTTAACGATATTTCCAGTGAACGACAGCGACTTGAAAAACGTGCTCGGAGCCTATATGTTCATTCCCCAAATCGGTCTTACTTATATAGGCAATGAGGATTCGAGGGTGTGTAAATTTAAGGCGCGTGACAACAATATGCTACTTGATAGAAATAGAAAACTTATATATTTACAAAGGGGACATAACAACCTTCCGATTATATCAACTTTCCTTTATGTTACGATTATGTAACGATATTTGCAGTGAACGACAGCGACTTGAAAAAACGTGCTCGGAGCCTATGTTCATACCCCAGTTGGTCTTATTTATATAGGGAATCAAGCTACAAGGAGGGGTACACTTAAAGGCGCGTGACAACAATTTGCTGCAATATAGAAATATGAAACTTATATATTTACAAAGAGGACATAACTACCTTTTAGATAATATTAATTTTCCTTTATTTAACGATATTTCCAGTGAACATCAGCGACTTTGAAAACGTGCTCGGAGCCTATGTTCATTCCCCAACTGGTCTTATTTATATAGGCAATGAGGATTCGAGGGTGTGTCAATTTAAAGGCGCGTGACAACAATAAGCTTTAATATAGAAATATCATACTTATATATTTACAAAGAGGACATAACAACCTTTCAGATGATATCAATTTTCCTTTATTTAACGATATTTCCAGTGAACGACAGCGACTTGAAAAACGTGCTCGGAGCCTATGTTCTTTCCCCAGTTGGTCTTTTTTATTTAGGCAATGAGGATTCTAGGGTGTATAAATCTAAAGACGCGTGACAATAATATGCTACAATATAGAAATATCAAACTTATATATTTACAAAGAGGACATAACTACCTTTCAGATGATATCAACTTTCTTTTATTTAACGATATTTCCAGGGAACAACAGCGACTTGAAAAACGTGCTCAGAGCCTATGTTCATTCCCCAATTGGTCTTATTTATATAGGCAATGAGGATTCGAGGGTGTGTAAATTTAAAGGCGCGTGACAACAATATGCTTTAATATAGAAATATCAAACTTATATATTTACAAAGAGAACATAACTACCTTTCAGATGATATCAACTTTCCTTCATGTATTTAACGATATTTTCAGTGAACATCAGCGACTTAAAAAACATGCTCGGAGCCTATGTTCAATTCCCAATTGGTCTTATTTAAATAGGCAATGAGGATTCGAGGGTGTGTAAATTTAAAGGCGCGTGACAACAGTAAGCTTTAATATAGAAATATCAAACTTATATATTTACAAAGAGGACATAACAACCTTTCAGATGAAATCAACTTTCATGTATTTAACGATGTTTTCAGTGAACAACAGCTAGCGACTTAAAAAACGTGCTCGGAGCCTATGTTCAATTCCCAATTGGTCTTATTTATATAGGCAATGAGGATTCGAGGGTGTGTAAATTTAAAGGCGCGTGACAACAATATGCTTTAATATAGAAATATCAAACTTATATATTAACAAAGAGAACATAACTACCTTTCAGATGAAATCAACTTTCCTTTATTTAACGATATTTCTAGTGAACGACAGCGACTTGAAAAACGTGCTCTGAGCCTATGTTCATTCCCCAATTGGTCTTATTTATAAAGGCAATGAGGATTCGAGGGTGTGTAAATTTAAGGCGCGTGACAACAATATGCTACTTGATAGAAATAGAAAACTTATATATTTACAAAGGGGACATAACAACCTTCCGATTATATCAACTTTCCTTTATGTTACGATTATGTAACGATATTTCCAGTGAACGACAGCGACTTGAAAAAACGTGCTCGGAGCCTATGTTCATTCCCCAGTTGGTCTTATTTATATAGGGAATCAAGCTACAAGGAGGGGTACACTTAAAGGCGCGTGACAACAATTTGCTGCAATATAGAAATATGAAACTTATATATTTACAAAGAGGACATAACTACCTTTTAGATAATATCAATTTTCCTTTATTTAACGATATTTCCAGTGAACAACAGCGACTTGAAAAACGTGCTCGGAGCCTATGTTATTTCCCCAGTTGGTCTTTTTTATTTAGGCAATGAGGATTCTAGGGTGTATAAATCTAAAGACGCGTGACAATAATATGCTACAATATAGAAATATCAAACTTATATATTTACAAAGAGGACATAACTACCTTTTAGATGATATCAACTTTCTTTTATTTAACGATATTTCCAGTGAACAACAGCGACTTGAAAAACGTGCTCGGAGCCTATGTTCTTTCCCCAGTTGGTCTTTTTTATTTAGGCAATGAAGATTCTAGGGTGTATAAATCTAAAGACGCGTGACAATAATATGCTACAATATAGAAATATCAAACTTATATATTTACAAAGAGGACATAACTACCTTTCAGATGATATCAACTTTCTTTTATTTAACGATATTTCCAGGGAACAACAGCGACTTGAAAAACGTGCTCAGAGCCTATGTTCATTCCCCAATTGGTCTTATTTATATAGGCAATGAGGATTCGAGGGTTTGTAAATTTAAAGGCGCGTGACAACAATATGCTTTAATATAGAAATATCAAACTTATATATTTACAAAGAGAACATAACTACCTTTCAGATGATATCAACTTTCCTTCATGTATTTAACGATATTTTCAGTGAACATCAGCGACTTAAAAAACATGCTCGGAGCCTATGTTCAATTCCCAATTGGTCTTATTTATATAGGCAATGAGGATTCGAGGGTGTGTAAATTTAAAGGCGCGTGACAACAGTAAGCTTTAATATAGAAATATCAAACTTATATATTTACAAAGAGGACATAACAACCTTTCAGATGAAATCAACTTTCATGTATTTAACGATGTTTTCAGTGAACAACAGCTAGCGACTTAAAAAACGTGCTCGGAGCCTATGTCCAATTCCCAATTGGTCTTATTTATATAGGCAATGAGGATTCGAGGGTGTGTAAATTTAAAGGCGCGTGACAACAATATGCTTTAATATAGAAATATCAAACTTATATATTAACAAAGAGAACATAACTACCTTTCAGATGAAATCAACTTTCCTTTATTTAACGATATTTCTAGTGAACGACAGCGACTTGAAAAACGTGCTCTGAGCCTATGTTCATTCCCCAATTGGTCTTATTTATAAAGGCAATGAGGATTCGAGGGTGTGTAAATTTAAGGCGCGTGACAACAATATGCTACTTGATAGAAATAGAAAACTTATATATTTACAAAGGGGACATAACAACCTTCCGATTATATCAACTTTCCTTTATGTTACGATTATGTAACGATATTTCCAGTGAACGACAGCGACTTGAAAAAACGTGCTCGGAGCCTATGTTCATTCCCCAGTTGGTCTTATTTATATAGGGAATCAAGCTACAAGGAGGGGTACACTTAAAGGCGCGTGACAACAATTTGCTGCAATATAGAAATATGAAACTTATATATTTACAAAGAGGACATAACTGCCTTTTAGATAATATCAATTTTCCTTTATTTAACGATATTTCCAGTGAACAACAGCGACTTGAAAAACGTGCTCGGAGCCTATGTTCTTTCCCCAGCTGGTCTTTTTTATTTAGGCAATGAGGATTCTAGGGTGTATAAATCTAAAGACGCGTGACAATAATATGCTACAATATAGAAATATGAAACTTATATATTTACAAAGAGGACATAACTACCTTTCAGATGATATCAACTTTCTTTTATTTAACGATATTTCCAGGGAACAACAGCGACTTGAAAAACGTGCTCAGAGCCTATGTTCATTCCCCAATTGGTCTTATTTATATAGGCAATGAGGATTCGAGGGTGTGTAAATTTAAAGGCGCGTGAAAACAATATGCTTTAATATGGAAATATCAAACTTATATATTTACAAAGAGAACATAACTACCTTTCAGATGATATCAACTTTCCTTCATGTATTTAACGATATTTTCAGTGAACATCAGCGACTTAAAAAACATGCTCGGAGCCTATGTTCAATTCCCAATTGGTCTTATTTATATAGGCAATGAGGATTCGAGGGTGTGTAAATTTAAAGGCGCGTGACAACAGTAAGCTTTAATATAGAAATATCAAACTTATATATTTACAAAGAGGACATAACAACCTTTCAGATGAAATCAACTTTCATGTATTTAACGATGTTTTCAGTGAACAACAGCTAGCGACTTAAAAAACGTGCTCGGAGCCTATGTTCAATTCCCAATTGGTCTTATTTAAATAGGCAATGAGGATTCGAGGGTGTGTAAATTTAAAGGCGCGTGACAACAATATGCTTTAATATAGAAATATCAAACTTATATATTTACAAAGAGGACATAACAACCTTTCAGATGAAATCAACTTTCATGTATTTAACGATGTTTTCAGTGAACAACAGCTAGCGACTTAAAAAACGTGCTCGGAGCCTATGTTCAATTCCCAATTGGTCTTATTTAAATAGGCAATGAGGATTCGAGGGTGTGTAAATTTAAAGGCGCGTGACAACAATATGCTTTAATATAGAAATATCAAACTTATATATTTACAAAGAGGACATAACTACCTTTCAGATGAAATCAACTTTCCTTTATTTAACGATATTTCTAGTGAACGACAGCGACTTGAAAAACGTGCTCGGAGCCTATGTTCATTCCCCAATTGGTCTTATTTATAAAGGCAATGAGGATTCGAGGGTGTATAAATTTAAGGCGCGTGACAACAATATGCTAGTTGATAAAAATATCAAACTTATATATTTACAAAGGGGGCAAAACAACCTTTCAGATGATATCAACTTTCCTTTATGTAACGATATTTCCAGTGAACGACAGCGACTTGAAAAACGTGCTCGGAGCCTATATGTTCATTCCCCAAATCGGTCTTACTTATATAGGCAATGAGGATTCGAGGGTGTGTAAATTTAAGGAGCGTGACAACAATATGCTACTTGATAGAAATAGAAAACTAATATATTTACAAAGGGGACATAACAACCTTCCGATTATATCAACTTTCCTTTATGTTACGATTATGTAACGATATTTCCAGTGAACGACAGCGACTTGAAAAAACGTGCTCGGAGCCTATGTTCATTCCCCAGTTGGTCTTATTTATATAGGGAATCAAGCTACAAGGAGGGGTACACTTAAAGGCGCGTGACAACAATTTGCTGCAATATAGAAATATGAAACTTATATATTTACAAAGAGGACATAACTACCTTTTAGATAATATCAATTTTTCTTTATTTAACGATATTTCCAGTGAACAACAGCGACTTGAAAAACGTGCTCGGAGCCTATGTTCTTTCCCCAGTTGGTCTTTTTTATTTAGGCAATGAGGATTCTAGGGTGTATAAATCTAAAGACGCGTGACAATAATATGCTACAATATAGAAATATCAAACTTATATATTAACAAAGAGGACAAACCTACCTTTCAGATGATATCAACTTTCTTTTATTTAACGATATTTCCAGTGAACAACAGCGACTTGAAAAACGTGCTCGGAGCCTATGTTCTTTCCCCAGTTGGTCTTTTTTATTTAGGCAATGAGGATTCTAGGGTGTATAAATCTAAAGACGCGTGTCAATAATATGCTACAATATAGAAATATCAAACTTATATATTTACAAAGAGAACATAACTACCTTTCAGATGATATAACCTTTCCTTCATGTATTTAACGATATTTTCAAGTGAACATCAGCGACTTAAAAAACATGCTCGGAGCCTATGTTCAATTCCCAATTGGTCTTATTTATATAGGCAATGAGGATTCGAGGGTGTGTAAATTTAAAGGCGCGTGACAACAGTAAGCTTTAATATAGAAATATCAAACTTTTATATTTACAAAGAGGACATAACAACCTTTCAGATGAAATCAACTTTCATGTATTTAACGATGTTTTCAGTGAACAACAGCTAGCGACTTAAAAAACGTGCTCGGAGCCTATTTTCAATTCCCAATTGGTCTTATTTATATAGGCAATGAGGATTCGAGGGTGTGTAAATTTAAAGGCGCGTGACAACAATATGCTTTAATATAGAAATATCAAACTTATATATTAACAAAGAGAACATAACTACCTTTCAGATGAAATCAACTTTCCTTTATTTAACGATATTTCTAGTGAACGACAGCGACTTGAAAAACGTGCTCTGAGCCTATGTTCATTCCCCAATTGGTCTTATTTATAAAGGCAATGAGGATTCGAGGGTGTATAAATTTAAGGCGCGTGACAACAATATGCTAGTTGATAAAAATATCAAACTTATATATTTACAAAGGGGGCAAAACAACCTTTCAGATGATATCAACTTTCCTTTATGTAACGATATTTCCAGTGAACGACAGCGACTTGAAAAACGTGCTCGGAGCCTATGTTCATTCCCCAATTGGTCTTATTTATATAGGGAATCAAGCTACAAGGAGGGGTACACTTAAAGGCGCGTGACAACAATATGCTTTAATATAGAAATATCAAACTTATATATTTACAAAGAGGACATAACAACCTTTCAGATGAAATCAACGTTTATGTATTTAACGATATTTTCAGTGAACAACAGCGACTTAAAAAACGTGCTCGGAGCCTATGTTCAATTCCAAATTGGTCTTATTTATATAGGCAATGGGGATTCGAGGGTGTGTAAATTTAAAGGCGCGTGACAACAATTTACTACAATATAGAAATATGAAACTTATATATTTACAAAGGGGGCATAACAAACTTTCAGATGATATCAACTTTCCTTTATGTAACGATATTTCAATTGAACGACAGCGACTTGAAAAACGTGCTCGGAGCCTATGTTCATTCCCCAATTGGTCTTATTTATAAAGGCAATGAGGATTCGAGGGTGTGCAAATTTAAAGGCGCGTGACAACAATATGCTAGTTGATAGAAATAGAAAACTTAAATATTTACAAAGAGGACATTACAACCTTTCAGATGATATCAACTTTCCTTTGTTTAACGATATTTCCAGTGAACTACAGCGACTTGAAAAACGTGCTCGGAGCCTATGTTCATTCCCTATTTGGTCTTATTTATATAGGCAATGAGGATTCGAGGGTGTGTAAATTTAAAGGTGCGTGACAACAATAAGCTTTAATGTAGAAATATCAAACTTATATATTTCCAAAGAGGATATAACAACCTTTCAGATGATATCAATTTTCCTGAATTTAACGATATTTCTAGTGAACGACAGCGACTTGAAAAACGTGCTCTGAGCCTATGTTCATTCCCCAATTGGTCTTATTTATATAGGAAATGAATATTCGAGGGTGGGTAAATTTGAAGGCGCGTGACAATAATATGCTAGAATATAGAAATATAAAACTTACATATTTACAAAGAGGACATAACAACCTTTCAGATGATATCAACTTTCCTTTATGTAACGATATTTCCAGTGAACGACAGAGACTTGAAAAACGTGCTCGGAGCCTATGTTCATTCCCCAATTGGTCTTATTTATATAGGCAATGAGGATTCGAGGGTGTGTAAATTTAAAGGCACGTGACAACAATAAGCTTTAATGTAGAAATATCAAACTTATACATTTACAAAGAGGATATAACAACCTTTCAGATGATATAAATTTTCCTCTATTTAACGATATTTCTAGTGAACGACAGCGACTTGAAAAACGTGCTCTGAGCCTATGTTCATTCCCCAATTGGTCTTATTTATAAAGGCAATGAGGATTCGAGGGTGTATAAATTTAAGGCGCGTGACAACAATATGCTAGTTGATAAAAATATCAAACTTATATATTTACAAAGGGGGCAAAACAACCTTTCAGATGATATCAACTTTCCTTTATGTAACGGTATTTCCAGTGAACGACAGCGACTTGAAAAACGTGCTCGGAGCCTATGTTCATTCCCCAATTGGTCTTATTTATATAGGAAATGAATATTCGAGGGTGGGTAAATTTGAAGGCGCGTGACAACAAAAGGCTACAATATAGAAATAAAATACTTAAATATTTACGAAGGGGACATAACAACCTTTCAGATGATATCAACTTTCCTTTATTTAATGATATTTCCAGTGAACGACAACGACTTGAAAAACGTGCTCGGAGCCTATGTTCATTCCCCAATTGGTCTTTTTTATATAGGAAATGAATATTCGAAGGTGGGTAAATTTGAAGGCGCGTGACAATAATATGCTAGAATATAGAAATATAAAACATACATATTTACAAAGAGGACATAACAACCTTTCAGATGAAATCAACTTTTATGTATTTAACGATAGTTTCAGTGAACAACAGCGACTTAAAAAACGTGCTCGGAGCCTATGTTCAATTCCAAATTGGTCTTATTTATATAGGCAATGGGGATTCGAGGGTGTGTAAATTTAAAGGCGCGTGACAACAATTTACTACAATATAGAAATATGAAACTTATATATTTACAAAGGGGGCATAACAAACTTTCAGATGATATCAACTTTCCTTTATGTAACGATATTTCAATTGAACGACAGCGACTTGAAAAACGTGCTCGGAGCCTATGTTCATTCCCCAATTGGTCTTATTTATATAGGCAATGAGGATTCGAGGGTGTGTAAATTTAAAGGCGCGTGACAACAATATGCTAGTTGATAGAAATAGAAAACTTAAATATTTACAAAGAGGACATTACAACCTTTCAGATGATATCAACTTTCCTTTGTTTAACGATATTTCCAGTGAACGACAGCGACTTGAAAAACGTGCTCGGAGCCTATGTTCATTCCCTATTTGGTCTAATTTATATAGGCAATGAGGATTCGAGGGTGTGTAAATTTAAAGGTGCGTGACAACAATAAGCTTTAATGTAGAAATATCAAACTTATATATTTCCAAAGAGGATATAACAACCTTTCAGATGATATCAATTTTCCTTTATTTAACGATATTTCTAGTGAACAACAGCGACTTGAAAAACGTGCTCTGAGCCTATGTTCATTCCCCAATTGGTCTTATTTATATAGGAAATGAATATTCGAGGGTGGGTAAATTTGAAGGCGCGTGACAATAATATGCTAGAATATAGAAATATAAAACTTACATATTTACAAAGAGGACATAACAACCTTTCAGATGATATCAACTTTCCTTTATGTAACGATATTTCCAGTGAACGACAGCGACTTGAAAAACGTGCTCTGAGCCTATGTTCATTCCCCAATTGGTCTTATTTATAAAGGCAATGAGGATTCGAGGGTGTATAAATTTAAGGCGCGTGACAACAATATGCTAGTTGATAAAAATATCAAACTTATATATTTACAAAGGGGGCAAAACAACCTTTCAGATGATATCAACTTTCCTTTATGTAACGATATTTCCAGTGAACGACAGCGACTTGAAAAACGTGCTCGGAGCCTATGTTCATTCCCCAATTGGTCTTATTTATATAGGAAATGAATATTCGAGGGTGGGTAAATTTGAAGGCGCGTGACAACAATTTACTACAATATAGAAATATGAAACTTATATATTTACGAAGGGCACATAACAACCTTTCAGATGATATCAACTTTCCTTTATTTAACGATATTTCTAGTGAACGACAGCGACTTGAAAAACGTGCTCGGAGCCTATGTTCATTCCCCAATTGGTCTTATTTATATAAGAAATGAATATTCGAGGGTGGGTAAATTTGAAGGCGCGTGACAATAATATGCTAGAATATAGAAATATAAAACTTACATATTTACAAAGAGGACATAACAACCTTTCAGATGATATCAACTTTCCTTTATGTAACGATATTTCCAGTGAACGACAGCGACTTGAAAAACGTGCTCGGAGCCTATGTTCATTCCCCAATTGGTCTTATTTATATAGGCAATGAGGATTCGAGGGTGTGTAAATTTAAAGGCGCGTGACAACAATAAGCTTTAATGTAGAAATATCAAACTTATATATTTACAAAGAGGATATAACAACCTTTCAGATGATATCAACTTTCCTTTATTTAACGATACTTCTAGTGAACGACAGCGACTTGAAAAACGTGCTCTGAGCCTATGTTCATTCACCAATTGGTCTTATTTATAAAGGCAATGAGGATTCGAGGGTGTATAAATTTAAGGCGCGTGACAACAATATGCTATTTGATAAAAATATCAAACTTATATATTTACAAAGGGGGCAAAACAACCTTTCAGATGATATCAACTTTCCTTTATGTAACGATATTTCCAGTGAACGACAGCGACTTGAAAAACGTGCTCGGAGCCTATGTTCATTCCCCAATTGGTCTTATTTATATAGGAAATGAATATTCGAGGGTGGGTAAATTTGAAGGCGCGTGACAACAATTTACTACAATATAGAAATATGAAACTTATATATTTACGAAGGGCACATAACAACCTTTCAGATGATATCAACTTTCCTTTATTTAATGATATTTCCAGTGAACGACAGCGACTTGAAAAACGTGCTCGGAGCCTATGTTCATTCCCCAATTGGTCTTATTTATATAGGAAATGAATATTCGAGGGTGGGTAAATTTGAAGGCGCGTGACAATAATATGCTACAATATAGAAATATAAAACATACATATTTACAAAGAGGACATAACAACCTTTCAGATGATAACAACTTTGATTTATTTTACAATATTTCCAGTGAACGAGAACGGATTAAAAAACGTTCTCGGAGCCTATGTTCATTCCACAGTTTGTCTTATTTATATAGGGAATCAAGATGCAAGGAGGGGTAGACTTAAAAGCGCGTGGCAACAATATACAAGAATAAAGAAATTTCAAACTTACATTTTTACAAAGAAGACATGACTACCTTTCATATGTTATCAACTTTCATTTATTCAACGATATTTCCATGGATCGACAACGGATTGAAAAACGTGCTCGGAGCCTATGTTCATTCCCCAGATGGTCTTATTTAAAGAGGGAATTAAGCTACAAGGAGGGGTAGACTTAAAGGCGCGTGACAACAATATGGTAGAGTATAGAAATATCAAACTTACATATTTATAAAGAGGACATAACAATCTTTCAAATGATATCAACTTTCATTTATTCAACAATATTTCCATGGATCGACAACGGATTGAACAACGTGCTCGGAGCCTACGTTTAGCCCCCAGTTGGTTTTATTTATATAGGGAATAAAGCTGCAAGGAGGGGTAGATTTAACGACAACAATATTATCAAACTTATATATTTACAAATAGGACATAAATTAGTATTTATATAAGACAATGGTTGACATTAGTTTGGATATGCTAGAACGCATAGTTTCAAAGATAAGCCTAGGAGAAAACGATTTGCCATTTGTTTTACATTACATAAATTTGAATTGTAAAAGGAAAGAGAGTAAAAGACCAAAATATGCAACGAGAAAATCTACACATCTAGGTGATAAATTTTGCAAATTTCATTTCAACTTTTAATGTCAGACTAGTCTGTTATCCAGACCCTTATGCAAAAAAGGGTTGGCAAGTGTTGTTGCTTAAGCTTTAAGTATTCTTCAAGACTAATTTTGATTTTATTTATTAAAACTGTTAAACTTATTAAGTGGTTTTATTCTTTTTAATCTTTAACTGATCCTCCCCCAACCTTTGTCATTTTTCCTTTCATGACCCTCTTCTTGTATATATTTTCTGACTCTGAAAATCCCAAAAATAAAGTGAAATAACCAAGGTGTATATCGTCATGCAATTATTGTAATTTGTTCAAACATGTTGGGAACAATCAGAGAAACATTTGTGTAACGCGCATTATAAACGAATACACTTCCTTCTCATCTAGAGTATTGTTTACAAAGCTGAAATTCCTGGTTATTAGAATGTCTTAAGAAAGTTTCAAATTTTAGTTAGATTAAAGGATTTTTTACAATTCATTTAAGCAATTCCACCTCTAGCATGAGTGAGTGATATATCTATCATATACATTGCTGTCTAAAGACTTCTTTTCTCTTACTTTCTAAATTACTCTCTACTTCTAAAGCTCAGTCCGTTTTGCCAGGTAATCTATCTTTTATCAAGCAGTAGGTTTTGTTAACCATTAGCTGCACTAATTAAATTGTATCGAACAAGGTTGCGACTTACCTCAATATTTCATAAACATGTTTGACCATCTTATTTTGTCCAATGTTTTACCAAATTTTTTATGTATATTTGCATCTTTATTTTATGATATATTATGATCTATTGATCATTGTACTAGATGGTGTCGTATAGACAGAACTATTAAGGCCGGGTACTTTATATTTAACATGGACTCATTTTAATTCTGCAATGTTTAAATATTATTTACGCGCATTACACGTAAGAGCATTTCATTATATATACAACAGTAGACAAATCTAAAGTGACCAATCAGAAGAAAATTTACCAACGAATGCCAACTTTCGACCAATGAAAATTCTCATGTTGTTATCTTTCGTAGCACCAGATACTAACGATTGATAGCTCAAGCTGCGCAATTCACTTTCTGGATCAAAGAAATCAAATGCGATTTCATTCCATGAGATCAGAACTTTGTTAACCTCTAGTTATTGAACATACGATGTACGTTCATTGCGTGATTTGAACCGTCTCTATCAAGGTTAATAAAAAATCTATAAGAATGTCCATACGAAAGTTTGAACAATACATAACAATATGAAGGGGTCAGGGGATGATATTGATAACACACACAACCCTAAAATCTTAGATAACTATATTTTGTGGGATGCAATACCATTATCTACCCCTATTTTACGTCCTCTTATTGCATCATACCTATGTTAAGATATTCCAAATCACTTTTAACCGATTTGGGAGGATGTCATAAGCCATAATAAATGGCTCAAAATGTGGTTCAATGATCGTGTGTTACAAGGATTAGTGATGGTAATGACAGAAGAGAAAACTTACCAGGCAGGAATCTGAGTTAGAATGTTAGGTTGATTCTTAATCATTTTGTTTTAATCTTGTGGTATATCACAAAATGCCGAAATCCTTCTTGGAAGCTCAGGTCCCGTCAATTATACCTATCCCTTGTACCCAGGTCGGAATGATTGGACATTTTAAAGCAATTGATTTGTTTAAAGTACAAAGCATTTTGTGATTAAATTTAAAGCTATAATACAACTTTGTAAACTTATGTACACAATGAGGGTTATCATGTTTATTCCTGAAATAAGACATAACCATAACCAAACACAGGAATTTCTCAGTTTAATTTTTGTGTGGGAATGAACATACGCTCCGAGCACATTTTTAAAGTCGCTATTGTTCCATGGAAATGTCGTTAAAAAAATGAAAATTTATATCATATGAAAGGTATGTATGTCCTCTTTGCAATGATAAGTTTGTTATTTCTATATTCTTGCATATTGTTGCCACGACCCGTGTCTTTAACTTTACCCTCCCTCGAATCTTCATTCCCTATATGAATAAGAACAACTGGGGATTGAACATAGGCTCAGAGCACGTTTTTAAATCCGTTGTCGTTAACTTGAAATATTGTTAAATAAATGTAAATATATATCATCTGAAAGGTATTTATGTCCTCTTTGCAAATATATAACATTGATATTATATATTCTTGCATATTGTTGTCATGCGCCTTTAAATTTACGCTCTCTCGAATGTTCATTTCCTATATAAATAAGACCAACTGGGAAATGAACATACACTCCGAGCACGTTTTTCAAGTCGCTGTTTTTCCATGGAAATATCGTTTAATAAATGAAAGTTTATATAATATGAAAGGTATTTATATCCTCTTTGCAAATAAATAAGTTTGATATATCTATACTCTTGCATATTATTGTCACGCGCCTTTATATTTACCCTCCCTCGAATCTTCATTTCCTATATAAATAAGACCAACTGGGTAATGAACATACGCTCCGAGCACATTTTTCAAATCGCTGTTGTTCCATGGAAATACCGTTTAATAAATGAAAGTTTATATATCATATGAAAGGAATTTATATCCTCTTTGCAAATATATAACTGTGATATTTCTATATTCTTGCATATTATTGTCACGCACCTTGAAACTTACCCTCCCACGAATCTTCATTCTCTATATAAATAAGACCAAGTGGAGAATGAACATAGGCTCCGAGCACGTTTTTCAAGTCGCTGTTGTTCACTGAAAATATCGTTAAATACATGAAAGTTGATATCATCTGAAAGGTAGTTATGTCCTCTTTGTAAATATATAAGTTTGATATTTCTATATTGTAGCATATTGTTGTCACGCGCCTTTAAATTTACACACCCTCGAATCCTCTTTTCCTATATAAATAAGACCAAGTGGGGAATGAACATAGGCTCCGAGCACGTTTTTTAAGTCGCTGTTGTTCACTGAAAATATCGTTAAAATACATGAAAGTTGATATCATCTGAAAGGTTGTTATGTCCTCTTTGTAAATATGTAGGTTTTTTATTTCTATATTGAAAGATATTGTTGTCACGCGCCTTTAAATTTACACACCCTCGAATCCTTATTTCCTATATAAATAAGACCAATTGGGGAATGAACATAGGCTCCGAGCACGTTTTTTAAGTCGCTGTTGTTCACTGGAAATATCGTTAAATACATGAAAGTTGATATCATCTGAAAGGTAGTCCTCTTTGTAAATATATAAGTTTGATATTTCTATATTGTAGCATATTATTGTCACCCGCCTTTAAATTTACACACCCTCGAATCCTCATTTCCTATATAAATAAGACCAATTGGGGAATGAACATAGGCTCCGAGCACGTTTTTCAAGTCGCTGTTGTTCACTGGAAATATCATTAAATTAAGGAAAATTGATATCATCCAAAAGTTAGTTATGTCCTCTTTGTAAATATGTAAGTTTTTTTATTTCTATATTCTAGTTTGTTGTTACGCGCCAATATATATAAAACCAATTGGGGTATAAACATATAGGCCTATATAGGCCTATAGGCTCCGGGCACGTTCTTCCACTCGTCATTAACTTGATATCCCTTTAAATGAATCATATGAAAAGCGATTATATCTTCTTTAATTAGATATATAAAAAAATATTTCCATATAGTAGTGTTGTCACGCTTGTTTAAAGGGGCACAATGCGCTCGCGGGTTAATGAATTATTTGTTGGAAAAGCTTAATTAGCCAAGCGTAACGAGGTCGGAAATCTCAATCAGCGTGACCACTACTCAGCGATGTTTGTTTTGCGCAGCGCCCTACTCGCGCGGTACTCAACCGGATACGAGATTGTTCATAAGTCCAAACAATATGGCCGAATAAAATCATCCTTATGTCCAATCAAACTTCAATACTAGGCATACCCAGTAACATCTGCAAACTTATTACGTACCAAAAATTAAAACATTCACTAATATATCTTCGTGAGTTTATCATGAGGTAATAGACAAATTTTTGAGTTCAATATCACATGCCAAATATTAATGTGATTCAGAAATGTCACAAATATCACGATATCATAAATGTATGTTGAATCATATACAAAGTACATGTAAAGGAACTTTTTAATCAAAATCTTTGGGTTTTACAAATAGGACTTTTTTCCGAGAACTTATTTCCTAGGCAAAATTAGGACTTTTTTTTACCGAACACCTATTATAACCTTTCATAAAGATTGTTTTTATGAATGTGCGTTGCTGTTGTTAAATTGAGTTAAGATTTAATCTTTGTCTAAATATTTCAAATAGATCAAATATTTATCATCTTTCTTTAACAGGTATCATAAACAGTAATGTCTCCTTGGATTTCAGGCAGTGAAATAAACAGGACTATTTTTACTTGTTTAATTGTGAGGATAATAAAATACATCGCTGATATTTGTAATCACTGTAATCACACCCAATACATTGATAAAATATACATCTCGTTAGTACCACCTTATCTATCTCTGTAATTTTCTTTTATGACGACCGGACACCTGTCATTTTATACGTTGTGTATCTATAGCAATGAAAGTGCGAAATGTCTAGTCGTATGACGTAAACAGTGACATAACTGTCCGGGCACTAACTAACTTGTCATCACAATAGGCGACAGATTGTCTGGCCTAGTGACCAACGAATTTGTACATAACAGTGACCGCCGACTGTCTTGGTATCTTACTGCAGACCGAATGTCTAGACTAGTGACTAACGTATTCGTACATGGCAGGGACCGCCAATTGTCCTGGCACCTTTCTGCAGACAAAATGTTAACCAATGATATTGAAGAATATAATCCGACCAATGAAAAGCAGAAAAAGAATGTAAATTTATTTCATAGGACTCCCCTTCATCACTATATGTTAAACCTTGATGGATCATGTATGACGTTAACAAATACAGTGGATCATATACATGGATGCTTCTAGCAGGTATGTTTTTATCGTGTTCAATACGAGTTAAGGAAATCCCCCCCCCCTCTCATTCAATATTTCGTAAAAAAAATATGATAATTTGAAAGAGAAGCAACCATACCTTTGTGTAGGTTTATTCGTAGAGGAAACGGGTTCGTAGATGGGATTTTTACAAGTTCGTAATGAAAAACAGTGTTTCGTATAGAGTGACAAATTGTGAAATAAGTTCATATAAGCAATACATTATCATTGTAACTGATAGTATACAAATTCAAAGGAGAGTAATTGTACATCCAATGTATAAATACGATCGATGTTATGTCTTGTATAAATAAACTGAGTAGATACTTTGTAAATATTACGTCACACTATATAATATATATTCACAATATTAAATGAAAATTTAAAAACCTCCACGAAGCTTTTTTCCCTGAAAAAAATCGGTCATGAAGGGGATTCCCCTGTCAAAACTACGACCGCATCTCGCTGGGCCAGTGCCCAGTCTTCACCACGTGACCTTGCTACCCGCTAAATCAATTACGTAACGGTCTCATTAACGGTGGTCAATTCGCCTTGACCCGCGAGCGCATTGTGCCCCTTTAAGGCTATAAACTACTGTACATGTATGCAAGTACTAGGAGGTCAGCCACACTCGCGAATCTCGAAGCGCGCTCTTAATGCTGCTAGGAAATGCGTACTAGTCGATAAGTGCACGTCCGTAGAAAGTGCCCGGAGCATATGTTATTTAGCGTTAACCAAACAACTTGTGTGGCTCATTGTTGCGGTGTAAATAGACCCCCTTTACAGTTTCAAACAGTTGTGTTTGTCACAAATAGGTTGGATAAAATGGCGGACAGACAGTATCACCTAAAGTTCGACGGCTCCAAGGCACAGGCTGTCGATGCTTATCTGGAATATCGGAGGTTTGTCTCAACTTGAACACTGTAAAAAGGATTTTTTTTAAAAGACTGGAAATGGAATAAACAAAAAAATTATCAAAAAGATATTTGATTTTAAAAGCACCTACCCTATTTCAAAACATAATCTTTTTTTTCAGTGAAATATTTTTTTGTTCTGATTATTTTTAGATATTTCTACACTTTCAACAAATACTTTTGAGTACTCATCTCTTTATTTTATGTCTTGCCTACTGTAATGCGACCAGTGACCGCCATATTTTTGCCATCTTTCGACGATAGCTCAACGAAAAAAATACACACCTTGAAATCTGTCTAACTTGTTAAACCTGACATCAGAACCCACGATCCTATACAGAACTTTACAACTATAAGTAGCTGAAGTGGGTCACTTGCAAACATGGTTTCTGTACAACTTTTTACAGTTGTGCACAGTACCAGTAGAGACGCCACCCAATTCACATCGTTTATGAATTTTTTTATTCTTTTTGTTTAAAATGCTAAAATACTGGTCCCCGGCAGTCACTGGTCGCGTGCCAGTATACATTGTGACAATTTAAAAAAAATCTTCAATACATACAGTAGGAAATTATGACCTCAGAAGATACTGTATCATTAGTTTTACTTGTTTTTCATCACATTTACATGTACCGTATATTACAATGTATACGGCGACCTCGTACATAGGGCGACCCCCTTTCTCAGCCCCCCAAATTGCTGCCAAAATCATATATCTCATTAATAAGGCGACCCCCCTTCTAGCAGGTCGCTAAAACAGTCGACATGACAGACAACTCGTTGACAAGATGGTGTTAGGCTTAATTTAGGTCGATAATTTTAAAGTGAAATGTCATGTGTAATTAAAAAATAAATAAATTACTTACAGTGTTTGTTATTTTATTCAATGATTTATCATTTGCTTCTGATAACAAGCAAGGCTACAGTCAACAAACTCCCATTACTGTGTCATGTTTCGTTTTCATCATTCTCATTCAGAAATCTAAACAAACGTTTAGTCAACGTACTGGTAATGCTATATTTGTATCAAGCCTTTTTCACTGGTTAAAAGAACGGAAGTTGTAATAGTTCACCAATCAGAAAATTTAACACAAATTGCATATTGAAAAGGCCTAACCGGTGTAAAGAATAATTGCTGCCTAGTAAAAACTGAGTTATACATCGCCTTCATAATTGATAAAATAATTTGGACAGCATAAGTTTTGTTAAATATAACCATAGAGAAAAATAAAGTCACAATATCAGTCATCAAAACCAGGGTTTTACATAGTCAATCGAAATCGAGAGTCCTGGGGACTCAAAGCATATATTTTTAGGAGTCCTTTTCCTATTTCAGGAGTCCTTAAAAACATTATAGAAGTTTCATACTTAATGGAAAGGTTGATAAAGATTGCTTTTAATGGGATGGTTATTGGTTGATGTTTTAATACCATCTTGACATGAAAATCATACTGAAATGTGTTTTCATTGAAAAATTAGATATTCGTATCAGAATAATACTGAGTCACAGAGGACCCACATGATTAGTTTTTGGGGGTCCTCCTGACATTTTCTGCATCAAATACTCAGGAAAGTTGCATCCCGTAAAACCCTGCAAAACAATGTTAATTAATCAATTAATCATTATAAATTTATTTTTATCTTTAATTATGTCAAGTTATTTCATCACGAGGTTCTATCTCGTATGACACCGACACTAACATAACATGTTATCGGCAAGCAAACACGTGTTGAATATTTCCTTTGGCCTGGTGCATGGATAATTTTGATTGATAAGTTATTTTGAATTTCCATTCATATTTCTCTCTATATTTTCATTTAAAAATAACAATAAGACAAAGGTATTTTATTTTACAAGATTAAATTTGAGATGACATCGATGATTGTGTAATGGACATCCGGTGTAAACATCGACTCGCTTGACTTGTTGGGTTGGCAGATACCCCTCTAGTTTTTAAACCTTGTGTATTGGGCGACCCCCTTCTTTGACCCCCTAATTTCTTATATAGGAGAAAAATGATTATGATAAGCTACTCAAAATATGCATGCAGAATCTTGTTTGTAAGTGTCTGCCCAAGATTTCGGTTCGCGTTCGGTTTCAATTTAAAATGTACTCGCTATCAATCAAGTATAACATGTCTCTGATTTCCAAACACACTAGGTTTATCTCCTAATTATAGGTTGTGATCGAGATGTTGAATTTGACAGTTGCCAGTTGCAGTTGCAGTGAAGATGCCAGAAATGAGTTTTTTACTCCATTATTGTACAGTTCTGTCAACAAGATTAACTTGAGATACATTCTTAACAGTGCAGATAGAAATATAAAGATACAAAATATGATATTTAAACTCATTTTTAGATAACAATATAAGTTAGAATTATAATATATGTAATCAAGTAATCAAAAAAATAATGGGTATGAATCCACTGAGTTTAGTGGGTACAATTTCTTTATAGGTACAAATTCACCACATATCCTGTGTGGATTCATTCGATCGTTGTTTTCTAGCTGATTATTGCTCATCTGGTGAATTTTTTATCTTTTAAATACATCGGTCAATATGTTGTTTTTTTAGTCCATGTAAGATATATAGAAATAGTTAATATATATATTTTAATATAGGTCAATCAATGCTTCTTATCTAATAGCAAGGGAGACAAGTTAACTGGAATTTGTGGGTATGAGTTCCTTTTCACTGCATTCCAACTCTGTATTGCAATTGATCCATTGGCGGATCCAGAGGGGGGTGCAGGGAGTTCTAAAACAAATCATTTTAAAGTTTGCACTTGCAACATCCAATGGGCCGAGTTGTTCAAGTTTGATGAACCCAAGCGCATGTTAATCATAAACGCTGAGGACATGGGTTCATCTAACTGAAACCCAATTTTGAGGTTGGTAACTATTTTACACACTGGCTCAAAGCTATTTATTACATATATGAGGGTGAGATACTCTGTTCTATCAGTGAAATAAACCCTCTATCTGGCTACAGTAGCGATAACCTTTATCGTCACTCTACTGAGTGGTGATAAACTTTATCACCACTCGAGTGACGTCAAGTTCAAGACTTTGACGTCATGTAACAATGGTCTGACGTCATGAATTCTCCTATGACGTCACACTGCTACCTCGGTGACGGGCTCTTCCAAGCGGCCGCTCAACATGAAATCGGCCTTTTTTTACGTAATTAGAAGGATTTCATCATATAATAAATAGAATATCTGTCAATTCTTGACAAATACCATGTTTATCTCATCTCGTGAGGTAGACAAGTTAAATATTTTCTACCTCACGAGATGAGATAAACATGGTATTAGTCAAGAAAAGACAGATATCCTCTATTCGGTACTTGCGGAATTTAGAGTTACCGTTCCTGATTAGAGTTATCTGCCCTTGGTAGCAGGTATGTGCGCTCTCGACTCGTTGACGTTACCGTCATGGGCCGCGCAAAAAAGAAATAGTCGCTTTGTGTAAATGTGATTATTTGCCGGGTTTTTATCATTGGTGGTCAATGAATGTATTTTATGCTTGAGTATGTAAATCTTCACATGTCTGTAATATAATATATTATTTCAAATGTATGTAATTGAGTTTATACCTTAAACGGGCCCGGTATAGATCTTTTTGATAATTCTGTTTTATGTGCTAATTTATGCAAATGTGAAAATAATAATACTATCTCAAGGCAAACAAATCGGACATAAGTATTTATTTATGGATAAAACATTTTATTCAGTAATTTATTAATAACAAATACTTCACATCTCATATAAGTGGACAAAATTAGTAGTAATTAACAGTTTTGACGTGTAAAATTACGCACCTCACTTCTCTAAGGGATGAATTATCAGTCATGCCATTAGAGTACAAAATATGATTAAAAAAACTCTGTCGTTGTTAAAGTGTAGGGTTTGAGTGACAATTCTTTGTAGAAAAAGCTTTTTGAATATTGTTTGTCAAAAGAACTTGAAGTTTTCGAATGAGTAGGCCTATCCCCCTTCTTTGGCGGGAAATGTAGGCTAAAGATACGCATTCAGTCGGGGTTTAAGGACACATACTTTTTCATAATTTTTTCAAAGATTTTAAAAGTTTTCAGAAGTTCAAGGAAGGGAAAATGATTTGTTTTTGATTCCATTGACATTCGGTATGTGAAAAGAGAAAATATTTGACGACGATAAATTTGTAAGGTAATTTGTCAGTTTGTATTAACTCGCCACTGTTTTGTGCCGCGGTTCAACAATATTTTCCTCTTTAAACGGCTTAACTTAATGTCTTCTCAATTCTAAAAAATGTTGACACAGATAGATAGTACAAGCTAACCCTCAATATGTGCTAATTATTAGGTTAAATAACTTTTGTGTGAGTGCGTATCGTAACACAATTCTAGAATATCCCCCTGCTATATTATTACATGATTATTTCGCACTTATTGTCCTATATGTTAGTGATGGTAGCATGTTCGTTGTTCTAGATTAAACAATTTGACTCAGAATAAAATGCATCACTATCTTCTTGAATCAGTCCGTTTATAAAAAAAATAACCCGATAGGACTGTCTTTCCCCGACACCATTTTTCAAGCAAACAACGCTATAACATGTATTTATAAACTCAAATTGTTTAACATTGACCATATTAATTGATGGAATAGTCTTTAGAAAACGTTTATGAATGGAAACAAATAAGACCACCTTCATCACAAATACAAAATCAATTTTGCAAATCAATGAACAAGTGGCGGTAGAAGATTTTTTAGCGTACTGCAGATAAAGAATACAACTGAAAACTGTTTCGAATACGTTGCGTCAGCCTGCTACAACACCAAATTTTTATAGGCCTATCGTTTTACTTAATAAAGATTTACAAGCGCTTTGAACCTCTTCTGCTCACTGAAAAGTGAACAAAAAATTATAGTAATATGTTGTCTTAGTGTATTTTTTCGGTTTCGATCAGAACTTCTATATTTGACTTTGATAACCTTTTGTTTTTGATCGGGCTCCGTGAAGAGATTAACCGCCGGACGCTCAAAAAATGTAAATGGTATTTTGGTCATGTGTATTTATCTACATGTATTTACAATTTTACAATAAAACTTTAGAACGGACAGAACTTAACGATCTATCCGATCTCGAGTACCTACCAGTTTTTGGACGTTTCTATAGGCCCCTCTTATACATATTTAGAAGACCTAAAGCGTAGATAACAGTTAACTCGTACGGTGATTTCGAGGATCTACCAGTTTTTTTTCACATTTCTATAGGCCCCTCTTACATACTTAGAAGACCTAAAGCGTAGATAATATTTTTACAATTTACTGGTACGGTAATTTTTACATGTTTCTTTTTACATTTCTGATCCTATAAGCGTTCCGATCTCGACGATATCCTCCGGGTTTTTTTTAAAGTATACTTTTGAACATTTTAGATCTCATGAAATATTTAAAGGACTTAATTGTTTTCAGTAGTTACAAGAAATGTAGAGTATAACCTTAAACCATACGCCTATTGCTCATGGAAACATATATAAAATGATGTTTGGCATTTTTTATTTTATTTCTCGATTAATAGATGTATTTCCATCAAATGTTAAAGAAACTAGGTTTTCCAATCTACGCCTTGTATATATGCATAATTTTTATTGCCTTTTTTACAGGTAAAATTGTTACAAATTTGAAGAAATTTGTCATATTTGCAACTCATTAAGAAATAAGTTCATCACAATCAACAATGCATGACCAAAACAAACGTGCAAAGCCTTTTACACGGGACGTACTGGTGTGTTACTGTGCATACGACAAATAAAAAATGAATTAACTCGTAGGAATAGTATTTTGTATCACGTGTTTAGGAATAAAACACACTTGAAGACAACGCGATTATTATCACCTTAAAACTAGTAACGGATTACAGTTGATAAATATTTTACATGAAATGTTACATACGTGACTGTAATGAGATAAGAGCTTATTAACATACTTTCGCTTGCATCAGAAACATATATTTTGGCTTAAATTATTTCCTGGTGTAAAATTGACACGGTTTGTTCTCCTGTAAACTCATATTTTAAGGGAATTTTACAATATGTGTCCAATAAACAATTGCAAATGAATATTTAGCATTCAAATCTTAGTTCTGTATCATGCATGAAGAAATAAGAAATAATCTCCCAAAATATCTTTATTTCTATTTCCATGAGTACTTTTTATAATAGGATATTTATTTCGGAAACACAAGGGACTATGTTAACAGTGACAATTCCTTGGATTTTCTTTTTCATCAACTCACAAGAAAACTAAATTACCGATGTTCTCCGCGCGAAACATAACAAGCTAATTGAAATCCGTAATGCAAATTACATGTACATGAAAACAGCGACATGAACCTTTCAATTTTGAAAATGTTAAGCAAGATATATCACTGAAAAAGCAAAAAACTATTGAGACAATTGTATAAATACGAAACTACTAATTTTCCTTTAGGTTTATTATTAAATATTCAATTTCAATTTTCTAAATATTGTTTTTATATCAAAGGGCTACATAACATTGTTTACGAGAAACAAACTATTTAACAGGACGACGTCAGTTTTTGCAAGTTATGTACTGTCGTTGAGATTTAGTGTATAATTTGTTATAGCCTACATGTACATTTCAATGGAAATTAAATTGTTATGTTTTTAAAATTGCACATACAATATACCAAAATATTTGAAGAAAGTAATTAACTATCTTATGTATATGCATGTACATTCGTTTCCCCATATAGATGTACATGTATATATAAATAGGCCTAATCTCGCTAAATATTTACTAGTGAAATGATTTTGCTACGATAAATGGGTTACTTCGATAATACAGTCAAATGATAGGTCAAACGTGTATAAAGATCTCGAGGGATCTGATTTACTGTAGTATTTAATAGTTTTATGACGCAATAATCACGACCCATGCAGTAACGTCAACGAGTCGAGAGGGCGCATACCTGTTCCCAAGGGCGGATAACTCTAATCAAGAACGATAACTCTAAATTCCGCAAGTCGGGAATATATTTGTAGCACATCCAGCAGCAACCAGCTCTACCCCCTCATCCTATCCTATCTCATCATCCTTATCTGACATAACTTCTTTTCTTTGTTTGTAAGATATTCATTTTTTTTCAAAAGTATGTAACCAGTGAGTTTGTTGATATTAAATCCGCTAACTTATGTGTATATGGAATATAACCCCATCGACCCCTAGTCACGTGAGTCATGTAAGGGTTTTTCTGTACGAAACCGTGACGGGTTTGCTTCTTAAGTAACTTAAGTAAATAATTTAGAAACCTTACTAAAAGATTTATTCAGAATCAGCCTCCTTACTTGTTTGTAATTGATTTAGTAAACTTAGGATTTCGTACTAATTCATTTAGTAAAACTCTGATATTGAGTCTAGCAAGATATAGTAGCAGATCGCGCCATCCGGCTCCGATCTATCAAATTGACCAATCAGGGATTGTCTTACCAAGCCACAATAGTCTGCATTTACACAGACAATGTTGGAGGGTCATAGGCCAGCGAACGGTCGGCTGACGCGACCAGCTACTACATCTCGCTAGACTCAATATCTAAGTTAGACTCAATATCGAAGTGAAACGAGTATCATTGAGGCTAGGTCTACTTAGACTGCTATTCTTGCCTCTACAATTGTTTACATAAGGGGCTCAAAACATACAACACTCCTCAGCAGTTGGTAATGCAGAGACTAAAATAGTAGATCTCTTAACCAGTTACATTCATGATAAGAATGTAAATGACTTGTTTTATCAACTTGATTCCTTTAGAAGCAAATAAAGTTTTAACGTTTCATGCACCCTTAGGCTTGTAAACTAAAGAGGCACATATATTAAAAGTGATATTTATAAATTCAATGGAATGAAATTGTATTTAAGGTTAACGTCTATGTATTTACTGCCATATGAAATAGAGCTGTGGGCTGCCCTGTATTTTGTATTTTGATAAAATTGCAAGTTAGGTAATGTGTATTACGATTTGTATTGTATTATCAATTTTGAAAACCAGACAGAAACAAATTATAAGAGCATTTTTTGCATTATAATGAATATCTGAATAATATCTTGTTGTCAATAATGTAAAAATCAACTTCATAATTATATCTTAATAATTATATGATGATATTATTTAGTTACTTCAAACTAATATTTCCAATAATGTGAATGGTGTATCCAGGTACGAGACCAGCTGCATGTGTACTCTGACGAAGAGAATTCTTTTTTTAATGGTAAATGAGAGTTGTAATTATCATTCGTTATCAAAATAAACAAGAGCAAAATGTTTGGCAGGGAACTAAAATTAAGATCATATTTACACACATATTCTTTTGTTAGCAAGTGATAAATTTAACATATACAATTGTAATTGTGTTGCATTTAGGTCTTGCTACATGCTTGCTTCATTGGATTTGTTTTATGAATTATGAACTTTGATCTGATGATGTATACTACTTATACTACTTATCTATTTATATTATGTCAAATATTGTTTCCCAAAAAACTTATAATTTCTTTTCCCCAGCAGGCATGATAAGATTTTTGGTTTATTTCTGTCTTACTGTTTGAAAGCTGTTTTCACTCATTAAACTGATAGTTGTGTTCAAGGAAATAAAAAAATACTTCACTCGGAGACTGGCGTTTAGAATTGTCCAGATGAATAAGAAAGAGGTTTATAGATTTTCACCTTCTTTATTGGTGATGACGACCTTTCATTGGTTTGTATAGATATGCTTGATAACAGTGTAAGTGTCTTATTGCTGTCTTCCATTGAAGAAGTTGAAACATCCTTAGAGCTCCTCATTATAAGTAAATTTGATCAATAAAATTATTACAAGGAAATTGTAGCTGTGTATGGACCTAGTTATATCATCTGTCTATCAAATTATCAATTCAAATTTGTACGGTATTTATAGTGTCTTCAACAAGATTCCAACCCATACCTGTGTGGCTATCACTCTAATCACTACAGGTAGTCAGTTGTACAACCGCCATCTATGGTAAAACTGAGAAGCTTTTTAAAATGAGATTTCAAAACTAACTGCAGTAATTCTGCAGGTTGATCAAAACTTATTTGATATAAGTAACGATACCTGGTAAGTAAGACGGTGCAATATTACTGGTGTATCCATCTCTAAACATATTACACCAATTAATTCAATATGAAACACACACGTGCAGTTATAACCAAACCTGCTAATAATAGGGTTTGTACTCTTATTACAACAATTTGCTATAACTCATTCACTCTTTAATATATACTTTTTTATCAAGCTGAAGTTGTTGTATCGATGCATTTTGAAGTATAGTGAAAGTTGTAGAAGTTGAAATCTTCCTAGGATTCCTTAAAGGTTTATCAAGCTAAGCCAGAGTAGGGTAGAATGGTGACAGAAACTTAGAGAAATGCTGCAAGACTTGACTACATGGTCCATATCGGTCATGGTAACCTGGAATTAGTCATGGATATTCAAAATTATGACTCCAGGCCTTGAAATGTTTTTAGAATTGGCATACATTGTGAGGTCATAGAAAAGTCCTTGATTTGTATTTCTTGTGAATATCCAGTCATTGACCTTGATCTTTGTTAATTGTCTGAATTGTTTTATGAATGTTATGGCATTCAAATACAATGTTACACACTCAAACCCTTTTTGGTTTGTTAAGGATAATCTTTAAAAAACCCATAGAAAAGTCATGGAATTAGAGTTGCCTTCAAGTGTATGAACCCTGTAGATATGTCAGTGATGCTGACTGGTACAATATATCAGCAAGCATTTCATCATTAATCATTGTAGTTCCTAGGTGACCAGCTCTTGAGGGTAAACTTGGCCTCGTCTAAACAGATTTGACCCTTTGCAATGATAAGGGAATCTTACTTACTGATTTTAGGGGAAAAAAGTCAAAAAGTTTAAGGAAATTTCTCCAGGACTGCCTATTGACAACACTGATTAATCAGAATAGTATGAAAATCATCAGTCAGAGTTTGAACTGTACACACTGTTATGTAGAAGAATGCAAATGAAATCAAGATTGGAATTGCTTTCTCATGTGGTGCTTATCGAAGAAGGGATGAAGTCATGAAGAAGAACATTTCTTTACTGCAAAATGCAAATATGTATCTAATTTTGAAAACTTGAAAATGACTGATTTATTTTCAGAATTGTGGGCGAGGATGATGGGGGCGTTATGTTCACTCCGGAGGAGTACGAGGAGTACAAGAAGAAAGTCGTTCCTATGGTAACAAGAAATCAGCAACATCTGCCTTTAGCCTTTGTTGATAAACTATCACAATAGTACCCTGCAATAGACTATCATTATTGCAACAGTCCCTTGGGGGTCAATAGTCAGCCCTAATTGATACATACTTTTGAAATCAACAATTTAACAAATTTTCTTGCTTATATATATACTCATATTTATTACTGGCCCATGTAAAATACTGATAAGTGATATTTTGGGGGCAATTATCACTTAGTGTATTGCTTTTGTAATGTAAGATCACAATAATTATCCATAAGGCTTCCACGGATACTCGAGTACTTGAGCCCAAGGACAAGAAAATTGTTAATTATTTAAGTTATATAAGTCTGTTTGTCTGTATTTTGTGAAGAAAGATGATCAACATTACCATTTCAAGTCATTGATGTCAAATTTATTCATTTAAAAGTCGAATTATATCTTAAAATATCTAGGCCATACAAAAATTCAAGGTTTTTTAGGTAAGGCAAAGACCAATCAGCTATAAAACCCGAAAATCCTTAGATAAGAATAAAATGTCGGGTACTCGGGTCCGAGTCGAGTCTGACCCCTCCAATTTTTGAGACCCGTGGAAGCCCTTATTAGCCATAGCAATTCTATCAAGATCAGGGAAAAGCGATCTTTAAAATCAATAGAAAATATTCATGGAAATTACATAATTATTTATGATTAATCTTTGTTTTCATTTTCTCCAGCGTATGAAGAACCGTTTGTTTACTAGTTGGACGGGGCCGACAGGTATGGACTGTAAACAAGTTGGACCAGAAACTCCTTGCTTCTGCAAACACAGGTAAGTAAAAACAATTAAATCAACTGATTTTGTGATATAACTAAAATAACTCTTGATGTTAAAGGGGCAGTAGCACGTTTTTTTTAAAAAACTTATTTTTCATTTTTTCACTGATAATTGTACGTTAATGCTAAATGTATTATTTTGATAGTGTCTAAAATCTCATTACACAAACCAATTATCCACAGAACAAATTATAAAGATTCACATAAAGTCCATTAGCAGCCATTTTTGTGTTAACACCTTTAATTTATTTTGTGTAAGAAAATGGCTGAACTTTACATTGTATATTTGATTTCTTACTGCTTGATTTAGTTTAAATAGTCTTTCATTGGAACCATATGTTTTCCTTTTCCTTAGGTCACATTATATTCTCCCTTAAAACATGCTCTACCCCTTTAAAAGCTTATAGATTTAGGTCTGATCAACTCCTATGTTGTAGAAACAAGACATTAGAAAATGATACAAATGAATATTATTATTGATTATTATGGCAGGTAAAGTTCACCGTTTGAAATTTTTATCAGATCATCAGCCACAAATATATCTTGAAACTTTCTTGGAATCACCCTCAAACCAGAGTTTTGAAATATAGATTCTTTTTTTTGTGAGAGACTTTCACTTTCAAGTAATGACAAAGGTTATAAAATATGTTTAAAGATTGATTGAAGCTGTCATAAAATCTTCATTGTGAGGCTATTATTTTTTCAGTCAATAGTGTGTAGAGCATATTCATCTAAATGACCTGAAGCCAAAAACAACATTTGTTTTTTATCATGACTCATTAGAAATTAGTTCAATAATGAATAATTAAATTTCAAGAAGTTCAATATCTAATCAAAACATTTAGAAATCAACATATCAGTAACTCATATTTCCTTAAAAGCTTAATAATTAAAAGAAAATTGAATGACAGCACAAATTAAAATTTCATGAAAACCAAGTCGATTTAAGATAGTTTTTCAAGAAAAATTGCGTGAAAAATTTATCTTTTTTATCATTAGTTCACTCGGCAAAGATGAAAAATAAGTTCTATTTAACACCCTCAAGCATTAAAATTTCTTCCTGTTCATAAATCATCCATTTTTTTCTTTCAAAAATCTTAAGATATAAAAATTTTGACATATTAGGAATAAATTTTCAGGATTTTATGAGACGGAACAGACATTAAGTCTGGAAGCAGTTTTTTATTGACTTAACCAAATGTCTGTTAAAATTTATTTAAGATGAGACTCATGTTCTTGGAGTGTGAATCACTTGTGATTGACAGGTTGGTGAGCATCTCAGGTTTAACAATATCTTTGTCTTGAAAAATTTCAAAGTGACATTCAAATTTATGGCTTATAAAATGAGGGAACAGCTATCCTTTGTAAGAATTCAAATATTTTCCCAGGCTTAACAAAAAATAACCACCATTTCAGTAGTTGAACAAACATCATTTTTCATTGCTTAGACAAAATATTTTGGTCATCTACCATAATTTTAGTTGGCTCAATGTGTGCAAATTAAAACCAAGCTTTGTTTCTGCAGTAAAACTTTTTATGGATTTAATTTTAGAAAAAAAGCCTATCATTTGCCTCATTTCCTCCAAGTATGTCAATCAGAATACGGTTGCACTTACTGACTCCACAGCTAAAGTGTTATGACTTGACTCCATAAAAGACTTACTTCATCAACCTCTAAGCATCAAAACAAGCATCAACAAATATAACTGTATATATAGAATACTAAACTCCGTCCAGTTCAATAAGATTTTTATGAAACCAGTGGATGGTATTGATATTTAACGAGCGAAAGCAGAACCCTGTCATCTGTATCCTTGATTCACCTGGTTGCAGAACCCTGTCATCTATATCCTTGATTCACCTGGTTGCAGAACCCTGTCATCTATATCCTTGATTCACCTGGTTGCAGAACCCTATCATCTGTATCCTTGATTCACCTGGTTGCAGAACCCTATCATCTATATATCCTTGATTCACCTGGTTGCAGAACCCTATCATCTGTATCCTTGATTCACCTGGTTGCAGAACCCTATCATCTATATCCTTGATTCACCTGGTTGCAGAACCCTGTCATCTATATCCTTGATTCACCTGGTTGCAGAACCCTGTCATCTATATCCTTGATTCACCTGGTTACAGAACCCTGTCATCTATATCCTTGATTCACCTGGTTGCAGAACCCTATCATCTATATTCTTGATTCACCCTGTTGAAGATCATCATTAAGTCATCTTTTTTATCCAGGTACAAGCAGCATGAAACAGACTTCGAGGTGATCCCCACAGAGCGACCGATAAAGCTCCGATGTCGAGCTAAAGGGTGCAGGTGCGCCACCTATCACTACGTGCCCATGAATGGGGGACAACCCATCCGGTGCAGCTGTAAGCATCCTTCTGATGAACATTCTGAGAAGGCTCCCTTTGTCTGCAAAAAAGGTTTGTTTGAAGTAATCCTAGATGTTTTTATCTTTTCAGGAATAAGCTAATGGCAATAATGACAATAGTCACACTAATCATAGGGATCAATGGGAACACGTTTTGAAGTTTGTTAGTGATGTAACTCATATCCTGATGTCCTATTTGAACTTCGTTTTTCATTATGTTCTGTGTCATATTTTCTCTCTCTTCACATCAGTAATAATTCAAATATTGATTGTAACCCCTTAACCCTTAAGCTGGCTGTACTAAGTGTACTGGCTTCACGTCTCCCTTCACCTGTGGATGTGGCTCCCCGGTCCACCAACACCAGATGATTGTAGAGACAGCCGACGAAAGAGAGGAGCGAGGTCACCCCGTTGGACAGGCCACACCCTACGCAGCCATGGGGGGTATCACCGGCTTTTCCTCATTGGCCGAGGGATACATGAGGCTTGACCAGAGTGGTGCAGGTTTGTTCCACTTATATTTCTGTGTGTGGGGTATCCAGGATATTTGAAATATAGAGGGGGCGGTGAAGTTGAGGGTGTGGGTTCAACCAGCCAGACAGGCTAAGCCCTACAAAAACATGATAGGTATTTTGACGAGGGATACATGAGGCTTGACCAGAGTGGTGCAGGTTTGTTCCACTTATATTTCTGTTAGTGGGGTATCCAGGATATTTGAAATATAGGGGGAGGGGGTGAAGTTGAGGGTGTGGGTTCAACCAGCCAGACAGGCTAAGCCCTACAAAAACATGATAGGTATTTTGACGAGGGATACATGAGGCTTGACCAGAGTGGTGCAGGTTTGTTCCACTTATATTTCTGTTAGTGGGGTATCCAGGATATTTGAAATATAGGGGGAGGGGGTGATGTTGAGGGTGTGGGTTCAACCAGCCAGACAGGCTAAGCCCTACAAAAACATGATAGGTATTTTGACGAGGAGTACATGAGGCTCAACCAGAGTGGTGCAGGTTTCTTGTTATATATACTTCTCACAAAAAAATAAGCAACAAGAATATCTTTCAGTCTGGTATTTTTATAATTCTAAATAGTCTGATATCAAGACATAATGAAGGCAGGAAAATGTTTTGGAATACATAACCTTATATCAGATTCATGTTGATTTTGTCCCAAACAGTGATCTTCATAATATTCAAGTTAAAAATGCTTTCTTGCAATTTCTGATCCTTAGGCCTTAAAATAATTGCACCAGAAAGATAAGAAAGCAAATTTTTTAGCCAAGGATCCTTTCACTAACTTAGATTGAACTTGTTTCATAATCCCTGATTTTTAAAAATGAAATATGTTTAAATAATTGGTAGCACCTTGCAATGTTCCTTTTTATGTGCAGGTGCCCCAGACAAGGAGTTCCTAGAGCAGGAGATTACCTCCCTTGACAACCCCTTCCTCCGAGCCAATGTTCACTCCATCAAGGGCCACCAGATGGCAAAGAAGACCTCAGGTATGTTGGATATATTCGTGCCAGTGACATATTTGCTCTCACTAATAATTAGGCATTCATGTTGTAAACATAGTATGTCATAATGCAGTGAATTATATGGATGACAACTTCTTTGTTCATTGTATGCAATGTTTCGACACAGATGCTTGTGTGTCGTTCTCAAGCAGAGAACCGTTGCATACAATGAACAAAGAAGTTGTCATCCATATAACCTTCTGCATTATTGTCAAACCAACTTCTAAAACGCCTCTCAAAGAAGTTAGTATGTCATAGACACTCTTAAAATATCTACAATACTTAAACCAAACTTGTTACTGCCCCTTTAACAACTTCTAATACATGTGTCCGCCACTTTGCCAGGGATCACGGGCCCAGATGACAACGTGTTTGATGACATCACAGAGCGAGTGTCGGCCATGAGACGACCCGGGGAGGAGGACATGGATTACTTTGAGCGGCGCTATCAGGAAAGGGTTGGTGCAGTTGATTTTGTTTTTGAAGATGAGATTGATTGAATATAATTACAAATTTTCTTAAGTTTTTTCAAAAGGATTTTGAAAGTGAGTGAAATTTGACTTCTTAAGTATTGTTTGAAATTGAGTTAACCAAGATTTACATAAAGTATTGGATCTACCATTGCGAGAGTTGGTACAGTAGATATCTTTTTGTTTTATTTAAATCAAAAATGAAAAAAAACCATTCAAATATTTTCATAATTTCTAAGTAAATGACTAAAATATTGTCAAGTCTCTCAAAGTTGTTTAAGGAATGAAAGTAAACTTATTCTGAGAAAGATAAAAATTAAAGATAAAGGGTTTAGAAACTATAATGACTGTCTGTAACTTTATGTTCCATGGGATGATTATTAGAAAGATAACATGAATTGTCTGTTTATCAATCTTTATTTGCATTAAGAATTACCAAAGACAAGTCAAGAAAGGTTAGAGACAATTCAAGAAGTAAAGTAGAGGTCTCTGATAAGAAGGGATCTTTTCATACCCATAGTCAATTTCATTTCAGTTGAAAGCTGAAAAAGCTTCCAAAACAAAAGCTTTGGGTGATACCAGGAAGACAGGACAGAGAAAAGCTATTGCAGCGAAACCAACCACGTCAGGTAAAGCAACACCCGGAGCCCGGACCGCAACCCTAAGTGGTCGGAGTGGAACCCCAGGTAAATAGGCGAGAGCGGGCGAACATAGTATGACTGGACTATCACCCAAGTGCTGTTTGCCAAGCCAGTTTTATGTGTGTGATTGTCAATACTGCTTTTATTTGTATATCTCTAATACACCTGCCTTGTTTAAAGATATAAGTACAGTAGAACACGGATATATAGCGAACTAGGATACAGTGAAAAAAAATTCAAGTCCCATCCCTATATAA
Source organism: Steromphala cineraria (assembly GCA_916613615.1). Classification (NCBI taxonomy): domain Eukaryota; kingdom Metazoa; phylum Mollusca; class Gastropoda; order Trochida; family Trochidae; genus Steromphala; species Steromphala cineraria. Next base: position 743,511 of record OU744736.1, read on the forward strand.
TATCATTTGAATTATATGGGTATAGTGAACATGGGATATAGCGAACTAAATTCTTTGGTCCCTTGGAGTTTGTTATATCCGTGTTCTACTGTATGTAGGTTACATATACCAGTGTATGTTTATTCAGAAATGAAAGTATAATGTTAGTACCAGAATATATATATATATACATACTGATACAATCTATTCAAATGTCTATGAACTTTGCTTTTGTTAGTACGAGTATATCTGTATATGACTGCTTTGCGTAGAGATGAAAGTCTTTTAATACAAGATCATGTATGCACTTAAGTTGATCTCTTCAATGGCTATCAGTTTTACTTTTCCTTGTTTACAAGTATATGGTCAGTATACCTGTCTACATATTGTCTCAAACTATTCACTTGGTTATAAATTCTGCTTTTGTTTGTTCAAGGATAAAAGTATAAAGTAAAAATACATACATGTACTCTATCTTTTTACTAAGTTATCTATCAACTTCTATTTGTTTGTGAATACAGTCTCTGCTCAATGGTGTGCGTAGTATATTCTCTTCTAGTCATGTGTTTCTATAACAAAGAATTATCTTAAATTTCATATTGAATATGTGTGCAATTACATTATGTAACTTGATTCCTAAAATTTATCCTCATCATTACAAAAACATTCAAAAACATAATTGCGAAATATCAAAGTGGTTGAAGTGAATTTATTGATCATAAACATTGATTCATCATTTAATAGACAGCCATCAGGACATTTAGAGGCTTGCATAATTCTTTTCCAAAGAAATGTAAAAAAACAACGTCTGAATAGTGTAAGCAGCTGATAGTTATCATTTCAACCAATCTATTTGTTATGTCATTGGTAATCTCTATGACGTAGGTAACAAACAAAAATAGTTTAAACTCAACAACTTGAATCATGAGCTGCCAGTTTATTTGCATTTCTTCATACATATCAGCATTTCTTTGTTAAAGGTCACTTGCTGAGCCATTTCAACCCTCAGAAATATCCGACTCTAAAGCGGTGTATGGAATACTACCTGCAGCCTGCTAATTGCTGGCTACTTTCAGATTTGGCTTGTTGGAGAATAGCACAACTGTTGGCTTGTGTTATGATGTTCATAATTAACCCTACAGCAAGCACCTTATTTTCTGCAACTCATTCCTTTTAAAAATGTGCAAATATTATCAACCTGCATCATCAGTATATTTGTATCCTCAGAGCTCCCTCTGTACCCTGGTATAAATCCTACTATCTGGTATCACAGAGTACACAACAAGCCAATTAGATGACTAGTTAACAGTAAAATCAGCACCATTGGGATGACGAGTCAGTTAAGCTCATGCTTAACATTTCATTGGCTGGGAACAATTACAATATTACCTGAACAAAGCCATGTTTCAGAAAAATAATTTCATGTTTCTCAGGCTAATTTTTGTCAAAAGTGCTGAGGGCGTTAGGACCTTATTTTTACATTTTAATGTAACCAATATTGATGAGGTAGGAAATATAGAATATCAACCAAGTGTCTTCTGATATCAAATAAATCAACACAAGTTGATAAAAGTAACAAATATAGATCACAATGGTCTATAAAGTAAAAAAAAAAATTTAATAGTCTCCAATACATACTTTCCCATGTACATAGTTGGTTTTACATAAGGGTGATTTTTTGGTTGACAATTGGATTTGGATGAGCACTAGCGATGCACAAAATTGAAAAGTATCTTTTTAAAAGGTTTTTCCCGCATATATAAAAATCATGCGTCTATGCCCTTGAAATTTTATTTTTTTTATCGCCTGATGAATATTGAATAAGCTGCCATTAGCAATTTCAGGCTTTCGGCATCACGGATATCAGGGAAATAAAGAAGGAGCTTTGAAGATCAAAATGCGCCGATGAAGCACTCTGATAATACCTACGCTAATGTCTGTGTTTTTCTTAAATGTACAACCAAGAAAAAGGAAAAAGCATGCTTTTTTGACAAATTTGACTGTGATATTAATAATAGCAGTGCCTTTGAACTCTGTTATTGCGTACATTGTTATTTTCCCGGGTTTCTTTAAAAAATATTTTTATGAGAAATGAATATTTATGTTTGTTGTATTCTAATTTATTGTTACTGCTGAATCTCAAATTGTTAATTGTATAAGTGTTTTTCAATTGTCTCAGTGTTTTTCGTTGGTCTCAGTACAAATGATTTACTTAAAATTTTGATTTAATATTTTACACTGTTGAATATTTTAGAGATCATTCTGTGATATTTTGATCAAACATCAAATACCGTCCATAAGAGAAATTTATTTACTCAATAAACCACATGATGCTTGATTTGTTGTTGTGTTTATTTAAGAATTGAATGTCAGTTTGTGTGTTTGCAATGGAAATGAACGATGTAAAAGCTACATTCAAACTTGAAACATGAAAGTTTGAATGTAGCTTTTACATCGTTCATTTTCCAGTGCAAACACACAAACTGACATTCAATTCTTATTATTTCGCACCATATATGGAATGGAACGGCGGAGTGATATGAATACTGTTTTTTTCCTTTGAACGAGTAACACTGCGACATGCGACCAGAAATAATCCCAATTTGAAAAGAAACTGAATATTTATCAAAATAAGTCTGTGTTATATATGAGATAAGATGACATTATGCACAAAGAAATTCTAAATGAAGCGCAAACTTGTATAAAATCTCTTCGTGCAAGGACAAGAGATCAGAGTTATCTGCCTTACATTTATGCATTAGACGTCGTGTCATGCTGGCCGCCATTTGCAGGGGTATCTTCGTCAAAATATGTAAACAACAGTAATTAGTGACATGTAACTGCTCTGTCGATAATTGTCATCTCTTGTGTATACATCGTGAGTATGAAGACTGTCTTTGTTACGCTTTACAGTACTCAATAATGACCGTAATGTAAATATTCATCTCGTTCCGTTCGATCAGATCTACTATTTTGCAATAAATGATTAGCCTATCAAATGATCTAAAACAAATGATAAAAGTGAATGTTTTCAAATCAAAATAATCTACTTGGAAAATAAAGCTATAATTACAATTCCATTGGTAATTTTTACTAACAAATTCTTGAATAACGTTTGGTTTGATGTTGGACGGAGAATCAAAGTAGTTCCGGTCAACGTACAGGGCCATATTTTGAAGAAAATCACTTACCTAGGGTTACACCAGATATTTTTCAACTCATGTGTCACCCTTAAAAATTTCAGTTTATTACTGGCCCGTTGAAGATATCACTGTTTAATAAATCTACAAAGTTATTACACACTGTTTAATAACATTACGTGCTGACCAATTGATGTGACGTCATAATGATGTCATAATTGATAAATATGACGTCACAATGTCAGCGGGCCAGCCGTAATGGTCATGTCGGTGAATTTCTTTATATTTTGATGAAGTAATTAAGCCAGTAATACATATTATGCTGAACTTGATCCCTTTTCATAAATTTTTTATGAAACTCTTTAATGGAACAGGTATTTAACTAAAAAATGTTATGAAACGAGACATCGTTTAGTATTTTCAATTTAATATTTTCCCGTTGAAGATATCACAGTTTAATAAATCTACAAAGATATTCCACGATACTACACTTGGTCCCGTTCTATAACATTTTATTACTCTGCCGTTGAAGATATAGCTGTTTAATAAATCTACAATGTTATTACACTATGTGTCATAACATCGCGCGCTGACCGAATGACGTGATGTAATGATGATGTCACAATTGTTAAGTATGACGTCATAATGTCAGCGGCCGCGACAGTCATGTTGGCGACTTTCTGATAATTGTACGTTATTGCTAAATGCATTATTTTGACCGTGTCAAAAATCTCATTACGCAAGCCGATCATCCATATTAACAGAACAAATTATAAAGATTCACATAAAGTCCATTGGCAGCCATTTTTATGTGAACTCCTTTAATTCATTTTGTGTAAGAAAAAGGAATGGTATGGCTAAACTTATTGATTTATTGATGCTTCATTGAGTTTGAATACATTGTCTTTCAATTGGAACCATTTATATTCATGTTCATGACATCACCTTATATTATCCCTAAAAACGTGCTACTTCCCCTCTATGGGATGTTGTTTAGTATTCTCTATTCGTTGAGCCTTTGGGTCTCTATCATTCTAATGAGTCACACTTGATGTTGCCTTACTACACTGATCATGATAGCGGTCGAACTGATTTACATTTAAATATAATCTGAGATAAAATCACTTTCCAAATTTCCTATGAGACAACAATGATTGGCTCATATAATGCATAGGTGATATAGACTAGAGATAAGAATTTAATTAGTTTCCCAGATACACAGTGCATTTATCCTTGGGGGAAGAACGTGGGCGGTTATAGTGTTATGTTATTTCATTATTCTTTACATAGGTGTTATTGCAGAAACAGTCCATCGAAAAAATCCTCGGTCGGATATTGCTTTGATTGATTTAATATAACAATGTTATCTTATTTCAAGTTATGCCACATTAAATTTCTTATTGATCTCAGTCTCCAAATTACACTGCTGACAAAAAAGGTAAATCTGTATTAAAGAATGGAGAAATGCTTACGTATGACACGTATGACTCGTATGCTTGTTTTTGTTTATGTGCTTACTTAGAAAACATGATGAAGAGTGTTTATGTAGATGCTCATGTATATACATTACAATAATGCAATTGATGCAGACATTTCATTTCATCCACAAGATAACATTTACCATTGATTAACCATGGCAACGCTTTTGTTTTTCTCCTGTACATGACCCAGTTTTGGCAATGTTTTATACATGTTTCGAAACTGTATCGTGATCTTATTTTGTCGATAACGATGTCTGAATCTGCTGGGAACGCCTTTGAACAAGCTTTGCAACCATAATAGTTAACCATTTTGAGATTTGGCCAGTCTAAGTAAACCTAGCCTCACTATTATCCGTTACACTGCTATACTCAGTATAGCAGTGTAACGGATAATAGTGAGGCTAGGTTTACTTAGACTGAGATTTGGCGTTCTTACAAACGATTTTCAGTGTAAAGGTACATTAAATATGCACAGAAATGGCGTTAAAATATTCAATATTAGTTTTAGAGATATATGAAATAATCTTCTACCATATTAGGAAGACAAAGGAAACTATTTGGATGAACAACTTTTTTGACAGTAGCGACGTTTCGGTATAGAACCGTATACCGTTTCCATTCCTAAGGGGTACATCAATTAATACATTTGGGTAAGACTACCGTATAGTTTATTGGTTTAAGGCAAGGGATCTTGTTCAATTTATTTCATATATATATATATATATAAATATTGATTCTTTTTCCTGTGGATAAATATCTTATTTAATCGAAATGCAAAGAACATGATATGCATGGTCACGCAATTTCATTCTCTAAACTCTGATAAAAGAAGTAACATTTGTAAACAGTCAATATCAATATCTCGCTCACCCATCACGTTCAAATATCATGTTGCAAATACGTTTACGTGTATTTATATTGTGGCCAATTATTTTGCAAAACACACGTGGTTGCTGAAAACAATATTTGTGTTGGAACGCTGGTATGTACATGGCACGTATGAACTGGATCATCGACATCACGCATCTCTAAACGTCTCCAAGCGCACGACAATCACTGATCTTAAAGGGGCAGTAGCACGGTTTTTTCAATTTTCAATTTTCACTGATAATTGTACATTAAGGCTAGTTGTATTAGTTTAGTGTCAAAAATCTCATAACAAAACCTGAGAACAAATTATAAAGTCCATTGGCAGCCATTTTTGTATGAACACCATTAATTCATTTTGTATAAGAAAAATGAATCGCATGGCTAAATTTTACATTATATATTTGATTTTCTACTGCTTTATTTAGTTTTAAAAACATTGTCGTTCAATTGTAACCATTTATTTTCATTTCCCTGACATCACCTTATATTTCCCTGAAAACATACTACAACCCCCTTAAGGACAGTTGTACATTAAGTATTGAGGCAATTCATTTGTGTTTCTAAAATAATTCTACCAAAACATTATTTTAAGACACTGAAATTAGCATAGATATAACACAGTTGATCAAAGTGTTATCATTTATGTTTTACCGTTAATGGAATTCATTCACGAACTGACAAATAAATTGTCATTGATTGGTTTCGACAGATCTAGGCTCCTAGGCCTCGATACAGACTGGTTAGTTTACAATCTAAATGAATTTAGCTCAACAGTTTTTGTTATGTCCTACTGTTGGACATTATACATACTGTCGAGCTAAATTTATTGAGATTGGTTATTATATGAGTTGTGTTTAAATACAATGTTTAGTATACAACAACATTAGGTTTTAGGGATCGATACAGAATTGTTCTACTTTATTTTATGTTTTCACTTTACAATAAAATAGGTTGTAGCATGTAAGATTGACAATAATCTAAATAAATTTAGATCAACAGGTTTTATATCAGGTCATACACTATGGCAAAATATAAAATCTGTTCATCTTAGATCAACAGTATGACAAAATATAAACATTATTTAGATTGGATTGACAAATAAAGTAAAAGTAAACTTCATATAATTTTTATGATATCGCTGCATGGATGGCAACGTTAATTGGTGAGATGTTGGATTGATTTCCTTTTTGTGATAATATAAAAAATTTCGTGACAGTAAATAAAATTGAAAGGCCTGAAAGCGACTACATGTAAGTAAGATTGGTAAAGATCGTCCCCAACTATCACATCTTGAATCACATTGCTTTGAAATAATGTACTCATGTAGCAAGCCCTCCTTTCACAAAACAACCTTTACTAAGGGCAATCTAAATAAATTTAGATCAACAGATTTTTTATTTTGTCATACTTTTGTACTAAGGGTGACCCTAACTACAAGATTTGAACATTTCACCATCAGGACCTACGTTGAGTTAGATCACCTAAGGGTTTAGAAAACTTAGAACCTTTAGGTCACTGAAGAGTCATTCAACAAGTTCTTGAAGCCCCTGATAGAACCAGAGCCTTATGATAAAATAGAAATAGAACAATAACTGTAAATAATTGTTTTGTAGCCTAGATAGAATTATCTGTAGATCACGAAGGTGATTTAATTATGTAGAAGAATTGTCAAGAAATGATATCGGTATTTGCAAAATTGAGTCAAGACTATCAATATCATATTTACCATGTTAGCATATTTTATTCCGTTTATCTTACGATATTTATAATGCCATTGTTTTGTTGATTGCATGTAGAATTGTCACGCACTGTGCATGTATATTACCTGTAAAAATGGGGGGAATGTGTTATCATCTCTTTTCACTTCCGGAAAATGTCATGTTTTTGTGTGCGAACACAGTAAGTGATTGTCTCTCGAGTGTAACATCGGCTCACGACAATCGTCACTTCAGTGTAAAGACATCTTCATCTCTATAACAGTTTAGCCTAACAGTGAGACGGAACTTCTACTACAATCTTTGAGCAGGGATAAGGAGATAAAAACGTTTCATTTCCGCTTAGGAAGTGCCTATGATTCCCGGCATTTGCATGAGTGTGTAGATTTGTTCAGCATTGTGTAAGGTCGACTTAAGAGAATGTAAAAAACATATTTTGAAGAAAAAAAGGATCTTCTGAAAAAAGATATGATGTTTTTCACAAAACGTAATAAGGAAATAACGCCAATGCATTTCTATAAAACGTGAACATTCATCCACAAGTACAATTCTTTCAATCTATAATTCATTTAAACGCCTTTTTAGGGTATAAACACAACAGAACACTTCATATTGATCCGTTTTGCTTAAAAAATTTGTAAGATAAATTAGTTATTCCATTCAGAGGCAGGGAATATGGGGATAAAGAAGTTTAGAACACCAAGCTAGAGGCTCATATATCCCCCGCCTCTGAATGGTATAACTTATATCAAAGGACATCTTAAATTGAATATGATGTTTCAAACAACGATAGAATGAGGACACTTTTAGTCAACCGTGATTCCTTGAAGGTAAAACGTATCCATATGCATACCAACATTTTAATGCTTGTGAATATAACCGCATGTTTTGTGTAGCATTTCCTATCAACTACACCACAATTATACAACAAAAAGATATTCGGTGATAATTTCTTCCTATGTGTTCATCGTTTTGCAGGATAAGACAGACATATGTATATTAAACTCAGTCCTTGGAGGATACCTTAATAAATAAGGATTTAACGTTTATTATTTGTTGTTTAAATAATACACTGTCTGTCTAAAATGTGAAAATACGGGATTTCAGAACACATATCAACAGCGAGAAAGAGGGGATGAAATATGTTAACATGATAGTTGATTCTAAAAGTAATTTATTACATGTAATGTAGAAACACATCATTTGTGAAATTCTACACTTTTCGTTTCCGCCAAATTTTCGAGCACCTGTTTACAATGATCGGAGTTTAGAAACGATTCTGACATCTCAGTGAACAAACATCAAATGTTTGATTGAATGGAATTTAAAGGTATTCTAAACGGCAATCCCTTAATACGCAAACACGTCCACGAAACAAGCGCTGAGCTCCTTACATCACAAATAGTCTATCCAAATATCGCCTATTGATGTCAAATGCAGAGCAGACTTCGCTTCTTGTCAAACATTCGCTGTGCGGAGTTGGTTTCGAGATTTCACGAGAGAAGAGAGTTACTTATTCATCGTGATAAACTGCAATGGGTCGTTGATATTGAATGCCGATATGCAATATAATACTCAGTTTCATCATTATATTTCTTGAATCAATTCAACTTTACCTCATATGTTTAATTGCTAAAATGCGAAAAGGAAAACTAACAGTTATTCCGTACTTTTATTTCATTTTTATACAGAAATAAAGCAATAGTACGTATATGCATAACCCTCGTAGTTCATTAAAATTTTGTTCTACACATTTTCCAGTTTCTATTTTTTTTTAAATTACACAAGCATTGGTTTACCCTTAACAATATTCAATACAAAAAAATAAACAGAACATTCAAGTTTCATTTATGAATGTCTTCAGACGTTTCGTTTAAACATGCTTATCATGTGCGTCAAATAACGGAACCAAGAAAAGTACCGGTACATGTATGTCATATACCAGTCTTTACCATGGACTCTTGTACGTTAATTGTTCTGAACTTCTTTAATGAATGGAAAGTCGTTAATTTAACGTTCCCTTGACAACATTTATAGTTCACCATTTTGACGCTGATTGACGGTGTCAGGAGTCAATGTGCAAGTTACAAAAGCATCTATGTCCTTTGATAAAGAAGTGCTATGTTACAACATTCTTTATAGCAGATAACGTCAAGTTGAGTAGCAGTTGAGTCATAGGGAAGAACGGTACTATTGTTAAAAGAATCTTCGTGTCAGTTTTATGCCTCTTCCTCATAAAGTTGTACATAATGAGTATGTTATGCACCACGATATCGCCAAATATGGTCAAATATGCATAGTCAGCTTTTCAACAATGACGACCCTTGTTTTGTATTTAAAAAGACATAGGGAATCTGTAGTAACATTTTATTATTTGCATAAGTGAATTTGAATCTTTTAGGATGTTTAAAAAAAAAAATTCTGGAAGCATAAATGAAGAAAATAGAGGTTAGAACAAAATTAACAGAACTAAAGAGTTGCAACCATTCTATGTATTTCATTATCCCCGATACATGTACTTGTACTTTAAAATTGTTACCCCTGTCTGTCTGTCTGTCACTCTGTGTGTCCGTGAGTGTGTCTCTCTCCATAATGACAAGGAAATACAACGTCAGCTTCTAGACGCTTTAATTTTATAATCACCGTTTAACCATCGACGAAACTTACAATGTTAGTCGCAAGCTCAGATAAGATATTTTAAGTAACTCAGCAACAAAGCACACAAGTTTGTTTGTATCAGTGCATACACTGAATCTTGACACAATGATAACTGTGCTTGCTGTTTGGACAAACCACCCTTCTAAACACACTTTGTGGTCACAGGAACCTGATACATAGAGGGGACGGGTCTTTCTTACCCACGTTTTACCTACATTTTATTTACGATATCGGGTTCCTGTGGTTGTGGTCCTACTTCTCAAGTCCACTCGCTGGTCAAGTGATCGTGACCGTCAATGTTCTATAACGTTATATGCTACAATAATGAGGTGGGTCTCGGGGCACACTCAACAGCAATGATCATCGGTCAGCACGTTTCTAACCATCTTGTCCTTTATGTCTAATGTTGCAAGTTACGTCGTGAGAATTAACCCCTATCATGTCATCATATGTTACTGTTCATAAGAACTTTTTGAAAACAACGTCTTACATCGGAAGTGGAAGCATCTCTTTATGGTTATTATACGAAGGGGACGAAAACTCCCGCGAAAACTCTTGAAATACGACGTTTCGGTGTAGATTGTTTATTGAGCGAGTGATTATTTCACTTGCTTGATAACGTTGTTAGTATCTGCAGGTACATTTTGCTTTTCGTGAAATTAACGCTTAACCGCAAGAATTTGGTCGTTTCAACCCATTTATCGATGTAGAGAAGTTAACTTGCCCTAAAACGTCTTCTTTGGTCCGTCATAAATGGAGTCGTCCATTCTATGGCGCTATTCACGGAGCCACTTACCACTTTAACTGGTTTCATCTGAGACTGTAGCCAATTTCCTAGGCATATCCAGCAAAACTGTAAAACATTCTGCATGTAAACATCTACACAAGTGTTTTTTTCTTTGCCCTGAAATTTTACACTTTCTTGTGTTTGTGTTTTATTAATCATATATAAGAACGGCGTCCTAATAAGCCATTATAGAATGTTCGTCGATCTTTGTTTCATTGTTTTCTCTGAAATAAAAGATATGTTTGAACTAACCACATGCCATAACTCGCAAGAAGTGCAAGATATACATTTATTGTCATTTTAGAAATAGCTCTGCTCAAAATAAAACGTCAGGCAAAATATTGTATACATCACAGTTTAAAATTACTTAATTTGTAACAGACATGTGATTATCGAGTTATGGCAAGTTTACAATAACACATAATTGCAATATTTTGAATAAAATAATTGGTGACTGGTTAATGTTTTGTGAATGTAGGCAGGAGTAAGACATAGAATTTACACACAATCCTTAGGTACCATGTTGAAAATATTTTTAATATGTGAAACAATAGGCACGTTTATTGATATTAACATAGAATGAACATTTGTGATATATCAAAATTAGGTTTGGAAAATTTTTTAACATAAAATTTCATTATTTGAACAAAAATGATAAAATCACTTAAAGTATTCATTGAACGATCATTTAACTCTTGTATTTATCAGTTTGAGAATACAACATCGAAAACTTGAAACATTTGTTATCTTACATGTGATGAATTTAAGTGTGTCCTTTCTTGTGCCTGGCAGTTTACAATTACAATCGGATATTAAATTTGCTGCAACAATAGTTCGGGACCAGTCAGTTTATTGTTGTCTAATCTTTAAAAAGTGACAATTTTCGGGGGATTGTTGAACACTTTTACTATCTGACATTCTTCTTCACCAATATGTAAAATAGACCACACATAGTTTTAACACTAAATGGTTATGTTCTGTATTTGGGAATTTAAATAAACAAGTATCTGGTCTGTTTTCAGTTAAATTGAGAGTTCTTTCTTCTATACGGAATAGTTTTAGCTCTGACTTACGGAGAAGAATGTTCAATGTTCTGAACGGTGTATTAATGTCAGACTTTTTATTCTGTGATGTTGGTGAATATTTTTGTCTTGGCCTACTTTTGCGAAAAAATAGTACTTAACTTTGTAATGGTGCTGTAAGAAAGGATATGATATTATTATTTAGGTTCCTTATATATGAATTTCAACTTGCTTCTTTGTAATACGCAATTTCATTGATATGTTTATCTATTTACACACAGTTTCAGTAATTATTATTTTACTGAAATAAAGATAAAATTATTTAAATTGGTTGAAACACTTCATATACTACTCACACAAAAATAAGCAACAAGGATATTTATCAGAAAAATTTGTTCATCATTCTAAAGAAAGATACCTTCATAAAGAATAATGTAGGTAGAGAAATATCTAGGATATACATGACCTTTAACCAGATCTTTGATCACATCAATATGAACACATTTGAAGACATGCATGTGTTCCATATTAAACACGTTGCTTGATATTTATTAGGAGTATAGGTAACCCAGTCATCTATTGGCCCGTTTCTGAAGAGAAACCGACCATGCCCAAGAGCTTACGAGCAGAAAGCTATGTCAAGGACTCCTTACAGCGCTGAAGGGTTCGCTTGATGTATTGCTTTATATGCAAATATTGACAGATAACGTTTACTTGCAATAAATCAAAAGGTTAGGTCACATCAAAGAAATTATTTCAGTCAAATTTAGCACACATAGGTACAGTGACAATTCAAGGGAGTAGCCGTGCATGTTTATATCCATCATTAGAACTTAACTCGTAGTAACCTTAGAAACTTATCAATGTTACTGAATGATCGTTATAAATATCTGTGGTGTGTAGTCTTTTCTATTAAACGGTTCTTCAATCAGAGGTCTTTCACCACTTATGTATATTTCAAATCGTAATCTTGGCGAGGATAGATTCCAAAGAAATGACAGACTTTTCATTTCAAATCGTTCTCTCGTCAACTTAATATAGCATTTTAACATTATTATATTCTTATCCTTTAATAAAAAGAGATAATTCATAATAGTATTAAGGTACATCAGAGAAGATAATGAAAAATGAACTTTTTATATATGAATTCATCTTATCAATTCTTTTCATCAAAATTCAATTTAAATCGAATCGATAGTACCTTTTCATTATGAATGATTAATGTCGTTAGATAAGACGTACACTATGCCATCACCTACTTTTATTGTACGACTTATTTGAGTTTGCACTTAAAACGGTGACGTAGATCTGCCCCGTGTAGGTAAAAGAGGACAAAACAGAGCAATGAGGCGGGATTACATTACATTAGTAATGGATAATGAAACAGTCAGTGAAATATATTGCGGAGAAGATCATTACTTTTTGAACAAAACCTAATCATTTCAGATTGACATACTTTACAAAATAGTTGCCATATATATTGTCAATAAAAGCGTCAAAATGAAGTAACATATTTTGATTCTTTGCCTGTTGTGTTTACATTAAAACCTAAATTCATTTACTTTTAGATACACTAATATGGTGGGTTTTTTCTTGAAATATATTTTTGAGCACTGTATACGAAGGTACATAATGGTGCGCTTAATCCCCTTGATGCATTTCTCAAATTTATAAACAATAAAGATCCATTTACGTTAATGTCACTTAAATTAAAGACGTTATATTCGTCACGTGCATAATGAGCAGGATGACAGGTGCTTGCGATGATTGAAATGTACATGTGAGTAATAGTCACGTGACCATCCCCTCTGTCGCAACGACTCACCTTGCTTGTGCTCGAAATGTCAAATTTCAAGAACTTATGCAGTGCGAGTTTTTAAATGAGATTTTTTTGAGACTTCATGTTAAAAAGCAGTTTGTACAGTATTGCAATGAAATAACATAGAGTTAAGAAATTCCTCACATATTCTCGAATGTTACATAGCAAGACGCTCTTGTAGCAACTAGCCTGAAGTGTTTCTCGACAAAAATGTCTTAAATCTAACTTAAACATATAAACAAAAACAAAGGCAATTGTCAACCTATCAGAATTTTTCACAAACAAGAATTGGAGATATAATATAATAAAGTGCATTCATATTGCGCAGTCGCAGTGTCTTTATTAATATATAAGCAGACATGCTAAAGCGTACTTTCGTGAAAAGAACAAGTATTGTAACAAACGATTTTAAAATTCCTGTCGTTGTTTAAGTTAATGGTTTTCGGTTGATGCGGATATAACAGGTGAATCATCTTCCTGACGTAGATACTTGCCGTGCAAACCTGTCACTAAGTCGACGACTCACTATACCTCAAGGAACATATCACAAAGCTAAACTATATATGACATGCCACTTACAAACATAATGTCCATTGGTTTAAAATGTATCGAATAATGCTAAAACAAATGTTGCTATTTTTCAAACTATGAATTTAATCGTATTTAGAATTAACGTTCATATTCATAATGTTGTCAATCATGATGAAATTTCAAAAATATGCGTCTAGGCGACATTATAAAAGACCACATTATCATAGTTCTCACCGTTGTTCAGAGTATAGCCTATTGACAGAGCGGTTATCATGGAATTGACATAAACAAAAACAACAGCAGATGTCGCCTCGAGGTTCGAAAAGGTCAGATTAATTGACCGATTCAACTACTCTCCCTGTACTCTGCTATCCTATAAGTGTGCACACCTTTCAACGATTGTCGCATCACATTTGAAATAGAATTTTCTTCGCTGACGTCATTACTTTTCTCTGTGTGAAAGGAATATTTTACTACGAAAAACTCTTCATAAGATAATTAAGCATCATTGCAATGTATCGAGAGGATAATGTATGAATATCTACTAGTATGTCCTACTTTGTTTACGATACGAGTGAAGCAATCAGTATTTCCCGAGCGAGAGCGAGGTATATAATAGTACATCATAGCTACTCCTTAAAGGGACCATTCGAGCGGGGTATTTTTTGTGGAAACGAAATTCAGGAGGACTTTCCTGTTTACAGTTATAAATGATTTTTACATGATAATTTCACACTTAATTTCAGTTATGTTTGTAAGGTTAGCATTGCAGTTGTTAAAGATTAAACAATTTGCCAGAGAATAAAGTGTATCGCTCGAAAATTAAAAACATCGTGAAATGAAGCCAATCTTCGAAGCTACGATCGTGGAATGCATTATTACGACAAAATGTTGTTGTAACTGGTAACTTTTATTATGAATTATTTGTGAATATACTCCTCTAATATCAGTCAAGTAATTGTTTCTTTATTTTATCAATGAATAAGCATAATACAGCACATTTGTTTTCTCGGAATGCTAACGTTTCAAAATGGCGGACGAAACGCGGTCGAGTGGTGCCTTTAAGTAAAGTGAAAATATATGCAAGTACAAATTCATCTTCACTCCAGGAGAATAATGTTCATGCAGTCTATGACAGCTAATATTTCCTAAACCTCCAAGTGCCCGACATGTGTAGGCCCTACAACACTCTTATATTTAGGATCACAATTGTATATGGTACAAATTCATTTACTTTTTCGGACTGACTTCCAAGTGGGAATGTGGTCCGAAATATAACAATGAACATGTGTTCATTAACTAAATGCCATGTATCTCAACTATCAAGAGTATTCATTTAGAGTTCGCACAGGCTCCATATAAAACTGTAGCACTATCCAATCATAACTGACATACAATGAATGATAAACACAATATGTCATATGAAGAAACTTACAGTCTCGATCGTTTCCATTTGATTAAAATTCAAATTTGAGAGTTATTAACACCGTCATAAGTAATAAGTGAGTACATTAGACTAGTAATAAGTGAGTACCGTATTTCCTCGAATAGACACCGGGGTCTCGAATTAATACACGCCGGGTGTAAAGGGGGTCTGAAAAAATACACGCAGCTAGGGGCCTCTATTCGAGGAAATACGGTACATTTATTTTGGAAAATATTCCTTTCACTATAAAATCGTCCGGAAAGCAAATTTGAGATGTACTGACATTGTCTAGTTATTATACAGATCCCCTCTTGCATTCTATTCGCAAATTAACTGGTGAACAACGAGACAGTTCACAACATAACTTTTGCTGGACGGCTCTGTCGTGATTCAGTTTTGCGCGGGAAGATGTGGGTGAGCAGAATGCTACATGTCCGCGGTAACTTGACATCTTCATGTGAAATGTTCAGATTCTGAGTGTTCATATCGATTTTTCGTTTTCGTTTCTCTCACATAACTTGTTGAGTGGGTGAGGTGTTCGACGCCGGCTCAAGTCTTTCCTTCGTTCGATTTTCTTTGATCTATGAGCATGATGAGAGAAAAAGAGAAAAAGGAATAAAGATTTCGTTGTGTATAAGTACAAAACATTCTGGAAGAACCATTATACTGATGACAATCATGATTTTAAATTCAATTTTTGGATATTTTAAAAATAAAGTTAACGTTGTAGGCCTACATGTTGCAAGGGGCTATAATAATATATTATTATGTCTTTCATGTGAATAGTTGAAAGTAAATAGGAACTATAAACGTAAAGGACTTCATGAGAGAAAATAACAATTGGAAAAATATTAATGCTTTCAACGTATGAATTTGGATCATATATGTATTCATGGGGCTACTTAAACTTAAAGAAGACTTCCTTCAAAAACAATAAGATACGAAACTAAACCAACAGCAAACACGATATATTTGCACCTAATTTCCTGTCTTTATTGCATACAATAATAAAACGTATTGAAGTTTAACGTACAATGTCTCGTCATATTATTTACCTGAACTGGGCATATGCCTAAATTACCCTTTCAGGGTAAAGGCTCTTGAAATATCCTTAATTGTGTTCATATACAAATATTAAACCGTTGAGAGACAAAAAACAAAACAGGACACTTCCAACAACCTCGAGTAAAATCAAACCACGTGACGTCAATGGCGATACATGCACGTGCATGTCGTGAAATAACTGCATCGCGTGACAAACGTTACGATTAATTGACTTATAATTGACAGGTGCGCGTTTGACGCAGATCAAGATTGACGTAGGGCCTTCCATATGCAACAACCAAACAGTTTTCTACTACAGCATATTATATGTTTTAGTAGTCTAGAACACTAGAAGTAATTTCATTCGAGATATATACAGAGATATTTAGTTCAAATAATGTAGTCTATCTGCCATGGAAAACATATACTGAATGGACTGGCTTTTTGATCTCCCCGCGAATCGATAGTCAATCGATACTGTAAACATCTGTCGTCTGCCTAAAAGTGAAGAGGGCGTTTCCGTTAACAGATTGAATCAAGTCCTTCTGAATCTGAGAGGAAATTAATTGATTATCTAATGTGGAAACGCCTGTTTTACGCCAATGACAACTTGTTGTTAAGAAATGCACAACTGTAAAAAGATCTAGTGCTCAACAAGTGATCATGACGTTACACGCGACAAAGCGCACGCTTAGAGGAGTTCGCTCCCTTTGACGCCTCTTGAAACTACTTTCTTCACGCCTTGTGGTGATTGTGTTCTTAGATTTTTTTAAAGGCAATTTTTGATTTTTATCCCATCAGTATGTATAACCTTAGTCATCATAATGTCCACCTGTCCGTGCTGATTTCGTTTTTCGGAGCATTACTCCAAAATTATTACACTATTCAAACTGCCTCGATCTCCCATACGTTGGAAGGATGCTATGTTTACAAGACAGGCGCTAACATAAGTTGAATTTAATAAATTAAAGTACAACTTCATTTTTGTAAAACTGCAAAGTTATTTTTTAAAGGCAAATGGTTTAACGAACAAGAAAGCTACTGTAGATTAAAAATACGTTTACCGGGTTGTAAGAACTTAAGGCGTCTGTTTCTTCCAAAAGTCACTCTGATTGTGATAACAGACGTCCTATAAGTATTTACGGTACAGGCCCGATTCTCCAGGAACCCCCAAGTGTAAGAGCAGTATACTTGTAATAAAGGCGTCTGTTTAATTAAGGATTTACGGTAGGACCACCCTATACCACTCTATACTGTAGCCTAGTACTGTAATACTGTTTGCTACACTACTATAATCTAATATATAATCTGCGTAACGTAGTGAAAATAATCTTATTTTAATGAGATTGGTAGTTTTCAGGATCGAATCCCTGACCTCAAAGCAATAAGAGGTAGGCTAATTAATGTGTCAAGTTCGGCGCTCAACGTTCTTATAAAAGGTAATCTCCTACTTAAACAACTTTTCTTTTTATAGGTGGGATATAATTCATAGAGGTAAACATTCCGATGTCTAAAAATATAGAAAAACAAATAAGGCAAATCAAAGGAAGACACGCATGTACAGGAATCTACCGAATATCTACTGAACAAATATAGAATCTGTTGTAAATATTTTCATTTTAGATTTAATCTAATATACATGCTCATAATATCAATAACTGCACATGTGACATACGTAATTTTAAATTAGCAATCAGTATCTACTCTGCTTGACAATTAGACCTTGAGATCAACGCTAGATTTTTACGGGCGTATTTGTAACAGGTGCGCGTTGACATAAAGCTGTGACAAGTCGTGAGGAGAGCAGTACATGAGAGGATCCGATTCACTCGCGGGCCAACACATGTAAACAAAAGTCGCGGTACAATGCAGCCCGTTACGTTACTCTTTCGAACAGCTCGGCAGGGAACTTTATAATAGCCATGCCACCGGCTAACTCCGATTTAACTTCGTTTTAACAGATTTCACATTTTCTTTAAGGACAATGAGTGCCCATGGTAATTCTAAGGAGTGCTTTCGGACGGGTAGAAATTGACACGAAGAGCTGTCATTCAAAGCTGCTGATGCTGCTGAAGGGATGTAGATGGAGAATGGTGATGCTTATCAGAGGCGGGGAATTCTAACTTGGGATTGTGGAATGATACGAGAAATTGTGAAAAATGGAAATATTTCGTTTTATTCTTGGATGTGTACCTTTGCTATGTATCATCAACGGGCAACAGCAGTTTGGAACCTCATCTTTTGCATCATCAGTTGTGTTGTCAGGTACGTTTATTATGTTTATCTGTGGTTATGCTGACGAGTATTCGGATAAACATGATTAAAAAATCACTGTACAAAGATCTGATAAATATACTTTTTATATTAGAATTTTTTTTTCTAATTTTCCAATTCATTCAAATGTGGTTATTTTTTAAAATTAGTTATATATTTAATTATACACTTTTCATATTTGCTTTGTAAATAGAATTATTATTTTGGTATCTTATATACCGGTATATACGTAGATAGGCCTAGATCTGTATTTTTAAAAGATTTTTGTTTTTAATTCTTAAATCCGTCTTAAATTGGTTATTTAATACATTGAAAATTAATTTCACTATATACTTTATCATTATTATAAATTGGTGTTGTTAGTCAAGCTAAGATTTTTTTCTCTTTTGTGAAAAGGTCTTAATCCATAATTTATAAAGTGCATGATAAACCACCCTATAAGACAAAAATCAATATTTTCTGTATTATAAAGTCTTGTGTCAGTGACTTGGTAATCTGTCTGCTCAATTTATAACTTGCCTTATGATGTTCTGACCAAAATTTTATCAACCATATCAAATATATGCATACATGTAAAATTTGAAATGAAAATGTCTACGCATAACCATTGGTTGTAACATTTAAAACAGAATCATGAATATATACTTTTACAACATCCTTCATGATGTGTCCTCAGCTAGCCTAAAGACAATTGTGGTGTCGTGGTGTCCCGCTGTTCACTAATCCCTTGACCAACTAAACCTCTGACCGGTCCTAATCTCCCTCTAATCCAGTGGTCAAGTGTCTGCCATTGTTTTGGAATTGTCCCTTACAAGGAGGAAAGTTGATCTGGATTTTCTGAAACAGATAAATTTGTTGAAGTCTTTGAATGTGAAATATCTTTGAAACATGAAACTTGACAGCTTTATAGTTATTTTATGAGATTCTTTTTTGATGATTCATTTCATTTTGCATGGTAAGACTCTTTGTAAAAATGGATTGTAGTATATAAAGGCAATATTCACAAATGAGAACTTTGTTTCAAAACTTATTATTTTATGCTGATTTTTTTGGCTGATTATTTACTCTATTGTTCAAAGCTGTAATGATAGATCTAATTTTTGGGAATTAAAATGATCTTATAAATGTTACCTATAAATTACATATATCAGGATATCTAGTTTCATGTATCTAATTTGAAGTAATACACACATTTCTCGTCTGACATGACATTTGACATTTTTGTCCAACCCAAAGAGGCTATTATGATAAAAGACAGTTTTATAGTTATTTTAATATTGAAATGTAGGAAGTGTGAGAGATATATAACTCGAGGGCTTTTATTTCAAGGTAAATATGATATGGATGCTTCTATAAAACAGTTCTTATGGTAGGGTTGTCAGAAAATAGTGTAGATATCAATTGGGGATGACTATTGACCCTCAAAGGACTATTGCAATATTGTAACTATTGAAATAGGGATAGTCTTTTACAGGTTACCATAGCGATATTTGTAAAAGATTTTTATTGACAGGTACATAGAATTTATTTTTACAGCACAGAGCTAAATGTTACTTATGTCATTTGTCAGGAGATATAAATAGACCTGTTAGTCCCCTTACTACAAATTTGTTTAAATTTATATATTTATATGTAAATGAACACTGTTTAAATGTGGAAATATCCTGCTGTTTTAGTATGTCAGTAAAATACATTATGTCTCTTTAAGATTCTTTATTTTCAATTATTTACTTTAAATAATATCACAGTGTGACAGTTTGAAATAATAAATCAAAAGTGACACAAAGTGTTTATGATCAACTCACAGCAGGTTAATAAAATATGATTCAGTTTGATAGGTCTTGTATACAGGTAAGCATTGAATGGCCCAAGCTGTTACTATCAATTTCTAGTATGGATATTTCCCCAGTGCAAATAACCCTAGCCTCTCAAACAGTCGCTTAAATGAATGTTATTAAATTGTGATTTTCTATTAAAAAGAAGGAAGTGGTGCTGGAAAGTTCTGTTTAAATGCATATTTGTTGAATAGTTTGACAATAACAGTCACTGATACTGTTGCACGTTTTTCAAGAAAAACTTACAATGTCACACAACTTGCAAACTATCAGTGAGTCAATGTTTCTTAATTATTGAAACATTTCTCAAGCAGAAATATTGTCAATTTAGTTTTCAAGTGTTTTATGGGTTAATACTTCATATATATATACTTGTATTTTTGAACAAACATGTAATATCAAAGACCGTTATAGAATTTTATTGGAAACAACTTCTAACAAGTAAATGGCATTTCTCTTAAATTCAAAGTTAATGAGGCCAGGCAATGAGATAATCTGACCTTTTGTATGCACATATGGTATTTTGCCACAAAGCAAAATTATGTTTGACGAAATTTTCTCGGTATCACTTAAATTGACACTGTCACCTATTCATTTCCTATGATATCAAGACTCTCTCTCAGACTCTTGGCAGACTCTAGTAAATCTTTAGGGTGCACAAACTGAAAAAATACCCCTCTGTATTTCTGAAATGTTTATTATATATTGTACGTATTGTTTCCCCGCACAATAACTATGAAATGTATTTTGTAGTTACACAACAGATTTGAGATTAAGACTTGAGATTAAAACTTTCTCAGCATTTTATTACTTATACCTTCAAGTACCCGGTAGGTTTTACAACATTTTATTCATGTTGTGATTCTCTGGAATTTAACAAAATATAAGCCATTAGTTGGTAAACAACTGCACAAGAGACACTAATAATTTCAAGCTTATTCACTCAATACGAAATAGAGAAATAAGAAAATCAATATAAATATATTTCCTCAAGTGACTGTAAATGATTGGGGGAAAACAAGAACTACCGTAACTTCATTATTTAGAATGATCCTTACTAGTTTTATTGAAAGGAAATATCCTTTTATACAAAAAGTTGTGAGTGTTAATTCCTTAGACTGATCTTTTTAAAACCCTGCAGCTTTAATAATTTAGTCTAGACAACATTGACATTGAATAGAAACACATTTTACAAAACTCATATCCCCTTTAACATAGGTACCCAACGGAATAGTTTCATCCTCGCCTAAGCATTAAACCATAGGACCACTGTGGGATCATTACTTTTACATTTAAAATCTGTTGAACACATGAAACCATGGTAACACAGATATTTAAACACTGCTTTCCCTTAACTTTAACCAGTCAATGCTATGAGTAACTGATAACATTTTAATTGTTCCATGTGCCTTATGTTGTAACCATGACAACATGTCATCATGCCTAAGATGTAACTATGACAACATTTCAGCATAAAATTGTTTTTCTCAGTGCAGACTAATAATTTAAATATAATGGCAACATCAGGTTCACACATATCTTCTTGACATCACATATTACATAGTTTTCTAAACTCTTATTTCCTTTCAAGTGTGAACATTAAAGTTTCGTAACATTTACTATAAATATCAAGAAATTTACTGGACTCTGTTCTGTAAAGGTGCAGCTTAAATACCAATGAATGGCAAATCTTTACAATTTGAAAACTGACAGTAATTTTTTCCATAAAAATCTTTACAATACATAACACAAATTGAGGTTTTGCTTGACAAACTGAACTTGCATTTCCTTGGCAACAAGACAATCCTTTTCAGAATATGTGTATCCATAGCAATAAGGTCAATCTTTCCATCTCTCATGCATTGTACAGATTGTATCTGATTGAGTCAGTCAGTCTTATTTTGGGAGGTTTATCATACAAGATCCACTTTACAATTATTTGTTGCCATGGTACCAAGAACCATAAATCCTTTAAGAAATTAAAGGTTTAACATCTGTTTGAGTCAAATATTCATATCTATTTTTGATGATTTCTTTAATATCATTTATCAAGTATAGTAACCATAGAAACAAGATCCCACAGAGTCATCCCATCCAAATGCACAACAAATGGTAACCAGATAACAGTACAACAACACAACCATCGTACATGCATGTGTGATGTCAGAAACCATCCACATCTTGCACACGCCAACAGAAAATTACCAAAGTCACGCAACTACCTGAAATAGTCAATAAGTCTTATTTTCGCTTCATTTAGGGTAACAAGATTAAAGAGGTTTCTGTCTAAGGCTTCATCAGAATGTTTTTCCAAGGATATGAGAATCCTTCCGTTACTGGTTATCGGCTAATTGATAGTTTTAATAATTAATCTTCATCTTTGGTATTTAACACTATGTGAATCAACCAAGGTGGGGTGCTTGGCCCTTGCTTCTTCCGATGGTGATTTGTGATATCACATACTGACACCATCTGAAAGGCTTGCTTCTATCATGGGGTAGTATTTATCGAACCAAAATTCCAGGATCCATTATAATTTTGTCATTTATGTTGTATTTATTACATGATCAAATACAGTCTTTACGAAACATGAAAAAGAGGGTGCTGTTTTAGTCTTGTTATCAACATTTGTTTGGTTTTAATGTTGTTCAAAGTTTAAATTTGGTTAGATATTCCATACGTTTATGAATATTGGATTACCGTTACTACTTCTAGAAATCAATGTCTTGATTTTGTTGTACAATGCCATATTATGATGACTGTTTTATCCACTCAATCTTGTTTTTTAATTTTCAAGACAATAATTAGTACGTTTCCTAACTAATGAACACTTTTATTTTTGCAAGGTAAACAAGGAATTGTTTTTCAACAGACAAAACCATCTATTTTTTTCCTGTTGATATGTTCAGCAATGACAATGAACTTTTACTGACCCGTTTTGCATTTTTCATAAATAAACCATTGATTTGAATTGTGGAGAATGTGTTGGAAGTGTGATGTTAGTTTATGACAATGGCCCATGTCAGATAGCAACTCATCCTATTATTATTTGACAAATCAACCAGCAACACCTAACTTTATCGATTCCTTGAAGTTCTATGTCTGGAATTCTCATGTTTACCATTCCAGAGTCCTCTTGCATTAACCTTGGCGCCATGCTTGTTCTTATCACCCTCTTCCAATTGGGTGTAAATTATAGGGCTGAGAATGTTTAGTCAAAGATTTCAGATGGTCAAAGTCAACATTTAAGTTTAATGCCTTTAATGATTTTAAATTAAAGTAAATATTTAATTTTAATGCCTTCAATGATTTTAGATATCATGTCTCTCAAATGAATAATACTTCCGTCCTTCCTTGAAATTGATGATCTGACATCTGTTTGTTTACAAATATGATTTTTTAAGAAAAATGTCCATTTGTAGTTTTCTGGCAAATTATGACACTGCTCTACTATATTTATTGAACGCCAATGATTACAAGTCAGCGTTTAAGGAACAATAATGAGACTACAGTAGAAAAACTTTTGTAACATGTATTGTAACTCATTTGTAACTCAAAGCTGTTACAGCAGACTCATATTGATATTCATATCAAATTCAATATTTCTAAATAATTCAGTTCAATTTTTCTTCACACGCTTACACTATATGATAAGATATCAATCCTGATGTTATAGATCCTTCTCTTACATAATATATTATTTCAGTTAGGTAGAGATAACCCTTGGGCAGTATATTTATGCAAGTGATAGCTCAGACTAATATTTAGTCTCTGAAATCATAGTTCTATAAAATGATTATTGTAATGAAAATAGAAAAGAGCCTCTGACAAATTGCAAAGTTCACTGCAGATCTAGACTTGGTCTTAAGATAGGTTACCTTATGTTCAGGACAAAATATTTTGAAGTTAAAAAAATACATTAATAGACTGGGACTAGTCATAGCTTAATGAAAGTGTTTCTAATATCAAACCATTTTATCATTTGACAGATGACATTTGTTAGTAAAATGACCAGTTACTTACCTACAAGTCAAATATTTAATTAAATCAAGAAGTCTTATGTTTTTACATGTTTTTTCTTCAATTTACTTGAAATGAAATCACCTTCTTCAAACAGAATTGTTTTAAAATCTAAATGAAATCCTTTAATGCAAAATCAGTTTTTTACTGTAGCAAATCAGCTATCATATGTTAAGATTAAACAAACCATTAACAGAATACTGACATATATTGCTACCATTATTTCATATATATATGTCTGTAAATCGGCATTTTACAATTATTAGTCTGAACAATAGCTTATTGCAATAAAGTAAATAAAATATAAGAATCTTGATTCACTTCAGACTATTAACATTATATACTAACAAGTGCTTGTTATGCATGAATGAGGTACAATATAGCTGACTTGTCAATTAGGAGATATTAAAACAACTGCTAAAGCTCGATAGCCTGAAGCCATGCTAGATTTGATTACATGACCAGGAATCCGATCTGTTGGTCTACAATTGTCTCGTTTATGGCCATGAATGGAGAATCTTACACCTATATCTTAGTACAAAGGCAACCAGATATAGAGTGATTTATTATCATGCTCTTATCATGTGTTCTTACCTACCTACCTACCTGTGATTGTATTCTTCTGTTGTGTTCATTGTTCTCTTATATCACAGGTATATATATATCATCAGTTAGAGAAGATATTCAGATATTGATGTTTCAAACAGAGGTGTGACAATACAGACATTCTTCAATACCCCTTGTATTATAATATGCCAAAATGATATGATTTAACACTGCCCCTTTAACACGGTATATGCCATGCTATGATTTAACACGGTATATGCCAGGCTATGATTTAAAGTGGCAGTAGCACGTTTTTAGGGGGAATATAAGGTCATTTCTGGAAAATGAAAATTAATGGTTCCAATATAAATGGAGCAGTAATAATCCAAAAATATAACGTAAAGTTTAGCCATGCGATTCCTTTTTCTTAGACAAAATGAATTTAAGGTGTTCACACAAAAATGGCCTCCAATGGATTTTATGTGAATCTTCATACTTTGTCCTCTGACTATGGATGATTGGCTTGTATAATGAGATTTTTGTCACCGTCAAATAATACATTAAACATTAACTTACAATTATTAGTTAAAAAGTAAAATATAAAATTATCAAAAAACGTGCTACTGCCCCTAGACGGTATATGCCAGGGAATGATTTAACGCAGTATATGCCAGGGTATGATTTAATACAATATATGCCAGGTTACCCTGTATTTAATTGTTTTTTTGATCATTTCAGTTATAGCTTAAAATAGGCAAGAACCATTTCTGCAGTGCAGTGCATGAATATTTCTTGGTTACCGGTATCAAGAATATCATTATCAAGAAATCAATTTTCATAACAGGTAAATATTTGATGAAAAAGAAATAAATATATTATATTATCGATCTTGACATGTATCAGCTTTTGTTGTGTATGCCAGATGTTCTGTGATCAACATAGTTATTCGGTGAGCAACAAGCTTTATGTTATCTTTACAAATGCATCAATAAATTTTTTTTTAATTCATGATTTTTATGATTTGATTTTACAACCATTTCTTCCAAATGAAAAAAATATAGAAGGATAATTTATCTTTCTGATCAATTGATTTATTACAAGTATATTGATTGTTACAGTTTGTCAATATCCATCACTTGGAAAAAGTTTTATAAAACATATTTTTATTTATGTATATACACATTTTCGGATAAAAATGTTGAAATAATAATGCTTTGATTAACCACCACAATATACCATGGAAAACTTTAAAGATCGAGTCATGCCGTGAGTTGTCAGGAGTCATATGTGACAAACTTTACGATAGTGCCATCTGATAGAGAAGTATCGATTGTTGAAGGAAATTATCATTTTAAAGCTAATTGACATTGAATAGTGACACCAGGAAAGTTTGAATTCACGATTGTGATCGAAAACCAGACGGTGACGCGAGTCAAGTGTTATTTTGGAATTTTTTATCTAAAGCAGTCATTATATGATGACAGTTACAAGTTGATCATGTTTGATAGGTTATAAAACTAGTATTCATGTAATATGGACTTAAGAGTTTGACTTTTGTGAATATTTATGATTGTTTTAAGAATTTCATTGAAAAGTTTTAATCGTATAATTGGCATTTGGGAATAACTATGTGAGATATTTTGAATTAATTTAATGAATGATGCCATTTACGCTCGTATCAAAGCAAATAAAGTATGAGATGAAAATCCCGGATTGGCACTTTAAGACAAAAATGTCAAACTAGAAAGAAACTCAGGATTACATACTCTCTCTTGTTAAATAAACTTTTAATGCAAAGTGTCATAAGTTTAAGGAAAGATGACATTTTTGATTGACAATATGAGGTCTCGCAGTGCATATCTCTGCACAATAGCTGCATTATATCCTCAGTGACACAATAAGTGGCATTACAAGGCCTGTCATAATATTCATCATAATCATACCTCATATTTCCTTGTGGGAAAAATACAAGATTATGCAGAGAAAACCGGTTTTCAGAACCTTTTGACAGGCTGTTCAATAGAGGTTTTGAAAAAAAAAACCTTAATATTTACATAACAAGTGTATCAGTTTTTGCATCTTCAATCTTAAGGTTAAGGGTGAAATTTCGAAGAATTGGTAGCTTAGCGAACATAACTTGCTAAAGAGAAATATCCTGGAAAATAATCCTTTTATGGGTGGTATATTTCTAAGTTTCTTCCCAGAGATGAAGCCTGGTGATCCAGTATTTTGTGAATAAACATATGGAAAGTTAAACGCTTAATGTTCACTTTTATGATTATAGCTGGTGACATGAATGTTTCAATCAAGTTATTAATAGCAAGGTCAAACTATTTAAAATATACTCCTGGGAACTATATTCAAAATCGAAAAGGCGTTTTTTCTCAGTTATTGAAAGGGAAAACCATATTAATGATCCATTGATTTTTCTTATAGGATGTGATATTAGAATTTGTTTATGCTCAAAGCTTATTACTTGCCCATTTACAGTTACTTGTTTTATACTAATTTGTTGACCCATTTTAAAAAAGGGATTATATGGAAGGTCATTAGTTTTCTGTTTGAATCCTGTTAAATAAGATATTTAGCAGAAATTGTCATTTCGTCAAACTACTTGGCTGTGAGGTGATATTGTCAAGTTTGTCTAAATTCAAGGTGAACAAAATACTATAAAATGTATTGACCAAAGTAAGTAGGTAATTGATTAAATTTGAAAAATGTCATTAAATAATTTCAACATAGAGATGGCCGTATTGTCATATTGCCACAAAGCGGGTCAAATCTCATACTGAAGGACAATATTGATAATTCAGATAAATTCTGCATAACATTACAGATGACTATAGAAGCATTATGTTAGAAGTTCACTGCCTTTAAAGGGGCAGTAGCATGTTTTTTGATAATTTATTATTTTAAAATTTTCACTGATAATTGTAAGTTAATGCTAAATGTATTATTTTGACAGTGTCAAAAATCTCATTACACAAGCCAATCATCCATAGTCAGAGGACAAAGTATGGAGATTCACATAAAATCCATTGGCGGCCATTTTGTGTGAACACCTTTAAAGATGGACTGAAATGCTATATGGCAACTTTCAGGATTCGTGAAATAGTGATTACAATTTGACATTGACTCAACTTTAAATTACTGAAATCGACCTAGAAACGGCTTAATTACGACTGTATACATAACACTGCCTAATTAGGCCGGCGAACAGAATAAAACGCACTGAAGCGTGACTGCCTCGTGACGTGTTAGTAGGCGATGTGATACCCCGTTGTGTGCCCTCGTTATGTAAAACAACACAAGCTAACAGTACAGCTCAATGTTTAACCGTTGATTAAACACCCTAAACAACATCCCAACATCTCAAACCTTCAATAAATCGGTAGTTTATTTAATCAACTGGCAATTTGTATTGATGAAAATGTAAGACCCTCATTAAAAACGAAGTTGTGCGCATAATGCTACAGCATGTAGCTGGTCTCGATTTGCGCAATGTTGTCATAAGACTGCACGTGAGAACCCGGATGTATTTTCGTCATAAACAATTGCTCACGTGTGAACCGTTTTATATTCGTGCGCAGTTGTTTGTTGTTATTGAATATAACTTTAGTAGCACAACAGAAAGGATGTTATTATACAATACTATTTTTTATACATTTAAACCAATTTTTTTTTTAATGCCTTTGACTTCATTTTGTAACAGGATAAAAAAATATACGTTTTTCTTAGTTATTTCATTTAGTGACGGATAAGTTACAATTCTAAATGAAAGGCATGTATTGGATGATGACTGATGTCTTGTTTAAAACATTATTTTAATAGGGCATTTCACTGACAATCTTAATGTTTTCACTCTTGTACATAGAAGAGATATTGTTCACAACAATACTCGATACATGGCCCAACAGAATGAAGATTTATTTAATGAACCTTATTCAAAATAATTATCAGATAGAGCAAAAAGTATTTCTAATTTCAACAGGTTATAATTTACCAATCGGAGAAAAAAGGGACGTTAAGGAATACAATTGCTATTTGATGTTACCTAATAAGCTGATGTCATAAAATAGCCAGGTGTTGATGATTGTGCATTATATAACCTACCTGCTATAGTCATCATTTGATAGCTTTTAATTAGGAAACAGACAGGAAATACGATAGACAATAAAGTAATTGTGTAATAGGTGAGTATCTGATCTAAAGAAAGTAAATAACACCTGCAGACCAATGTCATTGTTTATTCAACCTTTTTACACAACGTTCAAATCTAAATGTGAGCATTGTAAATTCGGATTATTACCATAAATCAGCCAAAAACTTTGTGCTATGTTTTATGTTTTACTAATCTCTTTTTTCTCTGCATGCCAAACTGTTCATTCAGTGAAAATGCGAGCTCGAAACAGAAAATCGGTGTAGTGATCGGAACACGTGAGTTCGATGTAGATTGTCACATTGCTCTGTTTGACCTTACACAGCGGGTCAATTTGGCGTGAAACGATCAATGTGATGGGAATTTGTCTACGGAAACTTCATCAGGAGATATTCTAGGACAGTTGACAGCAACACAATGATATGACATACTGTTAATCGCTTGGAAAACGCAGAACTACGGATTTCGCCTACCATTTTCCATATAAGCAGACGAACGCTTCGCCTACTGCCACGTCACTTCCGGTATCCCCTGCCCGTGGCCTCTCAGCCTTGTTTTGGTTTGTCGCTGGACGGCGACAAGCAGACGCCTTGTTATGCAATGTTTACTTAGCTGTAGCTTCATTGAGAAACTGTGTATCGTTGCTGTTTTGGCCTAATATTTATGTTATATAGTTATTTGACCAATATCTTATGAAAAATATATTTAAAAAAGGTTATACAGCGGCTCTTTAATTCATTAGCAGCCCCGTCTAAGGACGGGGCTGCTATCAGTTTTTGTGAAGTTTCCATCGCCGCCGCCGCCGCCGCCGCCGCACTCGTACTACTAGCTATAACTTTTTTCCCCTAAGCTTTCCAGAACTCTTATTCATACCTTACTCCTCATACCTCGGGGGAACGATTTTGACATGTTCACTTTCAAGGTCAAAGGTCAAGGTCACGAGCTATGTATTCACACTAAGAATTCCTTGTAAACGCGATAACTTGAAAAGTTTTTGTGCTATGAAGCTCTAACTTGGTATATATCATCCTTGGAAAAGTAAAAAAATTTGAAAAGGTTTTGGCTACAATCCGTCAGAGGTCAAGGTCACAGCAAGGTCATGACGTAAGCATGTTTTAGCGAAAATCCTTTATTTTAACTATGAACACTTTTAATCAATACATGATTGTTATACTCAAAAAAAAGTGTTCAATGATTGTGTGACCTTGAAGGTCAAAGGTCAAGGTCATGAGATATGAGTTATTACAAAATGTACTAAATTGGGGTATAACTTTATCCCATTTAGCTTTTCAGAACTCATGAACATGTCTAAATGTTTATTCTTCCAGGGAATCATTATGACATGTTCACTTTCAAGTTCAAAGGTCAAGGTCACGAGTTATAAAATCACCACAAAATTCTTTGTAAACACGGCAACTTGAAAAGTTTTTGTGCTATGAAGCTCTAACTTGGTATATATCATCCTTGGAAAAGTAAAAAATTTTGAAAAGGTTTCGGCTACAATCTGTCAAAGGTCAAGGTCACAGCAAGGTCATGACTTAAGCATGGTTTAGCGAAAATGCTTAATTTTAACTATGATCACTTTTAATCAATACATGATTGTTATACTCAATAAAAAGTGTTCAATTATTGTGTGACCTTGAAGGTCAAAGGTCAAGGTCATGAGATATGAGTTATTGCAATTCCTTCTAAACACAATAACTTGAAAAGTTTTTGTGCTATGAAGTTTAGATTTTGTATATATTATCTCTTGAGAAGTTCAACATTTTCAAAACGTTTTGGGTACTAATTGTCGAAGGTCAAGGTCACAGCAAGGTCAACATATATGGAGAAAATGGATTAATTGTATTTTTAACACTTTATTTCATTACAATAATGTTATACTCAATGAAATGTGTTCATTGATTGTGTGACCTTGAGTGTCAAAGGTCAAGGTCACGAGAAAATTCCCAATTTGGTGAGGCCTGTAAAAGGCGGAACAGGGTAAGGCGAAACCCAAAGTTCCGAAGCTGCTCTGCTTTTGCGGTATCCCGCAAACGCTAATCTAGTTTTGTGTAAGAAAAAGGAATCGCATGGCTAAACTTTACGTTATATATTTGAATTATTACTGCTCCAACTAGTTTGAGTACTTTGTCTTTCAATTGGGACCATTAATTTTAATTTTCCTGACATCACCTTATATTCCCCCTAAAACGTGCTACTTCCCCTTTAAAAGGCTTTTGTTGTAGATAGGAAAGCAACTTTTCAAATGTTTACTTTGATAATATGTTCATGAAACCGATTAGATTATTTACAACGACCACGTGTTTGAAAGCATGTTGTAAATTAGGCAGATAACATAGAAGAGCTATCAAGATTGGCAAGACCTGGTCAATTCGCTATCTACCTTATTATATACTATCAGAAAGGATAGCGTACTTGACCTTTTAATATTAAATTTTAACACTTGATATTCTAGAATAGAATCTCTAATAGTTTTTAGAAAACCTCTCTGGTATCCTATCTCTGTAACCTTTAAAGGGGCAGTAGCACGTTTTTTGATAATTTTATATCTTGAAATTTTCACTGATAATTGTATGTTGATGATAAATGTATTATTTTGATAGTGTCAAAAATCTCATTACACAAACCAATTATCCATAGTCAGAGGACAAAGTATGAAGATTTACCTAAAATCCATGGGCGGCCATTTTGTGTGAACACCTTTAATTCATTTTGTACAAGAAAAAGGAATCGCATGGCTGAACTTTACATTATACATTTGAATTATTGCTGCTCCACTTAGTTTAAATGCATTGTCTTTCAATTGGAACTATTAAATTTCACATGATTTTCCTGACATCACCTCATATTCCCCCTAAAAACATGCTACTGCCCCTTTAAAGGGACAGTGACACGTTTTTGAAAATTCATATTTTATATTTTTCCCTGATAATTGCATGTCAACACTACATATATAATTTTGGTAGTTTCAAAAATATCATTACACAAACCAATCACCCATACAGAACAAATTATAGAGATTGACATAAAGTCCACTGGTGGCCATTTTGTGTGGACACCTTTAATTTATTTTGTGTAAAAGAAAGGAATCGCATAACTGAACTTTGCTCAATATTTGATTTATTACTCCTTCCTTTAGTTTAAACACATTGTCTTTCAATTGAAATCATTTATTTTCATTTTTCCTGAAAATGCCTTAAATCCCCCTTTTAACGTGCTACTGCCCCTTTAGAAGATATTTCAAGGTAGATTCTCTGAAAATAGCAAACTACAATACTGAAAATTAAACTACCGGTGTACACAAATTGACATGTTATTCATAATCTTATCAACCTCGTTTACATCTCTTAGAATTGGAGACAGTCATTTGGTCGTACCTTTGTTTATATTTTTCAAACTGTCAGATGTATATTGCTTTAAACGCATATGAATCAATTATATATATAACTTAGCATGCCATCAGTATGTGCCTTTTAAATTTTGTCTTAGTAATAAGATTACAATATGCAGACATCGGAAAGAAGTCTTCGACAATGCATGGTTCGCACGGGCCTGGAAAAGTACTTGAATTTTGTTTTGATACTGGAAAATTATTTTATTCTGTTAATTGGCTGCATGAATCAGGCAATGAGATTTTTAGTGGCTTCTTTTTTATATTCTGAAATTAAAATTGGTAATTTCTTTTATGCTAAACTTCAAATTTTAATTTGCCCATGGCCTCTTCCTAATCCCAATAAGAAATATATATACATATATCATCTCAGACATATAAATTCATCAAAATTTTGTCAACTGAAACACTATAGAAAAGAGTCACTTGGTATGTAGATTAAAAGGAGACCTGAAATACACTGGAGTAAATTAAGGATAAGACTGCAAAGTTGTTAAATCTGAATGTTGTCATCTAAGCGCTGGAGACAAAACTCTCATGAACAGGTTTTTGTTTCCCTGTATTTATTTGAACTGCGGAAATCCTCTCTGTGTTGCCAAACTAAATAAGAATTTGTCTACCTGTTTGGTTTTCCGACTCATCACATACAGGCTTAGTCTGGGGGCAATAAGCAAAGATTTTTGACAACAAAAAACATTCCATACTTATTGGTTGAGGTAAAAAGTCAGGTTTTGTTTATTCCACCTGGGAATTTATTCTACCTTGATATAAACACTGTTCAATATAGACAGGACACTGCATTTATCCAAATTATATAAATATTTGTCATGAAAGATTCTTTTATGTTAAAGGTTTACAACTTGTTGGATACTGGGAGAGGGGAGGTATAATTGTAATCTACATTTCTAGCTTATCTGGCCTGTAAGGCCCCGAAGGGTGCATGGCATGGCATGGCATGGCATGGTGTCCGGTGTTTGTCCGTCCATTAACTTTGAACGTTTTCTACAATTGACCTGTTCATAAAATGACACAGAGTATCTTTCTTAAAATTTTATTTGATTTTGATAAGCTACAAAACTGTAATCACGTGACCAGTCATGTGACTCCTAGCGACAGGTGTCGCTAGTTTATCAGTCATGCTCAGTACATTCCCGCGAGCAGACGTTTAAATGTCGGAGGAAAAAGAAGATCTAAGTTTGGCTGGTAATTCGTTGCTAGCTGAACTCTGTTCGAAACTAGATGATGTTTTGATACGCCAGGATAGTTTGGAGAGGCGTTTAGGTGACTTGCAGAACGGTGCAGCTGTTCCTGAAGCCCAGCGAACCGATCATACTCCCGCTCACGAAGGTCAACACGACCGTGCGAGACAGGACGTCACCCGTCAACCCGCTCATCCGACGCCGGATCTAGTGGAAATTGACATTCAAGGCGAGTTCCAATCTGTGAGGGACAGCCTACAGAGAATAAGGTTGCCCCCTGACCTCAGACTAAATGAAACTAAGAGGGGTGTAAAGGCGAATGACAGATCACAGTTCAACGCCCTCTGCCGATCAGCACGTTACGTCGAAACGTCCTTGAAAGTGCTAGCCAGTGCAGGCGAGTCTGGACTTTCTTCCGATGATGTAAACGCACTGTTTGTGATTTCAAAAGCGCACATCAAGTACCTTCAGGACGAGCACGCTGCTGTTGTGGTACAGGGTCAGTTTGATCCCACAACTTCAAGGTTTTTCCGTGCACTACAAACTAATACAAGTGGTCTAACAGGCAACGCACTCGACTGTTTGAGGAATGCAGCCTCTATTGCAGCTGTAGCAAACGTCAACCAGAGAGAAAACTCCAGGTCCAGTTTCAACAGAGGAAATCGACGGTTCCATGGAAACTTCCGAGGGAGAGGTTACGGTGACCGTGACGTTTATAACCAGTTTGTACAGCGCGGGTTTCCTCAGCGAGGCCGAGGTCGAGGTCAACCAAGCGACGAGGATTAGGACATACAGAGTTGTCTCCCTTCCACTGTTGACATGAGATGGTTGCTTCTTGTTTACATCCTAACGCATGGCGAAGGATTGGCGCTTCTCAGACTGTGTTACAATGGATAGAGAACGGTGTTCGTATACCGATTAAGAAAACTCCCAGTACTTTTAACTTTCCAAACCCGGAACTTTCCCTTAAGGAACGTACATTTATTGATTTAGAAGTTGAGACACTTTTATCAAAAGGTGTCATTGAATATTGTTACGTATTTGATTATATTTCTCCCATTTGTTGTGTTCCCAAAAAGAATGGAAAGTTACGTTTGATTCACAATCTTAAATATTTGAACTCGTTTTGCTGTTCACCTGCTTACAGAAATGAGGACATTAGAACTGTTGCTGAGGTGATTGAACCAAAAGACTTACTCATATCGCTAGACGTTAAGAACGGGTTTTATCATATCCCTGTGCATCCTAACGATAGAGATTATCTTGCTTTTCAGTGGAATGGTGTATGCTATAGGTGGTGTGTACTGCCTTTTGGTTTATCATGTAGTCCTTATTACTTTAACAAGACTTTGAGACCGTTAGTAGCATATTTACGCTCTCTGGGTTTGAGAGTGGTTGTATATGTAGATGACTTTTTACTCATGTCAAGTAGTTTCTTTATTGCAGACCATAGAGATCTGGTAATTGATACCCTTACTGATTTAGGGATTGTGATAAATTTTGAAAAGAGCAAGCTTGAGCCCGGACATTCTATCGACTATATTGGCTATACCATTACCACTGTGTCCCCTACTGAAAATGTAGTTATCAAGGCTATGAGGTGCCGAGTGCAACGAATAAAGAGAGACTTGAGAAGACTACTACATGTGAAATCAGTAACGGCTCGTAGCTTAGCTAAAGTGTGTGGTCAGTGTGTATCAGTAGCATGGGTTGTCGGCCCAGGCAAATTATTCCTACGTTCAGCCTATAGACTGTTAGGTACCAGAGTTTCCTGGGATTCTGTTCTTACCTTAACCAACAGTGTCTTTGATGAACTAAACTGGTGGTTGTCATCTATTGATGCCTTCAACGGCAAGGAACTTGGTAAGAAGTCATTTGATATTCAAATTGTTACAGACGCCTCCAAGACAGGATGGGGCGGTACAATGAACAATCATCAAGCCTCTGGAAACTGGAATTTTCGAATTTCCGCAAAGTCGTCCAATTACAGAGAACTTTTAGCCATTTTAATGGTGATATTGGCTTTCAAAAGGTTTATCTGGGGACTAAACGTGAAGATATTAACGGACAACTCTACGGCCCTGGCATACATCAACAACAAAGGGGGTCCTTCAGCTCAACTTACTTCGATTGCAAAGGCAATCTGGGCAGAGGTAACAGAACTTGGAGCCTGGATACACTGCAGTCATATTGCTGGGATAAACAATCAACACGCGGACTACCTATCACGGCGAACAGACTTTCACAACTGGATGCTAAACCCGAACATCTTCGAGTATCTCGACAGACTATGGGGACCTCACACAGTGGATCGTTTCGCCAGTGTGACAAACTCACAGCTTGTTCGCTTCAACAGCCGGTTTTGGGAACCTTGTACAGAGGGTATCGATGCACTCTCTCAAGCAAACTGGTTTACAGAAAACAACTTTGTCAACCCCCCGTTTTGTCTACTCCAACGAACGCTACAAAAAATCCAAGAAACGAAAGCCTACGCAACGGTGGTTGCCCCTCGTTGGCCTGGTCAACCCTGGTACGGTCTACTAAAGTCAATGTTAGTAGATACACCGCTTCGGATACCAAATCACCCGTCAGCGATCAGATCAATGGGATCCTGTCCGGAACCCATGAAAAACCGGGGATGGACGATATATGCCTGGAGAGTGTATGGCGGACTTCTCTAAAACGTCTTCAGTGGTCTGATAGATCAATTGAGCAGTTTCCATTGTGCTTAGCTGCGGGGACTCGTAGATCTTACAATAGTATGATCCAAAAATTATGTGACTTTTGCAAGGCGAAGGGTTACAGTTTCCCGCCTTCACACTCTGCTCACCTCTCCGAGTTCTTGTGTCAGATAGCGGACAGTACAGACCGCCCACGCTCTTCCCTTCATACGTTCTCGGCGGCTGCCGGCCACTTATATAATGCCCTCGGCTTGGAAAATATTATGAGAGATCCCTACATCCAACTTCTTCTCACGTCACTTGTCAAGTCAAGTACTGTATCTTCTATGAAACCTTCTAGTGTTATGCCAGTTTCAGCGTTTTGTGACCTATTCAACTCGTGGCCTAGCAACAGTGAATTGTGCACGAAGGACCTGCGTCTGAAAGTAATATGTCTCCTCGGTATATCATTGATGTTGCGCCCTTCAGATATAGCTCCTAGAGCTTCCCTATTTGATCCTAATGCTGGCTCTACTTCTACAGCTGTGTTCAAACGACAACAAGTGAAATTTGAAACTGATGGCAGTGCTAAAATAACTTTCTTTGGAATCAAGAATGACGCTCAACGGACTGGCTTTGTTGTTAACCTTCCTCCTCACAGTGCCTCAAAACTTGATCCTGTCCATACTCTGCGAACTTACATGGAGCGGACAGCTAGCCAGTGTTCGGAATCGAACGCTGTATTCCTCACACTGAGGAGACCTTTCCGTGCCCTTGACTCTACCACTATAGCCAAAATTATGGAGAGAGGTATCAGTTTAGCAGGACTTTCAGGGGCTGGATACAGCGCCAAATCATTCAGACCCACCGGAGCTACTACTGCGATAGACAGTGGTACGGATCCAAATATCATCCAAAAGCTAGGTAGATGGAAAACCTCTGACGTCTTCTACAAACATTACGTGCACTCCCGCACGCCTCACTCATATGTGGATGATCTGTTACCCAATAGCTAGACTTTGTTCTGGCTGCGTAGGTCAACTCCAGTATCCCAAGACTAATGTTCTTAACATTGTTTGATCTTTAATTTGTGTGTTATTGATGTTACTCTTTATTATGGCAAAATGTTTAACAAATTTCATGTTTGAAATTTTGTGAATAAATTCACAATTTAACTTTCAGTTGTTTGTAATGACTGGTCATAGTGATGTAAGTTTACCTAAACTGTAATCACGTGACCAGTCATGTGACTCCTAGCGACAGGTGTCGCTAGTTTATCAGTCATGCTCAGTACATTGTTATTTTCTATGATCAGTATTTACCATTATCTCTCATGTATATGCTGTGGTAATGTCGAAACATTGCTTGTATCGTGGGAATGTTGCTGCATGTGTGACTATGGCAAAATGTTTAACAAATTTCATGTTTGAAATTTTGTGAATAAATTCACAATTTAACTTTCAGTTGTTTGTAATGACTGGTCATAGTGATGTAAGTTTACCTAAATATCTAATATGCTGATTGAAGTTCATATCTCATCAATGGACTTGCAAATATATCCATTTATGCATAATATCTCTAAAATGCTTGATTTTATGGAAAAATCAAGAAAACATCTCAAATACGTTTAATATTCGAAATTATGCATCCAATTAATCTACCTATTAGTTACAATACCTAATAAACACTATTGAATCGAATATATCTTCCTGTCAGCTTATGACAAGGTTTCAAAATTACGTTTGGCGAATTTGCGCGCCACTCGAGCCACATTGTCCGGTTTTCGATCAAAATCCCGACTTTGAATGGCTGTGTCGTCGCTCAAATGTACTGATTGACCTTTAACTTGTTATTTTCAGTAACAGTTAGTGGTTCCCGATGTAATAACATCGATTTCAAAATTTGACATTTGTGATCCTTTCAACATACTCTGAGTCTCTTTAAGAAGATGACCTGTCATTACTTTTGAAGATAAATTTAACATCATTACCTGCTCCATGACATTCTGACAATTGACCTAACGTTAGACGACATTACGACCTGCTGTGACATGACAATGTTGCCCAACCGTGCCCTGAACTTTATCCTAAGCACTTTTGAGCCGCTGTTGAAAGGATTGATCTTTTAAGAGGATTTGGGCAAGTGCCTGTAGCCTGATATAACCACACATTCCAGCTTACTGGCTCATCCTTCCAGTCAAGTTTATAAACGTTGATCCCATTTGAGAGGATTTTCTAAACTGACGTTGTTGTAACTGTGTTTAAAGGGCCTGTTATATTCAGTTCACCATCTTGTTCGGAGGGTTTGACATGAAAAAGAGTTCTGTGCTTTCATATAACTTTCGATAAAAATAAACTTTATATTGCATATAAAATTTATAGAATATCTTCACCTTTATAAATAAATAATGATGAAACTAATCAATGTCTGGAATTGCCTTAGTAAGATTTTTCACATTTTTATCATCGGTGAAGAGCTTCACTTCTCACTGTTTTTTTTTTTACCAAGTTTGCACTTTCATTTATCAAGTTGTCAAACATGAATTAACTAAACTAGTAACATATTTCAATTTGTCAGTTATGCCTTAATAACTTATATGTATAAACTGGAATGTCCCCTTGAATTTTTTTTCTACAAAAAGTATGCAGACACTGACAAAACTGCCCACAAATACTAAAATAAAAACAATACTTAGTGAAAGAGTATTTGTAATACTTGTGAAGTTTAAAGGACAACCTATTTATTGAATTTATCTTTTTAGAACTGTATTCTTTGTTTAAAAAACATTGTCTTGCAATTGGTATCATTGATTTTTGTGGCATCAATTATTTAAAAAACGGCTACTGCATCTAAAAAGCTTGAAGTTCATAGGAAACCAAAGTTATTAAATATGTCCTAAAAATTCATAGAGTGCGCTTGTACCTTTAGATAAAAGATCATATAGCTTTGTTGTAATGTTTGTGAAAATCTTAGATAGATTCACATTTCTGAGTGCAAGCCAAGTTTGGCAAGGCAAGGCAGGTATTGTTAATTGGCAAGGATTTCAATGCTGGTTTGCATATGTTACAAGTACCTTTGAAAAGAAATGTTTGAGAAATGTCAATTGTAGACCTTTTCTTGAATGTTGATTTTGGAGACACCAAGGTATCCATTAAACTTTTGAAAGTTTAAGGAAGTTGTAGACATGTTCTTATTATGAAACTTGGTAGACTTTCAAGGATTGTCTTTTCACTTGTCATTTTGTGTACACAAGTTGAGTCTTTGTTGAACGAATGTTTAAGGATTTGCTTTACAAAGTGACACAAGTCTTGACTGCTAGCGATGTACTAATTACCATCTTGAATCAGACGTAATTGGTTTCTATTTGGATAAACTCAAATTGAACATGAGCTCTTACTTTGGATAGGAAGATGTTAGTACATCTTATTTTAAAGATTTTATTTAGTCCATAATTGACAAATGTTTCAAAAGTCATTCCTCAATAAAATGTCAGTGAAATTCCAACATTACTGCTAAACTGTACCTACTTTGGTCTCTTGAAGTTGGTTTGCTAGTACTTTCAGGAATTTGCTTGTGAGGTTGATTCTCATGACAGTTCTGATGTTAAAGACTATTCTATGATTTCATTGATTTATCATAAAATATTCACAATATTTCAAAATGGTTAACAAAATATTTCATGATATGATATGCTGTTATGACAATTTTGCAGTATAAAATGATATTTGAATACTAAGAAATGTTAACTCTTATCTCCATTATTAATCAATAACCAATGACAACAATAAGAACAACAATACAGTAAAAAGTTTGATAATCATCGTCAAATCAAATATTCATTATCCACAATATATCCTCACAGTATTAGTTGATCTTGACACCTTAAACTTTAACAAGAAGCAACTCCTCTTTGTTTTTACAAGCTAGACACAGGTTGTGTAATAAGGCAAGTAAGGTAAGACGTTTTTTCTCTGGCGATGATCCCGTCTTGAGCTGTAACCAAGCAGGTAAAACACACGTCCCATGTTGTATATTCTTATTGTGCTGCACAGCCTCGTTTGCCGACCAGGAGGCAAAGTTTGTTCGGAAAACATCTCAGTTGCAATCAATGTCTCCACATTTAAGTGTCGTCCCGATCTCCTGCTTACCTTTCAGAGACCACATTCCTCCCGGGCGGGTTAACCCTTGAAATGCTGTTTATTTTGTCAGAGTATTTTCTAGATTTGTGAGGGTAAACCCTTGAAATGCATGTTATTTTGTCAGAGTTGTGACGATATATACGATACATGACATGATATATAACATCTCATAGGGATTTGTTTCTATATATGATACATGTCACAATACACTACTTTCAGCAGTTTCTTAAAAAAATAAATCATTATTTTGACCCCCTCCTATTTTTAGGCAAGATGAAATAAATTCTAAAACGTGTCCTGTTTCAAATGGTATTGATAAGATATGATATATGGTATATTATTAGATAAACTCAAATATTTAAAATACTTATCTAAACAGTTGAGATGACTAGATTTATTGTCTAAGATATAGCTGCTATAAAAATAGTTTGATATAATCCATTAACCCCTAAAAATAAGAAATCAGGCTTAAAACTTAAAAGGGGGCTTAGGGAGAGAGAAAATTGTCGATACTTTGGATATGTGTTATTTCCACAACAGATTTTGAAGATAGAAAGACATGTATTTTGTTATGT
Organism: Steromphala cineraria; assembly: GCA_916613615.1. Lineage (NCBI taxonomy): Eukaryota > Metazoa > Mollusca > Gastropoda > Trochida > Trochidae > Steromphala > Steromphala cineraria. The sequence continues at coordinate 784,784 of OU744736.1, forward strand.
TTCAGATCAAATTTTTTCTTTGATGAGCTGTGCAGTTGAATTTCATGAAAGGGATTTTCAGTAGGATGAATTTTAAGTCTGTTTCTTCCATTTCTTTGATTTTGGGGATAAATTCAAGTGATAAGAATTGTATGTTGTATTGATTGTTTGTTTTAAATTTAAAACAAGGAAACATTGGCGTTAGGTGGGAGTAAGTTCAATTCATTCTGTGGAAATTTGAGATTTTGTGAGTAAACGTTATTTCCTGCCTTGCTTTTGAAGACAGGCAGCAGCCAAACAGCGAAGAACCGTACATCGACTAATGGTACAGCATTGTCATGTTTTCATCGTGATGTTAAGTTTGAAAATAAAAAACCTTTGTCTGTTTGCATGTTAACATTTTTGCATTTAAATGCTGAAGTTCATTCCCCTCTAAACAAAACCTCATTACAACTTGATTCAGCCGTAGCTGTGTATTTCAAAATAACTGATTTCACTGTCTAATTTGGACTGATCTTAAAGGGGCAGTAGCACGTTTTTTGACAATTTTATATTTTAAATTTTTCACTGATAATTGTATGTTAATGCTAAATGTATTATTTTGAAAGTGCCATAAATCTTATAACACAAACCAATCATCCATAGTCAGAGGACAAAGTATGAAGATTCACCTAAAATCCATGGGCGGCCATTTTGTGTGAACACCTTTCATTCATTTTGTGTATGAAAAAGGAATCGCATGGCTATATGTATTTAAATTATTACTGCTCCATTTAATTTATATACATTGTCTTTCAAATGGAACCATTAATTTTCATTTCCTGACATCACCTTATATTCCCCCTAAAAACGTGCTACTGCCCCTTTAAGAAGTTTAAAGCATTTGTGATGCCTTTTAGTGTTGTAAGCATATCAAGGATTAGGATTTGTGTACTTAAAGTACAAACTCTGTTATCAAAATTGTTATTTTCAAAAAGTGCATTGGCATGTGCTAATAAGTAAAAACCCTAGATTGTATTTTACAAGTGTTTGTTGTTCATTAGAAATATTCTTGTCAATAACTACCATTTTGCTGCATGCTCTTGACTATATTTTGCAACATTAAAGCAATATTATGTAAGTACTGTTTTGATATTATTGTATATGATGACAGTCCTCTATGCAAATACAACACTTTTTTTCTCCCAGCTGCAATCTAGGTTGGGATAATATGGTAATCAAAAAGTTTTGTCATTCAGAGAATATTTCCCCTGTATCCAGAGTCGAAGATAAAAAGTCTTCTTTGTGTCTGTTTGAAACATTGCTTGTGCATTGCTAATGCTCTGAAGTAGTTCCTTTTATACACAATTCAAGAAAAGCTAATGAACAATTGTATATTGTCTCTTATATATACTTTGTATGTAAGTGCATGGTTAATTTTATGTATTTCATTGAATAAATATTGATTTTCTGACTTATTTGATTTGGGTACAGAGAGTGATGCAGTTTCTGTATAGAGCTCAAAATCAAAATCACATATCAAATGGTTTAGGTTTAAAACCATGCATTTTTTTTTGTCAAAGGTAATTTTATTAATTTAAAAGTGATGTCCCTTGTAGCAAAAGCTGGATAAAGACATATTTGTATGTACAAACAAATAAATATTTAATAATGTATGTACAAACAAATAAATGATGTATGTACAAACAAATAAATGATGTATGTACAAACAAATAAATAATGTATGTACAAACAAATAAATAATTTTCTTTTGAACCGCAGACATTTATAGTTTGTGCAAGTGATAAATACTACTTGAGCTTTAAAAGAAATATTTTCTAATACCATTTTTCATTTTTTGAAAATTTTTTGATTTTTTTTTCATAAAATTAAAATAATAAAATTTGGTCGCCAGTTTAAATTTAGAATGTTGGTTTAAGCTTTATAAACAATAAATGACGTTTCCTTTACTAAAATGTTTAAAGTCAATAGACTCAATACACCTCCTTCAGAGAGGAAAATGAAAGAAATAGATGGAATGTTTCATTAGCTGGAGGTAGTAGTCATAAATAGAAGATTGATTTGAGTAGAGAGTAATTTGTATGTGATGATGTATATATTGACAAGGGAGGATTAATTACCTTGATAAACCAATCTTCCTTATGTACACATTTTATCAGCCACTGGCAACGTGATTTAGATACTCAGGGATCACGTGGCTATTTCAGATTTTCCTCTTCCTTTTCAATCTTTATAAATCGGTTTATATAAACAGTTTTTAATAAAATTATCATTATACAGAGAACACATTACACTTCAAAATTTAAAATTAATATAAAAAACTTGTTTTTATTACCTGTGGAAAATCTCCAGCGATATGAGTTTGATATTGAAGAAAGAAACTTTACTTGTGTCACATTGTTGCACATTTGGAAAACGTTGTATTTACCTGTAATAATCATTACTGAGATTGGAAGAAGAACAAACAAAGTGTTATTGTTTATCATCAACAAAACCTTTAATCAGATATCTCATGATAAACAAATTACACCTCAAAGCCTCCACCTCTGAGTTGGATTCAACTTATCTTATCATTTTCTTATCACCAAGGTGTTCATCCTAACATCTTTGGCTTGTTTATCCGTTAATCTGAATTTAAAAGGCGTCTTCCGTAAAGAGAGACAAACTTTACAAACTATGCAACTTAAAGTGAGTGTTCGTATTTTCAAAGTGATTCATTTTCATTGGGAAAGAATGCAGGACATGAATTTCAAAACAATTCTATTTTTAGCTCATCAGGACTGAAAGTCCAGATGGGCTTATGGCATGGCCCGTCGTCCGGCGTCCGTCCGGCGTCCGTCGTCCGTCGTCCGTCCGTCCGTAAACTTTTGACACTTTCGACTTCTCCTCATGAACCATACACATTAGAGAGCTGAAATTTTGTGTACAAGTACCTTAGCATATGGAGATTCTAATTTGTAACTTTGGTGACCCTGTGACCCCAAATAGGGTCACAGGGGTCACAACTTTAAAAACCTATTTTCATCTTCTTCTCCAGTTCTAAAAGGACTAGAGAATTAAAAATGATTAGTGCAGACTCCTTGGCCAATGGGGATTCTAATTTGTAACTTTGGTGACCCTTTGATCCCAAATAGGGTCACAGGGGTCACAACCTTAAAAACCTATTTTCATCTTCTTCTCCAGTTCTAAAAGGACTAGAGAGTTAAAAACGATATGTGCAGACTCCTTGGCCAATGGGGATTCTAATTTGTAACTTTGGTGACCCTGTGATCCCAAATAGGGTCACAGGGGTCACAATCTTAAAAACCTAGTTCTTAACTTACCTTACCTTAGAGTTGCATGTTCCTATGCTTACCGACCAAAGATTGAACCTCGTGTTGACGGGGCTATCTTCTATATGAACCAAGTAGTGATACGGGAAGTGACCCGACAATACGGGCAGGTACACCGGAAGGTAGTACTCAATCACGTGATAACCAAAATCTCGCACTTTTTTCCTTTGGTCCGTATCGTACGGACCTTGTGTATGATATTGTGTGTTTTTGTACTTTCAGATATTTTGATTATTGGTATGTATTCACATTGCTATCTTCTACCAAGTATATTATTCAATTATTCACACCTACCTTTTCGTCGCGTTTTTCTTCTCGTCTGGAAAATGCCTTCTCGAGGTTATTTTTCCTTCTCGACTTGTAATTTTTGCTTCTTCGCATTCTTAAACGCGTCGTTATTCCCTTTCTTACTTTTTCCCTGCATTTCTGCACTGTTTACGTTTGATTTGTTCTCCTTTTCCCCCTTGAAATGTTTTTTTCTCGCATTTCGTAATGGCGGTGTTTGCTTGACAGCGTGGTGTCGTCAAGCGGTTCGTTGTCGTTAATGGACGTTTTGTGGTTTTTTTCACAAATAATGTTCTTTTAAGCACCCCTTTATACTTTACATGCCCCTTACGTTATGTATTGTTATAAAATTGCTTTTTGGGCTCTTGCAAAAGGTTTTTCGTTTTTACGACATTCCCCTTGTTAGTCGACTGTTTCGACTTTCCCCTGTTTTTCACTTGTTATTTCACCCACTTTGTGTTTTAACATGTGTTCTCTTTGGATTTATATTATGCTTACTCCCCTTTTTGCTTAAACATTACCTTAGGTAATCTCTTTAGCAAATTTTTCATGTGTAAGCAATGTATTGTATGCATTTACATTAAAGTTTCAGCTTTGTAAATGTTATGTTTTCTTACTTTTTGCCTTTGTCTTACGCTTCTCGCGTAGGTTTTGAGGTAAAAATGTCTTTTCTCTCTTCCAAATGTTTTTTATGACATATACCCATGTTAAAAATTTGTATGTCTAATCTTTGTTAGAGTTTTTCCTTGGTGTTTTGCAGACTTCACATGAGAGTGTATTGTGTGCGCTGCAAATCGCAAAAGTCGGCGAAGGACCCCCACAAGCTCTGCCCTGATTGCCTGAGCAACCGGCCCTGTTCCGACTCCTCGAAGTGCTCTGAGTGCTCCTCCCTGTCTCCTACAGCCTTCAAGCGCTACACCTCTGTAGTCCGCAAGCGGTTCTCCCAGAGAGCACTTAGGATGTCTGCCGACAACACTGAGAGATCTACCCCCCCTCGTGAGGTTCCCCCTCTCCCTTCAGGTTAGTGCTGATGATCCTCCTCCAGTTGTACCTGTCCCCCCCGTTGTGGAGAATCCACCCGTGGTCGTACCTCCTCTGATGTGTCCTCAGATGTCCGACCCTCGTCTCCCGGGCCTCCTCCAAGCGCTCCTCAATCGTCAGGACCTACAACGGAGCTCCAAGTCGGTTGACAGAACCTCCAAGCGTTCTTCGACCTCCACGTCTCCAGTAGACAAGCGTAGGGGCCGCTCGCCTTCACCCCGACGACCCTCCCGGCGCTCCTCTCGACGCTCCGGACGTTCTCCTCGGCGCTCCTCGTCGTCTCGACGCTCGCCTCGGCGCTCCTCTTCACCTCAGCGCTCCCCTGGGCGCTCGCCTCGACGCTCCCCGCCGTCCCGACGCTCACCTCGGCGCTCCTCGTCGTCCCGGCGCTCACCTCGGCGCTCGTCTCGGCGCTCCTCGTCGGTTCGGCGCTCACCTCGGCGCTCCCCGCCTTCCCGGCGCCCCTCTCGGCGCTCCTCTAAGTCTTGACGCACCTCCAAGGATCGCTCCCGCTCTCGTTCGCGCTCCCCCCTTCGGAATAAGCGTCAGACTTCTCCTCCTAAGAAGACTCAGGATGGTAATCCTCCTCCTCCTCCTCCTGAGCGTCCCTCTAGGCGTTCGACTCGCACCTCCAGAAGTCCTTCGCCGGGTACCTCGTCCAAGCGTACTCCTCCTCCGTCCCCTGGGCGTCACAGTCACCCCTCCGTCACACCTTCTCCTCGGGGACGCACCGTTTCTTCCTCCAGGAAGTTTAGAACACCTGAGCGATCCCCGGAGTCGACCAAGACCCTGAACCCGGTCACTCCTAGATCCAAGAAGAAGTTCCCTTCTACGCCAAGACGTCACTCGAGATCTCGCTCCCCTGTTCGACGATCATCGAGAGACCTAGCTGACCAGTCTGACATAGTGGAGGATGACGAGGAGGAAGACGGTCCCACGCATCTTAATCTTAACCAGGTCTTTGACTGGATAGCGGACCGCCTAGTCAACTGCCCCTCTCCAGGCCCAGGAGTGCCTCGACACACGGCCATGTGGTCTGAACCCTCACTCCTGATACCACCCCACTCTTTGGTCTTGGACGCGATGTCATCCCTGGACGAGGATTTTAAGAAACTCTCCCTTAATCCCTCCTTCAAGGCAGCCAAGAATTCGGGTCACTTTTATAAAATCCACTCACTGGATTTCGCTGACAGCGCTGCTGCACAGGACGAGTCAGTGGGTCGCCTATCCACCGCTTCACAACAGCAATTCAAGGTGACGGACTCGAAGTTGGTGTCCATCGATACGGAGCTCCGTAGGACTCTCAAGCCTATCTCGGCCTTGGCCTCCGCTACTGATGCCATCTTACAGGATTTAACGGAGGAGAACCCGTCCAGACTTCATCATCTCTCCACGATGATGAGATGGCAGGCCAGGACCTTGGGTGACGTAGTCGACCACCTACGCTCGGCTATGGCTAATGTACTTACCATCCGCCGCACGGGACTCCTGGACCCCTGTAATTGGAGTGATGAATTCAGGAAGACGCTGATGAGAGCTCCGTTCACCTCTTCTACAGTCTTCGCCGGCCTCATCCCAGAGGTTTACAAGGAGCACGCGTCTCTCACCCAGACAGAGGTCACACTGTCGGGGATTCGTGCTCTCAACACGGCCATCAATTTTAACACCACCCGGCCCAAATTCAACTATATTCCTAGGAGGAACTCAGTCAAGGGCGCCCAGAAGTCTCGTGGCAGAGGGAGACAGTCTGGTGGTCAACAGCAACAACAGCAACAACATCAGCCCCGGAATGGACCCAAGACACCTGGTGGGCCCAAGTTCCGAAACTACAAGCGCCGTTGAAGCTGTGGGAACTCACGACTGGGATCTCCCGCCCCCAGTCGTCCCTATCCACCCTACCCCCGTAGGCGGGAGACTCGGGATCTTCTGGCCCAACTGGACAATACTAGAAGATCCCTTCGTGATGGACATACTCAAGACAGGTTTCAAGTTGCCAATGACCTCGTCTCCGCCCCTGACCAACCTGCCCCGGTCACGCGTGTACCCGCAAGCCCTTCATGCTCAACTACTCACGAATATCGACATTCTGTTAGAGAAGAGGGCCTTAGAAAGAGTGCTAGAACCCAACGACGCCCCAGGGTTCTACTCTCCCATCTTCCTTGTCTCCAAGAAGAACTCGGACAAGTTGAGGATGATCCACAACCTCGCGGTCTTCAACGAACGTTACTTGGAGAGACCGCCCCACTTCAGGATGGTGTCCTTGGAGCAGCTGCGTTACCAACTACAGCCCCAGGACTGGATGGTCAGCCTCGATCTCCAGGACGCCTACCTTCACGTCCCAATCTTCGAACCTCATCGGAAGTACCTGAGGTTCGTGATAGATCAAAGGCACTACCAGTGGAGGGTCCTGCCATTTGGAATTTCTACGGCCCCGTGGTTGTTCACCAGAATCACGGCTCCCATTGTGAAGTTCCTTCACCTCCGGGGGATCCGGTTCGACCCCTACATAGACGACTGTCTCATGAGTCACGCCTCGTCTGCTCTTCTACACAGACAGACGGTGTTCGTCCAAAGGCTTCTGGCGCAGCTGGGTTGGCTTGTCAACGCAGAGAAGTCATCCTTGACCCCGTCTCAACAGCTGACCTTCATCGGCGGACTTTTTCAGACGGATCGGGCTCGGCTGACTGTCCCACAAGACAGGTGGATCAAGATCTCGACCTTCGTTCCTCGAGCACTAAGGGAACCTCTGAAACTCAGGGATTGGCAGTCGCTGTTGGGTATGTTAACCTCTGCTCAAGATCTCACCCTCAGAGGAAGACTAATGCTGAGACCACTGCAGAACTTCCTCAAGCCTCGTATCGTTGCAGACGACATCAGGTCCGAGTTCGAGCTCCCCCCTCATCTCCATCAGTTTCTGGAGTGGTGGACGATCCAGTCGAACGTTTGCGGCGGCGTCTCTTTGATCGAGTTCGCCCCCAATCAACAGCTGTTCGTGGATGCGTCCCTTCAGGGGTGGGGAGCTCACTTCAACGATCTCACCGTCTCAGGGGTTTGGGAGGACAACCAGAGCTCCTGGCACATAAACCACCTGGAGATGCAAGCTGCAGTGTTGGCGGTACAACACTGAATTCGTCTACTGCGAGGGTCTCGTCTCCTGTTGATGTCCGACAATTCCACAGTAGTCTACCTGATCAACTACCAGGGGACTACAGGGTCAAGAAGACTTCTGGACCTTACGTTTCAGTTGTTTCGTCTAGCGGACGACAACGACTTAGAAGTACGTGCTCGTCACATTCCGGGGTGCAGGAACGTCCTGGCGGACGCTCTCTCCAGACCAGACAAGCCATCTCCCACGGAATGGATGCTACATCAGGAAGCGTTCGAACTGGTCTGTCGAGTTCTTCACAGACCTCTGATAGACTTGTTCGCGACCAAGCTAAATCATCAGCTCCCAGTGTATGTATCCCCACTTCCGGATCCGGCGGCGTGGGCAGTGGACGCCCTATCCCTGTCTTGGGAGGGTCTGGATGCCTACGCTTTCCCTCCTCCGATCCTGCTCCCCAAGGTGGTCGCCAAGATCAAACAGACACAACAGATACATCTGCTTTTGGTCGCGCCTTGGTGGCCGGCGAGAACATGGTTCCCAGATCTAAGAGACCTCGTCGAAAGGGACCCCGAACCACTTCCTCCTTGGCCAAATCTTCTGATACACCCTCACAGCCATCTACCTCATCCGGACCCAGAGAGGTATCATCTGTGCGCTTGGGTCATCTCAAGAAGGCCTTGAGATCCAAAGGTTATTCGTCGCAAGTTGCCAACACCATTGCCAGGGCACATCGCCTCTCGACTAGATCATTGTACGATGACAAATGGCTGTCTTTCGAACGGTTTTGCTCTGACCGCGCCCAGGAGCCGGTAGAGGCTACTCCCCAGTTCCTGGCGGAGTTTTTGTTGTACTTGCGAAGGCGTCGATCTCTGAAGGGCAGTACTATTGGTACTTACTTGTCAGCCATCAATTCGGTGCTGTCGGTTAAGAGAGGTTCCAAGATATCTACGGTTCCGGAACTTATTGCCATGCTGAAGGCTTTCAAGCAGGAGGACCAGAAGAGGAAGTTCCGCCCTCCTGCCTGGGACCTCAACGTTGTACTTAAGTACTTACGAGGTCGCCCGTTTGAACCCCTGGGATCCGCCTCCTTTGAGGACTTGACCAAGAAGACCGTGTTCTTAGTGGCCATGGCGACTGCGGCTCGTGTAAGCGAGATTCACGCCCTCGATGTCACGAGAGTCCGTTTTGAACAGACTAGACATGGCTCCATCCACTTGGGTTTACTCTGGGATTTTATCGCCAAGAATCAGCTTCCGGGACAAGCGGATAGAATGTTCACCATCCCCCCGCTGTCCTCCATTGTTGCCAGTGCTGAAACTGAAGAGTTGTCCCTTTGCCCTGTGCGAGCTCTCAGGTATATCGACCGCTCCGCTACCAAGAGAGGGTCAAGGAAGCGTTTGTTCGTTCCCTTTTCCTCCTTGGTTAAGGGTGAGATAAGTAAAAACACTATATCCCTCTGGCTTCGTTCCACCATCCTGTCGGCTTACGATGCTGCAGGTTTGCCTCACCCGGTGGCCAACAACCCCCATGAGATCAGGGCATTGGCGTCCACAATGGCCCTCCACAGGAACTGTTCGGTCCCGACCATTATGGAGGGATGCTTTTGGCAGTCTTCCACCATCTTCGCCTCCCACTATCTCCGAGATTTGGCTGTAGAAGATGTGAACGGCTTACAGTCTTTTGGACCCTTGGTGTTTGCCCAGCAACTCACCAAGTCGTCTTCCCACTAGGTATAGAATTTTTTTTCTTCCCCTTCTTCTTACCTTAGTGTTTGTTTGCTTGGGCTTAGGCTGACTGTTGGTTTTTTCGTCTCTTCAGATTCGTCACCTCCAGTCCCTTCCTGCCCTACGGTCACAGTTTGGTTGGTCCTCTGGAGTCCTTCCCGCCATCCTTGCTGTCGAATCGTATGCAACTCTAAGGTAAGGTAAGTTAAGAACTTATTAAAATCTAAATATTTTAGATGTTTAAAAGACTTACCTTACCTTAGAAGGTTTATTCCCGCCCATCGTTGGACTCTTCCTCCCCTCTTCTTCGGACTCCCTCGGACTTTTTCTGGCGGAAAAAAGTGCGAGATTTTGGTTATCACGTGATTGAGTACTACCTTCCGGTGTACCTGCCCGTATTGTCGGGTCACTTCCCGTATCACTACTTGGTTCATATAGAAGATAGCCCCGTCAACACGAGGTTCAATCTTTGGTCGGTAAGCATAGGAACATGCAACTCTAAGGTAAGGTAAGTCTTTTAAACATCTAAAATATTTAGATTTTAATAATTTTCATCTTCTTCTCCAGTTCTAAAAGGACTAGAGAGTTGAAAATGATATGTGCAGACTCCTTGGCCAATCGGGACTCTTAATTGTAGATTTCGTGACCCCATGACCCCAAATAGGGTCACAGGGGTCACAACCTTAAAAACCAATTCTCATCTTCTTCTCCAGTTCCAAAAGGTCTAGAGAGTTAATATTGATATGTGCAGACTCCTTGGACAATGGGGATTCTAATTTGTAACTTTGTTGACCCTGTGACCCTAAATAGGGTCACAGGGGTCACAACCTTAAAAAACTATTTTCATCTTCTTCTCAAGTTCCAAAAGGTCTAGAGAGCTGAAATTATATGTGCAGACTCCTTGGCCAATGGGGATTCTAAATTGTAGATTTCGTGACCCCGTGACCCCAAATAGGGTCACAGGGGTCACAACCTTAAAAACTTATTTTCATCATCATCTTCAGCTCCTAAAGGTCTATTGAGCTGAAAGATTGCATATAGACTCCTTGGCCCATTGGGATTCTAAACTGTAGGTTTTGTGACCCCATGACCCCAAATAGGGTCACAGGGGTCACAATCTTAAAACCCTATTTTTCTCCATTAGATGACAGTCTATGGCAAAGTTATTTCTCCTTGGATATTTTAGTATGTTCTTTCACTGTCTGATAAGGCGATGTAGAAAGTGTTGAATAATTATACATTTGTTTTGTAATTTTTTTATAGGTTTTCTTGCAATAGGTAACATCAGTTTCATTTTTAGCTCATCTTGCCTGTATAAAGCAAACTTGATATGATGCCTGATGAGCTACAGAGCCAATGGCTCTATTTTTTATTTTTCTAAGAAAAAGAAAGGTTTTAAATTAAAAAATTATTTTCTTAAAAAAAGAGTTGAATAAAATCTTATTCAAGGTTTAAAAAAAAGATAAAATATATATTGTAAGATAAATAGATACTTTTACTTCATTGACCAATGATTCTGTTACAATAACTGTTGTTGCATTCTTGGTACTATTGTTGTTTATTGAGGAAGCATGCACAGATGATGAATGTTTAATTAACTTGTTATTGTGTTGTTTAATTAGTCCATGACAGCTTCGTTACTGATAACCAGCTCAATATTGTCTGTCAACAATGATACTCATTGATTATTGGTAGTAACTCTTATTTACCTTATGGACACACATGAGAGACATTTAGATACAGTTGACAATGTTGGATCAGAAGGTCATTCTCTTCTTGTATTGTATTGTTTATCATTTGATTGATATTTTTTAATGAACTATTAATAATTCATAACATCATACTGTGAAGATTATGTACAGAAGGTTGTTTTTATAGTTTTGATTCAAAGAAAATATATAGGTTTATGTCTTGTTTACATTGTCAATAAGACTTTTGATGTTTTGTTTATTTATTCAACATTGTATACATATGCTATTATATGTAATAAATTTTATTCAAATGTCTGATTTACAAAATCACTTTAAAAGAATATTTTTAAAATTCTACAAAAAAAATGTTATGCTTTATTGAATTATTTTTTTTATAATGAAAAATAAGTTTTAGAAATTAACTGTTTATTCAATTGTGTTCAATTGTGAGTGAATATTCGAATAAGATGTATAATCAACTTGTATGAAATTATGAAATGCTCAGCTTAACTATGCAAATTACTGTAGATTTCTAAATCATAATTTTTAGATCGAGTCCTTCTAAATATTGTATTTGTAAAGATAAACTGACCTGAGCTTTATCGAAATAAGAAGTGAATCGAAAAATGGTTTTCATCTCAAGCTGAATAAGAGTAAATGTTGATTGCAATTATCTTCCCTGTAACCGTTAAAATTGGAACATTTCTCTGTTTAGCCTTTAAGCCTTAGTTACCAACAGAAATTCAAGAGAATGTTAACCAAACAAATAATCAAATACATCATAAAAATTATTTCTAATTTCCTGTCCAATAAAGTTCCAAAATCTAAACATAACATTTCATAAGATCAAGCAACAAGATGACTGTGATAAATCCTAATTAATTTCGAGTGCCGTATCGAGTGTTTTCACTACACACCAATACAATAGGGTTGCCACCGAGAGGAGACACCTACGTGGTATATCCTCACTCCGCGTAACCACGTGGGATCACTTCTGCCACAATCGCGCTTGTTGTTTCCCAGTCAACCAGAGCTGTGTGCCTGGCGTAATGAATATTAAATATTCACGATCTAATTTTCTTACGATGAGCAGTCCCCTACAAGTTAATCATTTGCTCAGGTAACGATGCGGCCCAATTAGACACCTGTCACATGGCGAACTAGTTGCAATTGGACCGTGGAAAATTGTTTATAGTAAATAAAGAAAAATCCTGTCACAGTGTTGTTCCTTAAAGGGATCATGAGTAAATTTCCCCACCCTTTTGGCTAATGTGTCCCTTAATATTAGAACTAGGATACTTCTACCATTGTAAGGGGTCAAATTAATTGCTTAGAATAGGCCAATATGACCCCAAATGCTGTCATATTTACAATATCTGTTATGTTCTTGATAATATTTATGTAACAAAATTATGAGTGAAATCATTTCATGTCTTCTGAAATTGCTTGTGTAACGTTGTCAATTATTAAACATATTTTTTGTGAATTCACAAAAAGAAAAAGTAGTAACCAAATTTATGTTTATTTCATAAAAAGCTTGTTTTTTCATACTAATACTTAAATTTACATAGCCACATGTTACGCTGGCTTTTCAACTGAATTAGGGCATAAGCATTCAGCTTTGAAGATGTTTATTCTATGAACTATCAGTGAACATATTGCTTCATCATTCATGTTATGGAGCATTACAGATATTCATATACCAGTTAGGTGATTAACTACAAAGGTGAAACTTTATTCATGGTAGTATGGTTAAGTGTTTGCTAAGGGTTTCCTCACAACTGTTGAACACTCTTTTGATAATCACTCGTACCTTGTTTGAAGTAGGATGAATACATTTATGCATTCATCTGAAAATTCTTTCCCACACTCAAACACGTTTTAAAAAATCGCTGAATTCATTTCCCACATTTCCAAATTATGACTGATTACTACATTTAGAGATGATTGCCGGTATACATGTGCCTTTTGACGGGCCACCGGTAATCTCACTTTACCGGCAAGCAAAGAAACGATCCTTGTATTTAGGTGATTGTAATTGTGGTTTCGCTGACATCCTCTGAATCATCTATCATGATTATTATAATAATAGTTGTTACTTGATCTGCCTCGAGTTGCTTTGGCTAGATTCTTCAAGATTAAGAAAATATATTCTCATTGTTTATCGTTAGGATATGTTTAAACTTTAACTTTGAGACTGATATATAACTACTGTCAAAATCAGTAAGAGATGTGTGGAACATGAAAAACACCCCAAATCAGGGGACCACCAACAAAGTAAACTCTAAACTTGTGTCTCGGGGCGAAACGGTACGCTTTAATTAGCTTCGGTTCGGTTGTATTGCGGTACAGGATACACGTTTTTGTACATTTTCGGTTCTCACGAGATGACGTCATTTAAACATTCTCATTTGCAATAGAAAAATCACAAAGTCATTTAATCCCTTTTGTTTATGGAGAACTAAAGATCATACATTATCAATTAGATAGATCTCGTCTCGAAAATGGCGACCTGTATCTTCTCGCCTGGAAAGTTATATTCGATTACCGGTAGGTAATTACTGATTCATTTGAATCGTTCAAACATGTATTTTTTCCTGCAATCATTATTGCATTCATATCACTTTATGAACATAAATAAATACTCGTTATATACCGAAAACTAACATTTGTGTATCGTGTACCAAACCAAAAGCCAAATACCGTGGTTCAACGACTGTAGTTGTGAACCGTTTCGCCCCTTCTTGTGTCACAGCTAGGGTGAAACCTCAGAGGAGACTGTTAAACTTCGGAAAGAAAGTTCACGAAAACTTGTGATGAAACCTGTTTTACGTTATTTGTTTCATGAGTTTTCTTAGACAAAAGACCTTTTTTTTAAGTGTTGCTCTTTTTAACCAGCAGTTCACATGGGTACCTGGTTTTTAATAGACAGTGTGGATGTATTGTGGTGGCAAGTATGATAATTGTACCAATTGAGAATAATACATGGTTTTAGCCACCTTTATAACTGTCCGAACTATGTCAGATTTGTTTTGTTTACATTCCGTGATTAGAAAGTATAACCTGCTCCTTATAGATTGTAATTCTTATCATTAAGTCATCCTCCATCATCATAATCACATCAAATCTTACACTGTCATAGAATATAAAGTAGGATGAGAGACCCTTTAACTTAAATTATAAATTGACCCATTAGAGAATTTAGTCCCTGATGAGAAAATGGACAAAGCACCTTAAATCACTCAGCAAGGGTTAATATGATTTTCTTTGTCATGTTGACTTCATCATTATCATCATCACTTCAAAGCCAACATGTCTATAATAGCATAAGATAAGAACCTTTCTATCCATTCAAGCCCCAAAATCTGAGTTGACACCTATCATGTGTTCATTATCATCATTATTACATCACACTAAGCTGCATCACAAATTGAACACCTTTCATAACTTTCATAACTCTCCAATTCAAAATCTTCTCTACAACTGTCCAAACCAAGATCTGAGTTGACATCTATCATGTGTTCATTATCATCATTATTACATCACACTAAGCTGCATCACAAATTAATTTGAACACCTGTCCATAACTTTCATAACTCTCCAATTCAAAATCTCCTCTACAACTGTCCAAACCAAGATCTGCGTTGACCCATATGAGAGTTCTCTCCCCGATGAGAGAGTGTTACCTGCTTCAGTTGACAGAGCAGGCAGGTATTTACCAGGTAAGGCATTTACCTGTGATCAATACCTGCCCAGTTCTCTGTGTTCAGGTCAGGCAGTCCCCAGCACACCTGTCAGTGTTCGATACACTCAGGTAACAACCCAGCTTAGAGCTATCTACTTTAGTGATTTCAGGATTAACACTGTAACAGCTTTCGAGGAGATTCTGGGGCTATTTCTTATTAAATGATTCTCTATTTTCGTATATAATATTGTATTATATTATATTTTTATATTGTGTTTTTGATATTGAACTTACTGTCTTGAAATATTTGGTTGTGGTATATTGTCATAAGTTAAAAGAAATTGTTAATAGATACACCAGG
Organism: Steromphala cineraria; assembly: GCA_916613615.1. NCBI lineage: Eukaryota > Metazoa > Mollusca > Gastropoda > Trochida > Trochidae > Steromphala > Steromphala cineraria. The sequence continues at coordinate 799,988 of OU744736.1, forward strand.
TAACAAACCGGTTTGTGTTAATTTCAGGATTAGCAGTAGTGATTTTAGAAATATCCATGCAACAGCTTCAGAGGAAATATTGAAGTGAGTTCCCCAGGAAATCCTTCTTTAGTGTTATATGAATATTGAACTTTCAATCTTGAAACATTGTGAGTTTAAGGTGCATTTTCTTGAGTAGTAGTTGGAAATAGCCTTCTTCATCATCATTGTCATTCCAGTATGGCTTATTTAATTATACACAACAACATGTACAATACCAGACTTTTACAACTAACTTCTGGAGAAATAAAAATACTCCTAGCGTATTTACAAACAAACAAATATATGTAAAAATACACAAAGCAGCCCCTGATCTGAATGATGTTCATGGAAAACAAATATACACAAACATACTTTGCATACTTTACTATTTCACTTATTTTCATGATACTTTCTTTACCCCTGTTTCTGTTTGTACAGTTTAAACATTTACCTTAGAAAGTATGATTATCTCCCTTTATCTGTCTTATTTAGTTTACTTAAAGATCCACTCAGTGATTTTCATCACAATATGCTTTGCTCTGATATGAACATAAATGGCATTATTCAGTACAAAACTTCAAAATATCTCATACATATTCATTACGCAAATGCAATTATTTGATGAATACTTGTTTCAATGAAATTCACATGTCCATTTTACATGAATACCAGTTATATATAACCTATCAGACATTAATTACTGTACTCATTCTGCCTGCTTTAGATAAATTTCCAAAATTACGTTTCACTGATTGACGCTTGTCATTGTCCAGTTTTCGATCATAATTAGACTTCAAACCTTCCTGATGTCAATATACGACATTGATTAGCTTTGAAATGATACTTTCCTGCAACAGTCGAGACTTCTCGATGAGATGACACTATCGGTAATGTGAGTTTGGCATGTATGACTCCTGACAACTGAAGGAGGATCGAGCTCTTTAAGTGTGATGAAGGTTGTATCAATCCTGTCATAGTTTAAAATGCTTTGAAACACATATATTTGCCATATTTGTTTTCCCTTTTAATTGAACTGCTTGTTTTGTCTGCAATATTGAGAGAAGTTAATGTTTTTATTACAAAACAACTTGTGTTGCATAGGAACATGGAAGATATTGCATATATTTATGAAACAATGTGAAACCACTGCACATTTGAAGGATAAATGGCATTATAATCTGATAACTTTCTAAACACATTTTCACTGTTACAAAAAGTCTATTTACTTAGAATTTTTGCATTCTTCAGCTTGTGACTGTTTTACTTTGTTCAATTAGTAAAAAGTGAAAACACAATCCAAATTTGGATTTCCTCTTAGGATAGGGTTGTGAACAACAACAAGTATTTTATTCTGATTTGCAAAAAGAATTTGTTCGGTGCAAACCATAATATTTTTCTTGTCCAACCAAGTTGTAAATCCAAAAGGTGCAATAACTAAGAACCTAAATATTCTCTAATAAATCGTTGATTGTATGAAATAGGGTAAGAAATCAACAGAAAATACAGAACATTTTTACTTTTCAACACAGCATTGAAGCATTCAATATTTGATCAATCCCAATTTTTTAAATAATTTATTATTTCTTATGTAAAAAGAGAACTTTAAATGTTTGCAAGTTTTGACCTATTTTTAAATGTCACACGTCAAGAAGAAACTATGTTTCTCAGCCCTGGCATTAAGCAGGGAAACCATGCATTAGAAAGCTTAACTTTTATAAAAATGGTTTATTTTTTCTTGCCAGCCACATTTATCACATTGGTGTGATCGTCTGGAAGTTAACAACTATATTTACTCCCCAAATAATATGTTATTATGATGATAACATCACGGCTCACAGATGATTATGAAGCTAATATTAACCCTCAGACAGACAAAGAACAATGGGATCACACGATTCATTGCAGAAATATGCTGAGGGAGATTGTAGCCTTTCACATGTAATTTTAAGAAAAACATGAAAAAGAAATGAATTTTCAAAAACATGTGAAAACCAAAAACATTTGAATTATCAAGTTGAGTCTAACCCTAAATGGTACACACAAAGCAATGAGAATCTTTAAGTAAATTTTCCAACATATTTTACAGAGAGAGTAAAAAAGAGAAGGATTTTTTGGAACATGTTAATACCATGAAATTCTGACTTATGAGTTTGAGTCAGTGTTTGAAACCTTACACTGACATCATTGAACACTGACATCATTCAACATAGAAAATATTCCAATCCATGATTTTACCACCTACAAAAACAGAAGGCAACCATATTGATCGATCGGTCACACACCTGTTGTAAATTCATGTTTGAAAATGGATAAATTCATCAGAAGGGAAAGAGGAATAAAAATGTGTTTCATTCACAGACTGGTCAGACAGTTGAAACCTTGATGAAACCAAACACAGACACATTCCAGATTAAAGGATTTGCTTGTTAGCTTAGACATGTTGGACAAGCGGCTTAACAGTGGACCTCTGTCCACCGGTCAGTGGGAGGAAGTATGTGGTTCTTGACCAATGCTGGCCTGACTGAGATCCCATCATGAACATATCAAGAATTGACTTGTGTTTAGGGGATTAATAGCTTTGGTTTTTACGATTTAGAGTACCATATTCAAATACAACAATATTTATATAACAATATATATATCTCAGCCTCAATAACAACGGGGGGAGGGGATGTGGCAAAAGAGTTTAAGAGAATACAAGCTGGGATAATGCAAATAGAAATCAACTTCGAATACTACCCCATCTGACTAAAAGAAGACTGATGAGAGTTTCGGCAAATTAGATACCAGGTAGAGTTAATATGGGAAGGGCTGTGTCATACAGCTATGACTCTATGTAACTATGTAACACCTGGTATTTCCTAAAAATTTCATACACAATGAATTTACCTCCCCTGCATAAATTGTGATATCCAAGATGAACTGTCTCTGTAAATCAGTTGACTCTATGTATTAGGCATATGCTGACTGTTAGCATTGGAATGATAGTTAATACCAGGGTCGTTAAAGGTGTTCCTTTTCGATTGACAAGCTTCTAGGTACAAATCTCAGGTATTCTCTACCTGGGACTAACGAATGCCAAATAACAGGTAACAGTTTACTGTGTGTTGGATTTGTCCAAACACAACACATAAGAATCTTTGGTATTAAGACCAAGTTTGTTTGGAAAAGAATTCTACCATTTCTGATATTGTGTGAACTGTTAGACCTTAGCTGTAAGCGGAACTAGTTTCTTGTGATATAACTCCAGGCATGAAAAACATTATTTTGTTGAACTTAATAATTATACAAAAGATTGGCAACAAATTTGAAGTTTGTTTGCAATATGGGATGAGGAATTTCATTCACAAAAGAATATGTTTACATGCTAGCATTGCCCCTTTGAACCAGAATGTTTGGTTATTATTGGATATTAGATGTTTGCTCGTGTGGGTATCATTTATTAATAATTTCACTGTTTTGCACATGAACAGTGGATAATTTTGTAACAACTGTTTGTTTAGTGGATTCAACAATTCAAATTGATGCATTTCTGAGTGTCTAAAATTATCTGCATTTTTTAAGTTTTCTTTTTCAGATAGTTGAAAGCTGTTTCAATTTCTCATTGTTAAATATTGCCCTAAAAATTGTTATTTTAGAATTGATTTTAAATCTTTTTTTTTAACCAAATTTCAAAAGGAATTCATACTCTTTTTGAGAACTTATGGAATGACAAGACATGATAGAAATGCAATATTGTATAATTACAACTTGATATGATGATGAATTTTCAAACGTTATCTATTTTCCAAGTGGTGATTATGATTACGATGATTATTTCTGCAGTTATCAGTTATCATAAGTGATATAATTGGGAAAAAGGTCAATTAGCTAATTTGAATTTGATGCCAGTTAATTGGTATTTTTAAAAATCATGTTGGCAGTTGCAGAGAGAATACAGCAAATATGAAAAGTATTAAAATCTATTACTTAAATATGATAATTGACAATAAGAATAATAAATATCCTTTTGTCTCTTTTTCTGTCATAACATTTTCTATTTGCTTTCAGATGAATCAACCGGACAATCATCAAGTAGAGGAAACTATGTCACGACAACGACAAGCGTTGATCTTCAACCATCATCCACGACCACCGTAGTCAACCAAAGTCTCCAGTCACAATCCATCTCTGACATCAGTTCAACATTTGCATCTGAACAATCAGAATTGTCAACAAACAATGGTCCCACAGGAACATTTTCGAGTGCTCTATCACAACATTCAAGCACTACAGCTCTACAGAATACATATATGAATATCATTACAAGCATAGATGGTCACAGTGATGTTAGTTCAACAGTTGACTCTACTATACATATATCACCATCACAATCCCTACAAGATAGTACTTCAGTGTCTGGAGATGTTGATGCAAGTGTACAGACATCGGTTGATCAGGTGTCATCATCTACTGATGATTCCATTACACCTACTTCATCAAGTTATGTACAAGATGAGGTCACAACGTCTTTGCCTGATGAACAGGCAAGTGTGATACAATCCAGCAGTACTAGTGCACAATATACTTCGACATTGGACTCTGTACAACCTTCAAATGATATCTCCTCTGATTTATGGACAAGTTCTCTTCTTGAAGGTGATTCCATAACAACAGAATTGAGTGAATCTCCTACACAAAGTGCTCAGTTTCAGATCTCAAGTGCCTCTCTAAATAATTTACTTTCATCAAGTGTCACAGATATAATAGATGTATCATCATCAAGTGTCCAAGAATTAATAGATGCATCATCAAGTGTCCAAGAATTAATAGATGCATCATCAAGTGTCCAAGAAATAATAGATGCATCATCAAGTGTCCTAGAATTAATAGATGCATCATCGTCTGATCAAGATATAGTTCTTGAACCATCATTAGTGTCAACACAGGAATACAGATCTGATGTTTCATCAAGTTTATCAAGGTCTGATGACACTACAGTGACAAGTTCATCAACAGCTCCTGATCTTGAGTCATCTTCAGATGTATATTTTAGTACAACTATTTTGGACACATTTACCCAAGAAACGTCCAGTCCTGGAGGTCCACAAGAAGCTTCTTCATATGCCCATGGGATCCTTGGGACCTCCAGTGATGACTCTGTGTCTTCTGATGCATTCCAATCAGCTTTTCCCTCCATATCACAAGCAACATATCAAACCCAGATTCCAGCCACTGTTACTTCATCTTCTATGCAAAGTATTGACTTGGTTAGTGAAAGTTCTAGTGTTGTGCTAACTTCAGAGAGACTATCTTCACAAAGTGCAGATACTATATTTCCTGAATCAACATTTTTTGCAGAGTCGAGTGCACAATCAATCGAATCATCAGGACATTCTGTGGAAGCATTTTCATCTGTAAGTGCCTCTGATTTCATTCTTTCAAGTGAGATTTTAGATACATATCCTTCTCAATCAATGGTAGTGTCTATGGTCACATCGGTTTCCATTCAAACTGGTGTGATATCATCAACTTCAATTACTGACTCCGATTTACAAGATAGTGCAAGTGAGGTATTTTCATCTAGTGCTCGCGATACAAGTTCAACTGATTTGTATTCAGGAATCCAATTGGATTCCTTAACCTCCAGTACTGAACAGAATGCATTCAGTGAATCATCTGGGTACTCTGAACCTCTGTCAAGTGTTGGATCAGAATTTATAATAAGCAGTGCAGTTTCCTCAACCTGGTTACCATCTTCAGAAACTCTTGTAAGTGCTTCAACTCCTTTGCTACCTGATCAAGCATCAGGGGACCTAACAGAAACTGTCTCTGGGATAATAGAAAGCCAGACATCTCTAGGAATATATGTGACAGAATCCCCTTCAGATTCATTCCTTATCCAATCAACAAGTGTGCTCTCTTTGTACTCAGAGTCAAGTTCCTTTAAGCCATCAACCTCCTTTCAACCATCTTATTCAGAGTCTGTAGCTTCAAGCCAGGGGGATTCAGCATCATTTGAGGCCATTGAGACCGATACCATCTTTACGTACACACTGAGTGTCACAGGAAGCACTTCTTCAAAGCTCACTGATTCAAGTTTGAGGTCATCTGATTACTTCCTTGGATCAGAAATATTATCAACAGTTTCAACAGGATATTCAGAAGGTTCATCAGAAACTCCTGCCTTTGATTCAAGCTCATTGTACCAATCAGAAACATTGGCAGTCCAGGAATCGATCATTTTTCCAATCAGTGAGTCATCTGAGGTAATCAAGACTTCAGACTTATCTAAGTCTGTTTATGAGAGTATTTACACAGAATTTGAATCGACTTCATTGGGATCAAGTTTAATCTATGGATCAGAATCTGGCTTTAGTGAGAGCTTAAAAGTTAATTCAGAGTCTACTTTCCTTTTGTATCCAACAAGTGAATTATCATCGGAAATGTCAGAAAGCTTGACAATTGAAACAGTACTCTATCCCCCATTAACAACTGGTACCATCCTATCCAGTGGACTGACGTCAGAGTCCTTTGCTACTGACACAACAGCAATCGTCATACCATCAGAGGAGACAAGTGTAGGATCAGAGTTGATGCCAACAGCCACAGAGTCCTATCTTGAGTCCATCTCCAGTATCTCAGTATCTGATGCTCTGTTACCTTCTCTTAGTTCTACATCTGGGTCTGTACTTATAGACTCTTCTTTGTCATCAATTGAAGACTCATTCCTAACAACAATTGACTCTTCAACATATGGCCCAACATATCCAGTAGGAACAGAAAGTGGAATACAATCTTCCTCATTGGATTTATCAGCACCATCCATCTATGACATGAGTTCTGAAGTCTATGGAAGCAGCTCTATTCTACTAGAAGTAAATTCCTCAGTTGTGGATATCACTTTCCCAAGCTCTGTAACCTTTTCCCAGACCCTTTTAGCATCTGACAGTGCAGTTGTTAGTCGCAGCAGTTCTCTAGTTTTATATCCAAATTCATCAACAAGGGATATATACTTTCCAACTGATTCAACGACAGATTATTCTCTTATTTTTGTGTCAGAAACAATGACATCAATAGATTCAGAAAGTTCAGATTTTATCATTCCTCTACCAACCAGTTTAACATTTGAAAGTTCATCCTCAGTGTCAGAATTTGATTGGTTGACGAGCAGCCTATCTGAGCCAATCAACATTCCTTCTTTAAGCACAACAACTCCAGAAGGAAGTACTTTCTACCCATTGCCATCCTTTGGTACCATGGAATCTTCATACACAGTGACTGAACAAACATCATATGGAAGTTCACCTGAGTTCTATCCTCAAACCAGCAGAGATACCAGTTCATTGGACTTTTCTGATGTAACTTCTCTAGTATTTTCAAGCCTTTCTAGTTCTGAAATATCAGTTTTGCCAACTTTTGAATTTTCATCTTCAGACATTAGATCAACATCTTCAATCTTTGAATCTGAATCTATTCAAAGTAGAACATCTTACTTTACAGAATTGTCATCACTACCTGATATGACATCATTTCAGACTGCTCCAACTAGTGCCATTTTTGATTCCTCTGAAAGCATTTTTGATTTGCCCTTGTCATCATTTGCGCCCATTCAATCAACTGAGGTGATATCCTCTTCAGAGGTAACCTTGCCAAGTTTTTATTCTGAATCTGTGACCTCTTCAGATGTTCTGACATATATGTCTAGTTTTGTGAGTGGAACCTTATCAACAGAAACTTCAGCTATTGTGCCTATTTTTCCTTCATCAGAAGAGTTTTCGACCTCAACAGAAAGTGCTGTCATTGTGCCTAGTTTATCATCATCCATATCAGAGATGACAATTTCAGTTCAGACAATAAGTTCTTACGAATCAGATGTTATGCCTAGTGTAATGACAGTAAGTGACTCCCCGTCCAGTGAATTCTCTGATTTTGTGCCTAGTTTCGCATCAACAGAGTCCTTAGCAACAGAGAGCTCAACTTTTGTTCTCAGTTTTGAATTTTCAAGTGCATCCATGTTATCAGATATCACAGATATTGTACCTAGTTTTGCATATTCAAGTGAATCTTTGTCCTCGGAAATCTCAAATATTGTGCCTAGTTTTACATTTTCAAGTGAAAGTTTTTCAACAGATTTTGTGCCTAGTTTTCAATCAACAGAGTCATCAGTAACAGAAACAACTATTGTGCCAAGCTTTGCACTTTCAAGTGAAGCATTTTCATCAGAATTGATAGAAAATGAAACCTTGTTAACAAGAATCTCAGAGATAGTCTCCACTCCTGCATTTTCAAGTGAAATTTCAGCAACAAGAATCTCTTTTACATCTACTGTTGTATCAAGTGAGCTAAACTCTACAGAACTTTCCACATTTCTGCCAGGCTTTAGTTCAATTATTGTACCAAGCCTAGCTTCGAGTGACTCAATGTTGACGGACTTATCTAGCTTTGAACCAAGCCTTTCTACAAGTGAATCTCTTCATACTGAAATACTGAGTTCTACCATGACTGAATCGGTGTCCACAGAAGCTTCAGTGATTGTTCCAAGTTTCCCTACAAGCATAGACATCTCTTCCGAGACATCCGTCGTGCAGCCTAGCATGTCAACTGAACCCATGACAACAGGGATGCCTAACATGTCATTTCCAACAGAATCCTTTACATCATCAGGAGCACCAAGCGTTCCAATCCAAACAGAATCTGTTTCATCTTCAGAAATATCAGCAGTTCCTGCCATTCCAATCCAAACAGAGTCCATATCATCTTCAGAAACATCAGCAACACAATCACCACAAGATACAACCAGTTCTGTAGTAGAAACCACGACATTACCTGCGTCCAGTTCCATGGAATCAACTTCTGTTCTATTACCGACTCCAACTGAAGCCCCAATGTCATCTGAAGTGTCATCATTGATGACATCGTCCGTGACGTCGACAGTAACAACTTCCCCTCCCCCTTCAACCACAGCAACGATCAACACGGGTGATGATGACTTCTGGGTAATTACAGGTCAGTGTACAATTTTATGTTTATTAAATTTGTTTCTCTTTGATTCTGACATATTAATGCTAATCCACTCAATCTTTGAACAACAAAATAATATGATAGTTACTCATTCATTCAATTTTAGCCTTGAAAATCATGTGGGCACTTCTATGTCAATGTTCTATCCAATGATCACATGTTCCAAGTGCCACAACTACCGAGATATTTGGTCAAATATTGTTCTTTTTTCTTTTCAACTCAGAGTTACCAAGTAAGGTGATAAATAGTGGTCTATCACATTGCCGTCATTTTCCATGTGAAAACCTTATTCAAAACAAGTAACTCAACAGTGTTGTTCCTAGAGGGGGTCCTGGGAACATTTGCCCACCCTTTTGGTTTGGTGTCCCTTAAAATTATTGGATGTAGGATACTTTTACCATTGCAAAGGGCCTATATGCTAAAATACTGCCAAAATGACCTCTTCAGCTGATCACCTAGGAACAACACTGCTCAACATTCTTTTGATCACTATCTTAATCTCGCATCCAGATATTTTTTAATGTTCTCTATCAGGCTACACCTTCCAAGAAATACTTGAGTCTCAATATCCTTTATTATTACTTTCGGTTAAATAAAATTATACATGCTTTGCTTGGAAAATTCTACTACAAAACATTTTTTCAATTCAGTTTTGTTAACAAAAAGATGTTTAACTGAACATTAGGCTTTGAAACTATTTATAATCATTCAATCATGAATGTTTCTTATGAAAAAGAAACATCACAAGATGTTAAAATTGACAGTTTGGAAGCTGGCTACATTTCATTTTGTTGAATTTTCTCTTTGTCATCAAATATCTACCGCAGATTTTGAGTGATGTCACTTGTAATATAAGAACAACAAAATGTTTTCACTAGAACTGTTGTTTTCTACAGTTTTCAAAGATTGGTATCTATACTATTGTGATGTCAATTAGGATTTAAAAATATCACTCTTCAGTCATCAAAGTGCGACGATCAGAAGACGTTACAACTGAGAGTTTCAAGACCAACATTCAGACCAAACTGGCATCCGTGTATCAAGAAGCCTTTGTGAGGGAAGCTCTGATTAAGAACGGGACATACGAGCCACTCAAACGACGTAAAAAACGATTTGCAACGTCACCAGATGGGACTCTTAAGATGGAGGTAGGTGTTTATATTATTGATGGACTCTTAAGATGGAGGTAGGTGTTTATATTATTGATGGACTCTTAAGATGGAGGTAGGTGTTTATATTATTGATGGACTCTTAAGATGGAGGTAGGTGTTTATATTATTGATGGACTCTTAAGATGGAGGTAGGTGTTTATATTATTGATGGACTCTTAAGATGGAGGTAGGTGTTTATATTATTGATGGACTCTTAAGATGGAGGTAGGTGTTTATATTATTGATGGACTCTTAAGATGGAGGTAGGTGTTTATATTATTGATGGACTCTTAAGATGGAGGTAGGTGTTTATATTATTGATGGACTCTTAAGATGGAGGTAGGTGTTTATATTATTGATGGACTCTTAAGATGGAGGTAGGTGTTTATATTATTGATGGACTCTTAAGATGGAGGTAGGTGTTTATATTATTGATGGACTCTTAAGATGGAGGTAGGTGTTTATATTATTGATGGACTCTTAAGATGGAGGTAGGTGTTTATATTATTGATAAGTGACACAGTAAAGTATTGTTTTAGATCATGTTGACAATAGCTAAAAGTTTTTATTCAAGATGATCCCTACATAATGAAAAATCAGATAGAGATTCAAACCATTTAAAAAGTTCTGTTATTATTTGTCTAATTGTCACTTGACTTCAGTATGAAGTGTATTCAGATATTATTTTGATTGAATAAATTTGTATGTATCTAAAAATGTTTTTCGTACAATTCATCATTATTGTATTCATTTATGGCGCATAAAGGAGAAAATCTCATGAAAGTTATGTTATAGCAATGGAAGGGAGTTAATCCAAGAATCACACATAAAATATCTTCTCTAACTGCTTGAGGCTGACAATGTGAACCAGGGTTTTCTTGTTGCTTGGGTCTGACTTTATGTGAATCATTGCTTTAAATATCCTTAAGTTCTAAAAAATATGATTTCTGCAATAAACTTAAATATCCTTAAACATTCAAACTATGAATTGCAATAAATTGTTGCATACTAGCAGCTTATGATATGAGGCCTGTGACAGCTCTCCTCGTTACTTTTTAATTTATTTTACTTGTAACTCTTTGAGGTCTATACAAGAGCATATTTGTTTCTACTTTTACAAGTACCTGCCTTAAAGACTTTAAGAGACATTAAATCCCAAAAGTCTGTAAAACAACAACTTATGAATTTTGTCTTTTAAAAAACTAGATAAAATTTAGAATGTTCATGTTTACATTAGAATCAAATACACTTGCAGGTGCTGAACATAGAGAGACAGAGTGGATCTAGTAACACGGACGTCACCTACCTGGCTGAGAAGGATGGAGCGCTGGTACCGGCAGACAAGATGGTGGACACTCTCGGTCTCCTTGACGACCAGGAGGTTGCTCTCGGCCTCGGATATGTCGTCTCTACAAAAGCAGAACGTGAGAAGCTTTTAAACACATTAACACTGTTATCATTTTATTTTATTCATATCACTTTATATTGATGATTGTTGGAGTTGTAACAATGTTCGTGTTCAGGAAGTGTTTCTCGACTTGGGACACTTCCACAAAACAGGATGTGAAGAGGCTGAAAAGTTAACAACAAGTTACAAAAATTGTGTTTTCTTAATTTAATTTTAGTAGTAGGTGAGAAAACATACAACTCAGTGCTATCTTATATGTTTGACTTACCATTAGTCTTTGAAGCTATGATATTTACTGTTATTTGCACTGGGTGCAACCTGCTTGTAAATTTTACTTGCACTTGCTGAAATTTACTTGCAGTGTAGCAAGTTATTAATTAATGACTAAATTGAACCCTGTTAACCTTTTACAATTTCAATTTCTTCTCCAGATTTTGGCACTGTAAGTATATTGTGTACAGGTTTCTTGTAGATTTGGTGACTCTCAATAACTTTAGATTCGTTGACTCTCTTGCACCAAAAATGTCCTCAGATAGCCAAATAAGTTACAGGGCAAATTGCTATATTTCTAACACATTTTTATCTAAATTCCTACCTGCAGCATACGTGCCAGTGCCCGTGACCCCTCCTGCTGAAGACCGGAAGCTATGGATCATAGCAGCGGTGCTGGGTCCGCTAGCGGCGCTCCTGATCCTGTGGATCGTGGTGTGCCTGTGCTGCAAGTACTGCTGTGTACGGAAGGGGGTCCGCGACTCCGAGGAACCGCATCTGATGAAAGTCAGGAGGGATGGAGGAGCTCACGTATGTATAGAGCGACTTAATTGTAACTTTGCTATATCAGTTTTAATTCTTTTGGAATCGGGCTGGGGTTAGGGTTGGGTTTGTGGATTCGGGGTGAGTTGTTAGTTGTTTTGGAGGGGATAAGGGTCTCAGGATCGATGGAGGAGCTCACGTATGTGTAAAGCGACTTGTTTGTAATATTGTTATATCAGTTTAAACTCTTTTGGAATGGGGTTGAGGTTGGGGTTGGGTTTGAGGGTCTAAAGTGAGCTGTCATTGATTTTTGAAGGGATAGGGATGCCAAGGGTCTTGGGAGGGACGGAGGAGCTCATACGTGTATGTGTAGAGCAACTTGTTTTGAATATTGTTATGTCAGTTTTAACTCTTTTGTGATGGGGCTGGGTTTGGGGCTTTGGGGTGAGCTGTCAGTTGTTTATGAGGGGATAGGGATGCCAAGGGTCTCAAGAGGGTCAGAAGGGTACTGTGGGTCAGGAGGGATAGAGGGCACAGGTATGTGTAAATCTTATGTATTCATTTGTAATATTGTTATATCAATGTTAACCCCTTTTGGATAGGCTGGGCAGGGGGTTTGGGTTTATTGGCAGGTGGGCTGTGGATAGTTTTTGAGTGGATGGGGATGCCGAGTGAAGGTCAGGAGAGATGGAGAAGCACAGGTATGTGTAGAACTTCTTGTTTGTAACATTGTTATATCAGTCTTAACTCTTTAGGGTTGGGGTTTAGAGGCAGTGAGCTGTGGGGTTTTGAAGGAATTTTGAAGGAAGTTTGCAAGTTTGTAGTTAAGGTGTTACAGGAATGATTGATGTAAGTGATGAAATATTGCTTGACAATTATAAATATTTGCCTTGCAAATATGGTACAATCAATTTAATTCATTTGATCAATATAACCTTACTCACAAGGAAATCGCACCAGTCTTAAATATCTTAAAATCATCTGCAATTTTGTAGGAATTGAACTTAGGTATATATATATATATCATTCAACAGAATATTTTTTCAATAATTATCAAGTGTAAATTTATTTCAGTTGAAGAAAGAGCAAATAAGTTATATTAAAACTTTAACCAACATTGTCCACAGTAAAACAGAGAATCATTAAGACTCAATCAAAAAAGGTTCTTCATTTCATTGGTACTGTAAGGAAATATGAGATATTTTATGGCTGCTTCAGTAATGTAGTTAATCTAGTTAATCAACTTGACTAGAAACAAATTACATGGGGTTATTTCATAACAAAGGTGAACAATTTTACAAGTTAGAGGGAAGCACTTTATTCAGTGTAGGAAAAGCTTCAATATCTGTATTAGTCTAGACCTTATTACCACCAAAATTGATGCTGTTAGATAGAAAACCCTTGGTGTATCTGCAGCAACATTTCAATTTTAGCTCATCTGGCCTGTAAGGCCTAATGGGCTTATGGCATGGTGTCCGGCGTCAGTCCATCCGTCTGTCCATAAAATTTGTGCATTTTCAAATTCTTCTCAAGAAGCATAAGGCCTAGAAAGCTGAAACTTTGACTCCTTGGCTAGTGAGGATTAAAATTTGTAACTTTGGTGGCCCTGTGGCACGTATAAGGGCCACAGGGGACACACCCATAAAATCTATTTTCATCTTCTTCTCCAGAAGCAAAAGGCCTGGAAAGCTGAAACCTTGTGCACCTACTCCTTGACTTGTGAGGATTATAAATTATAGCTCTTCTCTTATCCACAAGTATAAGGCCTAGAAAAGTGCAACTTATCGCCTATATACTTAATTTTAGGATTTGTGATCCTGTGGCCCCTACAAAGGGGGAACCACATTGGCCGCACTCTACAGCATAATTGAATATGGAGCCTGATGACACCAGTGATGAGCTACAGAGCCAACAGCTCTATTTTTTCATCATATTCGCCAGCCTTCAGACAATGTCTTGCTTTGGCTAATACTAACTTCCTGTAATGATTAATAAACTCATCAAAGGTTAACTCACATTTCTTTTCAAACAAAAAAGCCCAAAAGCACTTTTCTTTAACTTTAGAAAAATCATCTAATTCGCCATATGTCAATAATGAATAACTAATCATGTGCCATTTTATAACTGCCAACCTCTTAGGACACATATATGATATCTGAGAGAACGATAGCACAGACAATTTGCAATCTCGGTTAATTGAGATCTATATTGCATCGCTACATATGGATTTGAATGACGTGACAGCTCAGTCTGACGGCTTGCTGAATGTAGCATGGTGAGGTTTATATACACTATACTAACTATAGCAATATAGATGTTAATTGATTTAGATTGAGACAATTTACTCATGAATGATTTCATTTCCTGCTTTGAAATTGTAAACCTAGTTGATGATCTTTGACATGCCTGTGATGACAGAATTATTATCAAGATAGAATTTTATGAGTACATAATGCTACCAATCATTAATTTTACAAAACATTAATTTTATATCAAAATTGAAGCCACCATATAAGATAATTTTCACAATTGAGTGGTATTAGAATATTAATGAATAAGTACTTACCGTATCCTCGCGGGTATATGACCACCCTCGAACTAAAGCCCACCCCCCATTTTTCAGGGTTGAGCAGGTTGGGGTCATTCTCGGTTTATAGCCCACCCCCCAATTCTCGAGAGTGTGACACAATCGATGTCAGACGATCGAGTTAGCGATGTTAAAATTTACACCGGAAGCAAAATGCACAAGTTTACATCGATGTCATTTCTTGAAAAATAAAAATATATTGTCCTGTTGTTGTCTTTAATGACTATATACATTGTCAATAAATAAATATAAAACAATATATTGTTTTTGAGCAGAAATCACGATGTATGTGGCTTCACTTGCATCAGCGATCGGGAATTAAAATATTTGATTCCCAAAATATAATCAGGAACTATCGCTTTATAAGGCTTGTTTTCCATTCTAAATGTTTAAAATGACATATTTCCAAACTTATTTATCATATTTAATCAAAGTTCAAAGATATCTTTGTCAAATATATATACCTTCGCAAAGCATGTTGATTTACTGTACTTGGAATCTCAATCGTAATTTCTTGACGACAAATAACATTATTAATATTCTTTCGTGCTCATTATCATAATAGTTGCAAGTTTTCTTCGAATTTTATATACGTAAATATTTCAATTAACTGCATGTTGTTTTGGAAACTGTAATATATATCAAAAATGTTAAACAAATATTTGAATATTTAGACATTTAATATTGTATCGACAATATGTTGTCATGAATTTATTACAACCACGTTTCAGTTTCATACATCGTTTTCAAATCGACTTACTGATTGGTTGACCTACATTTCTGGGCCAATGAAAAGGCTTGTAACAAATATCTCTCTACCCGTAAACACATGCAGCAAAAGCTGTCGACTGATTATTCACGTTTGTTTTTCATGAGAATAATATTATGTAATCTGATTAAAACAAACAACAAACAATGTAAGTTAGCATTTACAATTTCTTTTATCATTCTTTTTAATAATATACGTCTGGAAAAAGTGTCATTTGATATTTAAGAAGACCTGAACAACAGTCAAAAGTATCGATGTCAATTTTCAATGCAACTCGCATGAAGGATTTTCTTGGTCGGGGTCACTCGCGGTTTAAAGCCCATCCCCCAATTTCAAGATATTTGTTTGCCGGGCCCCCTGATCTTATACCCGCGAGGATACGGTAACATTATGGTAACCTTTTATGCTTAAATTTTCGCTCCCCTAATACTTAATTTTATGTGAATATGACCTTTTGCACACAATACAAAGTCATTTTGGTTTTCCCATTGTCATATTGTTTACTCTGAATACATATGTCCCATGTCTAGTTACATACCCTGTAAAAATGAAAACAAATCAAGTGATATGATTCATATTTGACAAGACAAGTCTCCATTTATCTCTTTAAGCAAACTATAAGATCTCATCAATATAAGTTATCAGGGTACAATCAATCCATAAATGTCCTCAATGAGAAAATGTTTTTACTCAAATTAATTCAAGTCAAAATATTTTGTTTATTACCTTTGCAAGATGTTTGTCTTACAATAAACAAAAGAAATGTTATTGTAAATATTATTCTATATGTCTCCTAAGTTTGACAGAAAAATTCAACAAAACTTGCATGTAGTAAGTCTTAACATTGTGCATTCAACCACACAAAGTTCACAAAAGAAAAATGAAACCAAATTTTAATGACATTTTACTTACCAATCTTCATAAATTCGAAATTAATAGTAGTGATTCTAATCTTAGATTGTATGATGCCCTTCATTGAAAATTAAACATCAATCAGTTAATGTTTGCAACAGAAAATCAATCAACACTTTTACATTTTACTTTCACCATCTTCACAAATTCCATGAAAAAAATGTTCCTCAACAAATCTTACCTGCTTTCCATCCAGTCTCTAGATTGAATATCCTTTCTCATCGAATCAATCACATAATGTTTACCTGACAACTCATTTCCTCTATCTCACCTTATGTCCGATTGCTTGTATCTTTATCTCTACAAACCATCACCCCGTCCACTCTCATGTAATATGTATACCTTGATACTCCTATCTTCTACTTGTGTGTTTAGCAAGACATTGTGTTCTTTACCTTAACCCTATGCAAGCTGTAGCTGGGATTACCTGCCGAAAATTTGCTGAATCAATTATTTTAACAATTAAGTTTTATCAACTTACAGTCACAACTCAATAATGTAAATTACTAAATTTCATGTAACTATGAAACAATCATTGTTTATCCAATAATCATATACAAAATCAATATCAAATCTGTGACAGTGTCGGTACCAAATCAGGTCTTTTGTTTAACGATTAATATAACCAATTCTGGATGATAAATCTGGCAAATTAGGAGCTATTGATATTGTATAGCCATAATATTAGAGATTTAATTGTCTCAATTCATTGTCAATTATAGAATAGATATCATCATAACATTCCAATCAGTAAAACCGATATCATAATAACCCATTTCAATGTTTACAGATATATAAGGGGCCTGATTCTTGATATGCAAAGTTATATATAGTGGTTAAAGAGTTTCGGTATTAACGATCTGTGTCAATCAGTTCAAAACAGTGTGATTGATTTTCACCCATTTATGGAAGCAAACCTTTTTGTGTGGTGGAATGTACTGATATTGATTTGTGTAACAGTCATGATTGACTGATTACTCTCCTCAAGAAATTAGAATGATCTTTCTTAAATATAATTGTAACTTAATACCAATATGGAAACCTATTTATTCACTCCTCATTTACAGAATGTTTCGATCAGTCTGCTGTAAATGTGATTGCTTGTATTAGACTTAGATTTTTAATGTGATTGAGATTTTATTTTCAAACAAATGTATATCTTGTATATATTTGTTAGTGACATTAGTCACAATATCATCAGA
The DNA here is from genome assembly GCA_916613615.1 of Steromphala cineraria. Lineage (NCBI taxonomy): Eukaryota > Metazoa > Mollusca > Gastropoda > Trochida > Trochidae > Steromphala > Steromphala cineraria. Next base: position 817,794 of record OU744736.1, read on the forward strand.
AATCCATCAAGATACAAAGGATAGATGTACTTGTGTTTATCAAGTTCTTAGGCTAGTTTTCTGTTGATGTTGTAATATTGAAAGACAGGGACAAAATGTTACTTAATTATTAATGATCTAAATGGTTATGGCATTCAAATAAAAATCAGCATTTGACTCTTTAGCAAATTAAGAAATCCCTTGGTAGTTGTCTTCTGTTTGTTTTTTGAGTGAGTTTTTTTCCAATTGTTTAAGAATGAAAAATTAAGAATCCTTCTACCCTACCCTTCAAAGGTGAAAACAATCTTTCATAATGAAATTCTGACACTTGGATGTGATGTTTTCTAAATGCCCAGTTGTCCCATTACCTTGACTGTTTTACTGTCGCTTTCAGAAGTATTCAACACATAAGCCATTAGGCCAATTCAATAAGCACCAGCTTTATAAAGAGGTAGTTCTATTTATACAAGGCTCGCTCTATAGTGAGGCAGTTAGTTGTCAACACTGGATGACAAGCCTGTTCAAGTCCTAACTGTGGCACGCTCACAAAACAAGGCTTATTACCTACTTATTACTTACCTGTTACCTGTAATTAGCAATGAACTAACACCTGGATGCAATGAAGTTTCTCCTGTGTTCTAGTACAGATGTTAAAGATGGCAGAAAGGTGATGAATTTGAAGTAGCTAGCTATGTAAACTTTTATGTTTACATTAATAGAGGTTATTAGTATTTATGACTTCAATAATCGAGTATTATTCAAATGGCCTATGAATTAAAGGTTTCCACTGTGATTTACAACAGCAATTTTTGACTCATGATGTAAATTTGGTTAAAATTTGGAAGAAGATGTTTTGTTAACCTACGTAACCTGTAGCTATTGATTTAAAGAGACATTGGACATGAAGATATTCTTGTTTTCTGCATTGATGGCGTTAGTACTAATTACTGAACATCAAAAGTAACATATTCTAATGGACTGAACTACAAAGAATTCCTCAAATCTCTTATCCTCAAGTAAACTCCTTTTTATTTACAATTACCATTTTATTACTTATTGAGCTTAATGAAAAGATCATTTTGATATTTTGTATAATAAATGTAGATTTGATGTACACTTTATTCAAAAGAAGTGTGTTGACAATTTAAAAGCTATAAAACTATCTTTTATAAGGCTGTTTCACCCTCGTAGTCTTACGCTTTGTATTGATGTTGTAAATGAACAAAATGGATCTCATTATAGGTTGTCATGCTGTCTGTTACTCTAATGAAAATCAATATTTAATTATGAATCAAATGAACATATGTTAAAATAATTCTTTTTGAATTTTCATTACCTTACAAAATAGCAAGTTCTTTAGTTTGGCCATCCACATAAAATATGGTAAGTACATAAATGATTGAGGTAGTAGGTGATTTTTCGTTGTGTAAGAAACTCACTATTATGAGTATGGTTGAAAAGATATAAACTTATGCTCGTTCAATACATGAAACAATACAGAAGCCTTGGTTTGGCATATATTCAGTTTATACAGGACCAAACATGCAAAAATCAGAAACACATTTTCCCAAAACATTTTCTTTCACATCACATTAAGCAAAATATCCAAATAGCGTTCACTAACCAAATAAGTTTCATTGCATATTCTATGGGGTGATCAATTTTGTTCCTTATAACTTTTTGTAACTACAGATACAAATCTTGAAGGCAGTGATATTTCATGAGTTTATGATAAGGACAAAGTTAGTTTGATAGATCTGTATCTATATATCAAATCAATATGATAATCGAGGACAGTGTGCACCTTTATTATTAAAGATTATCAAAAATATTTTACTATGCATATTAATTTTTTTAGCAAATGACTAAAACGTAAATGAAATATTTCAAATGTCAGTTAGAAAAGAACAAATTGTGATGCACCTTTAATGCTCACAGACTAGAAATGATTTATTTACACTTAGGAAACGTTGCCAAGCAGAACCAAATGAAAAATTCCCTACAGAAGGTAGGGACAGGTACTTGAATAATTAACCTGACTTACCTTAGCAGGTTAACGAAGTTGCAGGTAGGCCCTCGTTAAACACCTGCGTGTTTGAGAAGCTTCGTACGATAATATCATCTGAAGAGAAGAGATAAGCTTTGTCTTTAATCAATCAATCAATGTAAAATCAAACAGGACAAAAACACTGTTTTGGATTCCGTTGTACCATGGGGAAACCAAAGGCTAAAAGAATTGTAAGTAATGTTTTAATAAGAGTAAGATATTTTTTCATGAATTGACGTTTATTCACTAAACTATGGGTTCTAGGGATGAGAGTTGAGATTTGTTTTGGTGTTTTAAAAGATTAAAAGTGATTTGAGTGGTTAATGTAAAGTGGTTGAGATTTGTTTTGGTGTTTTAAAAGATTAAAAGTGATTTGAGTGGTTAATGTAAAGTGGTTGTCATAGTGTTTATTAACACTAGCTATATATAGTTATATTATATGAAAGTTTCATTTTGTATCCCATATTTTCCAAAAAGTATTGTATGTTTACATTTATGAAAACATGTGAGAAGGTTGTTGATAGAGATATCATACATTTATGACAATTATGTACAAAATATTTGAATGAGAAATAATTTCCCATCAAATATTTAGTGTGTAATTGTTAATATAACATATTTTCATATGAAAACAAAGACATGATATATAAATTCTGAACAATAGATTTCCTGTTTAAACATTATTTTCTGATGTTGGTTCAAGCTGTTACAAATGATTTGCGAGTATTGTATTGATGATAAACATACAAGGTTTGTGCATAGTATAAAGCTTACATTGGTAAATGTTTCCTTATATTTGAACTCTAAATTTTAGTGCTGCTAGTCAGGAAATGGTATGTTTGGGGTTTCAACTTAGTTTGGGTCTTTCTTGTATTCAAACCTATTGCTATGATTATTTAATAACTGACTATTCCATAACTCTTAGGGGAGTTTCCTTGTAACAATATATCTGCCAATATATGTTTCTTTCCTTTACCATGTGTTGGGCTTGACACCAGTTTCCCCCTATTAGGGACATATTTAAACCATACCCTATAAATCTATTTTCATCTTCCCCAGGGGCAAAAGGTCTAGAAAGCTGATATTTTATATGCAGACTCCTAAGATGATGCATCTTCCTACTCAAAGCCTAAACGCCAATTTCAGATCTGTCATTTATGCCTGTACTGCTATACTTACCATACAGGCAAGAGAGCAAGCATAGAAAACTCAAGGGTATGCAGCAAGGCATAAAATATCAGGAACATAACAATAACTAACAAGAGTTGTCTTCCCTCCCCGCAGGTTGAGAACCAGTTTGAGGCCTCGGAGAATCCCCCTGACTACCCTCCGGAAGAAGGGGGTCATCGGAGCAACGGTGTGGGACTGGTCAAGACGTCCACTAAGAAGATGTCCTATGAGGTGAACCCTGACCCTGACGACGATAGCGCCCTCTATGCTGAAGTTAAGAAACCTGTTGATGCGGGCCGCATACCAAAGAAGAAGTGAGTTATTTAAGATGGTGATATACATTATCGAGAGGAAGATTGATCTGATGATGGTATGAAATAGGGTGGTGATAATTGATCTGCTGAATGTCTGGACTTGTTGTTTGGAAGTGAATGTAAGAAAGAGATGGGGATGGGTTTAATGTTTCAAATAGAGAAATGAATGATGATAGATGAATGATTATTGTTAAGACTAGAGGGGTTTGTGGTTGATCTGTTTGATCTGTAGATAGGGTTAAATACTGTTGAATGTGTTGACTAGAGGGTTAATGCTGGACTGTTGAATATAGAGGGGCTATTGTTGATCTCTTAAATGTATGGAATAAGTGAGTAATCGCTGATCTGTTGAATGTTTAGTTGTAATGGCCACAGTTCATCTGTTGAATATTGGAGCTTGAATAATTTCAATACTTAAGATCTTCTCAGTTATCATAATCTATGTCAAACATAATACAACTTTAAGATGAGATTGATAAGATTATATCCACCGTACAGACACCCATCACCCAGCCACAAGTCCGGGGCCGCTGATCAGGTTTCCTATGTCTCTGAGGATGATAACACAACCAAGCGCCGCGCCAGGAAGAAGAAACAGACTCAGAAAGATGGTTAGTCATTATGAAATATCTTAGAATGGCATTTCAGACATTCATTTTGAGGAGGACAAGTATTTCATGGATATATACAGAATAAAGAAGTCGGATAACCATAAAGATACAGTTGAACATGGATATAACAAACTCCAAGGGACCAACAAATTTAGTTAGCTATATCCGGTGTTCATATTCGCGTTTGGCCACCATTTTGGATCATATCCATCATATGTACATGTACATGTATAACCACAATAATGACAAAGATACATTCATGAATATGAGAACAGTTTTGTTTTATAAAATAAATGGAATGTTTATCATGAGATAGAGCAATGGATAAAATCGGATCTGTTTGGGGTTTTAGTTCTCAATCATAACTTATTTCTATTGAGATATAAAAACTGTGTCATGTTTGTTTCATTGGAAATAATTCATGAACAGATATGCACAAATATTGTAGAAGAATATGTTCATTTCTATTTAGAAATTACTTGAATTATATATATATTTTTGCAATGTTAATAATACAACATTTTTGTCGTTATAGATATTGAACGAGTGTCTTCTGCAATTTTCAGTGAGAGTCTATAATCCATGTAGGGCTAGTTCATTTATATCATGCCTTTCTACTTTTGACTATTGATAATGCTCACACTATATAAGTATATTTCATATTTCTAGGTTCCTATCATAATAAGTTTAACTTTTTGTCCAGCAGATGACTCAAGTCCTCAAATTGAGAACATGGTTGAACCGTATCCCCATGAACCCAGGTCGAAACCACTCCCTGTACCCAGAGCTGTCAAACCACATCATGATGAGCCACCTTCACATGAGGTGAGAAACTGCATTTTTCAGATTCAATGATTCAAGAGTCCATTGCATTATTTTAGAAAAAAAGAAAAAGAAAGACTTGCTTAGCATATATTCATTTGGTAAAAAACATTTTGATTGTTTACCCCTTGCATTGAAAATAATGACTCCATTACAATAAATGGGAGGATGCGGTGAAAATAATGACTTTATTACAATAAATGGGAGGATGCATAGAAAATAATGATTTTATTACAATAAATGGGAAGATGCACTGACAATAATAAAATCATTATGAGGAAGACGATACATAGCTTTTGAAACAGAACTTAGTTTATGTCAGATATGTGGGAGTGACCCAATTCATATATGATAACCTACTGAAAGGATTGTTATCATTACCTGAAGAAGGAACATTGTGACAAATAATCAACAGAAAATGAATTTGAATCAATGTTTTTATCAAAATTATTAAATTGTTTTTAAGGATGAAGAAGAATTGATGGAAAGAGCAGAAATGGAGAGATTGAAAAACAAACAAAGACTACGGGAACAGCGCAAAAAGGAAAAACTTAACAACAGCGGTAAACATAATTTTCTTTTCACTTTTTCAGTGATATTTTTCAATTTTTGCCAAACTGTTTATTTCCTCATATTTGTAAAAAAAATTGTCTATGAACAACTGAAACCTAGTTTTTTTCTAATGTTTGATATGAAATAGAATAAAAAGTAGTCACTCAAAACACTTTATTTGGAAATCTCTGACAGCTTGACTTGCAAACATTTTCATGACTTAGAAGGCTCAATTAACCCTTTCAATCCTAAGAAACAGTAACAATGAAGTTGTACACCTGATTCCTAGCTTGGAGAGGTGAAAGGGTAAATGTTTTGCTCTAGAATCTGGTTGAAAGCCTACCGGTACTAAGCTTATATTTGTTCGGTTACAAAAGGTTCTACGAGAGGAGAAGGGGGGTACAGAAAAGCTCAGCGAGAGATTGACGCTGTTCTTGGAGACCCTGATAAGGAGAGTCTACCGGATGTCTTCGTCAATAAACCAAAGAAAAGGTAATATTTAAAAATAGATCAATATTTCCTTGTATTTGTTACTTTAAAGGTAGACAAATGTTTACAATCATAACATCTAGTAAGCTCACTTACATATTATTTAATTATGAAACATGCAACCAGCCTTGCGCTCAGTAACACGTTGTTCGCAGCGGGCATCTGTCTTTCAAACATGTGTTCGCTCGCAAACATCCTGGGGTATTTGGTGTTGTTCAACTCAAGGCTGACCAACCTAACCTGGCTAAGGCTAGCCTCACCAGTGACCTCATTCAAATCCAGCCAATCAGCAAGTTTACCCCGTAAGCTTGGGTTGCTGGTGTGATATTTACATTAATGAAGCACTGTAGATCTTAATTTATTGAGATTGGTTACCACATAGGACTTTTAAGATCTTTTCCCTTTCACTAACCTTGAATAAACAAATGGAAACCATCTTGATTGACAATGAACAATATTCTGTAACAGAGGTTTTAAGGTTCTTTTAGAATTCAAACGTAAGTGACAGCAAACTGTTTCTACCAAAGTTTCAAAACATTTCACAAACTGATATGAAATCTTTATTTGCAGTTTTAAAATGATGTGTGACCTTGTTTCAGATCTACACGCAGAAAAAAGGATCATGAAGGTCACAATGTAAGTATTGTTTACAACAATCTCAGAGATACAAAGCCCATATATTTGTCCTTTTAGCAATTTGTCATTAACTATTGAAAACAGTACTTACCCAAGTTCTTATCTTTGATATATAGTATCAAAAGTTCATTTAAGCCACTTCAGAAGAAGTTCTTTAAAAGGTGTACAGAGCAAAGTAAGATTTTGAGTGCTTACAGCAAATTTTACAGCATACCTACCAAACCAAACCAAACCAAGAACAACCAAGTTTTTTTAAGAGGTATTATAGAAGTTATTAAGAATTGAGAGAAATATATGGATAATAACTTCATTATTTATGGTATGTGATGTTATGACTCATTATTGAGAGGTCAATAACAGATGGGCAGTGATTGAATATAAAAATTGATAGTTGCAAATAGTGTTAGATCCTATATCGAAATGTTGCATATCATGAACAAAGAAGATCACATCCATATATATTTCTTGATTCCAAACCAACTCCCAAAAATTCAGTCCATTCAAGTTACAAAATATTAGACATCTATAAAGTATGTCTATTGTTAGAGAAATTACATATTTTCAACAAAATGTTACCTTGGTTCCAGAATGAGGCTTACACGGAGGATGAACAGGAAGCTTCCTCCACAACGGGAGAGTCTCTGGAGGAAGCCAAACAACGCATGCACCGTCTCCTTGATGACGCTTTCTCTCTCATCTCATCAAGTAGATCAAGCATCGGGTACGTCATTTCATATCTCATAAGAATGTCCTCAAAGATCGTGTTTAATAAAGAGAAAATTAGATATTAAAAAAGGACAGACTTTGCTTTCAATATATCCTTAAAAAAGCTTTGTGTTCAATGACATGCATGTTGTATGGTTAGACCTACATTTTAGGATAGAGCTTCTTGCAAATAGCTTTTGGAGGTATTGTAGTTGCTAAAATTCCAGGGAAGGACAAACCTTTCTTATATAGTTCTTATATAGAATAGTGTTTGGACTTCTCTTGAGAAATAGTGTATGAGCTGTATACTACCTTCTTGAGTCACCTTTTCCTTCAATATATCAGCAGTGGAATACTTTTATTGGGATTAGGCTGCAGATTCATAAACGTGTGAATAAGATGTTGGACAATGTTAAAGAATAATAGATTAGTATTTGAATTGTTAGACAATGTTAAACAATGAGAAATATGTATTTGAAATGTCAGACAATGTTAAAGCATAATAGATTAGTATTTGAATTGTTAGACAATGTTAAACAATGAGAAATATAAAGTTTTGATGTTAGAGCATATTGATTAATATGATTAGAGTAATTTGAGTAATAAAGATCTCACTGTTCAACAATGATAAGGCATTTGTTCACAATGTAAAACAATATAGAATAGGCAGTGACAAAGTTAAATTTGTAAATACAAATTTGAAAGCAATGTAAAACAATGTTATTGCACTTGATGAAGTCAGAAGTATTAGACAATCTGATGACACTGTAAGCAATTCATAAGGCATGTGATTACACTGTGAAACAATTTATGCAATGATGAGGACTGAAATGGTATGTTAGCTATGAGATATGTCAGATCATGCTCAGATTTAACATCTGTAGAGGCACCGATAGAGAATGAGTTCTGAATGTTCTGTCTGTATTGACAGGTCTGTTTTGTCTATGGGGAGAAGGAGGTAACTGAAGTATTGTTGCCCAGTGTTTCACCAATTCACTGTTTGTGCATCCTCCTACCACAGTATGTTCGTATTCGCAGAGAATTTGGCTTGATTGATATCAGGGCATTGTAGTAGTTCTGAGGATACAAATACTGTGATATAGAAGGATGATGTTTGTTAAGACTGCATGTTCACTGGGCACATGACTGGCCATTCTCTTGCTCAAGTCAAGAATCCGATCCAACCTCTGTTATAATTAGACCAGTTCTAGGGTTTCTGTAAGGTTTCCTGGTGGAGATTTACTGATCTTTTAAAAATGATTACTTTTGAAAAAGAATCCATGATTGCACAACAAAGTAAACTAAGTAGCTAACTGCATTCAATCAATCTTCTTCCTCACAAGCCCAATAACTTTTTATTGCAGAGGTTAGATCAGGATTTCCACATTTGGGAGAGAATAATGCCTGGCATGAAACTCCATTTTGACTGATCAACAGAATGGATTTTTTCACGTCCACTTTTATGAAAGAATAGGGGTCAATTCTTTGATTGTCTTTTCTGCATTTGATGTTGATCTTCTATGTTAACACTTAATTTGGATTTACAGTTATTCAAATATGCTTCCATACATCACATGCATGGACTGATGTTTTTATTAAGTTGTTTCACTGTTAAAAATCTTGTTCTATGTTTTGATTGTTTTCTATTTTCCTATCAAAATGTAAAGTATATGCTTAGGATATAACACATCAAATTTTCCTGCTTCTGAGACATTTATTATTCATAAATGAAAGCTGTTCTGTGTGTCCAAAAATGTATATGACCATAAAATTTATAACAAAAGCAAAGACTTATTTTAATTTAACAAAAAACAATTGCTGATTCTCTTGTATGATATTCTTACAAGTTTCAATTATTCAATGTCATTAATGAGGAGAACACCTCTGAAAATAACTTAACAATTGTTAATGCTAGGCCCATGTCTTACACCAATTGACTATAGATGGTCATCAAAAACTTATGTACCACAAATATAAGTAGAAAGCACAGTTTTTCATTGGCTAGTAAACTTACATGTATGCTATCTGTACATCAGAAACAAAGTGACTTACATGTATGCTACTTGTACATCAGAAACAAAGTGACTTACATGTATGCTACTTGTACATCAGAAACAAAGTGACTTGCATGTATGCTACTTGTACATCAGAAACAAAGTGACTTACATGTATGCTACTTGTACATCAGAAACAAAGTGACTTGCATGTATGCTACTTGTACATCAGAAACAAAGTGACTTGCATGTATGCTATCTGTACATCAGAAACAAAGTGACTTACATGTATGCTACTTGTACATCAGAAACAAAGTGACTTGCATGTATGCTACTTGTACATCAGAAACAAAGTGACTTGCATGTATGCTACTTGTACATCAGAAACAAAGTGACTTACATGTATGCTACTTGTACATCAGAAACAAAGTGACTTACATGTATGCTACTTGTACATCAGAAACAAAGTGACTTGCATGTATGCTACTTGTACATCAGAAACAAAGTGACTTGCATGTATGCTATCTGTACATCAGAAACAAAGTGACTTACATGTATGCTACTTGTACATCAGAAACAAAGTGACTTGCATGTATGCTACTTGTACATCAGAAACAAAGTGACTTGCATGTATGCTACTTGTACATCAGAAACAAAGTGACTTACATGTATGCTACTTGTACATCAGAAACAAAGTGACTTGCATGTATGCTACTTGTACATCAGAAACAAAGTGACTTGCATGTATGCTACTTGTACATCAGAAACAAAGTGACTTGCATGTATGCTACTTGTACATCAGAAACAAAGTGACTTGCATGTATGCTACTTGTACATCAGAAACAAAGTGACTTGCATGTATGCTACTTGTACATCAGAAACAAAGTGACTTACATGTATGCTACTTGTACATCAGAAACAAAGTGACTTGCATGTATGCTACTTGTACATCAGAAACAAAGTGACTTACATGTATGCTACTTGTACATCAGAAACAAAGTGACTTGCATGTATGCTACTTGTACATCAGAAACAAAGTGACTTGCATGTATGCTATCTGTACATCAGAAACAAAGTGACTTACATGTATGCTACTTGTACATCAGAAACAAAGTGACTTGCATGTATGCTACTTGTACATCAGAAACAAAGTGACTTACACGTATGCTACTTGTACATCAGAAACAAAGTGACTTACATGTATGCTATCTGTACATCAGAAACAAAGTGACTTACATGTATGCTATCTGTACATCAGAAACAAAGTGACTTACATGTATGCTATCTGTACATCAGAAACAAAGTGACTTACATGTATGCTATCTGTACATCAGAAACAAAGTGACTTACATGTATGCTACTTGTACATCAGAAACAAAGTGACTTACATGTATGCTATCTGTACATCAGAAACAAAGTGACTTACATGTATGCTATCTGTACATCAGAAACAAAGTGACTTACATGTATGCTATCTGTACATCAGAAACAAAGTGACGCCGATGTCGAGTCCAAAGAAAAAAGATTCCCGACACTCTCGTCCTACCAGCAACAGAAGTGACGAGTCGGATCGCACCCCGAGGTAGGCTGGAAATCAGAAACATCATCACAACAAAGAATATGCTTACATTTTAACTTTATAGAAGAAACATCAGTCATTTGTAAATTTAGTCAAATCAACAGGCATTGTAGAACTCTAAGCTGTAAGTTACATGTCCAGCATAGTATTTTGCATAGCTTACATAGCCTAGTAACGTTGACTTGCCATTAGCTATTTTATGTGTGCTTCAATCGACATGTTATAAAAATAATGTGGTATAATAATTCATTTAATTGCCTTATTGAATCTGAACTCTTAATCCTAAGCTTTCTCTCCACATTCCCCAAAACACATGAATTGCATAAGATTTTTCCATATGAAATTTGCTTATCTGCATGCTATAAACATCTACAAATTTTGATGAACCTGTTTCATCAGATATCTATTACACTTACTGCTTATTCCATAATGTCATATATAAATTGATGAAATACAAGCAGCATATATGATCACAAGTGAAACTGTAGCAAAATATGAAAAATGACAACTGTTTGATAAAGTAGAGATCATGTGTTTTTATTGTCTGTTTTCAGATCTCACAAGAGTGACCGTAAAGCAAGCACAGAATCAAAACCACAAGAAGAAGGTAAGTTCACTGACTGTACTTGGAAAGGTTTTCAAAATAGCTTAGATATGGATTTGGACTTCTCAACAGTTCTTTGTTCAGCATTGTTATTTGGATCAAAGCATATCTACACAGTCAATTAGACTGTGAACTTGCAGTGGGTACATTTTTTCAATAAAAAAATGTTTCAAAAACCCAGCATACTGCAGCGGGACCTTTATTGACTATTGAAATGTTTAAAAGATTCAGAGTACTGACTTGACTTACTGCATCTTTAATCTTTCTAAAATGTATAATCGATACTATTCCCATCTTACAGAGAAGAAGCACACGCCCATGTTCTACAACCCAGCTTACTCTGGCCATGAAGACGGAGGACTTGAAACATGGAGTCCGTACCGGGCCGCTGATGAAGTGGCGCTAATCTCTCTTCCACAAACACAGGTAAGTGTCCTTCCTATCCTTTTAAAGGGGCAGTTGTATGTTTGTTCAAAAAAAGGTTCTCTAATTTCCTCTAAATAATCATTAATGCCACTTCTCAACCAGATTATCCTTCATCAAAGAATGAATAATCAAGGATCAAGCAACATTTTTTGCAGCATTTTAGCTAACAAATCTAACTTCCAAAAATCTTTCAACCCTTTTATCTATAAATACCTCAAATCAAGTTAAAAAATGTAATTCTGTCCATGTGGTGAGATATTTTCGAAGGAAAGTAGATATACTTAAAAAGTTGATATATATATATATACCGGTATCTTATTACAGACTGTGCTAGACAAGACCCCCACACAGGAGCCTCTCCAGACGACCACGTTCAACGAATCGTACCCGACCAGTATGCGAGACAGCTACTATACCACAGAGCCGGCCAAGCCTATTGTGATCAGAACCAAGGATATGGACACTCATGACATGAGTTCTTTCAAACCCCCACCCAAGCACCAAACTGTGAACGGTATTGGCGCCGTGTCTGGTAATTTACCGAATGGCGACACCACCTACCCGGGCATGAAGGGATACGAGGAAATTCCGCTTCATTCTGTGAGCAACAAACTGAACCACAGCGGTCATCGGGAAAACGGTGACGTGCCTCATCAAGCTCCCATCAAAACATGGGCAGGCCAGGATGAGGTTGACATTGTGACGAGTCTTGATACAGGGTCCTCTCCGCGCCCTTTTATACGTTCTCTGAGAGAGGAGCTGGAACATTTATCTACCAAAGTGGGGGATTACCCCCCGACAGACTCTAAAGGGAATGCATAGCGTTGATTAGAAGTTTATGTGTCGTGTACTTTAACCCTTAACCCTTTTAACCCTACAGGCCTGAATACAGGCTCTTAAACATATCGTGTCTGGTTTCTGTGGGTTGAAAGGGTTAATGCTATGGAGATACAAGAATGCTATACAGGTAGCCAAGAGCTTGCTGAAACACATGTCTACAATTTTCAACAGGTTGAGAATTTACCATATCAAAGTAATAAAGTTGCAAAGGAGTTGTATATTTGTTAATGTTTGTTAAAGATTGATTGTTGTTGTTCACAATTCACAGTGTATGATATTTAAGTATAACATTTTGAGCAATATATTAGGTTAAGAAAACGAAATATGATATATTTTTACTTATGTTGACGACTTCTTATGCAGTAATTCCAAAGAGCTTACTGCATTTGGCATTCAAAGACAGTTCAGTTGTTAAGGTATTTCACATAGCATTGAATGTTGATACATGACAATATTTTAGTTATTTACATTCTATTTTATTTACATTCTTTAAATGTTTTTGAATTTAATAATGGTATTGAAACAATTGTCAAATAGCATTTGTAGGTATAACTGAAATATCTGGATTTATTAGTTTTTTAAAAAAATATTAATCGTTATCACTTTTAAAAACAACCTCTTATCATTTATTTATGACAATTCAATATATAATGATGTAGTTACAAAGTAATCAAGATATTTATAGTGTTATAATCAAACTCAAGTATTTATATTGTTGTATTTTAATATTGTTTTATGACATCGTGTTAATTTACCTGTTTCTTATCATGAGAAAAGATCTGACTATTACACTATTAGTGCTTCAATTTTGTTTATGTGTTTAAATGTGTTACATTTAGTTATATCAACAGATTATAGTAGTCTATTGAAATCTACTGGATAAATTATGAAATGTAATGAATATATGATATACTCAAGATGATAAGTTAAGGACCACCTTGATATGCTATTTTTAAAGGGACAATCCTATCAGTTTCCAGTCTATGATCTTGTTAGTTTGGGGAAATGTCATTTATATAAAAGAGCTGTGCTTTCATTATTCTATTATTTATTGAAAATAAATTGTATCTATTGATAGAATATCCACACATTCTATTATTTATTGAAAATAAATTGTATCTATTGATAGAATATCCACACATTTATGAGGATTATTGGTCAACAATGCCTTGTAGTGCAAGGTTTTTTAAACACTTAGCGCTTATGAATGGCTTCACTTACCTTTAATTTTTGTTGTCTTTTACTGAGTGTAAGCTTTTTTTATTTATCAAGTTTTCAAATATGAATTAAAATGTTTTACCCCCTGTACAATGTTTCAACTGGGTTCTGTTATAATCATGAATTTATAACATTTTATGCATATATTGTGTTTAAAAAAAAAAAACCCAAGATAGGACTGTCCCTTTAAGCATCATTAGGATAATTTGAACAATAGAATATCCCTACATTAAAAAGAGGGTGGATCTTAACTTGTTTTGTATAGTATATGAAATACCAAAAAGAATCAAAGTTGAAAAAGAATGTGTATTATGTACATTCCTGCTAAATGTCTTTACTTGCATATATAGACAAAAGGCAGTTTATGGCACATGCTTTAAGTTAAATATATGAACTATTTATGATTTCATCATGCTTTCTAGTCACAATGATAAGTGCAAAAAGGATCACATTTCCCTTTTAAATATATCTTATTTTATGATTTCTTAACCTTTTACTAAAAATTTATGGGTTTAACTTATCTATAATATTTTAGTTTCTACTAACATATCATTTATGCAAGTTTTCAATTATTTTATCGTTTTGTTGTGAGGAACTGTATTTTGTCCAGCCAATTTAATGTATGTTTATTTCAATCAAATATTACTCAGAATATCTTACCAGGAAATCTTTCATTGATATTTCAAAGAATATCACAGATTACAGGTTCTCTCTCACCTTGTGAATTCATCTCAGTATTTCATACGCACATCCACATCTTTATCATTGGTGAAATGTTAACAAAGATTTCTTATATATTTTGTTATTGCATAACTATGTGGTTAATGGTATTATTTTATTAACTGTACAAACAAAAGAGCTAAAATTGTAAATAGTTTTTGTTACACGTCATACTGTATAATACAATATCTTTTGTATAGATATGTAATAAAAGGAAAAATGAAATTTTGCATGTTTTTTCTACACATTTCATCTCATTTATCTATTCATACCCGATATCCTACATCCTCCCTCTCAACAGAAGTAGGTCAATCCGTAAAATCTTGATCCAATCACTGTTGTTGTTTCTGGCAGGTTTCCTCTAGCGCAAAACTTTGTACCACAAACCACTTGATACATTTCAGCCAATGACAACACTTTAAGGTTGGTTCTTGTCACTAAGGCCATGATTCTTTTGCCAAAATGGTGACTTTGAACAGCATTGCTCATAGTACAACTAACTTTGACTGCATCCAATCAGGCTTCTTCCTTTAAAGCCGTGAAATTGGCAGGTGTTTGATGAAGATTCTTTTTACTTGAGTTATCCAGGTGGGTGCTAATATTACCATGTGCAAAGCATGAATGCTTCATAGTGCATCTCATCAGAAGCCAAATGCAAGACAGGTTGACACCAAAGATGTCATTGACATGCATGTATCTTAGTTGAAGGCAAAGAATAACATGAGAGGTGGATTTTGATTTGTTTATCAGTTTATTCATCTTTCTAAAATCGATCACAATGTAGATGAAAGAACCAGACCTGACTTCATCCTCTATGGTTGAGGTCAATACTTGGTACAAGAATAGATGTACAGTTTAACCTCTCTAGAAAACATCAAGTATCAAGTCACAGAAATATAAGAATAGACTATTAAAAAAAACATCTGAGAAAATATCTGACAAGGCTGTTACAATTCCGAGGTTGTTTTTGTCACAGAAATAACAACTGGAGCAATACATTTTTAATTCATGAAAGCAAGGAAATCCCTGGCTCCTAGTTCAGGTCCGAGATAGGGTCTCTGATTTAAAATATTGACCAAAAGTGCCAAGATGAGTAGCTACTAAGCTTTTGCAAACTATTTGAGTAACCAGTTAGAACCAAAATTCAGGCAAACATTGACAAAACAATCAGAGAATTGGTGAAGTCTTGCTCAGATAAATGCCCAAATAGAGTATAATGAGGGTAAACTTGATTCTGATTATCGTATTAAAAATGGGGCTTGACTTCAAGACTGCTATTTCAATGAATCTTCAAAAGTTATTTAGAGACAACTGTGAAATATGAAACACTAAAATGACTTTCAAAAATATTTCCTCTTACAATTAAGCTTCATGAATTAAAATATTCTTTCAAAATATCACTTTGGTCCCATGTAAATGAAGTGTAATGTATAATCCTGGATAGACAAATTTCCATGCTGCTAAAAGAAGAGGTAGCATTCAGACTTCAGACCAACTTGATCTTTTTATAACACACATCAAAACTTATATTTACTTATATAAGTACACTGTGATTAGCGTAATTATAGAAATAACTCTTTATTTAGTCATTTTGGAAAATTGTTTTGAGCTAAGCCACAGTGCAGCACCAGTTAAAAAGATGTTCTATTGTCACATTGCTGAGCGCAAAGCAAGTAACAACATCTGCCGTCTTTAAACTTCTTTTGGTATGAAAAGACTAGGAACAAGAGTCATCAGAAGATGACATATCCCACCGGTTCCACATGATCGTAAGATGTAAACCTTTGAAAGATAATTCCAAATTTTTCAAGCAAGGTTCATAATAGTATAAGCTAATATATATGAAACGAAACCTTTCATGAACAGAGTCCATATAAGAGCCGTTTCCATGGAAATAATAAAAAATAAAATTTTCAGAAATGTGAAAATATCAAAAAGCACCACTTCAGTAGGTGGGCAATACACATGTAAAGTTTCAGAAAGATATGTGGACCGGTTTTTGAGTTCTGCTCCGGAAACGAAACCTTTCATGAACAGAGTCCATATAAGAGCCGTTTCCATGGAAATAATAAAAAATGAAATTTTCAGACTTGTGAAAATGTCAAAAGGCACCACTTCAGTAGATGGGCAATACACATGTAAAGTTTCAGAAAGATATATGGACCGGTTTTTGAGTTCTGCTCCGGAAATGAAACCTTTCATGAACAGAGTCCATATAAGAGCCGTTTCCATGGAAATAATAAAAAATAAAATTTTCGGAAATTAGAAAATATCAAAAGGCAGCACTTCAGTAGGTGGGCAATACATATGTAAAGTTTCAGAAAGATATATGGACCGGTTTTTGAGTTCTGCTCCGGAAACGAAATGATTACGGATTGACGGACATACAGACGGACAGTGCGATGACTATATCCCACGGTATTACATACCGGTGGGATAATAAAACCCAGAGCCTCCAAGCTGTTGACTGGACACTCTACCAACTGAGCTTTATCCCTGGTATACAGGTAACTTAGTCTTAACTGATCTCCTGATATATGCATACATGAATCAAGCAGTTACATCATGAATTTAATTTTCAAGAATCAAAAACACTTTTCTCTCGTCAATGGAAGTGGGATTCCAGTACTGGGGCAGGGGCGGTTCAAGGATATTTTTGTTATTGGCAGGGGGGGGGGGGGGGGAGGGGGGATCTATATTTGGAACTCTCTTGGGGATGGTCCACACCCCTGCAACCCCCCCTCTGGATCTGCCAATGAGGGGAATGTGACCAGAATGTTAAAAAGGTTAATCTGGAATAAATGACTGAACAAGCCTTCACAGGGTACAATATTGCATCCATTGACATCATTATCAGAAAATCATAAAAATCAAATATTTCTTGACTTCACTTGCTAAACAAATGGAAAGGGTAGCATAACATGATACATGATTAAAGACTTTGAACATGTATATGAATGTAAAAAAACTGCTGATTCATGAACATATCATATTTTGACAATAAAACATCATGGAAACATTGTTTGTATGTGTACGTAAAATCTGAATGATTTAAACGAATGAATCTGATGTAATGATTTGATATTAGAATGAAGTAAATACTTTTTTTAAAAAGAAATCAGTACAAATTATGCCTAAGATTGCTTTTGGGCATTGATAACTTTATTGTATCAATAATCAAAATTGTTAATGTTTTAATTTATTTGACTATAATCTTTTTTATAAAACTGTCGTCAAAATAATTCAACAAAACCTAAATGACAAAATCCAGTAACCGTATATAAGATGATTTCTTTGCTTTCAACTTCATTTATACTTATTATGAATTGATATGAAAATTGTGAGAGCCTATCACAGTTAACAAAATTATTCCATTTACAAAGATAATACCTAAAATAAATAAATTTATCTATAATGGAAAAGCATATTATTTTTTACATTGATAACCTCAAGATAAATGATTTGACATCAATACAATACAGATTTTGATTCATAATTCAAAATCATTAAACATGATCTTAAAATAGAGGTATTCATAAAGATTAACAATAATATTTATCCCTTTTGCACCAAAAAAGCATTTTCTTTTAATATAACAAGTATACTAGGAGAAACATACTTACAATATCAATATCGGTAAATGCAAATCACCTAAAACTAGACAATCATTCAAATGTTTCAGGAATATATTTGAAACATGACTGAGCCTTAAACTGCCTATATTACTCATCCCCAACATTTTCACGCATCAAGACTTCAGTACACAGAAAGGTTATCAAACATTCTGGATCACAAATAATTTCAATAAAGTCAGATCTATATTGCTCCACAACGCTAGCATATATAGATCTCACCAGGCTAACTGGAGATTGGATCACAAAAAAAGAAAGAAAAATAGGCAGGTGCATGCTTTAATGCATTACAATAACACTTTAACCACCTTCTTACACAAAGCCTAAAAACTCAGTTTCCAAACTGTCATTTTTATGCCTTGCTGCCAACCATTGAGTTTTCTGTGCTTGCTCTCTAGCTTACTATGAGAGACAGCAATAGTCCAATCAGAAAGTAACTGGAGGTTTCTAACAATCGCCTGTAGGGGCGCTGATATCAGCACAGTGAACTCAAGGGTCTGCAGCAGCCAGGCATTAAACTGACAGTTCGGAAACTGACGTTTTAGGGTTTGCGTAGGAAGATGCACTTTACTATACGAGCACTGCAAACTGATCTAATGTGTTGTGTCATATAAAAAGTTATCCAAAATAATTATCTACAACAGTTGGGTAACAACAAGAGGGTATCACACGAGTGTCCACAACACAAGTGCCTAGATATCAGTATCCCCCACGGAATCGGGCATACTTTTCAATAATGCCCTCAGGTCATCTTTTATCCTAAACATAGACACCACCTTTGCAAACATAATGTCATGACCTTCAAAAATTATTAAAATCTAAATATTTTAGATATTTAAATACCTACCTAACTTAGTATATGCCACTTACCTTCTCACGAGAGACAGAGGTTTACCGCGAAATTCATCGTGCTTACCGGATGGGCTGCCCCCAGCCCACTGCGCATGAGCGGGAAACCGGAATCCTGGGTAAAATTCGTATCATACTTTCTGGAAACAAAGTCTTGTAAGAGACGTCCAATGAAGTCCGAAGGGGAGGCCGGGCGGGAGTAATTCCTACTAAGTTAGGTAGGTATTTAAATATCTAAAATATTTAGATTTTAATAAATTTTTAACCTACCTAACTTAGTATATGCCACTGATCCGACAGTAGGGAGGAGGGAGGACGAGTCATCAAGGCAGAAAAGCATCCATCAAACATCCTCCCGGAGTGGGAACGACCGAAGCGAACTGCACAGAGAAGCAAGCGGTGAACCCCACGAAGTCGCCAACAACGAAACAACTCAACAGGTGCAGGGTGAGAAGTAACGAAGTAGTTAAGTTTTCAGCTTACCCTAAAGAGACGTTGGGGCAGCTAGCTGTTGGGCTACCACAAACGGTCCAAAGGTCTGCAGGCCTTGCACGTCTTCCACAGCGAGGTCTCGGAGGTAGTGGGATGCGAAGACCGTCGTAGAGCGCCAGAAACATCCTTCCATGATGGCTGGAACTGAGCAGTTGCGATGTAAAGCCATGGTGGATGCAAGTGCCCGGATCTCGTGCGGGTTGCTGGCGACAGGGTGAGGCAAGCCGGCTGCGTCATATGCTGCTAGGATGACGGTCCGGAGCCACAGCGAGAGGGTGTTTCTGGTGACTTCTCCCTTGGCAGATGGTGAAAAGGGAATGAAGAGTCTTTTCCTGGTGCCTCTCTTGGGCGCAGAGCGGTCGATGTACTCCCGAAGGGCACGTACAGGACATAAAGCGAGTTCTTCCGCATCAGAGGACAACACGATCTTGGAGAGGGGAGGGATGGTGAACGTCCTGCCCGGTTGTCCAGGGAGCTGGTTCTTGGCAACGAAGTTCCACAAGAGGCCGAGGTGAACTGAACCTTTCCTAGACTGCTCAAACCGCACTCTGGTGACGTCCAGTGCGTGCAGCTCACTCACTCTAGCGGCCGTAGCAAATGACAGGAGGAAGGCTGTTTTCCTGGAGAGGTCTTGGAAAGAGGCTTCTGACAAGGGTTCGAAGGGAGCTCCTCGCAGATATCTGAGGACGACGTTGAGGTCCCAAGCCGGAGGTCTGAACTTGAGTTTCTGGTCCTCCAGCTTGAACGACTTGAGGAGAGCGACCAGCTCGGGAACCTTGGAGAACTTCCTGTCTGATTTAACGGCGAGGACAGAGTTGAGCGCCGACAGGTACGTAGATATAGTTCCACCCTTCAAGTGACGTTTCTGGCGGAGGTGAAGGAGGAAGTTGGCCACAAACTGGGGGTCCACGGACAAAGGATCCCGGCCTGCGTCTCTGCAGAAGTTCTCGAATGACAGCCACTTGTCATCGTACAGCGACCTCGTGGATTGCCTATGGGCTCTGGAGATGGCACTGGCTACTCGTCCTGAGTAACCCTTGGCCCGGAGTGATCTCTGAAGATGGTCCATACGTGCAGAGCGTACCTCTCGGGATCTGGGTGAAGCTGACGACTGAGAGGGTGACGAAGCAGGTTTGGCCACTTTGGAAGGGGGAGCGGATCTTTTTCGGCGAGAAGAAGAAGATCGGGGAACCAGCCTCTCGCCGGCCAGTAGGGCGCGACCAAAGTCAGTCTGAGGTGAAGTGTGTCCCTGATCTTGGCGACGACTTTGGTCAGGAGAATCGGAGGTGGAAAAGCGTATGCGTCCAGATTCTCCCACGACAAGGACATGGCGTCGACGGCCCAAGCTGCTGGATCGGGGAGAGGCGAGACGTACACCGGAAGCTGATGGTTCTGCTTCGTGGCAAACAGGTCGAGGAGAGGACGGTGGACCTGAGCGGCTATGAGGGCGAAGGCTTCCGGGTTCAACATCCACTCTGTTGGTGACGGCTTGTCTGGTCTGGACAGGGCGTCCGCGAGGACGTTCCTGCAGCCTGGAATGTGTCGAGCTCTGACGAAGATCTGATTCTCGTCCAGAAGATGGAAGAGCTCGAAGGCCTGTTCTAGGAGCTGAGGAGAGCCTGTCGTTCCTTGGTTCCTGATAGTCCAAACGACCGTGGAGTTGTCTGAGGCCAGGAGAAGGCGGCTGCCTCGTAGAACTTGAAGCCAATGCGTCACTGCTAGGATTACTGCCTGCATCTCCAGATTGTTTGAGTGCCAGGTGGTCTGAGGATGCGTCCAAATGCCTGACGCAGTCTGATCCCCGAGATGAGCTCCCCAGCCCTGGAGTGAAGCGTCCACGAATAGTTCCTGGTTGTGTTGAAACTCTAGCAAAGAGACGCCTTCGCAGACGTTCGATGGCTGTGTCCACCAACGGAGGTACTGGCTGAGGTGCGCAGGCAGGGAGATCCTTACTGACGTGTCGTCCGACCGGATGTAAGGGCTGAGAAACACCTGGAGGGGGCGGATCATGAGACGACCTCTGAGCGTGAGGGCCTGGGCGGACGTGAGGAGTCCCAGAAGAGATTGCCAATCTCTGAGTCGGAGAGGGGACACCAAGGCTCGGTGGACGAAGGCCTGGATCTTGGACCACCTGTCTGGAGGAACGAGTAGGAGGCCCAGGTCTGTCCGGAAGCGCCCTCCTATGAAGGTCAAGTCTTGGGAGGGAACAAGCTGAGACTTCTCCCGGTTGACTAGCCATCCCAGCTGGCGGAGGAGGTCGAGGGCCAACGCCGCCTGTCTGCGTAGAACGAGTGGTTGAGGATTGGACATGAGACAGTCGTCGATGTAGGGGTCGAAATGCATCCCTCTGAGATGGAGATAGCGGCAGATGGGAGCTGTGATCCTCGTGAATAACCACGGAGCCGAAGAAATTCCAAACGGCAGGACCCGCCACTGGTAATGTAGGCCCTGGAAGACGAACCGCAGGAACCTCCTGTGAGGCGGGTAGATCGGCACGTGGAGATAGGCGTCCTGTAAGTCGAGGCTGACCATCCAAAGCTCGTTGAATGTCGCCATGTTGTGGATCATTCGAAACTTGGTGGAATTTTTCTTCGGGACCAGGAAGATTGGTGAGTAAAACCCTGGGGCGTGATCGGGTTGTAGCACCAACTCCAGAGCGTTCTTGTCGGTAAGCGTCTTGATGTTCTCTGCTAGAAGAGCGCTCTGGGCTTCTGAGTAATCCCGTGCCAGGGGAGTCGCGGTCACGGGGGGAGGGCAGGTCAATGGCAACTTGTAACCTGTCCTCAGGGTGTTGGTGACGTAAGGATCTTCTAGTATTGTCCAGTTGCGCCAGAAGATCCCTAATCTCCCGCCTACGGGTGTGGGGTGCACCGGCACGACTGGGGGCGGGAGGACCCAGCCGCGTGGGGCGCAGGTATCACTGTCTGCCTCCGCGTGGCTTGGGGGCGTCCCTTCCTCTGGAGGAGTTGGCAGAGTGCTGGTACTGCGAGGAGGGACCTGACCTGGAGGGCTGCGTCCTAACACGCTGACGCTTGTAAGGGCGTTGGCTGTTGTTGTTCTGCCGTCTGAACGAGATGTTGGAGACGTGCTGCAACGTCCGGAAGGCAACCTCCGTCTGAGTTACTGCGGCCTGCTCCTTGTAGACCTCCGGGATCTTGTCAGCGAAGAGCGTCGATGCCGTGGGGGGAGCCTGTAACAGGGACTTCTTGAACTCAGAGTCCCACGCACACTGGTCCAGGAAGCCTGAGCGTCGAAGGTGAGTGAGGGAGCCGAGGCCAGCTCTCACGTTGTCGAGAACAAGCACCATGTTGCGCCGCTGCCAGTCCATCAGGGTATGGAGGTGATCTAGACGGGAAGGGTTGTCGACGTCTAAGTCGGCCTTGATCGCGTCAGTCGAGGTGAGGAGGATCGACAGCGGCCTCAGAGTCCTTCTGAGGGCAGCCTCCACCGAAGAGATCTTGGTGTCCGAAACCTTGTAAGTATGGTTGAGGTTTGGGGCCAGGCGTCCTATGGCGTCGTCCAGGGCGGCGGCCTTGTCGAAGCGGCTGAGCGAGTGCACGGGCGTGGCTGCAGGTAGCTTCGAGGACTTCAGGGAGGAAGACAGCGAGAGCTTCTGAAAGTCATCCTGTAGGGCGGCTATACCCTCCAGCACATCAGGGTGAGGGGGGAGCTTGAGGTCAGGGTCTTCACGCACACAAGTGAGAGGGTCCGAGCCGCCAGGGGAGGAGCCCTCTGGGAGCCTGTCGGCGATCCAGCTCGAGACCATCTTCAGCGGCAGGAAGGTGGGGCCCTCTGCCTCGTCGTCATCGTAGTCTGGGACGAAGTGACGTTCATCATCGGTGATAACGGGAGAGTGGCGCCTCTTCCTTGAAGATCTGGGCGTCTTCGGTGGCGTCCGGGAGCCGGAGCGGCGTGAGCGCCGGGAGGTGGACCTGTCCACTGACGGAGAGCGAGAGCGGGAAGGCGTCCTGGAGCGCCGCGAACGTCGTTGGCGCCGAGGAGGGGAGGGGCTCCTGGAGCGACGAGGTGAGCGGGATGTCCTGACGTCCCTAGGAGGGGAGTCCCTGGAACGCTGGCGCCGGTCTGAGCGCTGCTTGGGGTCCAGGCGCTGGCGTTGGTCCCGATCTCCCGATCGTTGGCGCTGATCCTGACGCTGGTCACGATCCCTAGAGTGCTGGCGCTGGTCCTGGCGCTGGTCCGAGCGTTGGTCGTGGCGCTGGCGAGTGTCAGGGCGCTGGTCCTGGCGCTGGTCTAGGCGAGAGTCCGGACGCTGGTCCTGGCGCTGGCGTTGGTCCTGGTCCTGCGACAGAGGTTGACGGGCCATCAACTTGTCAAACATACTTGACATGATGAGCTCCAGTTCCGGGCGGGAGAGGGCCGAAGACGTGCTGGGCGTCGGAGGCGGCGTCTGCCGAGCAGGAGGAGGAGGAGGAGGAGTAGGAGGAGGCGGCGTAGGTGAGCGACGAGGCTCCTCCTGGCGTGGAGAGTCCAGAGAGCCGGCCGGCTCGACTGGAGGGAGGTCGGTGGTGGGGTCAGACATGCTCCTACGTCGACGCTGGGTGAGTCTCTTCCGACGAGCGGAGGCGAAGACCTTGAAGTCGATGGGGGAGAGGTCAGAACACTCTGCACAGCGGTCGTCCACGAGGCAGATCCTGGGAAGACAGTCTGGGCAGCGAAGGTGTGGGTCCTTGGCCGACTTGGAGGAGCGACACAAGACACAGTAGACTCTTGGCATAAATACTGTAACACATAAGACAGAGACATGCCAATCATGGAGACAAACACAAGGGGAATGCATAAAAAATTTGAAATTAAGAATTAGAAATTTGTTTAAGAGCGTGCCCCTTTAAGGGCAAGCGAAAACGGGAAAATTTATGTCCCGGAAGGGTTGCCGTAGAAAGTTAAATAAGATGTAATGAAATAATTTTGAAGCAAAAAATTATTATTACAAGTTTATTTAATAAGAATGAATGCAAAAATGAAATGCATTAGATGGAATATGTAATATGAAATTAATATATAGGGATAAGTGATTATGATATATATTAATTTGTGATTGAAAAAATTTTTATGAAATTTTTTGTGAAAGAGATATAGAAAATAAAATATAATGCGATATATTATTATTTTTATATGAAATGGGATATAGGCTAATGGAAGTAATGCATAGAAACACTTAGAAAGTGATTAAAAATGCAAAACGAGTTTTTAGAAGGAAAAAACAGGCAGCCATAGTCTTTGGACCAAAGCAAGGTAGATGTGACGTAAGCAGGAAATGCGGACGTGCAGAAAAGCAGGTCAACAGAACCAGCCCACGTAGATGGAAAAACAAGAGGGAAAAGAAGGAAGGGGGTACGAAAACAGGCAGATCGACCCCCCAGAAGGTATTTCCAAGTGAAATAGAACATGCAAGGTACTTAAACATGGCGAGGTGCCACGTACATGATCAAAATCACCAAGTGCAAAAAGATCGCGAAAGCGAAGTTAGAAGGAAACATCGATACATTAGAAACGATGGGGGCAGCAAAAGGAATAATGACGGAAGGAAAGGAAGGAAAAAGACCAGAAAAACCAACCGTGAAGAAATCAGTAAGCGAGATGAAAATACATGCGTTCTCTAAGAGAGAGAAAGAAAGTATGATACGAATTTTACCCAGGATTCCGGTTTCCCGCTCATGCGCAGTGGGCTGGGGGCAGCCCATCCGGTAAGCACGATGAATTTCGCGGTAAACCTCTGTCTCTCGTGAGAAGGTAAGTGGCATATACTAAGTTAGGTAGGTTAAAAATTATTTTATTAATGATAAACTCTTTAACAGATCTATGACAACGTATTAAGAACGGAGTGTCATGGGCCACTCGTGAAAATATCACTTTCTCACTCCACTCGATGAGATAGAAATGATATTCGGCAAAAACAATGAAATAGTCTCTATTTATTATATGAATGAACCATATCCATTTTTCTGATTGGCCCACTTGATCACAAGACAGCATTGACATCATTCAATGTTAGGCAGTGGGAGTTGCAAGAGGTTGAAGCACCTCTAGTCACAAACTCTGAACATCTCATGCAACACTGTAAATCACTTGCTGACTTAAAGTTATGTCCCTTATATTTCTAGACACAAGAGTGATGTCCCTTATTTTCACAGAAGAAAATATTAATTAAAAGAATATTTTTTGAATATTTAACAATTATGGAGTTCAGATTTGCTTTCATCTTTATCAGGTTATGAACTTAACCTAACCAGGATATTGTCCGTTCCTGTCTGAATGCAGCCAAACTACTTGCATCTTGCTTTAACCAGTTGAGCTCTGACAAATCCAGTCATTAGCAATCAAAACAAAATATTGGTTTTAAACAGTGTTAAGCAGTGATCATGTATAACGAATGATACACTGAAGTTACCTGCCCTTATCTACCATAAGCTTTTGCCAGAGTCCTTGCGATTGTCTGGATTAACTCAGAAACTAGCGACAACGTCATACATGCAGTCACACCCTGATGAAGAGGTTAGTGACATAGACAGCTTTTTATCCTTTCAGCACTGTCGTTTTCATTAGACATCCACAAAAGATATTAATAGTAACATCAATCTTTCACGATTCGGACAGGGAGACACTGCTTGTTGTCAGTGTGTTTATGTGACTTAGTAGGCCAATCACTGATTCGGCGGGACAGAAATAATCAATTCATAAAATAATCACTAAACCTTATCTTCCTAGTTCCTAATACGAAATGGTAAACAGCAACTAGAAATAGGAGGCACTTGTGTGATCAATTGTACAAACAACTATTTACGACTACATATATATATATATATCAACATCTATGGCACAGAGGACACAAACATTAAATGCACAACACTAATACAGTCATGGTTTTACAACGGCAGTAGGTATATAAATATCGCATAAATCTGGAAAAATATATGTTATCTCTTTGACTTCTTCACAACATTTTCCTTTTTAATATTCTCATCTTTTGATAAAATATTTTCTTTTGATTTCTGATTTTTTATATTTTGATTCTTCTTGACAATATTTTCCTCCTTTTCTTCTGAAATATTTGGATTTTTTTTCATCCTCTTCTCCTCTTCCGCTGCTCGTTTCTGTATGCAGAACTCCTCGATTTGTTTGATGAACAAATGTCTATATTTGCCACATCTTGTTTCCTCTGTTTCCTTCAAGTTCCTTTCTATCTGGACCAACAGTTTGTATTGGACGTCATCTCCAAGACGATGCTGAAAATACAATTTGGAAATATGTTAAAAATTAATTTAAAATATTTCAAACCTCAATTCTCAAGAACGTTAAATGCTTTTTGACACAAGTGCCTGCCATACCATATAAGCTATTGATTGCAAAGGATCTACTGTAGCACAAAAGATAATCTAACAACCCATATGATGAATTATAAGCATAGGGATAATGTTCATAGTTGCACATGTGCACATATTATTTTTGCTAAGTGAAGATTGTTTCAGCACAAGTTCCTATTTATTCATAGTCTGTGGCTTTAAAAATCACTTCATAACAAAAAAAATTAGACAACCAGACTGTTTTCTGGATAATAAACTGTACCCTAAGAAAATATGGCATAGGACCTTTATAGTTCATCTCTTTTGCTCAGGTTCTACCAAAATCACACTGATTCAGTAAACATGACACTGCAAAAGGCATATAACAGACATCGGTTGTAAACTCTCTAAATTAAAAATTGAAATTGAAATATCTCTATTTACATCTCTAAAGGCTTGGTACACTGCTTTAAACGTTGGAATCTTATTGTTGTGCATGACTCGTCTACTCCCGTGTAGAACCGATATCCCGTCCACCTCAGCTTGTTTACAGACACTCATGTACATACAGTGGTCAGGACGGTAGTTCCACTCACAGCCGAATATGTACACTTGCTCTGTGAACAAAACAATCGTAGATCATTTAGGCTTATCGTCAATATTTGATAAAAGACAAAAATGTTTAATGTTCAACTAGCCCCTGCAAAAAAACATGGGCTGTCATCCAGTCATTAGTTCTGGAAGTGAAAATTAAAATCATTTACTTTTGACCCTACAAGAGGAATTGTAACAAATCATCACAAAAGAGAAATTTTTCACATTTGTGAACAGTCGTAGACAATTAATTCTTAAACAAGTCATAGCTGATTCGGCAAGATTCCAATTTGATTTGTTCAAAATTTATCACGAATCATCTACTCACTTTAGATTCGTAACTAATTCGTGTATTTCGTTTCCAGTTCTTTGAAATTCATGGTTGAGAAGATTGATGGTCCGCCCCTGAATAACTTACGAATATCTGTGAATCATTCACAAATATCCCGAATTATGGACGATTTTTTTTAGTGTTTTCGCAACTGTTTCCTTATTATTTCGTACAATTTGTACAAAATCCGTAAACAGTTGGTAAATTATTCGTATCTGTATTATAGGGTTTCAGCATGAATTTAATTTTCCGAAATGTTTCGCACAAGTGAAATTGCTATTCACAACTTTTGCCGAATGTTTACAAATTTCTACAATGAACTATTCGTGACTATTAGTGAAATAGGGGCTTACAATGGCACAGAGACCAGAAGCCAGGCTAATGGTTAATAGTGCTAATTCAAACAGGGTTCAAAGGATGTTAGAATAAAGTAGACTTTAAATCCCAATTGGCCATGCAAGGTGTCTACACACACATTTTCAGCTCTATAGACCTTTTGGAACTGGAGAAGAAGATGAAAATAGGTCTTTAAGGTTTTGACCCCTGTGGCCCCATCAGTAGATGTTGATGTTTAGACATAACAAGTAGAAAGTGATCACCTGGGTAGAAGTGAAAGTAGATGTTGATGTTTAGACATAACAAGTAGAAAGTGATCACCTGGGTAGAAGTGAAAGTAGATGTTGATGTTTAGAGATATAGCGAGTAGAAAGTGATCACCTGGGTAGAAGTGAAAGTAGATGTTGATGTTTAGAGATAACAAGTAGAAAGTGATCACCTGGGTAGAAGTGAAAGTAGATGTTGATGTTTAGAGATAGCAAGTAGAAAGTGATCACCAGGGTAGAAGTGAAAGTAGATGTTGATGTTTAGACATAACAAGTAGAAAGTGATCACCTGGGTAGAAGTGAAAGTAGATGTTGATGTTTAGAGATATAGCGAGTAGAAAGTGATCACCTGGGTAGAAGTGAAAGTAGATGTTGATGTTTAGAGATAGCAAGTAGAAAGTGATCACCTGGGTAGAAGTGAAAGTAGATGTTGATGTTTAGAGATAGCAAGTAGAAAGTGATCACCAGGGTAGAAGTGAAAGTAGATGTTGATGTTTAGACATAACAAGTAGAAAGTGATCACCTGGGTAGAAGTGAAAGTAGATGTTGATGTTTAGAGATATAGCGAGTAGAAAGTGATCACCTGGGTAGAAGTGAAAGTAGATGCTGATGTTTAGAGATAGCAAGTAGAAAGTGATCACCTGGGTAGAAGTGAAAGTAGATGTTGATGTTTAGAGATAGCAAGTAGAAAGTGATCACCTGGGTAGAAGTGGAAATAGATGTTGATGTTTAGACATAACAAGTAGAAAGTGATCACCTGGGTAGAAGTGAAAGTAGATGTTGATGTTTAGAGATATAGCGAGTAGAAAGTGATCACCTGGGTAGAAGTGAAAGTAGATGTTGATGTTTAGAGATAGCAAGTAGAAAGTGATCACCTGGGTAGAAGTGAAAGTAGATGTTGATGTTTAGAGATATAGCAAGTAGAAAGTAGATGTTGATGTTTAGATATAACAAGTAGAAAGTGATCACCTGGGTAGAAGTGGAAGTAGATGTTGATGTTTAGAGATATTGCGAGTAGAAAGTGATCACCTGGGTAGAAGTGGAAGTAGATGTTGATGTTTAGAGATAGCAAGTAGAAAGTGATCACCTGGGTAGAAGTGAAAGTAGATGTTGATGTTTAGAGATAGCAAGTAGAAAGTGATCACCTGGGTAGAAGTGAAAGTAGATGTTGATGTTTAGAGATATAGCAAGTAGAAAGTAGATGTTGATGTTTAGACATAACAAGTAGAAAGTGATCACCTGGGTAGAAGTGAAAGTAGATGTTGATGTTTAGAGATATAGCGAGTAGAAAGTGATCACCTGGGTAGAAGTGGAAGTAGATGTTGATGTTTAGATATAACAAGTAGAAAGTGATCACCTGGGTAGAAGTGGAAGTAGATGTTGATGTTTAGAGCTATAGCAAGTAGAAAGTGATCACCTGGGTAGAAGTGGAAGTAGATGTTGATGTTTAGAGTTATAGCGAGTAGAAAGTGATCACCTGGGTAGAAGTGAAAGTAGATGTTGATGTTTAGAGATAGCAAGTAGAAAGTGATCACCTGGGTAGAAGTGAAAGTAGATGTTGATGTTTAGAGATATAGCAAGTAGAAAGTAGATGTTGATGTTTAGATATAACAAGTAGAAAGTGATCACCTGGGTAGAAGTGGAAGTAGATGTTGATGTTTAGAGATATTGCGAGTAGAAAGTGATCACCTGGGTAGAAGTGAAAGTAGATGTTGATGTTTAGAGATAGCAAGTAGAAAGTGATCACCTGGGTAGAAGTGGAAGTAGATGTTGATGTTTAGAGATATTGCGAGTAGAAAGTGATCACCTGGGTAGAAGTGGAAGTAGATGTTGATGTTTAGAGATAGCAAGTAGAAAGTGATCACCTGGGTAGAAGTGGAAGTAGATGTTGATGTTTAGAGATATTGCGAGTAGAAAGTGATCACCAGGGTAGAAGTGAAAGTAGATGTTGATGTTTAGAGATAGCAAGTAGAAAGTGATCACCTGGGTAGAAGTGGAAGTAGATGTTGATAAGGTCCTGGTCTCCCCAGGCTATCTTCAGCTTGTACTCCTGGTAGTATTCCATCATGGAGGACATCCAGGGGGACGTCCTCAGCCTGGTCAGATTCATTAGGAACACCCCTGAGTTCACGCCTGCAAAATCAGCGTGAGGTTTTTGTGATTTCAATTCAGTACTAAGACAATAATGAGACAAGGTCATCAAAAAAACGATAACTTGCTGATGTTCCTTTTCAGGTCAATGGCAATAGTAAAAATACTCTATCATTTCGTAATCTAAACACCAAAGATCAGCCACTTACTATTCAGGGTTTCATGGCATGATAGTGATAAGTTGATAGAGTGTCACATGTTGGTGAAATGCAGCAAGTTTTAATAAACTAGTGATAAAGACTTGAGAGAATTATGCCTTAAAGGGGCAGTAGCATGTTTTTAGATAATGTTATATTTTAAACTTTACACTGATAATTGTAAGTTAATGCTAAATGTATTATTTTGACAGTGTCAAAAATCTAATAACACCCATCAATCATCCATAGTCAAAGGACAAGATGAAGATTCACATAAAATCCATTGGCGGTCATTTTGTGAGAACACCTTTAATTCATTTTGTGTAAGAAAAAGGAATCGCATAGCTAAACTTTGAATTTGAATTACTACTGCTCCACTTAGTTTAAATCCATTGTCTTTCAATTGGAACCATTAACTTTCATGTTCCTGTCATCACCTTATATTCCCCCTAAAAAATCGCTACTACCCCTTTAAAGGGTAGAGAATTACCCAGTTTTCCATAGTAAGGATGCCTAGCGAATCTGTTGTACCATCCAGCCGAGGCATCTTCATGCTCAGGGGCTAGTGCTGCCACCTGGCTCGAGTTGAAGCGGTTGAAGAATGACCACAGGTCATCTAGTGGACGGAGTAATAGGATGTCAGTGTCTACGTAGATCATGGAGTCTACATTGGTCAGCAGATCCTGAAATGGTTGATATTTCAAAATTCAATTATATGCGATTTAGATAGTAAATGCAATAATTCTCTATTGTATCGGCAGTAGTAAGACTTCCGTTGAATGCCTTACACTGCTTGAACGACACAGCTCATAGCCTCTAATTGAAAAGAGCTATTATCAATTACGGTACTGCTTTTTAAGAGCATGGAAAATTGAACAATACCAACATATTGCAATATGTATTTTAATACACTTTTCTGTATAACTATTTATCGTATCATTGAGATACCTTTGTTCTATCAGTGACATAGACCATCTCTCAAGCTCTAGTATAAAAACCATTTTATTACCTAAAAGGGCAGTCATATCGAGGTTCATTCTTTTCATATGTTGCCCTAGGGCAAAATATCACTTTTTCGTTGTGACACTACGTAATAAACAATGCTTTGACGTCATCTATACGGACAGGCAGCAACTAGTCCGCCTATGCTGAGAAGTAGATTTAGTGTATTTTCTTTAATTTAAGGACTGACGTAATAAACAGAATATTATATTGATGCCCATGACATACTTTGTTTACGACACTCGTGCCTAAATATCAGTATATCCCATGCTCTCGCTCGGAATATATTAATATTAAGGCACTCCAGTAAACAAATATGTCATGGACACTCATATAATATCCTCTATATAGTCACTCTAGTGAGTAGCATTAAAGTTAATTGGCATTTGGGATTTGTCACATTCAAGAGTTTGATGTCATAATACATCGGTTGGACATAACACATTCTTTAATGACGTCATACTTTACCAAACGTTGGGTCTTTCCTAGTGGTAGCTTGGTA
Organism: Steromphala cineraria; assembly: GCA_916613615.1. Classification (NCBI taxonomy): domain Eukaryota; kingdom Metazoa; phylum Mollusca; class Gastropoda; order Trochida; family Trochidae; genus Steromphala; species Steromphala cineraria. Next base: position 850,093 of record OU744736.1, read on the forward strand.
TGAACACGGACACTGTTCTCACAAAATTAAGATTTTTATCAAAATTAGGTAAAATATCTGTCAATTCTTCACATGTACCATATTTAGTACCACTAGTGCAAAATATAAACGTTCTCACTCAGGAAAATAAACATGGTGTTCTCAGCTCAGTTCCCAGCGATCTGTTAAATATCTTCTAATATTTTCCAAATGTGAAAATGAGTGTTTTTGTGTGAATTTCCTTTTAGATTTGAACTAAGCAACTGAATTGACTTAGATGTCGATACTATCGATAGTTAGACTTGCTATCAATACTATTCATTGTTTCTGAGAATGACTATCGATTAAGTACTTTTGGCACAGCAACTATCATGATAAGTTGATAATTTGATCTATCGTTACACCTCTAATGAAAATCTTATCGAGCTTAGGAAGAGCATGCAGCAGGATAGAGATATAATCTAAAAGAACTACAATTGGTTCATTTGATTCACACTGTTATGAATTCTCATCCATGCTTGTTCTGCAAACGCTGAAAGGGCATTTGGTTAACTGGCGGTAACGCCTGATGGATATCAAGTAATGGGTCAGATCTCAACAAGGAGACATAGGCTGATAGCACGATGATAAAAGATAGATATCCTCTAAGTATTGCGAAAAGAAAACAAGAAGCTATACTGATCCGTACTCACCGGTATAAAGAGACGCTGTGAGGCACAAGGTTTGAAGAGCTTTCTCCACTTGTCTGTATTCTCCTTAGGAAATTGGATGTCGTATATGAAGTAGTCAATTTTAGAAAGGAACTTCTCTGGCCAGAAATCAAGCTGGAAAATGTATTGCTCAATTTTATGAACAAATTCAAATAAATCTGGGAAAATATATTAATGATTTTAATAATAATGGGTATTTATCAAGCGCACATTTCCATCCAATAGCGCATGCTCAAGGCGCTATCAACATTATTACTCTAACATAATAGAAATAATATATATATATCAACACTAACTAAAAAATTAACAGTAAGATCTTTTTTTCAAATTTTCAATCATGTATCTAGACATGCTACTCCTTATATTCTTCGAAATTGTCAATATAATATTGCAAAATATCCATGAGCACAAAAATAAGAACAAGCTGTTTGAGGGACAGTTAGAAGATGTAGCACATAGATGATAACAATCAATCTTTTTTCAAAGGTAATAAAATGATCTCATAGTTATTCAATGAAAGTCACATAATGCATTAATTGACTTATCCATATCCTTCATTCCATCGGCTGAAATAACCCTTTTTATCATACAATGGATAGTGTTCTCGGCATAATAAAGCCAACGGATATTTTCGATATCCGTTGGGCGTGGCTAAGGGTCATATACGGATACCGATGCAAATTTCAAAGGTCAAGGTCGGAACTTCTTTCGAAAATTCCGATGACGTCACAAGCGTTAACATTTTGAAAGCCTTTAGTAACGGAGAGAGGCATTACAATATGAATGATACATTGCATAAATATTAATCTAAGAAATAACAACAAAACTGCATGGGTCTTTAGCCATATGTATGACTTAGCAGTGCTAAAACACTGTCATCACGATTTGAATGAAACCGACCGAACAATTTTACTCACAGGTAACAAAGGCAGTTCAAGTCTCATGTTCAAACACGTCATTTACCCATCTTCGGTGTTCTTTACTTTAATATTGTTTAGTTTGTATTCGGAAATCCACAGACTATCATCTAGTTTAGCTCTCAGGCTATCAATGTTCGTTCAATCGCTGTCTCAACGCAAGCTGCCATTGTCACGTAGGCGAAGGGAAGCAACTCTTGCCCCTTGGTGAGATTGACTCGTCCTCTCGATGACGTCGGATAAAGAACGTCAGTTCGATCCCGGCCAAGCCCATTTAAAATGTGTCTAATTTTTCAAATCGTCGTATTTTATAGATTTTTTTAATTTCAAAACTTTGGAGTCGTGATAAAATGGCTCAAACGGCAATGAAAGGCATTTATAAGGAGGAATTATATTTTGTCAATTCACCGTCAGAGTCATTGCTCTATTCATTTGCATATATCAATGCGCGAATCTTAAAACAATTTCAACTATTAAAATAGTATTATCAGGCTTTTTTTGTAATTAAATTTTAAAATGACATTGTATGATAAAGAAGTTATCATGCTCGTGTGTTTTGGGATCGTAAATATCCTGCATTAGGAATAAACACTATGTATTTAGCTCGCCAAGGCTCGCAAAATACAATGTTTATTCCTAATGCAGGATATTTACGATCCCAAAACACACTCTCATGATAACCTCCATGTATTGTGTAAGTAAATTTTTTTTAACATTAACAATTATAAACAACAAACATAAACAAATATTATTGCTCCTTTGGTATATGACCATTTTTTGACAATTTGAGGGGAATGGAAAACACAGAAGAGATATCATTCAGGGTCAAGACTATGGCTTCCACAGGGACTCGAGTACTTGAGACAAGTCAAACAGGACTCGAGTCTTAGATAATCAACATGATCAATTCAAGACATTGGTGTCAAAATATTTTGTAAATGACCATAGGTAAACATATGTGTGAATAACATCTGGGCTGAAATAGAATCACACGGTAAATATGAGGGTATTCGGGTTGGAGACGAGTCTGACCCCGGGGTACTTGAGTGATGTATTTTGGATTTGTGGAAACCCTAGTCAAGGTATAAATGGAGTCAACCTACCTTGGCTTTAAAGGTTTTCTGGAGTTCTGTTTCAGAAAAGATGTGAAATATAAGATGTTTCTTGGTGAACAAGACTGCGGACTTGAGAAGAACCATACTTTCGTCCATCCTGTCTCCACACGCAACCAGAGAGAGATGGATGGAATCCTTAGGTGGGTCCCTGGAACTAAAAAGACATAGAAACTTGAATTTTACACCTGTGTCACAAAGTGGTTAAAAACATAGAAAAATCGTCAAAGTTCCATTTTGCATTGAAACAAATTATATGTAAATATTGAGGTGTGTATAGTATTCATTTTACACTTACCCCCACCTTAGAATACAAATGATGACATAACTACCAATAAGATAAACATATAGGGTATGACATTTATCATATGTGCACAAATGCCCATTATCAACCAGCCAGGGATTTACATATGTCAAGATATCATAAGATAAAACGCCATCCCAAATTGAATCTTGCAAAATTTTTATGCAATATACTTCTCCTTATAACAATGTTAAATGATAGACCATTTATATTTCATTGAAAACAAGTCATTGATTTAACAATAACATTTCTACAAAAAGGAAGATATATTGGAATAGATATTCTAATGCAGTACACAACATACCTTGAAAAAACAGCCTTGAACTCATTTGTATCTTTGCTATCTTTATGACTGCTTTCTTGAACTTTCTTTACAGCATTGGTTGACTTTTCTTTATTGGTCTCCTTCGTTCCAGCTTTAGCCTTTTTTATGTCTGCATTTTCAACTTCTTGACCTTTAACATTTTTAGTTTTTTCTTTCTCGAGAATATTTTGTTTTGAAATATTTTCAGCTCCCTTTTCTTTGATTTCTGATTTTGATTTCTTTCGTGACTTGGACGCCATGTCATGTTGTGTTTTCCTCTTATCTTCATTTTCATTTTGAGAATCTTTGTCAAGGATTATCTCCCCTTGATTTTTTCTTGTGTGTTCATTTTCTGCGTCAGATTGTTTCTCGAGTTGATCACCAGGGTCGGTATGTCTCACATACACAATAATTACAGCCACTGCAATAACTACCGTAACGCCAAACTTGAATATCATCTTGGGTCGCATTGAAGACCACACTTCAACAGGCCAATTTCACGATGAGATCCAACCCTGAAATCAACATTTTGTTAATTCTCAGAATCTTTAGGTGACCATGAAACTAATTTCGTTATCCGTCATAGAATTGTTGAAGTTATAGAGTATTTGAAATATTTTGTGCGTCGAAATCTGTGTGTCAAAGTTTTGTGTGTCAAAGCCCTCAGACATCGCTGTCATTACTTCTTAACAATAACTGACAGGTTTTTGTAAGTTTTAACAAATTTGATAACATCATGGTACTCCTTGTCCTTTTAAAGAATCATTTTAAGTTTTTGAAAAGCAATATTTTGATTGTTTTCCCTAAAAACTTCTAAAATTAAACATTAATCTATCAAAGTTAATGATAATTCAAGGAGACCAAGCGTTTCCAAAAATGAGTCATGGTAATTTGTTAAGATTTTCTTCTTATAGTGCATGTTTTGAGTTTTTTATAAAATGGTAACAGTGTAAACATCCAAGAGTTATTCATAGATTTGGTATTGCCCACAAAAGATAAAGAATGGGATTAGTAAACATCTATCATCTTTGTTCCTTTGTCAAACATTAAACAATTACAGACTGGTGATGAGATCAATACCTATTTATATGGACCCGAGGAAAACAATATCAACCAAGGATAAAGTCTGAGGTCGATATTGTTTTCCTCAGGTCTTTATAAACAGTAATTGACCGATTTGCGGCCCGGGTGGGCAATATGTGCAGAAGTTAGTGACAAGTATCGTATATATATGTAAAGCGCTCCATATTAAAGATAGGTATATATATATGATAAAAACAGTTATTGACAGAACTCACCAGTCCATATTTATTTTATTAAGTTAAGTCTTAGTTAACTAATGACTACAGTCATGAACGGCATTTCAGCTCAATTGTTAGCAAGGACAGGCCAATGACGACATGATAACAATGACAAGATGAAACAATTAAGTTTTATCTTTAGTAACCCACAGGTCAATTTCCCTTTTGGTCAAACTCGGTGTCAAGTCTATATCAGTTTCGGTCGACTGTCAGGTTACCGGGTTTGCGACCAATCAGATTGCCATAAAACAAAAGCTCACATAATCAACAGCCATGTTGGGTAAAGATTCACGAAGGATAAAAAACACACTTGCACAAAAGTTAACCATGTCATTTTATATTGAATGATATATTTTGTTGTCTTTATATCTTATTGAAATTTAGAAAACATAAAGAAGTATCAACATGTTTTAAAATAAACAAATAGGGTCAGATGTTGAACAGCGACACAAAACATGACGAGTTAGTACAAATTTATATATGCATCAAATATCTTCTCTTTTCGCATACCAAAACATCAATCCTACAATCTTGTACATTCAACTGGCATGACTGATCATTTTCCTCTTACAGGTTCATATATATATATCATATCTGTTATTTGTATATGGCCTGAAGATGCTCCTAAATTGAGTGAAAGTACTAGCCAGCAATATGGATTCATTCTAGTTAATTTCTTCTTCTGACTTATCTTTTCAATATATATATATATTTCCCTGTCAGCACAGTATAATAATATATGAATTTTCAAATTGAAATTTAGCAATCTGGATAAGCTCAATAAGTAAAAAATTATATGAAATATGTAACCTCATATTAAAAATGAAATGGATGACAGAACATGTTCCTCTCCTCACTTTTTCTTTAAGTATATAACTGTAGACAACTTAATTAGAGCCTAATAGTAATAGAACAAAACGTCCTGATCAATTACCTAAGGAACTGTGACAACAACGTAATCAATAATTTCTTGGCCTAATCAATGTTGGTGCACCTAGGAACACGTTCAGTACGTTCTATTGGCAGTGCGGAAAGACAATGAGATGGTTAAATTCAGTGTTCAAAATATAGATAGCAGTCCGCCAGTCATTAAACTGGCTCCTTTTTGCCAGGACTGGTAACTTTTCAAAACATGTATTTTTCCCTTAAGGAATTGACCAATTAATTTTCAGGACAGACTAGGTTTCTAATCTATTTTATACACTGTAATTAAAATCAATATTTTCTACAAGCCCTTATTATAACAACTAAGCAATTTTAGCAAGCCATGTGAGTACAATGCAATACAGACAGTGATTTAGAACCCAATAAAAGCTGAATTTTGCTTTTCCTGAATACAAAGTCGTTCTTATTCCACAGGGTAATCTTGTATCCATGTTGATTACTTGCCCTACCACGGCTAGGTTAAGCTCTCGTCAAACATTCCTTTCATTCGTGTTTACTTAACAGAAAAAAAAAGTTTCAAAACAATTTTACCATCTCTTCAGCCCGGTGCGACATGTGGTTTGGTGACACTCAACTTCTGACAGATATCGTGGAACCTACATTGACAGGTGCGCGTTCACAAGCCAGGTACCGAACCGTGCAGCCTGTATTCATATTTCATGCAGGAAGTTTACTTTTTCACTATGAACAAATTTAGAGTTACCCCCCTTGGAATGATTGGAATCCTTGATTTGAAATATTTTATGAGTGCTTCAATAATTTTCAATTAGATTTTTGTCAGAACATTACCATATATATATTCAGGGATCACTTTGGACAGGGATTTGGGGATATTTACCCATTGATTTATCAAGATATCCCATTGTCAATACTAATGAGGGGAGAAAATCTCATTGCAAAAATCAAAACTATTATTTTTCTTCCCAACCATCCCAATGCTTTCTCTGAAAATCCCATTGTATTAGGCCATGGGAAGATTGTTCTCCCTTTCATACTTTGAACCAAGGCGATCCCTGTATATTCTCTACGCCTTAAAATTAATTGTTTGTGTCAAGTATGCTAAAAAGACCCTGACTGGTGACTGGTCTTATTTTGTTGAACAATATGATAAGCTGAAAAATATTGTTAAAATGGGTTTCGTAGAATTACATAGGTCTATTGAATTGAATTGACTTGAAAACAGATCGAACATAAGTTTGAAATTGAAAGTTCACTGTTTGTTTCATAAATTCAAGTACTCCCCATCTCTGCAATAACACATAATATTATTCCTGTTTGAAGAGAAGTTTTGTTATCACTTTACACACTGGACTTACTTTAGTAAAGCCACTTTGACGTTATTGAAATTACGGGTTTTAACCCCCTTGGTGCCAAAGTGAACGCACTTTGGACGGCCGCTATCAAATTTGACTGGACGGCATGCACTCAGTTTACAAACACATACAATAGTGTGCCATATCATGATTGTCAAATTTGACGTTATCCCCGTAGATGTCATTTTACTGTAGCATAAATTATTTTCATGAAACGAATTCTGCTGAACTTTCACATTTGTGAGGAATCTTCCTAGCTACGGATAATGTAATTATCGTTTATCTATATCATGTTTTTTGTTTAAAGACTTAAACAGGTCGCATTCTGTTTGATTTTTGCACGTTTGTAACGAATCATCTCAGCTACAACCTCATAATTTATTTTTAATTATTCATTGATTATCTAGGAACGGCATCATTTTTTTTTCAAATTATGTACATAGTTGTGTACACGTTTATAATGATGATCTATATGGGACACATTTCCATTTTTTGTATACATACATCGGTAAATCTGGCGACATTACATAAACATTTATCAGATAATAAAACAGTAATTATGAATATCTAGCTGAGATGATTTCAATTCAACCTACTAAGTTTTACTATAATCCAACATTAACTTCTTTCATGAAAATCATTTATGCTACACTAATTTACCGTGTAAGTCTATGAAAAAAACACGGATATAACTGACACGGGTCTGTACATTAAACCAACATGTAAGTCTATATGAGAATAACGTAAAATATGACAAAATTATGGCACACCAGTTTACATGTTACATACCTCGATTTCACATAAAATATTCGGAAACCGTTTACCGGTTGCATTAGGATGATTCAATGTCACAATTATCGTTTGCATTACAAAATCCTCCTTTCGTTACACTTAATTTAATACATAATATTGATAATTATTAAAATATAAAACACATCTCACATCTCCAATCAATAAAAATCATATACATGTGACTAAATAGAAATATTCTTCTTTGTATCCGAGGAACCAATAATCAATTTGATATTCATCATTATTTCCTCAAGTATTTAAAGGTGTAAACTAAGACTCAAATATAATTCTTTGTCACGAATTCTTATTCCTCAGCTTTGCAAACTGCATTTGTTATGAAAAATTATCACTTTGAAAACTTCTGTTTAAAAAGTCAAGGTAAAATCATCGTCAATAACAATTTCAAAATTTGAAAGACATAATATGATTAATCCTCACCTCCCCCACACTAAAATAGAAAAACAAACAAATAACAAACAAAAAACGAATAGAGTATTTTGGACGGACAGTGAAAAACTATAGTAACATAAGGATACGTGAAATGTTGAACAATCAATGATGTTCCTCTTATTCTCCAAATGACGAACCTTTTTTCAAAACTGAAATTCAAAACAGTAAATCATGCAACGGATCACTTCATATTGAGGTAGACAGTCTGCCGATCACTTCACCTTTTCAGGACAGTCGGTTCTAGGGGGTGAGTAATATCAGAATTTTCCATTCTTCAGAATATAAGGCACAATTATTAGACGTTTGACATCACGGCACAAAGTGACTATCCACAGTAAAACCTTAAAAGTATTTCTAGTATTATTTTAAAATATCTAAAAAGTCGACAAATATCAGATTCATGAGTGTTTCAGATCGTCACTGCTCAGAGGTCCATAACCAACAAAACTCCTTAATGACCTCTCACTTGGATCTCTAAATGTTCCCCAATAAAGGGGCAGTAGCACGTTTTTTGATAATTTTATGTTTTAAAATTTTCACTGATAATTGTAAGTTATTGATACATGTATTATTTTGATGGTGTCGAAAATCTCCTAACAAAAACCAATTACCCATAGTCAGAGGACAAATATGAAGAGTCACATAAAATTCATTGGCGGCCATTTTGTGTAAACACCTTTTATTCATTTTGTGTAAGAAAAAAGAATCGCATGGCTAAACTTTTGAGTTTACATTATTTATTTGAATTATTACTGCAACAATAAGTTTAAAAGCATTGTCTTTCAAAGGGAACCATTTATTTTCATTTTCCTGACATCACTTTATATTCCCCCTAAATTTAAAATTGGTTTCAATCAACTCAATACATACCTTAAAGTAGGAATCCAAACACTTTCAAACACATAGCAAACACTATGTGGTACCTAGTCAACAGATGTATATATACATTAAGAATCAACAGTCTGTGATAAATAATAATGATTTCATTTTGAAAGAAAAAATGCAATTCAATAGTCCATATCAATATCACCTGTTTTTGCAATTCGATATTTTTGCATTTTCTGCAGCAGAATAACTAGGTGTTATTGATCACCAATAGAAATATTATATTATGTGTTCTGATGATTAATTTGTCGATAAAAGACAACATATAAGTTCAATCCTTCAGTTTTAAAGGGGCAGTAGCACGCTTTTTGATAATTTTATATTTTAAAATTTTCACTGATAATTGTACGTTAATGCTAAATGTATTATTTTTGATAGTGTCATAAATCTCATTACACAAGCCAATCATCCATAGTCAGAGGACAAAATATGAAGATTCACATAAAATCCATAGGCGGCTATTATTTTGTGAACACCTTTAATTCATTTTGTGTAAGAAAAAGGAATCGCATGGATAAACTTTAAATAATATTTTTGATTTATTACTTATTATTTATTATCCATCTAGTTTCAATACATTGTCTTTCAATTGGAACCAATAATTCTCATTTCACTGACATCACCTTATATTCCCCCTAAAAACGTAATACTGCCCTTTAAATGCATGCTCATGGGCAGATCGATCGATATAGATGGTTATACTTTGAATGACCCTATACTTGAAGATGTTACTGGTTCGAACCCAAGGTTTAATTTCGTTAACATTGTTAGGGATGTGAGTGGACTATCCGTATGAAGTGATCAGCATATATTTAATGAGAGTGAGTTTATTGCAGTAAAGGGGCCACCGGCCCATTATACATGTACATGGGTTACAGAATAAATTGGCTGAAGCGCCATAAAATATACAGATAGTGTATGATGCAGTTATATTATGGACATGAGGCATCAGGGTGATGTAAGAAAAGTAGCACGTTTCTTTTGTGCTTGGAAAATATATTTAGCCAGATTATTAAGTACAATGCTATCTTGGGACATGAATAATACGTTTAGTTTAGTATCAGATGGGAAAACATAATAGTACTCTTGCAAAAGACATGTTCGGAGGTTATGATAGAAAGGGCATTCAAGACAGAAATGTAATTCTGATTCAACATTGGGTCTAACACAGAATGAGCAAAGACGATCTTTACGGTCAAGTTTTAAACGCCTGCCATATTCAATCATTAGGTCATGGTTGGAACAGCGGAATTTACATAGAGCAGTGCAATAAGCTTTAACCTTTACCACGCTGAGATAAATTTCTTCATAGGAATAGGATTTAATTTGTCTGTAAAATTGTAAATCTTTGAATATGTCTTAATACTTCAAGCAGTAAGAAGATAGATGAGGAAGTCTTCACCAGCCAGCACTCCATTTTCTCAAAAGATTGGACCTCGCTAGATAATGACAATCAAGTTGATTGAACTGCTCAAGATCGATGAAACATTCTGGAAATCAAACTATTATTTTAAAAGATGATATTGTTGTCAAATCCAGATGAAGTAAAAATATCAGTAGGCTAGAAAGTAAAGCAGGTTTACCAAACTAAGCAATCACTCTTTCAATTTTCGGACTTTTTGTCCAATACATTTGACCTGATTTTTTGTCACCAACTTGTCAATGAGCTATCGCTGGACTTTAAATCTGTCTTAAATCCCCTGGTCAAATTCTGTGTTTGAAATTATGTATCGTTGTCCTGTTATTAAAGATATATATATATATATACTAATTATTACTACTTCTCTGTTCTATTTAAATTTCAAATAATGAAATATCAAAATATCTTTAATATATAATATTGATATATATAATATCATATTTAATATATAGTTAATTATTGTCATACAAGTCAACTAAGACATGAACATGAAAATCAGAGACATGTTATACTGGATAGATAGCGAGTAAATTTGAAATTGAAATCGAAAGCGACTTAAATGTCTTATTTTGTGGAAAACATTTTATCTTCCTCAAATAATTCGGTCATCCCGCGTAAACACACGAAAATAAATTATTTTGAATAACTTTTTGATATTATTAATCTCAGTAAACAGCAGGGTACCAGCTCTGAAATTGGCAGGCTTGTGTGTAAATGCGCGGTGAAGCGGCCTAAAAATTAGAAGACGTTCAATTCATAATTGATCATGTTTCATTTTTCAGGAGAACCAATCAGAATCGAGTATCCAGCACTTTCATGGTAGAATGAGTAGTATAAGTTCGATTGTTGACCAAATTACAATGTCATAAATCTGCTTGTGAGTAGACAACTAACACTTCGATCGTTTGGGGGTAGCCTATATCAACGCCTGCGACTATGTTGAGAAATGTGACACATTGACATCATTGAACAATTTTTCGAAAATATGTAACTAAATTATATAAACAATATTGTTCGTTGAGTTCGTGAAAAAATAGAATCGATTCATCGAAAGACACTGTTGAATACAAAAATTATGTTAGAAAGATATTTGTGAAACATGACATCATCATGGTTCGATTCCGTGACATATTGACACAAGGTTAATTAAGTCGCACTTGACTATATATATAACAGGTCTATCAACATTTCGACCTATATCATTATACATAAATACATCACGGATGAAGAAGCATAAAGTAAGTGTCTTGACCGATATAGCAGGTAGATAATGATATAAGCAGGTTTACACTCGGCGTCAATTGACAGAAAGCATTCACCCGTGACGAAGGTTAGAGCGTACCTTTATGTTATGCCCTTATATGGTTGGTAAAGGATCTTTACTCATATCCATTGTGAAACAAACGCTATTGGGAAACACCTGGGTATAATTAACAAGTTTGTCAAATGAAACCAATTTTAATAACTATTGACGTCACTTTACAAAAGTTGTTTTTGCATAATGACAACGAACAGTAGCTTCAAAGTTTTGCGTGTTTGGTTGGTGAAATAATCGTTACTCATTAGTCATTTCTGAAATGAAAGTCAATTTCTTCAGATTCCCTGAAAGATATTATGCTAAAATGTTCAAAATTACGTGATTCAAGATGAAAACGTTTATTTCAATCTACATTAAATTTGACAAAACAAATATCTCAAAGCAAACGAAAAGAAAACTTCGTCACAAAGTTAATAGTTCATTATTTTATTAACTGTGTGTATGAGATATGTATCCAGAGAAGCTTAAATGTAAATTATATATTTGTATCTTTTTACAATTTCGAGGTAACATTGTTATGAACAAATTTGCCTGTCTGTAATAATAAACGTAAAAGCCTTTTCCGGGGGGTCAAGAAATGTATGTGCTACAGAGGCAAAGACTCTAGAGTAGGTGTTGTCTCTGAAAATTTGAAAACATACTATAAACTGAAGCAATTTGATAGTGCTGACATCATTAAAAATAGGAAATAATTCTACCTTAGTTATAACTGTTATATATACTTTTTAGAAACCTAGTATATTTACCGGTTAACATTTATAACTTTTTGCGATTTGAAATGAAATATTATGGATGCTACAACTCTTTTTCCATTAAATAAATGTCATAATTATATTGTACAGTTTTGAAAATACTACTTTTTGTTTTTATAACAAAAAGTGGTTTTTAAAAAAAAATCTCGTTAATGTAAATTTTTCATAGAGAATTTAAACATTTATACAAATTTGTAAAAAAGAGAATCACTGATTCTTTAATAAACATCAATCCTGTTGTCGTTAATTCTCATCTCACAGAGACAACAAACATTTATGACATAAACCTGTTATAAAGAACGAATGACTACCGGTATGTGTATACCAGGCCAAGAGAAGGATCTTGCAATCTATGTCAAGGGTATGAAATTACATGTACACAGAACAGAGTCACCTGGCCTCACTGCAGGGTTGTTTGTAATGCCTATAAATGTTCACTGACTCACACCGTCTTTCTCTCACAGCACGACAGCAGAAAGGACCTCCTCGAACGATTGCGAAAGAACAAAACAAATACACACGATCCAGCCAGATTGGTTTATGTTTGTGTTTTCAAAATCACGTTTTGATAAGTAATTCGTCATGTTTAGAAAGAAAACCCAACATTTTTTCCTTATAATGTATTTCGACATAGCATTTTATCTGAAATCAATACTGTGAAGTAGGCAATGCATTCTAGTAAGGAAAACGTTTATAAACTTTTTAAGAAAATTAATTTATAAAAAAAGATGTTCGTCTGTTGACTGCCATTCTCTCCCCACAGAGGCAGCTCAGTCATAGCCGAGTTAGCCTCTGTTCTATTACGCCAAGATCCTGGGGTTCCGGCGGAGCGCCCTAGCGGCAAAAAGTTGTAACTTGAGATATATCCCTTATTTGCAGCCAATGAAACCACCTTTTGCATATTCACGACTTGGGGAATTCTCAACGGTCGTATAGTGACTTGCAAAAGCATCATGCCTTTAGGTTTATTTTTCATTTACAGTGTGAGAGGGAAACTATTTGATAAAATCAGATATGGATAGGGTTTTTCATTAGAAACATTCTGTTTTATAAATGTGTAAAATGTTGTTTGTTTTATGATAATTTTTATTTTAATAAATTACCGAATAAAAACTAATGAGAAGGTAAAAAGCGATCTTTTGTAGAAGGAAGAGTTATCTCCCCTGGGTGTTAAATTTCAATGAAAGCTTTGCCGAACCACACGGGATTAGCCGAGCTTTTGCGAATGACCACTTTTGAAACGGCGTCGCTGATTGCACAACTCACTTCGATTGCCTCCAATCAGATTTCTACCTTTCTATCCCATGTATTAGCCGCAATAGAACAGAGGCTAACTCAAGTATGACTGAGCTGCCTCTGTGGGGAGAGAATGGTTGACTGCATATTTTTAAAAGCATAGCAGTACACACATATAATTTTTGATTGATATGATAATATATATAAACATATATATAAGCATATATACACAAAGTTCACAATCATAGATTGTCAGGTCCAACTCTCAGGTATTGAAATATATAAAAAAGTTCGAAGTTAGAAGTAATGATCCATTAATTTTAATGGCTAGCGCTTTCAGCTTTACAAGCCTCTTCAGGCCATTACATAACGGATAATCGTATATATATATGTTTATTCGTCCTCCAAGATAAGGAGAGTTTGGTAAATAATATGTAGACTACGTAAAGCAGTTTAAACAAAACTTATGTTACATATGAGAAAGAGAAAGTTTATATTTATTATACAGCAGGCACAATTATTTACAACTTGGAACGTTGAGTTTCAGTTACGTTCATTCTGTGTGCTCAACACGTGTTTGCGGAGTTAGACTATCGAGTTCGATTTTGATGAAAGTCATATATACTAGGGGAATCCAAATTAACACCAATTTACATGAATACTAGTTAACTTATCAAATATTCTTAACCCGTATATCTTATTTTGACTTATTTAGATAGATTTCCAAAATGATATTTGACTGATTGACATGCGCCATTGTCCGGTTTTCGATCACTACTTGTCACAGGTTATTCTTACCTACAACGTCGATTTCGATACTTCTCTTAACACAAATTAATGCACGTAGAATGTAAGCGGAGGTCACTTTGATATTTCTCAATGATTTGATATATTTTGAACTTGAAATACAAATACGAGTGTTACAAATATATATTTAATCTCATGGTGAAGATTAGATAACCCCTCACCTTACATGTAGTCAAAATTTATGATCAGTCATGATTTATTCATATAATAATGATAAAATAATCTTTCCTCACGGAAATAAGATAGAAATATCATACACATTTATGGGTTATCCTCATTATGAAAAGTAGTTTTATTCATGTACACACCTTAAGGAAAAATCAACATTTAAGCAAATATCAACCAAGTATTATCACATGTGTGAAATTACATTTGCAAGACTCAATTTCGCGTCGATCAATTTTACCATTTAAAATGTACCTTTAGTAGCTGGTTATGTTACTAAAGAAAATCTTGTTTTTTTCATTTAAAGACCTTCAGGCAATAGGCTATGTAGGATCTTCACACGTTCCCACTCTTATATACATACATATATACTGATGAAATGTATAAATGTGTAGTGGAGCGAGTCCAGAATGTGTAACGTTAGGGTGTGTACCGTTATGCTACAGTCACTTGTATTGGGTGTATATGGATTTTAAATCTTTACATATAGGTAAAACTATTCAAATATGTTTGGCCTATTCAAACATCAATCCAACCAGTAACATGACATTAAATTGTTAGTACGGATATGGCTTTCAACCGTGATAAGGTGTTTTATAAATAGGATTTCTATATAGAACATCTCTCAAGAAGCATGAGTTCTTGGAAATGGGTGTTAATCTTATATCATTAAAGGCAATATACAACAGTATATCAATACTACTGATTCTGTTCATTGCATCGTACACTGTGTACAACGATGAAAGAGAGGTATACGTATATTCTTCTGTATACGATAGTGTTAAAAGGAATGTAAGGGTATGAGGGTTGGAGATGACGGAGTGGTGGTTTATTCAGGATATACCTTTCAAAGATGATAAGGTATCTTAGCACTCTAAAACTCCCGGACATCCTTCATGATTTTTTTCAGATGAAGTAACCTTTTCAAGAAAAAATAATTCTACAAAACGTTTATCAAATGATTTCTGTGAAGGAATGTATAATGAGAGAAAGATAACTTTCTAGGGAAAAGGACGGACTTCACCACTTAATCATTACCAACACCCTTAGATTATAATACTATAATACACTCCGCTTAGCCACCTACCTGTATAAGGTATTTAAGTTAAGATAGCGCTCTAGTGATGTTATTGTCAACTCATATATATCTGTAAATGTACTCTAGGCCTCCTGGCCCCGAAATACAATAAACTTCTGTTCTGTTCTGTTCTGTTCTATAATACACACAGAATGAAAATGAAACTAATAAAACAAATAATAAAATTGAATGAATGAAAACCATCGCTTTTCATAGGTGTCCCTCTTTATCTGTGTACAAATGCAAATTTAAGTTTAATGAACTAGTACAAGCTGATTGTTATTTTCAAGAGTATTTAAAAAGTATTATATTTTCCGTAAATGTATTTATTTAACAATTCATTTAAATGTATCTTAAGAGAATTTTCCTATTTAATTTCCAATATTTGTTCATAATTTGGAAATGAACCCTGTTTCAAACATGACACTATACTTGTAGCAATAGTTCTAGTTTTGTTTCTAAGGTATTCGTTTTTTATATATACTCTCCCAAAACAAGAAACGCATAGGTGATTTTGAGAATTTTGTCTAGTGTAAAAAACAATTTAAACAATTTAAATGTGATATTTCCTTCCAAAATGTGCTTGTTATATGATATTTTACGGCTGCAGTACACGTATTCGACAATTTTATACCTGTTGTTTATTTGAGACTCATTTGAAGACTATTTTAGATAAAGCATTATCTAGAAAAAATCTAAAGCAGAATTCACGTAAGAGTAAACGCTAGATCATGTGGTAACCAAAGGCCCTCATTGTTAACTTTTTGTTATTCAATTTTAAATGGAACAAAAGTTACCATTATGCACATAGTGTCGGAAATGAAAACGTCGTCGAGCGTGAAAATGAAACCAAAGTTTCATGATTCACAGTAGTCTGACATCAGAAAATTCATCATCGTCCTATTGCGCATTCTTGGTTCGTTCCTACAGGCCACATCCGGCCGAAAGAGCTTAAGTTGTTTGCATCAAAAGAGTTGCCACCAAAACACCAAATTTCTACATCCGGGTCACATGGATGTTCGACCATGAAGGCCAGTTATCGCCCCTATTTTTGGCGGCTTCAAAGAACTCAATCTTATGAAGTGGCGTTTTACAATCAAGATCATGATAAATCCTAATAACGTTAGGAGACTTTGGTTTACTAAAAACGCACAAATTCGTCAATAACAACAATTAGAAAAAAACGTGACTTTGAATTGTTTACAGTTGGAAAAGGGGAAACTGTTGCCCATAGTTTATACCATAAGTCAACAGATTCGTTTGAGATGGTGTGATGGTGTGGAATACAATATTTAGCACATAAAAGTATGGTTAATTAATGAATTTGAAGAATTTGAGAAGCCAATCACAATTTCGATAACGTCCATGAACGTCACTTGCATCAGATTATTTACCGACAAAGAATGGCTCATTCACTGAACTTTAGCATTTCTTAAGTAAATAAGTTGTTTATGACTTCTCAAAATCTATATTTCAAGCCAAATAAAACATCAACGGTATGAATTGAATAAACGTGTACGTCAACGCCATAATACGCCCGAGACACACCAACGACTGGCCATTACATTGCAGAAAGTCTGAGAAGAATTGCATTATAAGGACTCCAATAATTTGTCCATTCATTTCCAAAGGAATATCAAGCAAGTATTCTTGAAAATGGCTTCGACTGAGAAGACTCACTTCGACGCCATCTTGTGGTTAACAGAACACGGAATCATACCTTAAAGGGGCAGTAGCACGTTTTTAGGGGGAATATAAGGTGATGTCAGGAAAATGAAAATAAATGGTTCCAATAGAAAGACAATGTATTAAAAGTAAATGAAGCAGTCATAAATCAAATATGTAATTTAAACTTAAGCCATGCGATTCCTTTTCTTACAAAAAATGAATTAAAGGTGTTCACACAAAAATGGCTGCCAATGGATTTTATGTGAATCTTTATAAAAAAAATTCTGTTTATGGATGATTGGTTTGTGTAATGAGATTTTTGACACTTTCAAAGAATTACATCAAGCATTAACTTACAATTATCAGTGAAAAATTGAAAATATAAAATTGTCAAAAAACGTGCTACTGCCCCTTTAAACTAGTGTTCTCCTCTTGGCTTACTCTTTGTCTAAAGATATGTAAATTTTCGCTCTGATACCATTGACATTTAAAATATTTCATATGCGTTTCTTTATTTGGAGAGTACATGACAAACCCTTTGGAAAGCATATTTCTAGATATAAAACAGCAATGTAGACGAACCATCCGGATAGACAAGAAAACAAACACACTTGAGTCATGCTCACATAAACATTTGTCAAAAATTGTTATGATTTTTTTTTAAAGATATCCTGTAATGATTTTTCTTAACAATGAAATTAATAAACAACTAGTTAATATGCCCTAGAGCGTCACATCAGTGTTGGAATTCGTAACATTTGACGGCCTTTTTTATTTTCTTTAGTATCTAGTTTTGCTATATATTCCTTAATAATTCAAATAAAACCTGAGAAAGAAAGGTTCAGCATTCATTGAGTAGAAGATGCCTGTCTATCTAAAATACACTAAATCTAAATATCTTATTATTTGTATATATCATTATTTTTGTGAAAATTTTATAAATGTTATGATCCTCGGTTCAAACAGGAGGAAAAAAGAATATCTCTCTCTTTAATCAAATTTACGAAAGGGAGTAATCATACAAACAAGTTTTATATTACAAAGTGTCAAAACAACAGAATATACGACAATGGTTGACAACAACGTTATTTATAAATGTCTCGTCATATTTAGAGTGAGATCTGTCATGAAATGTTGACACGGATGTTGATTGTGCATACTGCTTTGTCTTCACCTCATGCTGTAAGACGGTAGCAACCGTTGTTAGTGAAGGGTTGTACACACGACATGCGTTGAACCCTAATGTCCTACCGTTCCTTATAACTATGTTTAAAGGCGTGGTCATGTTTGCATTTTGATAAGTAATGCATGGCCTGCTCTACAGTCTGGCCTTTGCATGCTTACATGTACAATGCATGGAAAGAGTAATCTTGTGAGAATGGTATAGACAAATCTTATTTATCTCTGATTTACGATGATTCAACACAGTTAACACATGTCGAAACGTTGTCTATTTTAAAAGGCATAAAATTATGATATCAATATTGATACAACATATGGTCTATATGAAACAAATAATATAATGTTGTTTTCAAAATTGATACCCTATTCCTACAATTTGGACCATACCATAAGTCAAGATTTGTATGGTTGTAATATGACAATCGACCATGTTTGAGCAGTAATATCAGAACTATTACACTAATGAAACGGTTTCGAAAGTTCGAAGGGCTCCAATCTTTTTAAAAGTCTTTCCTTTATTCGTCTTAAGACACTCCTTCGTCGATCTAATTTCTTGTAGTTATTTCTATGGGTAGAGATGAATTTGAATTCATTGCTTTCAACTCGCCTTAAACCGAAATAATAGAGACCAAAATAAATATGCAGAGAAAAATTTGAAGTGAAGTTGTTAATTTGAATTTTTTGTGTGTGATGTGCTTGTAAAAAGCAATACAATGCCTAACAAATAAATTGCGTTATTAATTTTACTGTATTACTGTAGAATTACTGTATGATCTATTATTCATTGACTGCAGTCCCATGAATCCATATCGGTTCGTGAAGTCTGATATCATCAAGTTAAATCAACCATGAGCTGTCTGACTTTGAGTTCCGGCAAAATTTGTCTCAGTTGCAAACATTACGAGGGTTCGCCTTATACATGTTTTTAAAGTCTGTAAATACATATTCTCACAAACAATTTCCCTGTCTCGAATCATTTACAGGTGTCCACAATAAACGTCCACCAAATTGTTTTCTCGATATGCTTGCTAATCCGACCACGACCTCGAATGACATGAGTGAATAATGACAAATTTGACACTCTGATAATGATAATTTTGGCACCGACAGATAATTATTGGTAGAATTGAAAGAAATACAATTTACAAACAACTAGCCTCTGCTTCTTTAGAACGAGGCTTTGTTTGCATGAAGCAAATACAATTTCGATTATCAAAACTATACTATTCATGTTAAGCATCAACTAAGGAACATATACTCTAAAAGTTTTGTTTCAGGATACGATTTCAAACTAAAACCAACATTTAATACATATTTTTTGTGTATTCAGGACCATGAAGAAATAACAGTACAGAGGAAGAGTATGTTATACAACACTTTTAGAGTGTACACCTGCCTACCAAAGGTTTGATTACATTTGAACTCAGTGCAAATGCCATATGGTATGGTGTTCCCTTGAGTTCGACTCCTTCAATCAGTTTTAATCCATCGTTGTGAGTTTTAGAGAAGACGAAGAAAACTAATGTTGCCATTACATACTGAAAGACGATATTGATATATTTCAGGGATTGATACAATACTGGAGTCCTAAATGTAAAATTTAATTTCTTGATTATCCTATGATATCCAAATTTCGAAATGTTTCTTGTAAACGCATAAGTTGTATCATAGTGTTGACAGTATTGACTATTTTGAAGGAAAATTTACTGAAAATGAATTGCAGCAAGAAGAAAAGATCTTGACCCCATGCCTCTCTTGGAGAAGGCCCGAATTATATCTGCCATGCCATATCTGTTATCGATACATGTATGTATGTAGTGTTGATATGGTCAAAATACAAATTGAACTGAAAGTTTAAACTATAAGATATTTTGTTAGGAAAAGGTGGAAATTCACTTTTTAAAAATGATGGTATTACATAAGACATCTTTCACAGTGAAACAAACGTTTGATAGGCAGCTTTGGTTTATTATTTGGTCAAATGTTATTTACTAAAATTGTTCCGTGAAAAAAACTTTGGAGTTTTACCCACCAAAAGGCTTTAAATTCATTTTGGTAGTTTAAAAGTATAGGTGTGGTGATACATATAACAACGTTTGTCGCAGCTGAGCAGGATATAACTCAGTGATAGACTGGTAGTCCTTTAGATACACAATATATTTTGCAATTTGCCTTTGATTCAAAAACTAAAATTAGAAATAAGTAATGTGGTTTTGTTACAAATCCGTATTCGATTACAAAAATACTAAAAACTGCATGACACATCAAATTGGTTATAACGTTAAAGAAAACCGACCTGGGCACATTTCAGTCACGAGATTCAGCCATTACTGAACTAAAATACTTGAATAGAAAATTAAATCCATTGGAATATATAACACTACACGTATTTATAATATAATCAATGTAAAGGAATTTGAAAATGGTTCATCGATACGTATAAAATATAGTTTTGCTTCTAAAGTATTTCAATGGTACCATCGCTGCTGGTATAACTTTCAAGGCCGTCTGTAACAGACTTGTTGGCAATCATAATGGTTGTTCATAAGAAATTAACGTTGGTTAAAAATATGTTACTTTGTGCCATTGTATCTACATATGTACATCATCAAAGTATGCATTTGTGGAAAAATGTTACATATAATTAATTATTAAAACCTCTTTATCTTTTGCTTGTGTAACCCCCTTGTCGTTAATTGTTATTAAGACAACGTTTTATCACTTACTGCACAATCCTAACATACATTATAGAGACAGCAACATTTTATGGATGATCAATTCCTATATTTTTCACAGCAGTAACAGTCCACAATCCTTTGTCTCAAGTGTTGATGATGTCACGTCGTAAATGTGCGTCTTTAACACTACAAAGGATGATATGAAGCGAGAGTCAAGCAGAGTTTGTGAGTGTTGTATGCGGCCTGCCTGACTAATGTAGGTCATGTGCTAGTGACACACTCCGGAAATGAAATAAGGGAAATAACAATCGGTTTACACACGGCAATACGCACATCGTAGTGAGACTTTGAAGTTTTGTCATAACGGTGTTAAAACTTAATGGTCTAGATATTAAATTTCATTGTTTGTGAGTAATTCATTCCTTATAAGTTAGGTGTTTGTGAGGTGGGGCGTTTGGGGAGTCAAAGGAGGGGCACAGCGGCTTGATTTTATAATGCCTTTGAAGGGGCAGTAGCACGTTTTTTGAAAATTATATATTTTCATTTCTTTTCACTAATAATTCTGCTTTATGCTAAAGTTATTAGTGTCAAAATTCTCATTACACAAACCAATCATCCATAGTCAGAGAACAAAGTATAGAGATTCACATAAAGTCCATTGGCAGCCATTTTTGTGTGAACACCTTTAATTCATTTGTGTAAGAAAAATGTATCGCATGGCTGAACTTTAAATTATAGATTTCATTTATTGCTGCTTCATTTACTTTATATACCTTGGCTCTCAATTGGAACCATTTATTTTCATTTTCCTGGAATCACCTCATTTCCCCCTAAAAACGTGCTTCTGTCCCTTTAAGTTATGAAACATAATTCTATCAGTTGAAAGATGTAGTTTAATTGAATGTGATGAGGTAAAATACAAGAAACATTCTTAAGAAGAGTTGCATGTTCTTATAGATTTAGTATGGAATGTGAATGCAATTAGGAGTACATATATACGTCCTCCGTCTTACGAGTGTTTGATGTGACATAAAGAGTATGGATAAACAAACCTGGACTTTTACCTCAATCATAAACAAGAACTAACAATTTCTACTTATTATGATACTTGTGGTCTATGATTCCGTAATGAAAAGAGTAAAAGATTTAAGGATATATTTTTTTCAAATCATTGTGTCTGTTTTTAAAAAAAAAATTCTCAACTTGGGTCATATACAAAATCAAACAGATTCAAATCAAAACCAAGGATATGAATGATGATTCATATTTCAAACACTTTCTAAAAAAAGACCGAAGGTAGTCATTATCAAAATTTACTATTTATTATTCGAAATTCCGCATATAAAACATCAATGGAGGATTTTGAAGGATTTAATTGATACAAATTTAACGTATAAAAATGATAAACATATTTACAAAACATAATAATATAAAAAGAAAACAAAAAAAATTAAAGAGAATTCGATAGATAAAAGTATTATATAAAGTTAATATCTATGTATAAGAAATTCCTTATATAAAAATTATCATTGAAAAAAAACCGTATTCGAACTAACTTAATATAGATTGCAATGAATAAAAAAATCCAAATTATCTGAATATTTCCTAACTTGATGAATACATGTTATGTGTTAGATTGAATCTATTACGAGTTGGTGTCAATATGTTATGGATGCTAAGATCAGAGATGACATCTTCAAACATGACACATTATGAACGATCACCAACGTAATATTACCTCATTACGCTGCAAAATACTTAATGGTCCTAAAAAACACAATTTCATAAATATTGCCAGAGGAAATACTTTGGTGTTTTGAATACTGAATATTTGAGTTTGAATTTTCATATCCTGTTTTAAAGGAATAAATATAGGTTTGAAAATACAATAATAATATGCTCCAAGATACGTTCCATATTTGAACAGTTATAATTATCAGCTACAAGACAAAGAAATTTCGAAATTTTTAAATGAAAATGAAATTGAGAATGTATGAATTAAAACCTGGGGCAATGACTACAATAATTCTTGAGATTTTATGTTTATCATCAATAATGCAAAGGCAAGTGTTTCGGTTGATATAAGAATGACAAGAAATTAAAATGAATATTGACAAAAATTTATTAAACAATAGTAGCTGTTTTTGGTACCATTTTTTTAATGAGTTCAATTCAATAGCCGTTTGTATAGCTTTGATTAATACGTGATGTACATTTTCTACAAGTACGGATAAACGGCATAGAATTATAGCTATGATAGAACATTTTTAGAAATGAATTTTCCAAGTACGTGGCTTCTCTGTGGGGGAATTATTTATTCTCTTCATTGGCATTAAACAATTTATGTTCCTATATAAACATATTTGCGTTGCATTGGGTAAGTCAATAATATTACGACTTTGGTAGGTATTTAATTTGAACCTTGATCAAGGATGTTCAATCCCAAAAGATGAGCATCATAGATTATTCACACGGTACGGTATTATGACTTTGATTCGTCACTGAGGATGGAGTAGTTTTATTGCCGCTGAAATCCTTGAAACAACAGGTGCGACATTAACAATGACAATAATAAGAGAAAATTGACAAATAACGTCATTATATCCTATTTACTTGACGATTGGTGGAAGGACCATGACTCATCAACGGATACCTCTGGTAGTCATATACATTATGTTTCTTGTATGGGTAAAGCATTCAGTCCGATACTGATATAATTTGAGTAAGACAGTTGTATTCAAATTTACGTCCTTCAACTCCGTAGATACCTGGTAATCTACTAACGACCAACCAATTCATTCGATTAAAATGTCAGAACAAGAATAGTCAATACAATGATCTAAATTGGCTTTTCGCGAAGAATCAATTCATACAACTAACCCTGAAACAATTGAAATATCATTTTTGAAATATGCATCTAAACTAATAAAGAAATGATAAAATGTGCCCAAAACAAACAGCACGAAAAGTCGAGGATCTAAAGTTGCTGTGCTCTCCTTTCCTAAAGATCGTTCTCTATATATTTATGTTTAAGAATGGCTTTATGTGATATCATGGTGTGTTTACGTCATATATGATAAATACACATCGTTTCTATTCACATGAAGTGTATTTAAAAGGGAACAAGCTTATTTAGTTCACAGAAAAATTACTGTAATTCAGATGTTCACTGAAGTGTGAGCGAGTGTTATTGAGTGCATTTATCTAACATTATGCACTGTGCACAGTTTACTTATGTTTTATCTTCTTCTACTGAAATTGTTTTTAAATGTTTAAAACGTGTTTTATCCTGACATTGGCTTTAGTTTTTCACATTCGACAATACGGTTAAAACCATTTATAATGTAGATAATATAGAAACAAGTATGTGAAATTAAACTTTTTATGCGATCTATTTAATACCATCAAATGGTATAAGATTTAATAACTGTCTGTCCGATTTTGTTATTTTCCAAGGAAAAGGATTATTTATTCTTTAAACTTCTATGGTTCGAATTTCCTATCAAGCTCTAAAAACATTACAATTAACATAATCCTTAAATAATCATGCTCTGTAATCACGCTATATCACATACACCTGCAATATTGTTTAACAGAAGTAACGTCACGCCGACATTGTGTAAATAAGATAAGGTCTGTTCATATATGTAAAAGCAGATTGGCAGTTTATACTTCGGCTACATATGCATATTGATGCAGATGTGGTGTTTTATATCCACACATCAACTTTCTATTACACACATGAATACTAGTTCTGCAAGTAAGGTCGATATTGTCTTCTGAAACAGCAGTTCTACAAATCCACTTAAGTTTTAAGAATTATTCAAGTTCTAAAACAGGACGATTATGATTACAGACGAACAGTTTTATTTGTTTTCAATTTCTTCAAATTACTTAAATTTAGTTACAAATAGACAGTTTTAGTTAGGCTCATCGATTTAATGTAACTACAAATGAACAGTTATAGCTCCCAAAGGCGTGTTTATGAAATTGCAGATAGAGAGTTTTAGCACTACAAGTCGACTTTCATGTTATTAAAGATGAACAGTTTAAGTTCTACAAGTCAATTTCTATGTATTCATAGATATACAGTTTTCATCTAGAAAACGACGGTTATGAACAGATGGATATTTTTGGTTCTATACATCGACTTTTATGTATTTTAAAATTGACAGTTATTGTTAGACTTCATATTTGTCCAGATGGATATTGACGTAGTTACATCGACTGTGTAGATCCTACCTATCGTGTAGCATGTGATAACAATAGAGTGTTATACAAATCGACTATCGAGCAAAACAGAAGAACAGTAGGAACATAAGACTTCAATGCCAGGAACTGTTTATTCAGCTGGACAGTTATAGTTTTACACATAGTCTATAACGTAAATACAGATTTGTAAAATAATCGTTCACTTTGTAGGCTATAAGCAATATCGAGATTATTCGTGTGTGATGTGATTATGATGTGATGTGAACACCAATTTATCTCTCTGGTCACACGAGGAGAACACCAGGAGAATATTGATCTCTTATTTGTATTCTATATTTCAACGAGTATTATTGGTAACCAATGGGTGATTGGGACTACTTGAATAACGAGAATTATTTACTGAAGTTATTGACCTAGCGACCAAACCTCTCTATTTGTTTAAATAACATCAATTACTTAAAGACACATACACAAAATAGGTTTTATTTGATGATATCTTTTTGACAATAGGGTTAATAATGCTATTTTGTGACCTAACTTATTGGTGTAGTGTAAAATCCTTTCTATTTGTTTGATCATACTATTTACATTTAAGGCATATATAGTGTATGCAATTTAGATCTACATGTACATGACTCGGTTTCTGATCTGTGATAATAAATGAAAATCACGTAAATAATCCTTATGACAGAACTTATCGACATTAATTATTGACTTACTAAACATATGTTTTATTCGTTTGAACAGTCGATATACCTTTTAGGCATGTATGTAAAATTTCTACACGACTGATGTTACGTAAACACTTATCAACAAAGTATATCGATCCACTTTAAGACACGTACAATTAAACAAATCGTGACCGAAGCCTAACTAGCTAGCAATGGGCCTCGCTGGAGCGAATCGCTGCGTCATCTATCGGGGAAACCAGTGAAGTGGACGGTTGAGTCAGTAGCCCAGTCAGTATAGCGAGGGCTTGGTAAGGCAAGGGACGACTAAGCCTTCTGGTTGGTGGGGTACTTGAAGCGGGTAATGGGGGAACAGGATTGAACTTTCACCCCCAATCATAAACAATATTCGCATGAAGATATTGAAATGACGTCGTCGCCTAATAATAAACACCCTCCCTCACGAGAGATTATCATCTCGTGTATTTATTAACTGGCATCGTGAACAGGAGTCAGTTTATTTGAGGATCGCGAGAAAGACAGACGCGCACCTGTATTGTTTGATACATCAAAGACACCGACAATGTGGTCACCTGTGATTATTGTTACCTTGATTTCTACCTGTGGACATTTGGTTTTATCTCATACAGGTAAGTTCTTCTTCATCTTACAGTTGTCATGGTTTTCCTTTTCCATCAAAATGTCCAACAGGTTCTTGGATGATATTTTTCATTTATATACACAAGGTTATGTTTATATAAGTTGACATTTCACCGTATCGCTTTATTCTCATTTACCAATACTCGTTTTACATTATTTCGATCATATCTATCAAATCCATTTAATCATAGCTTAAAATTTGTAATATATAATTATTTGGTATACGTAACAGGTAACAGTTTTATAACATCATCAATCTATACTAAGACAGGATCCAAAGGGTCAGAAGATGTTCAAATGAAAATATTTTATTTGAAAGGACGATAAAATAAAACCCAGATAGTATCATATCCATTCTCATTCAAACCACAATGACTAACAATCGTCATAGAAGATATATATACCTATATATTCAAAGACACCTAGGACAAGTTCGTTCATAACTAGCCGCAAGTGTTGTTGAGGTAAAGCTTTGGCTAAGAGGGGGTTATGTCATGTGAGGTCTGGTGGGTCTATGGTATTAGTAGCTACTGTCGATATGCCTCAGGTGTAATAGGACTGATTAAAGGTAGGAAGTACTTGTGATTGATTCACCTGTAACATCCTCCTGGCTAATTAGCATCCAGTTGTGGGAACGTACAGTGCAGACCTCATAAAAAATTAAAATATTTAAAACTCATTAAATTATTCAAGGTGGTGATAATTTTAAGCATAACGCATATTTTGGCCTATGTGTGAACCCAGAGTGCAGCCTTCATAAAATATGTGTGTCATATTTACATTTAGTTGGTTTAAATAACCATTTAGATAATATAAGGACTGCGAGAAAGGTGATATATTGATGGAAATGATGGTACAAATTCAAATTTTTATCATTCTTAAACGTTTTGTAAATTGAACGATCGATAAAATATATATTTTAGTCTCTTAATAATTTGTAATACATAAAGTTACAAAATGTATCATTTATAAAGTAATTTTTAAATAGCATAAAACAACAACCATAAACGAGTAATCTCTCTTTGCAATATACATGTAATATACATCATTAATGATGCACGATGTACAATGTTTAAAGCAAGGTAAACACAGCTTGAATCGATGTCCACGTTAAAGAGCTATCTCTATGAACAACAGACGCTGCCAGTGTCTTATGTCGCCGTGTCATTGATGCTAATCGATATAATCAGGGCGTTATATACGTATTCCATAGTTACTAATCAATAACATTCCATATGACTACGTGATGGAGCTGTTTTATAGGAAGTGTTATATCATGTAATTGGTATGCTCTTTAAACCATTATAACGAGACGACTGTCGCCATGGTCACGTTAAGGTAACTCTCGTGAGACTTGCGTGTGACTGAATGCGATCAATGTGCATTCAGTTTTCTCCAGGTGAGGTGAGGTGAGGTGACATAACGTCTCGTAACGCCGACTCACCTGTCAGGTGTAAGGACTTAGATTTTTTAAATTGGAGGAAGGTGTCACTTCAAATTTCATTTTAGAAGGTTGTGTTGCAGAATATAAATAAATTACCCCGTTGCAAATACTCTCCGTATATAACTTTATAATGCAAACATTGTATTCTCAAAATCGATGCTCTTAAATTATCATGACAATAGATTTTTGTCTAAGTGCGTGATTTATAAACAACTAAATCGTCGTGTGTTCTTGTACATCAAAGTTTCCAATGCTTTCAGTAATGTTATGTTTCAATTGAGGTAAAAGTAATTTCGTTTTAGGACACATGTACGATGTCGCTTCAGTGATTTGACTTCGGGGTTTAGTTGCTTAGTTTGAACAATGTTATTGCTTCATTGTATTATTTTTACGACGTGAAAGCTTGTGTCACCTGGGGATCGACCATAAAGCAAACCCCGACATGGGGATCGACTATAAAGAAACCTCTAAAACCTCTAAACTGCTAACTAAAACATGCTTGAGGCTATTCACACTGTACCTGTGTACACTGGTCGCTGGTGTTGGCACTCTCGCCTCAGGTACTGCGATATGTAGGTTACCGGCCGTCTGACCGGTAGCAGTGTGGTGGAAATACTAATGGATAAACTCAGTATGTGTGCAGGTGATAGGGAAGGTATTTATTTTCTGGAAGAGGGAATGGAGGACGGGGAAATTGGAGAGAGAGAGGGAAGGTATTTATTTTCTGGAAGAGGGAATGGAGGACAGGGAAATTGGAGAGAGAGAGGGAAGGTATTTATTTTCTGGAAGAGAGAATGGAGGACGGGGAAATTGGAGAGAGAGAGAGACTGCTGCACCGTTCTTGAACATATTTGTATTATAAGTTAAAAATTATGTTGACCATTTGCAACATGTAGACGGGCAGACACCTTTATTCACTATCTGAGGCTCAGTGGAGTGTTTTACTGATGTAAGCACTTATGTCTTTTACTTACAACAGGTACCCTTGGTATTGAATGCAAACGTGAACAACTTGAATTGAGATGCATGCATTAGTTCTATAAATGTGAGCACATTTCAATGGATAACTCCTCTAAGGCAACACATTACTTCATCCACTTTGTCAATACGAACATGTACAATGAAAGCCATGTAGGTATATACATACACACATATTTACTTCGAACAAATAAACCTCATTTTCTATTCAAATTGAGGCAAATACTGAAAGTGTAAGAATATACTGTGTACACACTTGCACTGGTAAGCGTTCTTAGGAGTCGGGTCAAAGAAAAGTCAAATTGACCTTCTTGACTGCCATTTCAATCAATTTCACTCTAGAAATTGATTCTAATGAAAGATATTGACATATCTTGACATATGATGGACGGGTGTCTGGCCCTGTAACGGTCGAGACATGTACATGTCTATTTGTATCGATATTTGATTGGACTTCTCGGTTGACCTTTCGCAAAGGTCATAGTCTCTCGTGGTCAAACACGATTTGTCGATCCGATTAACATCCTACAGAAATTCTGTGACAAAAGACAAGAGTTATTTGAGAGAACATCATGAATGACAGTGTTTCTGGAACTGTTTACTGACGTCTACATGCGGACACGAAGATCCTCAGATTAAAAGGGTTAACCTTTCCATCTAGGATAACCTTTGCTCGAGGCTATGACAAACATATATCATACATTCATTCATTCATTCATTCGTATATACATACCACAGTAAGTTATGGTATATTTCATCATGTAAATTAATTATGGTCTTTTTTTTTTAAATCGGAAACCAGCTCTAGGAATTAAGTCTTCATATGCCTTTACATTCTGATAAATATCATGGTGTAGGACTACTGTTTACACCACTGTAACAGTTTTGTATAGAATACATGTAAATACCAATGTATGCCTAACAATGTTAAAACTTTGTCGAAAACCTATCTTCAAGAAACCATTTGATGTTCCAAGTGTCAAATATGATTTGTACAGACACTGAATAAAGAGTGTTAGGTGCAACTGTTTTCACCTCAAGAGATTTTCACATTCTGACTTGAGTCGACATCTATGACAGTTTTCAGAACGTATTTCATAAATTGTCCCATGTTTTGTTACAACAGTGAAGTCATAGGAGACATATATTTTAAGCTGAGGAAGATTTATATCCCTTATGTTTTCATGCAATGATTAAATATGAGTTTTTTTTATGAAAGTGTGGAACATTTTGTCATGAATAACTTGACGACTAAGTTGTAGTTTACGCTCCTTTAACTGGCTAATGTAGATGTAGGGGGATGTTAGGCTGCTTATAGTTATTAGTATATGGAATATGGCGCCATACAAATATCCAATATTATTATTTTATTATTATTATAAACATTGAAATATTCATTTAAAAATTTGACTATTTGAGTAAATTTGTAATTCATATGTTTAAAAACGTACTATTGTTATTGACCACCTGTAATAACTAAATTTTCAACAAAACCGTAGGTAGGTTTTCATCTATTCACAAATAAACAGACTTAGTAATGTAAATCATTCATGTTTCAATTCCTTTCTGCACAATTGGCCATAAAAGGAAAACTGTACTTTACTCATTACTCTAAAATGTGAACAGATTATACTACTTGTTACATACTTACTGAAAACAAGGTGCGCGAAATTAATTAGAAGCAAAATACGCCAAAAATTTGCTCTTAGACCTTGATTTTACACGTCATTAATTTCCCCTCGTGATACTAAACTGTTGAATAGAGCCCTCGCATGTCGGGCTCCATGTAACAGTATTGTTTGCTGACCCGACTGTGAGTAAACAAAGGGATGGGTGGAGATCCGTCACTTGGAAACGTAATTAAATCAAGGTTTTGAATACCTCTGTCATTGTCTGACTGTCATCTACAAATGTTTTCGTACAGTGTCTAGCATTAAGTGCAATTTTGTTTATTTTAGCATTATATACGGCAATTATTATGGGTTGTTTTCCAAACGCTAAAATGTTTATTAATGTATTTAAAAAGATTTTAAACGTTAGGCTTTTGGCATTCAAGTAACCATTGTAATCATTCCTTTACGTTATCTATAACTCCGTTCCTATCCTTTCTGGTAATGTTTAGTTAATCTTAAAGTTAATTGACGAATGCCACAAGAGGTGTATTAAGAAACGGAATGGAATGTACTCTTCTTTGTAATATTTGGACCTTGGACAAACTACTTTCAGGGTTAAATTTTATCAAGTTTATGGGGTTTTGTTTAGTTTTGACATTTTTTGAAACCCCCAAGAATAATGACATATAGACTCTTTCATCTGGATGCTTTGGCAAATTTAAATGAGAAAAATTCTTGTCTTCAAAGAATATGAAACAATCTTCTTCTCAAAGTCTTTGGTGTGATTGTTCATGGGTGAATTGAAATATTTGACACTTTGAAGGGCGAGAGTCGAAAAGACTGCTTTACTGTGATATATGATAATGTCGACTGTCGACTTCTGGACTTCTTTTCATTTGAATATAGAGTTTATGAGTTTGAGACACGATTTTATGGATGTGAACATCCTTTCATAGAACAAGTGTTATTTGGGCCGTTCATTATCAACCTGCCAATACTACAAAATTTTATAACTTTACGGTGTTTGTATTAATCTGTTTATAATTAATTAGATTGTCAATGAGATGCATCAGTGAATATTTAATAAACATATTTATCTGGACCAAAACCAGAAATAAAAAGTAACTAGTTGAAATAAAAAATATATTTACCGTTGAGCGACTGGAAATTAAAGAACGGAGACTCCAACGAATCACGGATTACTTGAATAACCGTTAACTTCACTAAGAGAAGAAGGAACCGTAGATAGTTTTCTGATTTTCCAGACACACTGCAGAATTGAACATATTGTAAGGAAACGGGTCAAGTGTTTTGGTTTGTTTACTTTGGTCAAGGATCGTTTGGACACGATTGCTCTGGACTTAGTGGTCAAACGTTAATCTGGTCACTTGGATGCGATATCGGACCCCTTTATACAAGGTGTTAATCAGAGCAGTTTGATGGGTACCCTTTGGAGCTTTAAACTTGCACTATGTCGGTCTGGTATAGACTCAGATCTAATTGTCTTTGAATACATATGTAAGGGGAAAAATGCAATTTGTCATCAAAATAAACATCACAGAATTTTTTTAAATACCTGCCTCGAGCAACACATTAGGGAACATAGTTTAAATCTAATGTGTGGACAAATGCTATTATTTGGATATTTACGTGAGTGTTAATGCAACTCTATAGTAAATTTAACAAATAAGTACACATATCATATCTTATCTTCAATATAAACATGTCTCAAAGTTAAACTCTTAATACAATCATAATTTCGTAGAAATTGCTGTAAATAATGTATCCATTGAATTAGTTTCTGTTTTGAAACATTTATGCGCTTGATATTTAAGGAAGAAAATCTGGTTTCAAGAGACATTATGTTATTCGTCTTTATTGACGTTTTTTATATACATGTACTCACGTTCTTGGGATCAGTGTTTTTCATGACAGAAACAACATCTTTCACGTTCACGTCCCCGGTAAGCCTGCTTCACATAAAAGAGTACGACCTTTTTCTTGTGACAGTAAGTTTGACCTCTAAGGTCACGATTATGTCATTGTGGTACAAAAGTTGATGCCATAAATCACGAGGGAATAACAACATAGAGATGGCAATGACCTAGAAGATACGACCCGATTGCCATTTTAAAAATCTAAATCCCCTTTTTTGGTTTAGGGCAATGACATCTTGATGACACTATGGTGTACTCTCTGTGGTATGCATTTACTGCATTACCCAATTTCACTAAAAATTGCATTGTCAGCATTTCTATTTTCAGGTATTATCTATATAAATATTGCGATTTTAAATCACAAAATTTTGCAAACTGGAAACGTTTTTTTATAAGATAAATTTTGATTTAGCAAACATGTTAAGTACAAATAATTCATGGCAATGTACTGCAACTTAATATTAATTTCCCTAGTAATAGCTTGGAATTATGAGGCTTATGTGTAGAATAGAACAATAAAGAAGTTTATTACTATTGTCTCCCCTACAATGAACATTTGGGTTAACGAGTTTGTGTTATGTGATGTTTTTGAGCAGCTATTTTCAACAATGACGACCAAAATAAGTGCTTGTGACAGGGCCCTAACTTGCCGAAATGTATAAACGACTGTTATGAGGAAGAGGTTACTAACCACGTACACGGAAATAATCAGCGAGTTCTAAAGGTCGTCTTGCTCTGTGTATCAACTACATTTTCTCTTTCCAAAAAGGGAAAAGACCATTGTATATTGGGGATAAAAATGAACTGAAAGGTTTAACAATTATTTTTCAACATTCTAAGTTTTCTGACATTTATCATGTTATATAAGGATCCTAAGAAAATGTCTTGGCTTGTTATACATGTACACTTTGAACATTTTCACAATTATCTAGTAAATTGTAAATTGTAAATAGTAAATATGTGCTACTTTGGTGTTAAACAACTGGATATGAAAGTGTCATTTCACTGTTAAAAAGACGTATCTTTAAAGAGCAACCCTGTGATTGTCATCACATACTGTTTTGCTTCGATACGAAGGTAAATGGCATAATTATATAATATATATTCAAACTATAATCTCAATTTTTGAATGACATTGACGTGATTAAAATTTGTTTTCAATGAAAATCGTTAAACTGTCATTTATCTTTGCGTAGGCCAAATTCACACGTCCAATTTATTTGGATTCTTGTTATAAAACCTATCAAACATTACCAACACGTAACTGTCATCCTGACTGCTTTAAATCAGTTTAGAAATTAGGTTTGACTGATTGGCGCGTTTGGTTTTCGATCATGATAGCAACTTCAAAACTTCCTGTTGTACAGTGTGCGACGTCGATTAGTTCTAAGATGATGATTTCCTGCAATAGTCTATACTTCTCGATCAGAGAACACTTTCGGTTTTGGTGACGCTCGACAACGCACGGAGTGGCTCTTTAATGACAGTAGACGGGTGGATGCAGTAGCTATGGTCATAGACAAAGGCTTGTCCCTAGATAGTCAGTATGTACGTAGACGGTCGGTCTGTCGGTTGAGAGAAAACATTGAATCGCTGAACGGGAGTACTGTGTCAACAAACCTACCTGCACATCGGCTTACTGGATGTCTCATCTACACGCCCAGTCCGACAGTGGTGTTCATGCTGGCATGCTCTGCTACTTGATAATATCGTGGGGTGATGGCGTGGGTTAAATGTCACTGTCATAGATATAGATAACCTTGAATGATTCGAACATATACCATTGAAAAGATTGGGTGAACACGTTAAAAGAATCCAAATTGGAAAACGATATGTATATGCATGCAGATCAAAGTAGTCCAGTAAAAATAGGACACACAAACATAAATACTCGGTTTTTCGTTTCTCATTTGCATTTACATTGGATGGTAGTTTCCTATGATAATTGAATATCCATTTCATTTATAATATTTTTGTATAATATTACTAGTAGAGATTCAGCTCAGTTTAAAATTATAAGCAAAGTTTCATTGACTTTGTCATGTTTTAAAGGGTTCATGATATTTTAAAAAAAATATTTCACAAAACAATTAAGAGTTGATCAGTATACCCGGTAATCGGAAAATCAACAAATATGGGTATTGTTTATTCAGCGGTGCCTATAAAAGAAAACGATCACGAATAACGCCTAGAGTATAAAGATATACTTGAGAAGAATTATATTATTTTAGACTTTATGTCAATTAAATCATTGACATTCTGCTTTGATGTATATATCGCGATCGATCATCCACATTCCAACATCCCTTGGTACTTTACAAAAAAAAATTATGCATATATATTCTTTGAAAGGACCATTTAGAGAACCCTGGCTGTAATGTACAGCTAGTGGGCAATGCCTCTTACTCAACTTGTTACGAGCCTTAAAAAGTCATTGTTATTAATTGTTATTTTCAGCTCCCATGTCTCAATACCTGGACGCACATCTCTTTCATGAAATAAACATTATATTATGTTGAAACAAACTGTACTCATAGTTTTGTATTTATATTTCAGAACATATTGCCAGAGTTCATTTACCGGACACAGTGAGGGATGAGGCAGGGGGATGTATGTTGCCCCAAACTCTTATAGGCACAGTGACATTC
The DNA here is from genome assembly GCA_916613615.1 of Steromphala cineraria. NCBI lineage: Eukaryota > Metazoa > Mollusca > Gastropoda > Trochida > Trochidae > Steromphala > Steromphala cineraria. Next base: position 885,569 of record OU744736.1, read on the forward strand.
GGGAACACGACCTTGACACTTAATCTTAAAAGAAATGAGGATATTCCCATCAATGCAAAAATATACACAAAAGATACAACGCGGAATAAGGGTGTCAAACTTGAAAAACTTCAAGATAGCAAGGTAAGGTCACATATTTAGGCTTAAGAAGATATATTCAAACAACCATTTTATATATTAAAAAAGAGAGGAAAGAATTTATCATCAATAATATAAACATAAGAAGTATATCATATATGATATGAGCACTTTGTCATGTTTTGCTACATCTTCCGGCAGAACTTCTGTTAAGATAGGTACACACGTTTAAATGACCTACATCCTGTTGATATTCTTAATATAAGAGTACAATATGATGAGTTGTAGGTGTAGCGACGGTGGTTAGTTTTCATTACATAAAATTGGCTTATACTAGTATATAGAAAGAACTTCGAGTCACAACCGACATTTATTCATGATTTGTTTCTCAGCAGGATGTTACGTATTGGCTTAGGAGTTGTACATGCGTTACAGGTACACAAACATCGATGTTAAATTCATCATAAACATCAACCATGAAGCGTGACGCTTATAAAATGAAAAGAAATCCGTTTAAGAGCCGGCAATTTATTCATGATAATGAACTTTCCTCGACAGGATGTTGCGTATTACCTCGATCTGGAGAACAAAGCAGCCATGACAGTAACATGTGACCAGGATGATAATACCCACTTATCGTTGGTACGTATTGTATTTGGAATTCATCCGTATATTAAGGGGGCAGTAGCACGTTTTTTGATAATTTTATATTTTAATTTTTTTTCACTGATAATTGTAAGTTAATGTTAAATGTATTATTTTGACAGTGACAGAAATCTCATTACACAAGTCAATCATCCATAGTCAGAGGACGAAGTATGAAGATTCACATAAAATCCATTGGCGGCCATTTTTTGTGAACACCTTTAATTCGTTTTGTGTAAGAAAAGGGAATCGCATGGCTAAACTTTACGTTATATATTTGAATTATTACTGTTCCATTTAGTTTAAAAACATTGTCTTTCAATTGGAACCATTGATTTTCATTTTCCTGATATCACCTTATATTCTTCTAAAAACGTGCTACTGCCTCTTTAACTGGCAATTGGCACCACGTTGACTTGCCGTTACAATTTCCAATGAATATCCATATATTGGTGAAGAAAACAAGTTCCCTCGATAGTCAACCTTTTTATTACATAAAAACAGTTGACTTTACATAGAACTGACTTGTTTCTCTTCATCGAAAAAGCTTCTTCTAAGCCTATCAATGAAATAAAAGAGATGTTTGAGAATCAATTAAATTACTATAAGGCTTATGGATAGACCTTAATGGGGCAATATCACGTTTTAGGGGGAATAGAAGTTGATGTCAAGAAAATTAAGATAAATGGTTCCGTTTGAAAGTCAATGCCAAATGAAGCAGTAATAAATCAAATATATAATGTAAAGTTCAACCATGCGAATTTTTTCTTACACAAAATGAAGTTAAGGTATTCACACACAAATGGCTGAAATATGCTGAAATCATCATGATGATGGTGTCACATATTCTTGTGTGAGAAATATGTATCTGAAATTATGTCTCCTTTACAAAATCAAGAAAAAATTCCCTTCTTCCAGGACGGCTTAATTTCGTATAAAGGAAAGACATACACATTGCACAAATTGAAGACAAAACGAGCTAAGCGAGATGCTGGTTCACTCTATGAGATGACAGAAGATGAGAGGTCGCCAACTATCAACGATTACAGATACACCGAACGTAAGTTGTTTCATATTTCTTATGCATTACTATGATTTTAGTACGTTTCAATAGAACCCAAAATATTTTGTCGTATTTCCTCGATTGTCATATCAATGACATTGATATATTTGGACTTTGACATTTTCAAAATAAAGAATTTATATGATAGCTTGTATTACTGGTAAGTAAAGATAAGTTTCAGCTTCAAGTACGTACCATGTCTCGAATGCTTGAGGCACGGATTATTCTGTTCATCTGGATAAACTGTTGCACCTTCATCAAGGACATTAAGTGTTAAGTAAAAGAATTGTCTATCGTCAACAAAACACGACCAAAGTTGAATGCTTTATCAAAATCTCTGTATATACAAATACGTGTTGGACATCGTATGTCCAAAAACGTTGAACGTCCATAACGTTTTTACTTTAAATTTGTTTCGATATTTAAGGCAACAATGTTGTCAAGGTCAATACACATTTTATTGAAACTTTACTCTGGAGGATCTCTTTGACGTGTGTCGTCAAAACACGAGCAATTTATTTAAGCAACGTTTCCTCAACACGCCCAAGGCAACATAAATTGGTTGTCTTGATTATTAAGTAGCTTTTGGCGGTCAAAGAACTATCTATTTATAAAGACACATTACCATAACGTTCTGAGACCTCGTATAAAGTACGTTGAATATATGAATATATTGTTCTAATTTCAGTTGAAGATAAACCCCTTTCTTCAAGAAAGATACGTAATTATTTCTCACCGTTGGAAGACGTCGAGCCTATACGTCATAAACGTCAGACGTCCCAGTATTATATTGACGTGTTGGCTTTGGTCGACTATGGCGTATATAGCAGGTACGTAAACAAAGAGAGCAGATTGAGTAAACATATTAAGCTTATGTCCATCAAAATAACGATTGACTGAAAGCTTATTGACTGGTGTCATGCCTTGGGTAAACAACGATTTTTCTATTCATTTGATGATATCAAAAACGAATAATTTTGATTTAAAGCTAATACATCTTGTAACCTTTCTTGGTTTTACACATTAGGCATCATGTCATGCAGTGAGTGAGTGCTTGGTTTGATATTGTGTTTGTTTGTTGAATATTGTAAATGTTCAAAGAAAATAATATAACGCTCTTTTGAGACCATATATATTTAAACAATATGTACTTTCTTTCACTTTCCATTTCAAACATAATTCCTCGCGTACACTAAGTGATCATGAAGAACGAGTTTTTCCTTTGACGTTTAAACGACAGTAAATAAAACTTCGTTTGAAGAGGAAAAAAGGAACGTAGTTTGAGGAAGGGATTTTTTTCTGAATGTTGTGTTAAGTTCAGTTGCTAAATGTCATCGGTAGAAAACAACCTGACCTAGAAACGAAAAGTACATAAACACCTTCAAACGTATCTGCTACTTCAAAGATTTTGTACATTGCTTCGCGTAGGTGGTTCTTGCGAGACGTTCTTTCAAGCACTGCTCTACATTATGAAATTATGTAATAGTGAAATTTATGAACTTTCACTACCGGACATCAAACAATATGAAGGAACGTCAAAGTTTGCTAAATCCATTCAAATTACAAACTTAAAATGTTATTTAAGTGAGATAATTCTCGAAAATCAAAGTTTATTTCATAAACGTGATTAATGAACTAATTAATTAATGAAAATGATTAATTCCAGATGGTATGAGTCCAGCAGCGAGACCACGCCCTCAGCCAAGAAGGAGGACGCACTACAGAACATCCGGCGCTACTACGCCTACGTCATGAACGGGGTATGTGAACCGATCTTGCTGTAGGGTGTTTACAGGCTTTACCTGTCAGTATATAATCGATAGCTTCTGACCCATAGCATATTACTCTTATAAGCGTCATACATACGCGAATAAATAATTATATTGACTGATTGAAATATGTTTATTGATTAACTTCAGAAACATAGTACTGCTTTTATGTACTTATACTCATACGAAAACATATTATTATGAAATTATACTACGCACATGTATTTATTCATTCCAATATCATAATGAAACACCATTTAGTAAACACCATATACTAGAATATGTCTTGATGGTGCTATGAAAGATTGTGTTTAGGGTGATTGCCTTTCTTCATTTCGTTTTATTTAATTGTCAAGTTAGGCAATCGAGGCAATGGTTAAGCAATACAAGTCAAACACACATGTTAATAATTGCGGATCAGGAAACTTATCTAAACTAGATGATGTAATATGTAAAGGCCAGAAGTCATAACACCTGGTTGACTACAAAAATAGTTTCTTGAGGTAAACTTTAGACATAAACTCTAACAATATGATGACTGTGTCAATCTCATTAAATATGTGTATGCAGGTCAACCTTCGCTACAAGACTATCACTGGTCTCTCGTCAGTCCTGAATGTGCGGCTTGTCGGCTATTATGTGGCCGAGGTGAGTTTATTTCTCTTAAATTATAACTAGAGGATGTGGTGACTACTTCGTGCATGGTTAAACACTAACAGTTCTCTACGAACATATCTGTGCAACGGAACGGTGTAACTAGGACAGATGGACAGACAGACAGCCAGGCTATGGGCCAAGAGTTTCGAAGTTCTTTGTAAAACATGTGAGACGGTGGTAATTTAATGTTAAGGTAAACGTAAGACAGCTTTAACACTTAGACATCGTGGAAAATCTAGGTCTTGTTTTACTTCGCTTTAAGTAGTCAATTATCAATTTGAATTTGACCCACTGTTGTTCTGCTTCCTGGAGGAAAACGGTTATATTAATAAGTATTTTTAACAATAAGTAGGTAAAGACAAAATTACGAAAATGAATAATTATTTAACTTGAAGTAAACAAAGCATTCAGTGTCGTTTTCAAATACACTTTTAAAAACTCAAAAATACAATATGGCTCACATTTTTGTGTGATGAGTATCTGTAACACTGACATTATATATTCATCATTTTACAATAACGTTAATGACAAAAGTAAGTTTGAATACAGTAAAGCATAGTTAATATATGTACTTGGCAATGCGATATTGATTATTGACATAAAGATATATATATATTTTTTTTAAATTTTATATTTTTGAATCTCCATACAATACAAATCACAAAGTCAATTCAGTACATAACAACATTGCATAAAGATAATAATATCCTTTACATATATTTTCAAGTATATAATTTTTGTTACAGTGAGATTTAACTTAAAATATGAATATTCCTTGGCATCGTTTCAGACATCGAGCATGGCGCCTTGGACTGAAAATTATCGGATATCCGGACCAGTGCGCAGCCAGGTTAACGCAGACGATGTGCTGGTGTTTCTTAGGGACTGGGTCCCGTCTATGTCACTTCCGGAACATGACCACGCAATGCTCTTTACTGGGTAAGTGTATGTTATGATACCTTGCATAGTTTATAAGTTGTATCGGGTAATATCACTTACGCTTTGTCCGAAATGCCCGCCCGAGGTTTAAAAGATGAGGCTAAATAGTCTTGATATCGACAAAGAACGGTACACTTTTATGAGAGTTGCCATGTTTACGAGGTTAAATTTAAAGGACAGTTTAGGCAAATACAACAAGAAATAACAAAGGATTAGATTCTTTACATCTTATTTACACTCCAGCTTCATATAAATAATCCTGGTCAACATTACGTGAACTGGTAAACATTAAAACAACGTTCATAACAAGGGTGTTAAATAACGTCGTGTACCTTATTTCATTATGTATAATATATGCTCTCAATGTGTTACAGGTATGACCTCTTCACGATAGATAGGGGAGTTAAAGCCACAGAAACTTCAGGTAAGTTTCTTATTCAATCAACTTTTTGTTAACAACCTCTTCAAATGTTGAATTGATAAATGTATTATATATTGCTTGTTTTTCTGCGTTATCTTCTTATTGTTTTCACTAATACTTCATGGATCAACATGCATATATATTGAACATTGATACTATTTATCGTACATGATGGGAGGGAAATGATAACCACAAAGGAAATTTTTAAATTTAATCTAATTTTAATTTTCAAGTGTTTGCACTCCCGCAGTACCCACTACAGGAACATAACTGAAGGGTTATCACTACCTCATGCAATTATGTTAAAAAGACAAATCTTTTGATTCTGATGACCTTTTGTCCACAGGATTAGCCTATATACGGACATTATGTCGGACTGACGGGAGGAGCATATCACTGGTAGAGGATTTCGGGGGATTTCAATGTGTAGATACTGCGGCTCACGAGCTTGGTCACAGGTAAGATAATTCATATTATATTGGATGATTTTAATTTGCTTTATATAACGCGTTATAACTATTCAAGTGCATCAGATGGCCATTCCCTTCCTTCTCAAACAACTTTTTGTTGATTAATGAAGTAGGTTTTGAAATATGGAAAATATTGCTAGTAAAAAGGGCTACCCTTCAAATTCATATCTCAACAATGAATGCCATTGTTGGGTAAAATCAATCAGAATGAATTTAGATCAACAGGTATAGTTATTCATACTGGTACATTATTTCAAATATGGGCCAAATCTAGATATTATTTAGATTGGAGTAAATTTAAAGAAGAGATTCTGGATGTCACGTAACTGACTCTGCCTATTGCAGCCTGGGAGCTAAGCACGACGGGGACGGGAACGTGTGCAGACCACAAGACCGCTTCATCATGTCTGGAGGAACCTACAACACCACGGAGTCCAATATACAGAACCCCTGGTTCTTCTCGTCCTGCACTGTGGAATACTTTAGGTCCTACCTCTCAACTTTATCCATGAGCTCGTAAGTAGTCTCATACCGTTGTTTTGAGGTTGTTTTCTTTGAAATATGTACTTTAATTTCGTAAGTCTTTGAGGCACGTTGCACGTTTTTTCTCATAAGTAAAAAATATATAATTCCAATTTGATAGGATGTTTTCCTGACAATATTTGTTTTCAAAATTTTCCGAATAATGTTCAGGATTTAATTAATGTATTTTTTTCCAACATCTTGTATTACAACCGTTTGTTCAATAGTAAAATAGTTTCACAAATGTCAAGCGAAAACGATTAAATACCTTTAATATGTTTGATAAAATCTACATAATGTCGCTTTAAGAAGGCAATGACGGCAAGTACCAAATATTTTACGAGAATGACATGGCGCTCTAGTGCCCAAGAGTTACTATTTAACTATCGAACCCTTCTACCCACTTCAATGTACGAAGTATGATGCGATGTGCTGTATGTTGTGTACAGACAAGGTATCCAGTGTCTGACCGGTCCCCTGAGTCAGGGCGGAGTGCCGGACATCACGGACAGGTACCCCGGACAGCTCTACACACCCGACCAGCAGTGCACCATGATCCACGGAGATGCATCCAGACTCTGTCAGGTTGGTCAACCTTAGTTCATCTTTAGTTGCTACGTCTTTGAAGAGTTTTCAGGTGTTATACATTAAAACACAAATCTTTTCTGGTTAGAAACTTCATGATTATGATGTTGAACGTTACAAAGTTGGAAACATATACTTGTTTTGTTTTATGTTTGTTTTGCTATGCGTTAAGTTATAAATGTTAACCACTTTGTTGTTCCCAACATCAAACCGAAAAGCATATACTCATGGACGTTCCCGATTTTCCATTTATTAAGCTACACATTATCCAAAAACATCTTGCTGTTCTTTGGTGTGTACATTGGTGATTGAGTAATGTTGAACTTAATCACTTGAATAAGATAAAATATTGGAACTGTATGAGGATTAGAAGCTTTTTTGTTTTTTATTTTAAAGAAGGATGATAATTATATCGTTTAATGTAACTGATTTCGTTATTTGTGAGTGAGTTGCTGTTTAGCTCCGCTTAGGCAAATTTAGCGGCGTGAATTCGATTGGAATAATGCTTTGTATTCAAGAACAATCCGCCACATGCATCAACGACCTATTAATTTTTGTTTGATGTCAATGTTTAGCTGTGTATCTATTTTTTGAGCCGAAGGCAACCTTGATATTTACTTTATCAAGAGACCACAGTTCGGTAACTTTTATGTTTTGTATGTATCAATGCAAACTATTGTCTTTTTCACGGCAACTATTATGTAAAGTATGATTTCAATGCCAGATTCTCTATTACAGGGCCCAGAGTTCGGCAACTCAAGCCAGGTGTGCACCAGTATGTTCTGTTTAGACCCCTACTCTTCGGGCACCTGTTTTCAGCACGAGGCAGCTCGGGGCACTTCCTGTGGAGACAAGAGGGTGAGAGCAATATTAGTAAACTTTTTATCATAAGATATACACCTAATCATAAAGGATAAGTAGCACAGGTATTAGATTATCAAAAGTTGCAATTTGAAAAAGAAGGAGGGAGCGGAGGGGGCGCAACCAAACCAAGAGAGTATCAAATAGAGTGTCTGTAGTTGAGTTGTAGTTCATACAAAAGTAACACGCTGTTGCCTTCTTGATCAGGTCATCAAGTAAACTTCCTGTGAACAGATTTCTTTGATCAAAAGTTTCGATTTAAATTGAATTGTATACACGTGAGGCCCTTAGCGCACCCCTCCCAAACTGATATCCTGTATCCGCCAATGCTTCACTTTACTTCCATATACTCATACCCATTAAAACTATCTGATTGCAATGTAGGTATAAGTTATATTGATTTGATTATTTATCTGATGTATTTGTGTATTTCAGTGGTGCATGGATGGTATATGTCAGTATTCTGAGGATGCACCAGAGGCTGTTGGTGAGTTGAGAGTTATCGTTTTACTACAATACAATAATGAAGGGTGTGACCATTTCAGACTTACTAGGTACTTGCATCTGTACGTAATATCTTACTGAGGCAATACTGCATCGAATAAACAACTTGAATGACGAGATTTGAATAGCGTCGACTGGATTTCAATAATTAAAGATACGTATCAACACCAGTTAAGGGATTAGCAGGCACGTTGCCAGATATTCAACTAGATCCAACTACGTTTTTACCTCAAAAGTGGACATGAATAATGAAGATTGAAATTCAGTTTTTAAAGTTAAGTTATAAAAAAACTACCAGATTTGCAACTAGATTATTAACATGGACAGGCCACCAGAATCAACATAGAGGATTAAATGGATTTATATAGATTATTATATATAAACATTTCTTGATTACTACATTTTACACGTATCACTTGATGTTGAAGTAAAGACATGCCCTAAAACAGTAGTATGCAGATAATTTATATTGTACTACATCGCTTCACCTGCCACCTCTAATAGTGAACATGCACAGCCAGGTTTCAAGAATGTTGTTAAGAAGTACTCATCATATATATTAAAACAAAGCTAAAGGAATAAAATAAAACGCTACCACTATTTTCTGGTCCTCGATCCATTATATAAATGTCCACTTTCAGAGGGGTGTGTTTTCGGAGACCAGGCAGGTGTTTCGTTTGATGGTCAGACGTGTGAAGAATTCACTTCCGGGGAAAACTCGGCTTACTGCTACCAAGAAGTCGTCAGAGGGCGCTGTTGTGCTTCCTGTCAGAAGTACTACACAGGCGCAGAAGGTACTAACTGACAAAGTGTCGCCATTTTGTTTATCATGTTAAGGTTTATACCGTTTATACTTTTATGAGCTGTGGATGTAAAATATGTATGGATTCTATGTGAACTTTTAAGTTGAAAAAGGTCACAATGGCTATCTAAGTGTTACGTGTAACTTCAACCTCCTTTATATATTATTCTTGCTTAAAAGATACAAAAATGCAATTATCAATAATTAAAAAGCAAAGAACAAGATAATGTAAATCGTTACATTGAGAGTGCAACTTTAAGTCGACTTTAAAAAATACAGAATTTCATGGTTAACAAAACAACACAATATATGGAGAAAAAACTTCATCCATAGAAATGGCTTTTAGACTAACTAGGAGTTGTCTTTTAAGAAGTGACTCTATTAGTTAAAATATTGTCAAAATGTCATCCGCCATTGCTGCAGAATATCTGGTTGTGATCAACGTTGCAATGTTTGTCCTCCTTCCAGACTGCCTGTACGGAGACAAGGTGAGAGGATGCGAGGCCCAGTACTGTAGTTCTGTCTACATGGATGGAACCAAGTACTCAGACAACTGTTGTAAGACATGTGGAACATTTACAACTACAACACCGTCATCAACATCCACCGTGGCTGTTACAACAACGGCCCGACCTACTACAACAGTTACCTTTCCAAGTAAGTGGAAGTTAGAAAACGTCAGGATAATCTTTTTTTAAAAAGGGGCTCGTATATGACATCATACCTGTCGTTGCTTACTTTAAACTTGAAACAATGCTTCAATCACATATAAAACAACCCAAGCAGAAAAGAAATATTCTAGACATTGCAATTGGTATGAATGAGGAAATACAAGTTCTATTGAAATGCATCTTCATGATATAGTAAATAGATACGATGTTCTTAACACTCTAAAGTTAAACTAAATTAGTGTAGTTACTAACATTGTTATCAGAGAAGTGCCTCTGAACTTCTCGACAAGGAGAAATCCATTATATCAGAGAAATTGACTTAACGTTCTATTTTCAGCTGACTGTACAGTTAACCATGGTGACGTTGTTGGTGTACGAATCAACGGAATGACTTGCGCGGATTACGTAGAATCTGACAGGAGTAATTGCTACCTAGAGACAACCCAGCAGTATTGTTGCGCATCGTGTAGAGACCAAGATACCGGCGTACAAGGTAAGGGAGATAACTCTCAACTAGCTTCCTTCTGTAATGGCATGCTCCTCTCTGTATAGAACTGGACTGTAGGGGTTCAAACCAAATACATCCTTGTATTTGTTTTGTGACTCCAGACGGTTTCATGGCTTTAGTTATGTGCTTGTAACTAACGGGGCTTACTATATGTTGGTCGCTAACCCCTTGTTGATTCTAGCTCAAAGAAAGGAATGGGTTTTTGTATATATTTCATCACTAGAACTAGTTTAACGTTTGTGCTATATAAAACAAATCCATTTTTTTCATTTGAATGGATTTGCTGATCATCAACAATGTTTTTTCAAAAGAAATATGTTCTTTAGTAAATTCGTTATCTGTATTCATATATAACAAACATGATATTCCTTTCTTTGACATTGCATGTGTATTGAATGTTTGAGGTCATGGTCTAACCAGAAATGGTTTCATATATAGCTACGTGTGCATGGTTTTCCAGTGCTTGGTCCTGGTTAGGAGCATGGACTGAACAACCTTAATATAAAGAACATCTAAATATGGATTCGAAAGAAATGCATACCTTTCTAGCATGTTAATCTTAAGTGCATGCTTTCAATCATTTTTTTAGATCAATAAAGATTGATCATTTAATCTTGATTTGATCATTATCTAAAATGAAAGTTTTTTCTATGAATGTTTTTCCACATTGAGACACTGGTTGATCTATGATATGTCATAACTTTGTGTGCACCCAACAGCTGTGTGGATGTTTTGTATAATAATATTGTCCATGTCATACAAAGAGTTTAGAGACAAGACTGTTGATAGTCCATCAAGAGTTCTCCCCCCTTCTCTGTCATGTCGCCTGCATTTCTAATCCACGTCTTCTCGATATGATACGAAACTGTATCTCGCCATGCTTTCTCGTCATGTGTCCTCACATCGTCTTATACAAGTGTTAATAAACCAGCTCACGCATAACACATAATTCCAGGAGTAAGATAGAGTATTACCTTAACATAGTCAGACACAGAATGCTTGTCTAACAGATAGAGTAGTGCGTATAACAGATAAACAGACACATTTTGTATGCGGGTATGCGCTAACCCGATCTGTACTTAACAATGTTGTGTGATTAACATTTAGATAGAAATTTAGTATAATCGGTATTCATAGACGCAAATAAAAGTAATGATTTTTCAATTCCTTCCAATAGACTTTATTCACTTAGTAAAATTGTATTCAATAGACGCATACAATAATAAAACATCTTTTGCTCACCAATAGATTTGTAACAGCACTTCATGCAATCAAAAGATATTTTGTAAACTTTTCCCTTAAAGTGAATCAATAAGATTGTACTTGATTCATGTGAGTTTGTTTGGAAACTAACTGATCGATCTACGGTCAACAGGATGTGAATACGGGAATAAGTTCAGTAACTGTGACAGCGATTACTGTGACTTCGTCTACGACGACGGAACAACATATAACTCTTATTGTTGTCAAACTTGCGACAAATCCTGGACAACAACCCCTTCTTCTACACCAACTACAACTACTACAACAGTTTCTACAACTACTACATCTCCTTCAACAACTACAACTTCCACAACACCCACGACTACCACAACCCCAACAACTACCACAACACCAACAACTACCACAACACCAACAACTACCACAACACCAACAACTACCACAACACCAACAACTACCACAACACCAACAACTACCACTACAACCACAACAACCACTACAACCACTACAACCACTACACCAACCACAACAACAACTACACAAACAACAACAACTGCATCAACCACAACTACATCTACCACTACTACCACAACACCCACAACCACCACCACGACAATAAGCCAATCAACATGCAGTGACACGATATACGGCGTGGGATGCCGCTCCTATATCCAAGCCTATGGACGAGGTCGCTGTTACAATAGCTATGTGTCCAGTGTATGTTGTGAAGTCTGCGAGTCTGTGTCAGACAGAAGAAGGCCAGGTAAACACACCTTCCAAGTGATCTATATAACACACCTATTGATAACACACAATATCCAAACTCGGATCTTGTACCATGACCTTAATTACCTTAACATGGACTTGAATTCACTCACAAATTTCAGTTTTCTTGGCTTCACATGAACTGATGTACAAAACGCTTTTTGAGTTACTTAACATCTTCACTTTATAGCATTGATTTACGTAGCACCTCTGCGCATTGAGCAGTACTTAGCTCTTGTAGACATAATCTTAATCACTTATTTCTCTACTATTTATGCCATATTATCCACCACCGCTTTTACGTCCGCTTCTTAACCTTACCAAACTTTGCAACACCTTTCAGGATCAGGCTTTATCTTTGGCCGCCGTAGACCAAGTCCTAGGAGAAGACCAACTTGGCGAGATTACCTCAGAAAATTAGGACTGTTGTCCTAGGAGACAATTCCTTTAGTTTAGGTCATATATACTCAGAGATATCAAAGAATCGATATCTACCAAAGACTTTCACTTGGGACGAGAATGATATGATAAATGAAATAAGTTTATCATGTAAACCAAAGAATCATATAGAGAACTCTTGTATAGAGACACTTTTTATTCATTCAGTGATGTATGAATTACAGTTTTCTTCGTATAGACATATTGCCTTAAAACAAAGACATTATTGTTGAAGTTGAAGAAATTATATTTACAACCAACTGCTTATGTCTAACTAACATTAACGGTAAAATTGGTGCTACTGCAACAGACTTACATATATCAATGCCTTACACATCAAAAGTGCTTCAATTTTTTAAAATATGATATTTATGTTTGTATTTTTACAAAATTATCTGTGATTTAAGATAATTTGATTTATCAGAAACGAGAAGACACTGAGTCAGATTATGTACATTGATTGTGTTCATTACTGTACAGTATTTTAAATCGTGTTCATCTTGTCTCTTGTAAATAGATTTATGTGTGTTCAATCTTTTCACTGCCACCCTCAACTCACGTGCACTTGTTTAACACCTCTGCACAATGTTTATATTGTTATTATATACAACACAATTGTGTTCTGCTATTCGCATTTAAAACAAGTCCAACAACCTTGCCAATATTTTGTAATCCTGTTTTACCTTTAAACATACTTGTATTCTAAAAATGAATAGTATTTAAGTAAATACTCATTTATGAAATCATGTAACTTACCGATGTTCATTTTGCATATGTCTACAATTTCAATAATCTGTAAATGATTACGGACTTTTACAAGTATGCTTATGTTAATCGAAATGTAAAGTAAACATTATAAAATCTATGGTTTAATTGCTGAAATAAAATTGAATTATGTGAGTAAAGAACAAAATACTAGTCTATTAAGTAATGGAAGTATTGTGGACCCTTTGTTTATGATGTGCTATGTACCAGATTGCCAATATGGAGATAGACTGGATGTGTGTAATCCAAACCTGTGTGGGATTGTACTGGCTAACGATCAATCGTACAGCTATCTGTGTTGTCAAACATGTGCTCCAACATCCTCTACTGAGCAACCAACAACAACAACATCGACAACATCTACAACATCAACAACATCTCAGACATCAACAGTGCCCAAGACATCAACAACGTCAACTTCAACATTAAGGTCAACAGCAAGCACAGCGTCTACAACTACCACAACTACAGAACCTTGTATTGATACAATAGCCAATTGTTCTATCCCTCAACAGTTCAACAGGGTACAATGTTACCAGTCAGATGTTGAGAGACAATGTTGTGCAACATGCACAGCTTATGAAGATGCTGCTAACACAGGTACAATCTTCTCAACAAAAATCCATCTCCTTTCAGTGTGACATGCAGTGACTTTATATCATGATCTTGTTTCAAACAATGTGTCTCAATGTGATCGATTAATCATTTGCTTGTAGCCACATAAGTACTTTAGAATTGAGTTAGAAAACACCAATTTAGATTGCTTCTTTAGCGTTTTATTTTGTATGCATGATTTGCACGTCGATTGAGGTACACCTCCTGCATGTTTTGCCACACAATATTTTTTTTAGAATTTTTTATTTTGGGATATGGTTGTCCTAATAAATCGACTTCCTTTCAGCTCATTTCTTATGAATTGTGCGTGTGGTTAAAATCAATATTTTAAAGAGATTAATGTATTAGTAGAGTTATTAAATTTAAATGTATTGATTAAAAGTTAGAGTAAATGTTACTTTTACAACAAAGCTAAAGTAAATAAACATTCAGGGTTGTAATGATTTCATCTGTTTCTATAATGCATTCACAATGGGATATAACTGTAATGATAATTTTGTGTTTCTATAGGTTGCAAATATGGCGACCGAGAACCAGAGCGCTGTTCCCAGTTACCACGCCCCCTGGCGGAGTCATGTCCAGACGAGGCAGACAACTGCTGTGAAACCTGTAGTCGCTTCATCAGCGCCGCTGGGAGCTTCTCTTCTTCACCATTTGCAACTTTACTGACAACAATAACAGTGCTTTACCTTCTTAGTGGTTTGTGATGATGTCTTTTGTTAAGGTCTTACCTTTTTATGACGTCATGGATCACTGTGGCTATGAAGTTTTTGCCAACAAGTGGACGTGCCTTATCATTTGTGATATAAGGTGGCTTTGACGTTATTGCCAGCAGTTGGGCGTGCTTTATCGTAACGCCCTGAAGGTTGGAGTCCTCTCGGCTTATGCCGTAATTGCAAATGGACGTGACTTAACATGACGTCTTTTGTGATGAAAGTGAGTGCCAGAAGTTAGACATGCCTTTTCGTAACGCCGTGAACGTTGATGGTCACTCTGGTTAAGACGTTATTGCCAACAAGTTGACGTGCCTTACTGTGACGTCAGTGACGGAATTTGGATCTTCAATGACGTCATTGATGGCAAATGTGCTTCCATATTTCGGACAATCGTCTCGAGGTACACGTGCAATGTGATATTTGAGCATGAACAGTACATGCTATTGTTGACGTTTGTAAAACAATGTTTCAGGGTGATACTGTGCAATGGACGGCTTGTTTTTGCTGACAAATTGTTGAACTTGTGTTGTTTGTGAGAATACGTATTCTTGGTTGTGCAGAGTCTTTATCAAGGGATATGTCTTTCTCTCGGTTGTAAGATCAGGTAATATACTCTTATGGAGAGTTAAAGGGGTCAATCTAGGATAACTTTCCAAACTTTTGCAGAAGTGTTTCCCGATTAAATACTTTGAGGTGATTTTGTCAATTGAGTAATTGTTTGCATATTGAAACTTTCAGTTTGTTTCATATGGGGAAATGTTATAATTTATCTGCTTATGTCATTTCATTTTAGACATTTTGCTTTTATATTATTTATGTAAAAAGTTAACTACTTTTTTTCAAACAACATTTTATTGCCACTAAGAAATATTGAATTGAAGTTTAAGTTTGATTTTCTCAAAAAACATACTTTACAGAATTTTTATGCGATTTTTGTTAAAATGCAATTGATTTTACAATTTAAAGATATATTGATGCGTGAAGTTATAAGCATGGCTCGTAAGCTATATTTTATGAGTCCTGTTGCCTTATGTCGAAACATAAATACAAATGTTCGTTATTCTTTGTTACCAAAGTGTTAATCCCAAAGCCTTTCACGAACCAATCAAAATATGAACAAATATTGTAAACGAATGTGCCTTGTCTGTTATGTATTTTACTTGGAATATTTATCAAATGGAATTGTTTGCCTGTTTTTAAGGACAATCATGGCGAATACTGTTCTTATTGTCATTATCAATGAAAGAGCTGGCCTCTAGTACGGTTGTTTGTAATTATTGTAAATATTGACATATTTGTACATAATTTGTTATTTTTTATGAATTAAACATGGATCATTCTATGAAACGATGATTGTGTTTGTTTGGCTTCTCAAGTACAGATTGTTTCATTACGTCACAATGTCTCTGCGATAAAACCGAAGCACCACGACAGACGCTGCATCTGAGTCTATACACGAGGCTGCATTTAACACTATCGTATAGTTTTGTTTGACTTGCTGTGGTAACGAAAAATGAACTTATACATAAGCATATGGATCAAGGAAGGGTTGTTGCGGTGTAAGAGGTAAATTTAAGAGGATTAAATGTAACCATATAATATGTTATCAATACAAGGTAACCCGTTTCAGGAAATTGAGTATTTCTCCGATTGGGTATATGTAGTATGGGATTCGTTATATCTGTACACAAATAACATAATTTATTGTCAATTGGGATTTTAGGTTACTAATTTACCCATTGGCTGTAATAATAATTTCCTTAGTAATACCATCAATGTTTATTACTACACTTCAAATCCTTCCAAAAACATTTTGTCAATCAGAATCGGAATAAATATTAAGGAGCGTGAGCTTTAATTAAAGTAAACAAACAAGATCTTGGTCTTTGATATTTTTTATTATCAAAACATTCATTCTTCTAAAATTCCATAAAATACCTGCAATTCAAAACAAAACAAAACAAAACCAGATTACATTGTGTCATGTAAGTAGTTAAGCATGGAGGAGTGGTAATTCAAAATTATAAGACAACGGTACTAGATCATAATTAATATGAGATATAAAGATATTTGCACTTAGATATAGAAATAACAAAAAGTTCTAATTCGATTAAGTAAAGACAACTGTATTAGAATTTGTTTCATCTTGCATAAAATAACTTAAAGATATATAAAAGTCACATGATGTAACGCATCACGTAAGACGTGGACAGAGGTACATTACATGGCAACATGTCAGAAACAACAACGTAACTATGTTTTTACAAATTACTTTATTTAATACCTAGATTACGATAGTGGCTAATGGTTATTATCCAATACATTTTACAATTACAACCGTTTGCTATAGACAACGGAATTTCCTTTTGATTACGTTCATATTCAATTTTGATAGTTATGTAAAATAATTCCACAGTGTAGACACCAATTATAATAGGAGAATTGTCAAGAGAATGATTTATTTACAAATCGGTGTTGATGTATTGCACATTTTGATCTTGATTTCGCTAAATGAAGCTCTACTTACAAAAACTGATTATAACTTCTAAAACTGTGCTATTGGCAGGACTTGGAAACGTTTGCAGGTTTCTGCACAAATCAAACTTTATATTTCGTCAATATATCGTATACCTATGATTGATCAGTGATTTTACCGCAATTATACGTTCACTTCTAGAAATATTTCAGTATTGTGACTCTAAGCGTTTAATGAGGTTTAATGAATAGGAAACCCTAAGCGTTTATTGAATACTATTGCATCCTATTCTGAGACTGTTCTAATGTGTTACCTTTATTTCTCATTTCATTTAGTTGTTGCAATTTCTTTGGTGAAATACATGTACGTCAGTAATGATGAAAATGAGTTATATAACAAGTGAAATCGTACTTTTCATCACGTGTAAAAATATTATTTCTCCTTCACTCGATTTTATTTATGTGTTATTCGATGAAAAATGTCAACTATTGTCTACATACTACCCACCCTATTATTGTCTGTGATATGTTCTATGTCCTAAGATGGCACAGGTATGTTATTCAGGTTGTACTGAAATTTGCCTACCTAAGTATTAAGTTATTGGGACTTTTCCTACCCTACAGAAGTTCTGAGTATTGCCTGTCCAAAATATTTACTGAAATTGGCCATATAGCAAAATATCTAATAGATATATGTATCCATATATCAAACGAAATTGATAAAATTATCAAGTTTTCATTGGACGTAAATACTGGATGGAATTACTGGGTTACTGTAACAAACTGGCATCGATGATTGTGGTAGCTGCTTTGGCACGTGTAAGTACTGATAACGAATTTGTTATTAATGAAGCATCATTGTGGTAAATAACGCCAGTAACATGGCTGCCGTTGAAACTACAACTTGACTTTGAGCATTTATTTCCTCTGGAGAACAAGTTTTGCAGCAGAATGGTTTAACTTCAGCATCACATCGACGTCCCCGGCTGGTTAGAACATCACAGTTGGGGGCCTTGTCGCCATATTCACAACCTGCAGTTAGACATGGTTGATTGTTGATATCTTTCTATGAAATCTAAGATTGAATGGGTGTTAATGACTCGAGCTCGTTATACATTTGAACCATGCTCCCTCTAAGTATTTGGTTATTTAACTTCTAACTTAATTCGCACTCCCAACGGGAAATGAATATGCCATGAAATCTAACGTATTAAACATGACTAGTCGCTTTGAGGATTCCTTGTCCCTGCTGACTTCTTATGGTAAACCCTTTGCTTATTTTCACAGAAACCGTAATATATTATCTCCAATTGTCAAATCAAATGGCATTTTGATACTTTTCAAGTCAATCAGCCATATACCTTTATTATTCTTTTGTCTTGCGTCGGCACAACGAGCACAGCAGTGGAATGCAATGGTCATATTATAGCACTGGTAAGCTTCTATACTGGCGCAGTCAATACCGGAAGTGCTGCTGTCCCGGCATGCCCACTCCGCAGGCCGGAAGCTGCATGTCCCGCAGCAAGTCTCGTCAACGACATTTCCGTTTGCCTCAATGAGATTACAGAGGCTTTCCCTGCAACCGGTTTTCTTATCGCCATATTCGCAACCTGGAAGAGACATTTGTATTTCATTTGAATAATGGAAGTTGTGTGAATTTTTTTTGCTGTATGCACAATTTATCATGACACGTAATTACGTTGTGCACATCATGTTTTAATGAGAGACCTCATTGTTTCAATCAGAAGGGATTCACTTTCCAGTCAATGAAACCAACTTTGAATTTCGCAGTTTAATCAGCTAAAATAATTCATCTAAGACAATTCACAATTTATTTCTGAATGTGAATGTTTAACTTATCAAAGCCCACACGTCTCTCAAAATCTTATTAATTGCCGTCAACAAAATGAATTAGATGGAAATTCATATCAAGGATTTGCCGGGCGCTTCATTCAATCACCAGAAGTAACAGATACACAATGGTGGAGCAACCAGTCGACAGGTAGCAAGAGAAATACAAGATATACCTTACCCTGTACACCTGAAGCGACGTTATTACATGACTGGCAGCAGCTGACTCGAGTTGTGCTGTTGTAGCAGAAGACTTTACTCTCCCCCACCAGGGCTGTGCACGTCTTGTCGTTGATTCTAGTGCTTGGCTCGTCCCCGTGAACACATGAGGCTGTCAGGAATCCAAGTAAGGGAAAAGATTAAGTAATTACAAGAGAAATAGTTGAGTTTGTAAAATTACTGGGATTCTTTGTTATTTACCACCCGCAAATTTAGTTTTAAACCGACGGGTGTAACTAGTGTTCATTGTAATACAACGTAGGGAAATCTTTGTCACAGCCAATCGGAATCAAGCTTTTACCGAAGTAATGTAACAATTGAATTAAGTAACTATAAGTTCTCAACTTTCTAAAGGTGGTACAAATTATTAACTTTGTCTTTGTATTTGAATTAATGATCCAAAAGCGCCTCAAAACTATTTCAAAAGATTTTTGCAAACACAAAGAATTGATTGTAGTTAGCTGATGATATAGCTGTAAGTCACATACCATCTTTCGAGGGTGCACTTTCAGAATAGACGCACTGGCCATTTTCACACCACTGAAATATCAACGTGGCATAATATATACATGTAATTTGAAAAAACCCCATAAACAGTTCTGTTTACAATTATTTGAGCCATAAAGATTGTATAATTGAAATATTTTTGAAAATATAATTATATAACTAGGACCACAAATGGCCATGTTCCAAAACGATTGTTTAACATACAGTTACTTAAGGAACTACTATTTGTCTTATTCGTAAAACGTTTGACGCTGAAGAGTAATGTTTAGATGTTATGCTATTATTGAAATAGTTCCTGTATACATTATATGTTATATCTTATCGTATATGATCATGTAATGTTATATTTACCATTTCATAATATTAAAAAATATCTGCCACATCAATGTCGTCACAAACCTTTCACAAACACTTTTCTTAAAAACCTCCGGATTTTAATGACGGATAATTCCCCGTCGTATGACGTATACAGTGTTAGAAACGACAAAAACAAGATAACCACATAACAATGACATGGTGTAAATCCCTAAAAAAATTCTTTAACTTCAAAAGATTCATGACTGACAAAACTGTGTATCAGAAATATCAGCTTTCTTTCACATATTACAGTCAATGTACAAATGGTACAATGTGAAAAAGATAATGGCATACATTTCCAAATTAATACAGCTCCGTTCATCTTTGAAAAGATGTCTCCATGACTAGCGTCAACTTGCATCTACATACGTGTTATACCCTAGAGGAATCTAGTATATCATGTACCTATATACGTACCCTCTTGTCCCCACACGACATGAAGTCTGGGGCGTGGTGCTGGTTGCATCTATATACGTGTTATACCCTAGAGGAATCTAGTATATCATGTACCTATATACGTACCCTCTTGTCCCCACACGACATGAAGTCAGGAGCGTGGTGCTGGTTGCATCTATATACGTGTTATACCCTAGAGGAATCTAGTATATCATGTACCTATATACGTACCCTCTTGTCCCCACACGACATGAAGTCTGGGGCGTGGTGCTGGTTGCATCTACTGAGAAGTTTGTCGGTCCTACAGAACATGGAGTGGCATATGGAGCTCACACTGTCAATACTCTGCAAGTAAACATGAATCAAATCAATGGCGGATCCTGGAGTGGGTGGGATGTGCACACTTCCCAAGGGGGTTCCAAATATGGTTAATGTCGAGCGCCTAATTTATTATTGAATATAAAAATATATAAGAAAAATGCGGGGCAGTAAACTTACATTCTGATACAAACTAATTATGACACATATTCTAAAATTTAAAGTTATAATTTCATACTCGTACTTGTGACACCCACAAGGCCCATTCTTACAAACGAAATTCCTATAACCGCTCCTACATTGAATATAGTGCATTTATTATCATTGTAGAACTTGACTGAGCAGTTAGATAAGGGGGTTTCTGGACCACGGAAAATTTTATTATATTTTTAATGTATGAAATACATTAAAAATCCACTTTTAGACACATGTATTTTTTAATGTAGTTCATACATTAAAAAATACTTTAAAAATGTAAAAAAAAGGGGGTTATAAGCCAAAACGTATTCTTCATGTATATCTCACCGGTAACCAAAATATTTGTTTACCTAATTATTGTGGACAGTATCCGATGGCACGATTAATTCATCTTTAACAAAGTCTCTCCCTGGTCCATCTTGTAAGTAATAAAGTGTCGGTTCACCTTTTTTAGAAACATATCAGCAATAAAAATATTTCACATTAACTCTATCGGATATGATTTTTGTATCTCTTAATAAAGGTGCAGAAGATTCAGCCACAACTGATTTCAATTTAATAGCTTTTATAGGTTTCTTATCTATAAGTCGAGTCTCTTCATTGTTTATTGCCGATATAATCTCAGGCAATCTAGTTACCTACTCGGTAGACCTTGTCTTTGGATTCTTTAATTCCTGAGCATACTGATATCCGAATAAGCGTTCGGATAGTGTCTTATTAAATCTCTCTACGAGGGCTTGACTTCTGTACAGCGATTAAATAAAAATATATCACAGGACGTCTTGCATAATTTATGTAAAAGCTATATAATATAATAATTTATACTCATGACTCATGATCTTATTGTAGAATTAGATGAACATTATCCAACTCTCATAATTGGAGCCATTATAAAAATTGACTCAATTTGTATTGGGCCAACTGGTGTAAACGTAAGAATAAATATTCACGAAGGATATTGTAAAGATATATATCATACAGAATCTACGGACCAAGTTTTATAAAAAGAAATATATCAATTTCATATTCAAAAACTGAATATTAATAGTAAAAACTGAATGTAAAAATACGTTTAGCCTATAACTCCCCTTTTTACAGTATTTTTTAATGTTTCATACATATGGTTTACCTACCCTGCAATAGTAAGATCTGATACCGTATATATGTTGACAGAGAACATCCGGACTATACATTTGACCCATATCTTCGTGAAGGACATCTGGAACATTTGTCGTCGACATTGCGGTGTTCAAACAGGAGGCACTGTAAAATGATTTAAAGCGAATACTTACATAAAAGACAAACATAACAAAACCTTTTGATTGCTTTCTAAATTAGAAAATATCATTACATTATTCAACAGCAAAATGATACAGGTTGATCAATACTAAGACTAGAAACCATGACCTTCATATGCAAAAAGTACAAAAAGAAGAACTTAAATTTAGAGAAGAACACATATGATGGTAAATTGCCACCAAGTAGGATTTTTCATCACGATCAACTGTCACTATCATCACTTTGATATGTCATTGAGGTGAAAGTTTGAAACATAGATACTGTCCTTATTCCTGTTATCAAACACCACATAAACCAACTGTCAAGAAATATGTGCACTACGCAATGATGAAGGAACTTAAGTCTTTTTATCAGTCCAAATTATCGGTTTTCAACAAGATGGTTAAATTGCTCAACGTACTACGAGCAAAACCAATCAGGGTTCTGTATTTTAAACCAAGAGATTCCTGCTTATACCAGAGATTAGGTTTGTCTGGAGAGAAATACTTACTGAGTGGCCACGGTGTTGGTGAGAAAGGTAGATATCTCCTGAACGGTACAGGGGGAGAAGTACCAGGGGTGATACACATTGGAGGCTGTCGCATTGGAGGACCCTCCTGCCATGATGTATCTGTCACCCAGTGCGCATGCGTTTTCACCGTCATGTACAGCACTCAAACTGGAATATATTAAAATAGTAAATTTATACATGTATGACCTTTTCTTTGATGACCAAGAATTCGGATAGTCTAACTCTTAATTCTACCAACCTCATCAAAAGTATGTTGATACTTTGAAAAAAACCCATAAACTTTAGAATTGAAGACAAAAGTTGGTCCTCTTTGCAAGATGTCAAACAAACATATATACAGTAACACTCATCTACATTTAGTTAAAGGTTTAACTTTGTAGAATATTAACAATACCGATTTCTAAACGTGAGTGACTGACATTTACCCCAGTCAGGCAGGCCGGGTTTTTCATCTTCAGAAAACCTGGTACTTCGGGGTAAAAGTGCTCTTATTCGCAACTATTTTTCTCAATGATATCGCAAGTTCTTTTTTACACGTTGTCGTATTAACTGGCAACTATTTCACATTTGATTGTATAGCAAGTGTTTCTTCTTGTTGTTAAACCGATACCTAATATTATAATGTAGGTGTTTTGAGTTGTAAATATTTAAAGTTACCTGTGTGCCAGCTCATGTGCTGCCGTGTGCACACTCTGGAAGGCTCCCCTATCCTCTATGACTGACACACTGGAACCATGTGCTCCCTGGCACATCGTCCCCACAAATGCTTGACCTGCAAGCATACAGAGTAATAAATCAAAGCATTCAAGGCATGAACAAGAACTCCAATTTACTCTATGGATATGGGGAGTGATATATAACTAATGTTTGACCCTACGAAGCCCCCTTACGATATCGAGCTTTTGCTATGACTGACACACTGGAACCCTGTCCTCCATGACACATTGTGCCCAAATATGCTTGACCTGCAGTCATACAGAGTTATAAGTTAAGGAGAGTACAACAAGATCGCATTTGTAAAATACCGTAATTGAATCTATTGATATTGAGTGCGGAGTAATACATTACCTATGTTCGACCTGTCGAGGTACCATCAAAAAGGGCATTTATTTAATACAAGACAACGCTATAAACAAAACATGGTATAAACCGACACGTTTATTTATTTTGTCAACAACACATTCCCCAGGCATGTTTGGTCACGTCTATAAGTTCTCACTATTGCAAGTTAAGAGGAAGTAAGCTGTCTTCATTCTGATTTTTCATGAATTTCTTGCTTTCGTGACCCCATAAAGGGAGACAATTTTGATTCTGAAACTTCATTGCATTTAGGACATTTATTCCCTAAATTAAAAGTCATACAGACCAAACATACTACCCAATAAACGGATTACGTTCATTCGCATTGAATTCGGTTATTTGTTTTAAATGAGATTCATGTACCGTTTCTTATACTTTCACAATGAATTTGTTTGAAACTTACCAGTTGTGTACCTGAAGAGAATTCCGTTGTCTGTGCTGAATATGTCATGACTAAAACAGAGAATAATAATTTAATTGATTTTATAAACCCTTTGAAGGTACAAGAAGAAAACAATAAAAGTTTAGTACCTAATGCAGATCACTTTGCTGAGTTTTCTTCCTTATCAGCTGAGAGTCAATGTCTTTTTGCATTTTCAGAAGGTACTACATTTTAAAAGAGTTTATTTTTTATCTTTAAGTTAATATCTATTATTCATTATAACACAATATGGCCTGTATTAACATTACTGATTTTTACATAGAGAACATATATTTTTTCTTCAACAAAACCATAAGCTCCACTTCAAAATACTTCAATATATAATATTGCTACATATCACACACTAGTTATTAATGTAAACAGTGACAATACACTCATTATACATTTCTACATTTCATGAGTGTATATTAAGATGCATAACTAAAACAAGATTGTATCATTTAAATAATACTCACCCTGTAAATAACATGACGTGGTCATAGCTTGTGTACCCATTGGTTCTAACATAGTTAGAGAGGGTGTATAGTGTTATATTAGCACTGATTGTGTTCAGTATGGTATCCCTAGGCGTAATTTGAGCGGTGGCTTTGTTCTGCAATTAAAAGACACATTCATTAACCCAGAAATGGTTAGTTCAAATGTAACTTTATACATGAAATTTGCAATCTTTTCTTTGTTGTTCCTTATCTTGCATAGGTTAGTAAAGCTAGAATTTCATTGCCTGTTGAAAGAGCTGGTAGATGATAATATAGAAAAGGGAGCGGGTAGAGTATGTTTAATTGGAAAGTAAAACTCTTATTTGACAATTAAATATGACATACAAATATATGTTTAATAGTATTTAAAAATATAATCGTACAAATGTATTAATTGATGAAAGCAATCTCGAAAACATTTTCATTTAACAGTCAGACCAACGTTAAGCTTGGTATATATATTACCTAACTCACCTCAAGCTTTGAAGTGCAATTACTGTCAGGAAATGATTAAGGCAGAACTAGGCAGTATTATCATTGATATACTAAGGAAGAAACATACCTTGAATATGACTATGTTCGCAACTTTCACAGACAACTTATATTCCTTGATGTTAGAATATCGTTGATTTACCTGGAAAATATGACAAATGTATTCAATGAATGATGTCATGCTTAAAGGTATAAAGAGAGATTCAGCTACAAAGTTGAAATGCATCATACTGCAAGATTACGTAATATAAGACTATATTCACATGCTTTATTTAATTAAGTTTATGAAACTTAAGATAAATTATAAAGAAGGAGAGAGCTATTCAAATTTTGGCAATCTCCTCATTTCATTGTTTTGCTAAGTATTAAATACAAACGTCATGTCCTAAACAATATACCAATAATATATGTAAACCAATAAATATGTTTCAATTCACTTCATAAACGATAGAAGAAACGGGAAATTTACTCCTGAAATATAGTGGAGAGCAAATCTTTGGAGTTTGGCTCGGTTTATCTCGCAATAAAATTAAGCAGCGACACTTACCCCTTTGAAAACAAGAGCAATATATTTCCTCAGATTGGACTCCGCTACAGTCTCGCTTCGTTGATATAGATCAAGCCAACTGAAAATATAGATATAAATACTTCCATAGTAGAGACTTGATATTAAATACAATTTTTTTTAAACTAATCAGCTAACCAGTACCAGAATTCGCATCAGTAGTATTCAAAATCACACTGTTTTGTGTTTTTATCATTTGATTTAACCAGGATTAACGAAAGAACAAATCTTCATTAAAACAACAAGACGAAATGTACCCTTAAATTGATCTGAAATCTAGGCCTGTAATCTAAATCTTCTACATTTGAAAATATGTAAAGAGATATTTTAAAAATAGAGCCATTGGCTCTGTAGCTCATCAGGCATCATATCAAGTTTGCTTTATACAGGCCAGATTAGCTATACATGAAACTGATGTTATCTATTGCAAGAAAACCTATATTTGGGTCATGGGGTCACGAAATCTACAGTATAAAATCTCCATTGGCCAAAGAGTCTGCACATATAATTTCAGCTCTCTAGACCTGTTGAGACTTAAGAAGAAGATGAAAATAGGTTTTTAAGGTTGTGACCCCTGTGACCCTATTTGGGGTCACAGGGTCAACAAAGTTACAAATTAGAATCCCCATTGGCCAAGGAGTCTGCACATATCATTTTTAACTCTCTACTCCTTTTGGAACCGGAGAAGAAGATGAGAATTGGTTTTTACGGGTGTGACCCCTGTGACCCTATTTGGGGTCACAGGGTCACCAAAGTTACAAATTAGAATCCCCATTGTCCAAGGAGTCTGCACATATCATTATTAACTCTCTAGTCCTTTTGGAACTGGAGAAGAAGATGAGAATTGGTTTTTAAGGTTGTGACCCCTGTGACCATATTTGGGGTCATGGGGTCACAAAATCTACAATTAAGGATCCCCATTGGCCAAGGAGTCTGCACATATCATTTATAACTCTCTAGTCCTTTTAGAACTGGAGAAGATGAAAATAGGTTTAAAAGGTTGTGACCCCTGTTTCCCTATTTGGGGTCACAGGGTCACAAAAGTTACAAATTAGAATCTCCATATGTTTAGGTACCTGTACACAAAATTTCAGCTCTCTAATGTGTATGGTTCATGAGAAGAAGACGAAAGTGTCAAAAGTTTACGGATGGACGGACGGACGACGGACGGACGCCGGACGACGGGCCATGCCACAAGCCAATCTGGACTTTCAGTCCTGATGAGCTAAAAATTAACATTTTTATTCAGTCACATATAACTTACTGATGAAACATCTTCCAGTCGACTATAGCCGCAACGTCTATGTAGTATTCAGTCATATAACTTACTGATCAAACATCTTCCAGTCGACTATAGCCGCAACGTCTATGTAGTATTCAGTCATATATAACTTACTGATGAAACATCTTCCAGTCGACTATAACCGCAACGTCTATGTAGTATTCAGTCATATAACTTACTGATCAAACATCTTCCAGTCGACTATAGCCGCAACGTCTATGTAGTATTCAGTCACATATAACTTACTGATCAAACATCTTCCAGTCGACTATAGCCGCAACGTCTATGTAGTATTCAGTCACATATAACTTACTGATCAAACATCTTCCAGTCGACTATAGCCGCAACGTCTATGTAGTATTCAGTGACATATAACTTACTGATCAAACATCTTCCAGTCGACTATAGCCGCAACGTCTATGTAGTATTCAGTGACATATAACTTACTGATCAAACATCTTCCAGTCGACTATAGCCGCAACGTCTATGTAGTATTCAGTCACATATAACTTACTGATGAAACATCTTCCAGTCGACTATAGCCGCAACGTCTATGTAGTATTCAGTCACATATAACTTACTGATCAAACATCTTCCAGTCGACTATAGCCGCAACGTCTATGTAGTATTCAGTGACATATAACTTACTGATCAAACATCTTCCAGTCGACTATAGCCGCAACGTCTATGTTGTATTCAGTGACATATAACTTACTGATCAAACATCTTCCAGTCGACTATAGCCGCAACGTCTATGTAGTATTCAGTCACATATAACTTACTGATGAAACATCTTCCAGTCGACTATAGCCGCAACGTCTATGTAGTATTCAGTGACATATAACTTACTGATCAAACATCTTCCAGTCGACTATAGCCGCAACGTCTATGTAGTATTCAGTGACATATAACTTACTGATCAAACATCTTCCAGTCGACTATAGCCGCAACGTCTATGTAGTATTCAGTCACATATAACTTACTGATCAAACATCTTCCAGTCGACTATAGCCGCAATGTCTATGTAGTATTCAGTCACATATAACTTACTGATCAAACATCTTCCAGTCGACTATAGCCGCAACGTCTATGTAGTATTCAGTCACATATAACTTACTGATCTAACATCTTCCAGTCGACTATAGCCGCAACGTCTATGTAGTATTCAGTCACATATAACTTACTGATGAAACATCTTCCAGTCGACTATAGCCGCAACGTCTATGTAGTATTCAGTGACATATAACTTACTGATCAAACATCTTCCAGTCGACTATAGCCGCAACGTCTATGTAGTATTCAGTGACATATAACTTACTGATCAAACATCTTCCAGTCGACTATAGCCGCAATGTCTATGTAGTATTCAGTCACATATAACTTACTGATCAAACATCTTCCAGTCGACTATAGCCGCAACGTCTATGTAGTATTCAGTCACATATAACTTACTGATCAAACATCTTCCAGTCGACTATAGCCGCAACGTCTATGTAGTATTCAGTGACATATAACTTACTGATCAAACATCTTCCAGTCGACTATAGCCGCAACGTCTATGTAGTATTCAGTCACATATAACTTACTGATGAAACATCTTCCAGTCGACTATAGCCGCAACGTCTATGTAGTATTCAGTCACATATAACTTACTGATGAAACATCTTCCAGTCGACTATAGCCGCAACGTCTATGTAGTATTCAGTCATAAATAACTTACTGATCAAACATCTTCCAGTCGACTATAGCCGCAACGTCTATGTAGTATTCAGTCATATATAACTTACTGATGAAACATCTTCCAGTCGACTATAGCCGCAACGTCTATGTAGTATTCAGTCATATATAACTTACTGATCAAACATCTTCCAGTCGACTATAGCCGCAACGTCTATGTAGTATTCAGTGACATATAACTTACTGATCAAACATCTTCCAGTCGACTATAGCCGCAACGTCTATATAGTATTCAGTCACATATAACTTACTGATCAAACATCTTCCAGTCGACCATAGCCGCAACGTCTATATAGTATTCAGTCACATATAACTTACTGATCAAACATCTTCCAGTCGACTATAGCCGCAACGTCTATATAGTATTCAGTCACATATAACTTACTGATCAAACATCTTCCAGTCGACTATAGCCGCAACGTCTATGTAGTATTCAGTCACATATAACTTCCTGATCAAACATCTTCCAGTCGACTATAGCCGCAACGTCTATGTAGTATTCAGTGACATATAACTTACTGATCAAACATCTTCCAGTCGACTATAGCCGCAACGTCTATGTAGTATTCAGTCACATATAACTTACTGATCAAACATCTTCCAGTCGACTATAGCCACAACGTCTATGTAGTATTCAGTCACATATAACTTACTGATCAAACATCTTCCAGTCGACTATAGCCGCAACGTCTATGTAGTATTCAGTCATATAACTTACTGATGAAACATCTTCCAGTCGACTATAGCCGCAACGTCTATGTAGTATTCAGTCACATATAACTTACTGATCAAACATCTTCCAGTCGACTATAGCCGCAACGTCTATGTAGTATTCAGTCATATAACTTACTGATGAAACATCTTCCAGTCGACTATAGCCGCAACGTCTATGTAGTATTCAGTGACATATAACTTACTGATCAAACATCTTCCAGTCGACTATAGCCGCAACGTCTATGTAGTATTCAGTGACATATAACTTACTGATCAAACATCTTCCAGTCGACTATAGCCGCAATGTCTATGTAGTATTCAGTCACATATAACTTACTGATCAAACATCTTCCAGTCGACTATAGCCGCAACGTCTATGTAGTATTCAGTCACATATAACTTACTGATCAAACATCTTCCAGTCGACTATAGCCGCAACGTCTATGTAGTATTCAGTGACATATAACTTACTGATCAAACATCTTCCAGTCGACTATAGCCGCAACGTCTATGTAGTATTCAGTCACATATAACTTACTGATGAAACATCTTCCAGTCGACTATAGCCGCAACGTCTATGTAGTATTCAGTCACATATAACTTACTGATGAAACATCTTCCAGTCGACTATAGCCGCAACGTCTATGTAGTATTCAGTCATAAATAACTTACTGATCAAACATCTTCCAGTCGACTATAGCCGCAACGTCTATGTAGTATTCAGTCATATATAACTTACTGATGAAACATCTTCCAGTCGACTATAGCCGCAACGTCTATGTAGTATTCAGTCATATATAACTTACTGATCAAACATCTTCCAGTCGACTATAGCCGCAACGTCTATGTAGTATTCAGTGACATATAACTTACTGATCAAACATCTTCCAGTCGACTATAGCCGCAACGTCTATATAGTATTCAGTCACATATAACTTACTGATCAAACATCTTCCAGTCGACCATAGCCGCAACGTCTATATAGTATTCAGTCACATATAACTTACTGATCAAACATCTTCCAGTCGACTATAGCCGCAACGTCTATATAGTATTCAGTCACATATAACTTACTGATCAAACATCTTCCAGTCGACTATAGCCGCAACGTCTATGTAGTATTCAGTCACATATAACTTCCTGATCAAACATCTTCCAGTCGACTATAGCCGCAACGTCTATGTAGTATTCAGTGACATATAACTTACTGATCAAACATCTTCCAGTCGACTATAGCCGCAATGTCTATGTAGTATTCAGTCACATATAACTTACTGATCAAACATCTTCCAGTCGACTATAGCCACAACGTCTATGTAGTATTCAGTCACATATAACTTACTGATCAAACATCTTCCAGTCGACTATAGCCGCAACGTCTATGTAGTATTCAGTCATATAACTTACTGATGAAACATCTTCCAGTCGACTATAGCCGCAACGTCTATGTAGTATTCAGTCACATATAACTTACTGATCAAACATCTTCCAGTCGACTATAGCCGCAACGTCTATGTAGTATTCAGTCATATAACTTACTGATCAAACATCTTCCAGTCGACTATAGCCGCAACGTCTATGTAGTATTCAGTCACATATAACTTACTGATGAAACATCTTCCAGTCGACTATAGCCGCAACGTCTATGTAGTATTCAGTCACATATAACTTACTGATCAAACATCTTCCAATCGACTAGAGCCGCAACGTCTATATAGTATTCAGTCACATACAACTTACTGATCAAACATCTTCCAGTCGACTATAGCCGCAACGTCTATGTAGTATTCAGTCACATATAACTTACTGATCAAACATCTTCCAGTCGACTATAGCCGCAACGTCTATGTAGTATTCAGTCACATATAACTTACTGATGAAACATCTTCCAGTCGACTATAGCCGCAACGTCTATATAGTATTCAGTCACATATAACTTACTGATCAAACATCTTCCAGTCGACTATAGCCGCAACGTCTATGTAGTATTCAGTGACATATAACTTACTGATCAAACATCTTCCAGTCGACTATAGCCGCAACGTCTATATAGTATTCAGTGACATATAACTTACTGATCAAACATCTTCCAGTCGACTATAGCCGCAACGTCTATGTAGTATTCAGTGACATATAACTTACTGATCAAACATCTTCCAGTCGACTATAGCCGCAACGTCTATATAGTATTCAGTCACATATAACTTACTGATCAAACATCTTCCAGTCGACTATAGCCGCAACGTCTATGTAGTATTCAGTGACATATAACTTACTGATCAAACATCTTCCAGTCGACTATAGCCGCAACGTCTATGTAGTATTCAGTCACATATAACTTACTGATGAAACATCTTCCAGTCGACTATAGCCGCAACGTCTATGTAGTATTCAGTGACATATAACTAACTGATGAAACATCTTCCAGTCGACTATAGCCGCAACGTCTATGTAGTATTCAGTCATATATAACTTACTGATCAAACATCTTCCAGTCGACTATAGCCGCAACGTCTATGTAGTATTCAGTCATATAACTTACTGATGAAACATCTTCCAGTCGACTATAGCCGCAACGTCTATGTAGTATTCAGTGACATATAACTAACTGATGAAACATCTTCCAGTCGACTATAGCCGCAACGTCTATGTAGTATTCAGTCACATATAACTTACTGATGAAACATCTTCCAGTCGACTATAGCCACAACGTCTATGTAGTATTCAGTCATATAACTTACTGATCAAACATCTTCCAGTCGACTATAGCCGCAACGTCTATGTAGTATTCAGTCACATATAACTTACTGATCAAACATCTTCCAGTCGACTATAGCCGCAACGTCTATGTAGTATTCAGTCACATATAACTTACTGATCAAACATCTTCCAGTCGACTATAGCCGCAACGTCTATGTAGTATTCAGTCATATAACTTACTGATCAAACATCTTCCAGTCGACTATAGCCGCAACGTCTATGTAGTATTCAGTCACATATAACTTACTGATCAAACATCTTCCAGTCGACTATAGCCGCAACGTCTATGTAGTATTCAGTCACATATAACTTACTGATGAAACATCTTCCAGTCGACTATAGCCGCAACGTCTATGTAGTATTCAGTCACATATAACTTACTGATCAAACATCTTCCAGTCGACTATAGCCGCAACGTCTATGTAGTATTCAGTGACATATAACTTACTGATCAAACATCTTCCAGTCGACTATAGCCGCAACGTCTGTGTAGTATTCAGTCACATATAACTTACTGATCAAACATCTTCCAGTCGACTATAGCCGCAACGTCTATATAGTATTCAGTGACATATAACTTACTGATCAAACATCTTCCAGTCGACTATAGCCGCAACGTCTATGTAGTATTCAGTCACATATAACTTACTGATCAAACATCTTCCAGTCGACTATAGCCGCAACGTCTATGTAGTATTCAGTCACATATAACTTACTGATCAAACATCTTCCAGTCGACTATAGCCGCAACGTCTATGTAGTATTCAGTCATATATAACTTACTGATCAAACATCTTCCAGTCGACTATAGCCGCAACGTCTATGTAGTATTCAGTCACATATAACTTACTGATCAAACATATTCCAGTCGACTATAGCCGCAACGTCTATGTAGTATTCAGTCACATATAACTTACTGATGAAACATCTTCCAGTCGACTATAGCCGCAACGTCTATATAGTATTCAGTGACATATAACTTACTGATGAAACATCTTCCAGTCGACTATAGCCGCAACGTCTATGTAGTATTCAGTCATATATAACTTACTGATCAAACATCTTCCAGTCGACTATAGCCGCAACGTCTATGTAGTATTCAGTCACATATAACTTACTGATCAAACATCTTCCAGTCGACAATAGCCGCAACGTCTATGTAGTATTCAGTGACATATAACTTACTGATCAAACATCTTCCAGTCGACTATAGCCGCAACGTCTATATAGTATTCAGTGACATATAACTTACTGATCAAACATCTTCCAGTCGACTATAGCCGCAACGTCTATATAGTATTCAGTCACATATAACTTACTGATCAAACATCTTCCAGTCGACTATAGCCGCAACGTCTATGTAGTATTCAGTCACATATAACTTACTGATCAAACATCTTCCAGTCGACTATAGCCGCAACGTCTATATAGTATTCAGTGACATATAACTTACTGATCAAACATCTTCCAGTCGACTATAGCCGCAACGTCTATGTAGTATTCAGTGACATATAACTTACTGATCAAACATCTTCCAGTCGACTATAGCCGCAACGTCTATGTAGTATTCAGTGACATATAACTTACTGATCAAACATCTTCCAGTCGACTATAGCCGCAACGTCTATATAGTATTCAGTCACATATAACTTACTGATGAAACATCTTCCAGTCGACTATAGCCGCAACGTCTATGTAGTATTCAGTGACATATAACTTACTGATCAAACATCTTCCAGTCGACTATAGCCGCAACGTCTATGTAGTATTCAGTCACATATAACTTACTGATCAAACATCTTCCAGTCGACTATAGCCGCAACGTCTATATAGTATTCAGTCACATATAACTTACTGATGAAACATCTTCCAGTCGACTATAGCCGCAACGTCTATATAGTATTCAGTCACATATAACTTACTGATCAAACATCTTCCAGTCGACTATAGCCGCAACGTCTATGTAGTATTCAGTCATATATAACTTACTGATCAAACATCTTCCAGTCGACTATAGCCGCAATGTCTATGTAGTATTCAGTCACATATAACTTACTGATCAAACATCTTCCAGTCGACTATAGCCGCAACGTCTATATAGTATTCAGTCACATATAACTTACTGATCAAACATCTTCCAGTCGACTATAGCCGCAACGTCTATGTAGTATTCAGTCATATATAACTTACTGATCAAACATCTTCCAGTCGACTATAGCCGCAATGTCTATGTAGTATTCAGTCATATATAACTTACTGATCAAACATCTTCCAGTCGACTATAGCCGCAACGTCTATGTAGTATTCAGTCATATAACTTACTGATCAAACATCTTCCAGTCGACTATAGCCGCAACGTCTATATAGTATTCAGTCACATATAACTTACTGATGAAACATCTTCCAGTCGACTATAGCCGCAACGTCTATATAGTATTCAGTCACATATAACTTACTGATCAAACATCTTCCAGTCGACTATAGCCGCAACGTCTATGTAGTATTCAGTCACATATAACTTACTGATCAAACATCTTCCAGTCGACTATATCCGCAACGTCTATATAGTATTCAGTGACATATAACTTACTGATCAAACATCTTCCAGTCGACTATAGCCGCAACGTCTATATAGTATTCAGTCACATATAACTTACTGATCAAACATCTTCCAGTCGACTATAGCCGCAACGTCTATGTAGTATTCAGTCACATATAACTTACTGATCAAACATCTTCCAGTCGACTATAGCCGCAACGTCTATGTAGTATTCAGTCACATATAACTTACTGATCAAACATCTTCCAGTCGACTATAGCCGCAACGTCTATGTAGTATTCAGTGACATATAACTTACTGATCAAACATCTTCCAGTCGACTATAGCCGCAACGTCTATGTAGTATTCAGTGACATATAACTTACTGATCAAACATCTTCCAGTCGACTATAGCCGCAACGTCTATGTAGTATTCAGTCACATATAACTTACTGATCAAACATCTTCCAGTCGACTATAGCCGCAATGTCTATGTAGTATTCAGTCACATATAACTTACTGATCAAACATCTTCCAGTCGACTATAGCCGCAACGTCTATGTAGTATTCAGTCACATATAACTTACTGATCTAACATCTTCCAGTCGACTATAGCCGCAACGTCTATGTAGTATTCAGTCACATATAACTTACTGATGAAACATCTTCCAGTCGACTATAGCCGCAACGTCTATGTAGTATTCAGTGACATATAACTTACTGATCAAACATCTTCCAGTCGACTATAGCCGCAACGTCTATGTAGTATTCAGTGACATATAACTTACTGATCAAACATCTTCCAGTCGACTATAGCCGCAATGTCTATGTAGTATTCAGTCACATATAACTTACTGATCAAACATCTTCCAGTCGACTATAGCCGCAACGTCTATGTAGTATTCAGTCACATATAACTTACTGATCAAACATCTTCCAGTCGACTATAGCCGCAACGTCTATGTAGTATTCAGTGACATATAACTTACTGATCAAACATCTTCCAGTCGACTATAGCCGCAACGTCTATGTAGTATTCAGTCACATATAACTTACTGATGAAACATCTTCCAGTCGACTATAGCCGCAACGTCTATGTAGTATTCAGTCACATATAACTTACTGATGAAACATCTTCCAGTCGACTATAGCCGCAACGTCTATGTAGTATTCAGTCATAAATAACTTACTGATCAAACATCTTCCAGTCGACTATAGCCGCAACGTCTATGTAGTATTCAGTCATATATAACTTACTGATGAAACATCTTCCAGTCGACTATAGCCGCAACGTCTATGTAGTATTCAGTCATATATAACTTACTGATCAAACATCTTCCAGTCGACTATAGCCGCAACGTCTATGTAGTATTCAGTGACATATAACTTACTGATCAAACATCTTCCAGTCGACTATAGCCGCAACGTCTATATAGTATTCAGTCACATATAACTTACTGATCAAACATCTTCCAGTCGACCATAGCCGCAACGTCTATATAGTATTCAGTCACATATAACTTACTGATCAAACATCTTCCAGTCGACTATAGCCGCAACGTCTATATAGTATTCAGTCACATATAACTTACTGATCAAACATCTTCCAGTCGACTATAGCCGCAACGTCTATGTAGTATTCAGTCACATATAACTTCCTGATCAAACATCTTCCAGTCGACTATAGCCGCAACGTCTATGTAGTATTCAGTGACATATAACTTACTGATCAAACATCTTCCAGTCGACTATAGCCGCAATGTCTATGTAGTATTCAGTCACATATAACTTACTGATCAAACATCTTCCAGTCGACTATAGCCACAACGTCTATGTAGTATTCAGTCACATATAACTTACTGATCAAACATCTTCCAGTCGACTATAGCCGCAACGTCTATGTAGTATTCAGTCATATAACTTACTGATGAAACATCTTCCAGTCGACTATAGCCGCAACGTCTATGTAGTATTCAGTCACATGTAACTTACTGATCAAACATCTTCCAGTCGACTATAGCCGCAACGTCTATGTAGTATTCAGTCATATAACTTACTGATCAAACATCTTCCAGTCGACTATAGCCGCAACGTCTATGTAGTATTCAGTCACATATAACTTACTGATGAAACATCTTCCAGTCGACTATAGCCGCAACGTCTATGTAGTATTCAGTCACATATAACTTACTGATCAAACATCTTCCAATCGACTAGAGCCGCAACGTCTATATAGTATTCAGTCACATACAACTTACTGATCAAACATCTTCCAGTCGACTATAGCCGCAACGTCTATGTAGTATTCAGTCACATATAACTTACTGATCAAACATCTTCCAGTCGACTATAGCCGCAACGTCTATGTAGTATTCAGTCACATATAACTTACTGATGAAACATCTTCCAGTCGACTATAGCCGCAACGTCTATATAGTATTCAGTCACATATAACTTACTGATCAAACATCTTCCAGTCGACTATAGCCGCAACGTCTATGTAGTATTCAGTGACATATAACTTACTGATCAAACATCTTCCAGTCGACTATAGCCGCAACGTCTATATAGTATTCAGTGACATATAACTTACTGATCAAACATCTTCCAGTCGACTATAGCCGCAACGTCTATGTAGTATTCAGTGACATATAACTTACTGATCAAACATCTTCCAGTCGACTATAGCCGCAACGTCTATATAGTATTCAGTCACATATAACTTACTGATCAAACATCTTCCAGTCGACTATAGCCGCAACGTCTATGTAGTATTCAGTGACATATAACTTACTGATCAAACATCTTCCAGTCGACTATAGCCGCAACGTCTATGTAGTATTCAGTCACATATAACTTACTGATGAAACATCTTCCAGTCGACTATAGCCGCAACGTCTATGTAGTATTCAGTGACATATAACTAACTGATGAAACATCTTCCAGTCGACTATAGCCGCAACGTCTATGTAGTATTCAGTCATATATAACTTACTGATCAAACATCTTCCAGTCGACTATAGCCGCAACGTCTATGTAGTATTCAGTCATATAACTTACTGATGAAACATCTTCCAGTCGACTATAGCCGCAACGTCTATGTAGTATTCAGTGACATATAACTAACTGATGAAACATCTTCCAGTCGACTATAGCCGCAACGTCTATGTAGTATTCAGTCACATATAACTTACTGATGAAACATCTTCCAGTCGACTATAGCCACAACGTCTATGTAGTATTCAGTCATATAACTTACTGATCAAACATCTTCCAGTCGACTATAGCCGCAACGTCTATGTAGTATTCAGTCACATATAACTTACTGATCAAACATCTTCCAGTCGACTATAGCCGCAACGTCTATGTAGTATTCAGTCACATATAACTTACTGATCAAACATCTTCCAGTCGACTATAGCCGCAACGTCTATGTAGTATTCAGTCATATAACTTACTGATCAAACATCTTCCAGTCGACTATAGCCGCAACGTCTATGTAGTATTCAGTCACATATAACTTACTGATCAAACATCTTCCAGTCGAC
The DNA here is from genome assembly GCA_916613615.1 of Steromphala cineraria. NCBI lineage: Eukaryota > Metazoa > Mollusca > Gastropoda > Trochida > Trochidae > Steromphala > Steromphala cineraria. Next base: position 924,350 of record OU744736.1, read on the forward strand.
TATAGCCGCAACGTCTATGTAGTATTCAGTCACATATAACTTACTGATGAAACATCTTCCAGTCGACTATAGCCGCAACGTCTATGTAGTATTCAGTGACATATAACTTACTGATCAAACATCTTCCAGTCGACTATAGCCGCAACGTCTATATAGTATTCAGTGACATATAACTTACTGATCAAACATCTTCCAGTCGACTATAGCCGCAACGTCTGTGTAGTATTCAGTCACATATAACTTACTGATCAAACATCTTCCAGTCGACTATAGCCGCAACGTCTATATAGTATTCAGTGACATATAACTTACTGATCAAACATCTTCCAGTCGACTATAGCCGCAACGTCTATGTAGTATTCAGTCACATATAACTTACTGATCAAACATCTTCCAGTCGACTATAGCCGCAACGTCTATGTAGTATTCAGTCACATATAACTTACTGATCAAACATCTTCCAGTCGACTATAGCCGCAACGTCTATGTAGTATTCAGTCATATATAACTTACTGATCAAACATCTTCCAGTCGACTATAGCCGCAACGTCTATGTAGTATTCAGTCACATATAACTTACTGATCAAACATCTTCCAGTCGACTATAGCCGCAACGTCTATGTAGTATTCAGTCACATATAACTTACTGATGAAACATCTTCCAGTCGACTATAGCCGCAACGTCTATATAGTATTCAGTGACATATAACTTACTGATGAAACATCTTCCAGTCGACTATAGCCGCAACGTCTATGTAGTATTCAGTCATATATAACTTACTGATCAAACATCTTCCAGTCGACTATAGCCGCAACGTCTATGTAGTATTCAGTCACATATAACTTACTGATCAAACATCTTCCAGTCGACAATAGCCGCAACGTCTATGTAGTATTCAGTCACATATAACTTACTGATCAAACATCTTCCAGTCGACTATAGCCGCAACGTCTATATAGTGTTCAGTGACATATAACTTACTGATCAAACATCTTCCAGTCGACTATAGCCGCAACGTCTATATAGTATTCAGTCACATATAACTTACTGATCAAACATCTTCCAGTCGACTATAGCCGCAACGTCTATGTAGTATTCAGTCACATATAACTTACTGATCAAACATCTTCCAGTCGACTATAGCCGCAACGTCTATATAGTATTCAGTGACATATAACTTACTGATCAAACATCTTCCAGTCGACTATAGCCGCAACGTCTATGTAGTATTCAGTGACATATAACTTACTGATCAAACATCTTCCAGTCGACTATAGCCGCAACGTCTATGTAGTATTCAGTGACATATAACTTACTGATCAAACATCTTCCAGTCGACTATAGCCGCAACGTCTATATAGTATTCAGTCACATATAACTTACTGATGAAACATCTTCCAGTCGACTATAGCCGCAACGTCTATGTAGTATTCAGTGACATATAACTTACTGATCAAACATCTTCCAGTCGACTATAGCCGCAACGTCTATGTAGTATTCAGTCACATATAACTTACTGATCAAACATCTTCCAGTCGACTATAGCCGCAACGTCTATATAGTATTCAGTCACATATAACTTACTGATGAAACATCTTCCAGTCGACTATAGCCGCAACGTCTATATAGTATTCAGTCACATATAACTTACTGATCAAACATCTTCCAGTCGACTATAGCCGCAACGTCTATGTAGTATTCAGTCATATATAACTTACTGATCAAACATCTTCCAGTCGACTATAGCCGCAATGTCTATGTAGTATTCAGTCACATATAACTTACTGATCAAACATCTTCCAGTCGACTATAGCCGCAACGTCTATATAGTATTCAGTCACATATAACTTACTGATCAAACATCTTCCAGTCGACTATAGCCGCAACGTCTATGTAGTATTCAGTCATATATAACTTACTGATCAAACATCTTCCAGTCGACTATAGCCGCAATGTCTATGTAGTATTCAGTCATATATAACTTACTGATCAAACATCTTCCAGTCGACTATAGCCGCAACGTCTATGTAGTATTCAGTCATATAACTTACTGATCAAACATCTTCCAGTCGACTATATCCGCAACGTCTATATAGTATTCAGTCACATATAACTTACTGATGAAACATCTTCCAGTCGACTATAGCCGCAACGTCTATATAGTATTCAGTAACATATAACTTACTGATCAAACATCTTCCAGTCGACTATAGCCGCAACGTCTATGTAGTATTCAGTCACATATAACTTACTGATCAAACATCTTCCAGTCGACTATATCCGCAACGTCTATATAGTATTCAGTGACATATAACTTACTGATCAAACATCTTCCAGTCGACTATAGCCGCAACGTCTATATAGTATTCAGTCACATATAACTTACTGATCAAACATCTTCCAGTCGACTATAGCCGCAACGTCTATGTAGTATTCAGTCACATATAACTTACTGATCAAACATCTTCCAGTCGACTATAGCCGCAACGTCTATGTAGTATTCAGTCACATATAACTTACTGATCAAACATCTTCCAGTCGACTATAGCCGCAACGTCTATGTAGTATTCAGTCACATATAACTTACTGATCAAACATCTTCCAGTCGACTATAGCCGCAACGTCTATGTAGTATTCAGTCATATATAACTTACTGATGAAACATCTTCCAGTCGACTATAGCCGCAACGTCTATGTAGTATTCAGTCACATATAACTTACTGATCAAACATCTTCCAGTCGACTATAGCCGCAACGTCTATGTAGTATTCAGTCACATATAACTTACTGATCAAACATCTTCCAGTCGACTATAGCCGCAACGTCTATATAGTATTCAGTGACATATAACTTACTGATGAAACATCTTCCAGTCGACTATAGCCGCAACGTCTATGTAGTATTCAGTCACATATAACTTACTGATCAAACATCTTCCAGTCGACTATAGCCGCAACGTCTATGTAGTATTCAGTCACATATAACTTACTGATCAAACATCTTCCAGTCGACTATAGCCACAACGTCTATATAGTATTCAGTCACATATAACTTACTGATGAAACATCTTCCAGTCGACTATAGCCGCAACGTCTATGTAGTATTCAGTCATATAACTTACTGATCAAACATCTTCCAGTCGACTATAGCCGCAACGTCTATGTAGTATTCAGTCACATATAACTTACTGATCAAACATCTTCCAGTCGACTATAGCCACAACGTCTATGTAGTATTCAGTCACATATAACTTACTGATCAAACATCTTCCAGTCGACTATAGCCGCAACGTCTATGTAGTATTCAGTGACATATAACTTACTGATCAAACATCTTCCAGTCGACTATAGCCGCAACGTCTATGTAGTATTCAGTCATATAACTTACTGATCAAACATCTTCCAGTCGACTATAGCCGCAACGTCTATGTAGTATTCAGTCACATATAACTTACTGATCAAACATCTTCCAGTCGACTATAGCCGCAACGTCTATGTAGTATTCAGTCACATATAACTTACTGATCAAACATCTTCCAGTCGACTATAGCCGCAACGTCTATGTAGTATTCAGTCACATATAACTTACTGATGAAACATCTTCCAGTCGACTATAGCCGCAACGTCTATGTAGTATTCAGTCACATATAACTTACTGATCAAACATCTTCCAGTCGACTATAGCCGCAACGTCTATGTAGTATTCAGTCATATAACTTACTGATCAAACATCTTCCAGTCGACTATAGCCGCAACGTCTATGTAGTATTCAGTCACATATAACTTACTGATCAAACATCTTCCAGTCGACTATAGCCGCAACGTCTATGTAGTATTCAGTCACATATAACTTACTGATCAAACATCTTCCAGTCGACTATAGCCGCAACGTCTATGTAGTATTCAGTCACATATAACTTACTGATCAAACATCTTCCAGTCGACTATAGCCACAACGTCTATGTAGTATTCAGTCACATATAACTTACTGATGAAACATCTTCCAGTCGACTATAGCCGCAACGTCTATGTAGTATTCAGTCACATATAACTTACTGATCAAACATCTTCCAGTCGACTATAGCCGCAACGTCTATGTAGTATTCAGTCACATATAACTTACTGATCAAACATCTTCCAGTCGACTATAGCCACAACGTCTATGTAGTATTCAGTCACATATAACTTACTGATCAAACATCTTCCAGTCGACTATAGCCGCAACGTCTATGTAGTATTCAGTCACATATAACTTACTGATCAAACATCTTCCAGTCGACTATAGCCACAACGTCTATGTAGTATTCAGTCACATATAACTTACTGATCAAACATCTTCCAGTCGACTATAGCCGCAACGTCTATGTAGTATTCAGTCACATATAACTTACTGATGAAACATCTTCCAGTCGACTATAGCCGCAACGTCTATGTAGTATTCAGTCATATAACTTACTGATGAAACATCTTCCAGTCGACTATAGCCGCAACGTCTATGTAGTATTCAGTCATATAACTTACTGATCAAACATCTTCCAGTCGACTATAGCCACAACGTCTATGTAGTATTCAGTGACATATAACTTACTGATCAAACATCTTCCAGTCGACTATAGCCGCAACGTCTATGTAGTATTCAGTCATATAACTTACTGATCAAACATCTTCCAGTCGACTATAACCGCAACGTCTATGTAGTATTCAGTCACATATAACTTACTGATCAAACATCTTCCAGTCGACTATAACCGCAACGTCTATGTAGTATTCAGACATATAACTTACTGATCAAACATCTTCCAGTCGACTATAGCCACAACGTCTATATAGTATTCAGTCACATATAACTTACTGATGAAACATCTTCCAGTCGACTATAGCCGCAACGTCTATGTAGTATTCAGTCACATATAACTTACTGATGAAACATCTTCCAGTCGACTATAGCCGCAACGTCTATGTAGTATTCAGTCACATATAACTTACTGATGAAACATCTTCCAGTCGACTATAGCCGCAACGTCTATGTAGTATTCAGTGACATATAACTTACTGATCAAACATCTTCCAGTCGACTATAGCCGCAACGTCTATGTAGTATTCAGTCACATATAACTTACTGATGAAACATCTTCCAGTCGACTATAGCCGCAACGTCTATGTAGTATTCAGTCACATATAACTTACTGATCAAACATCTTCCAGTCGACTATAGCCACAACGTCTATATAGTATTCAGTCACATATAACTTACTGATGAAACATCTTCCAGTCGACTATAGCCGCAACGTCTATGTAGTATTCAGTGACATATAACTTACTGATCAAACATCTTCCAGTCGACTATAGCCACAACGTCTATGTAGTATTCAGTCATATAACTTACTGATGAAACATCTTCCAGTCGACTATAGCCGCAACGTCTATGTAGTATTCAGTCACATATAACTTACTGATGAAACATCTTCCAGTCGACTATAGCCGCAACGTCTATGTAGTATTCAGTGACATATAACTTACTGATCAAACATCTTCCAATCGACTATAGCCGCAACGTCTATGTAGTATTCAGTCATATAACTTACTGATGAAACATCTTCCAGTCGACTATAGCCGCAACGTCTATGTAGTATTCAGTCATATAACTTACTGATGAAACATCTTCCAGTCGACTATAGCCGCAACGTCTATGTAGTATTCAGTCATATAACTTACTGATCAAACATCTTCCAGTCGACTATAGCCGCAACGTCTATGTAGTATTCAGTGACATATAACTTACTGATGAAACATCTTCCAGTCGACTATAGCCGCAACGTCTATGTAGTATTCAGTCACATATAACTTACTGATCAAACATCTTCCAGTCGACTATAGCCGCAACGTCTATGTAGTATTCAGTGACATATAACTTACTGATGAAACATCTTCCAGTCGACTATAGCCGCAACGTCTATGTAGTATTCAGTGACATATAACTTACTGATGAAACATCTTCCAGTCGACTATAGCCGCAACGTCTATGTAGTATTCAGTGACATATAACTTACTGATGAAACATCTTCCAGTCGACTATAGCCGCAACGTCTATGTAGTATTCAGTGACATAAAACTTACTGATCAAACATCTTCCAGTCGACTATAGCCGCAACGTCTATATAGTATTCAGTCACATATAACTTACTGATCAAACATCTTCCAGTCGACTATAGCCACAACGTCTATGTAGTATTCAGTCATATAACTTACTGATGAAACATCTTCCAGTCGACTATAGCCGCAACGTCTATGTAGTATTCAGTGACATATAACTTACTGATCAAACATCTTCCAATCGACTATAGCCGCAACGTCTATGTAGTATTCAGTCATATAACTTACTGATGAAACATCTTCCAGTCGACTATAGCCGCAACGTCTATGTAGTATTCAGTGACATATAACTTACTGATCAAACATCTTCCAGTCGACTATAGCCGCAACGTCTATGTAGTATTCAGTGACATATAACTTACTGATCAAACATCTTCCAATCGACTATAGCCGCAACGTCTATGTAGTATTCAGTCATATAACTTACTGATGAAACATCTTCCAGTCGACTATAGCCGCAACGTCTATGTAGTATTCAGTCATATAACTTACTGATCAAACATCTTCCAGTCGACTATAGCCGCAACGTCTATATAGTATTCAGTCATATATAACTTACTGATCAAACATCTTCCAGTCGACTATAGCCACAACGTCTATGTAGTATTCAGTCACATATAACTTACTGATCAAACATCTTCCAGTCGACTATAGCCGCAACGTCTATGTAGTATTCAGTGACATATAACTTACTGATCAAACATCTTCCAATCGACTATAGCCGCAACGTCTATGTAGTATTCAGTCATATAACTTACTGATGAAACATCTTCCAGTCGACTATAGCCGCAACGTCTATGTAGTATTCAGTGACATATAACTTACTGATCAAACATCTTCCAGTCGACTATAGCCGCAACGTCTATGTAGTATTCAGTCACATATAACTTACTGATCAAACATCTTCCAGTCGACTATAGCCACAACGTCTATGTAGTATTCAGTCATATAACTTACTGATCAAACATCTTCCAGTCGACTATAGCCGCAACGTCTATATAGTATTCAGTCATATATAACTTACTGATCAAACATCTTCCAGTCGACTATAACCGCAACGTCTATGTAGTATTCAGTCACATAACTTACTGATCAAACATCTTCCAGTCGACTATAGCCACAACGTCTATGTAGTATTCAGTCATATAACTTACTGATCAAACATCTTCCAGTCGACTATAGCCGCAACGTCTATGTAGTATTCAGTCACATATAACTTACTGATGAAACATCTTCCAGTCGACTATAGCCACAACGTCTATGTAGTATTCAGTCACATATAACTTACTGATCAAACATCTTCCAGTCGACTATAACCGCAACGTCTATGTAGTATTCAGTCACATATAACTTACTGATGAAACATCTTCCAGTCGACTATAGCCGCAACGTCTATGTAGTATTCAGTGACATATAACTTACTGATCAAACATCTTCCAGTCGACTATAGCCGCAACGTCTATATAGTATTCAGTCACATATAACTTACTGATCAAACATCTTCCAGTCGACTATAGCCACAACGTCTATGTAGTATTCAGTCATATAACTTACTGATGAAACATCTTCCAGTCGACTATAGCCGCAACGTCTATGTAGTATTCAGTGACATATAACTTACTGATCAAACATCTTCCAATCGACTATAGCCGCAACGTCTATGTAGTATTCAGTCATATAACTTACTGATGAAACATCTTCCAGTCGACTATAGCCGCAACGTCTATGTAGTATTCAGTGACATATAACTTACTGATCAAACATCTTCCAGTCGACTATAGCCGCAACGTCTATGTAGTATTCAGTGACATATAACTTACTGATCAAACATCTTCCAATCGACTATAGCCGCAACGTCTATGTAGTATTCAGTCATATAACTTACTGATGAAACATCTTCCAGTCGACTATAGCCGCAACGTCTATGTAGTATTCAGTCATATAACTTACTGATCAAACATCTTCCAGTCGACTATAGCCGCAACGTCTATATAGTATTCAGTCATATATAACTTACTGATCAAACATCTTCCAGTCGACTATAGCCACAACGTCTATGTAGTATTCAGTCACATATAACTTACTGATCAAACATCTTCCAGTCGACTATAGCCGCAACGTCTATGTAGTATTCAGTGACATATAACTTACTGATCAAACATCTTCCAATCGACTATAGCCGCAACGTCTATGTAGTATTCAGTCATATAACTTACTGATGAAACATCTTCCAGTCGACTATAGCCGCAACGTCTATGTAGTATTCAGTGACATATAACTTACTGATCAAACATCTTCCAGTCGACAATAGCCGCAACGTCTATGTAGTATTCAGTCACATATAACTTACTGATCAAACATCTTCCAGTCGACTATAGCCACAACGTCTATGTAGTATTCAGTCATATAACTTACTGATCAAACATCTTCCAGTCGACTATAGCCGCAACGTCTATATAGTATTCAGTCATATATAACTTACTGATCAAACATCTTCCAGTCGACTATAACCGCAACGTCTATGTAGTATTCAGTCATATAACTTACTGATCAAACATCTTCCAGTCGACTATAGCCACAACGTCTATGTAGTATTCAGTCATATAACTTACTGATCAAACATCTTCCAGTCGACTATAGCCGCAACGTCTATGTAGTATTCAGTCACATATAACTTACTGATGAAACATCTTCCAGTCGACTATAGCCACAACGTCTATGTAGTATTCAGTCACATATAACTTACTGATCAAACATCTTCCAGTCGACTATAACCGCAACGTCTATGTAGTATTCAGTCACATATAACTTACTGATGAAACATCTTCCAGTCGACTATAGCCGCAACGTCTATGTAGTATTCAGTCACATATAACTTACTGATCAAACATCTTCCAGTCGACTATAACCGCAACGTCTATGTAGTATTCAGTCACATATAACTTACTGATCAAACATCTTCCAGTCGACTATAGCCGCAACGTCTATGTAGTATTCAGTCATATAACTTACTGATGAAACATCTTCCAGTCGACTATAGCCGCAACGTCTATGTAGTATTCAGTCATATAACTTACTGATCAAACATCTTCCAATCGACTATAGCCGCAACGTCTATGTAGTATTCAGTCATATAACTTACTGATCAAACATCTTCCAGTCGACTATAGCCACAACGTCTATGTAGTATTCAGTCACATATAACTTACTGATGAAACATCTTCCAGTCGACTATAGCAGCAACGTCTATGTAGTATTCAGTGACATATAACTTACTGATGAAACATCTTCCAGTCGACTATAGCCACAACGTCTATGTAGTATTCAGACATATAACTTACTGATGAAACATCTTCCAGTCGACTATAGCCGCAACGTCTATGTAGTATTCAGTCATATAACTTACTGATCAAACATCTTCCAGTCGACTATAGCAGCAACGTCTATGTAGTATTCAGTCACATATAACTTACTGATCAAACATCTTCCAGTCGACTATAGCCGCAACGTCTATGTAGTATTCAGTCATATATAACTTACTGATGAAACATCTTCCAGTCGACTATAGCCGCAACGTCTATGTAGTATTCAGTCACATATAACTTACTGATCAAACATCTTCCAGTCGACTATAGCCGCAACGTCTATGTAGTATTCAGTCATATAACTTACTGATGAAACATCTTCCAGTCGACTATAGCCGCAACGTCTATGTAGTATTCAGTCATATAACTTACTGATCAAACATCTTCCAGTCGACTATAGCCGCAACGTCTATGTAGTATTCAGTCATATAACTTACTGATGAAACATCTTCCAGTCGACTATAGCCGCAACGTCTATGTAGTATTCAGTGACATATAACTTACTGATCAAACATCTTCCAGTCGACTATAGCCGCAACGTCTATATAGTATTCAGTCACATATAACTTACTGATCAAACATCTTCCAGTCGACTATAACCGCAACGTCTATGTAGTATTCAGACATATAACTTACTGATGAAACATCTTCCAGTCGACTATAGCCACAACGTCTATGTAGTATTCAGTCACATATAACTTACTGATGAAACATCTTCCAGTCGACTATAACCGCAACGTCTATGTAGTATTCAGTGACATATAACTTACTGATCAAACATCTTCCAGTCGACTATAGCCGCAACGTCTATGTAGTATTCAGTGACATATAACTTACTGATCAAACATCTTCCAGTCGACTATAGCCGCAACGTCTATGTAGTATTCAGACATATAACTTACTGATCAAACATCTTCCAGTCGACTATAGCCGCAACGTCTATGTAGTATTCAGTCACATATAACTTACTGATCAAACATCTTCCAGTCGACTATAGCCGCAACGTCTATGTAGTATTCAGACATATAACTTACTGATCAAACATCTTCCAGTCGACTATAGCCGCAACGTCTATGTAGTATTCAGTGACATATAACTTACTGATCAAACATCTTCCAGTCGACTATAGCCGCAACGTCTATGTAGTATTCAGTGACATATAACTTACTGATCAAACATCTTCCAGTCGACTATAGCCACAACGTCTATGTAGTATTCAGTGACATATAACTTACTGATCAAACATCTTCCAGTCGACTATAGCCACAACGTCTATGTAGTATTCAGTCATATATAACTTACTGATCAAACATCTTCCAGTCGACTATAGCCGCAACGTCTATGTAGTATTCAGTGACATATAACTTACTGATCAAACATCTTCCAGTCGACTATAGCCGCAACGTCTATATAGTATTCAGTCACATATAACTTACTGATCAAACATCTTCCAGTCGACTATAGCCGCAACGTCTATGTAGTATTCAGTCATATAACTTACTGATGAAACATCTTCCAGTCGACTATAGCCGCAACGTCTATATAGTATTCAGTGACATATAACTTACTGATCAAACATCTTCCAGTCGACTATAGCCGCAACGTCTATGTAGTATTCAGTCATATATAACTTACTGATCAAACATCTTCCAGTCGACTATAGCCGCAACGTCTATGTAGTATTCAGTCATATAACTTACTGATGAAACATCTTCCAGTCGACTATAGCCGCAACGTCTATATAGTATTCAGTGACATATAACTTACTGATCAAACATCTTCCAGTCGACTATAGCCGCAACGTCTATGTAGTATTCAGTCACATATAACTTACTGATGAAACATCTTCCAGTCGACTATAGCCGCAACGTCTATATAGTATTCAGTCACATATAACTTACTGATCAAACATCTTCCAGTCGACTATAACCGCAACGTCTATGTAGTATTCAGTCACATATAACTTACTGATGAAACATCTTCCAGTCGACTATAGCCGCAACGTCTATATAGTATTCAGTCACATATAACTTACTGATCAAACATCTTCCAGTCGACTATAACCGCAACGTCTATGTAGTATTCAGTCACATATAACTTACTGATCAAACATCTTCCAGTCGACTATAACCGCAACGTCTATGTAGTATTCAGTCACATATAACTTACTGATGAAACATCTTCCAGTCGACTATAGCCGCAACGTCTATGTAGTATTCAGTCACATATAACTTACTGATCAAACATCTTCCAGTCGACTATAACCGCAACGTCTATGTAGTATTCAGTCACATATAACTTACTGATCAAACATCTTCCAGTCGACTATAACCGCAACGTCTATGTAGTATTCAGTCACATATAACTTACTGATCAAACATCTTCCAGTCGACTATAGCCGCAACGTCTATGTAGTATTCAGTCACATAAAACTTACTGATCAAACATCTTCCAGTCGACTATAACCGCAACGTCTATGTAGTATTCAGTCACATATAACTTACTGATCAAACATCTTCCAGTCGACTACAGCCGCAACGTCTATGTAGTATTCAGTCACATATAACTTACTGATCAAACATCTTCCAGTCGACTATAACCGCAACGTCTATGTAGTATTCAGTCACATATAACTTACTGATCAAACATCTTCCAGTCGACTATAACCGCAACGTCTATGTAGTATTCAGTCATATAACTTACTGATGAAACATCTTCCAGTCGACTATAGCCGAAACGTCTATGTAGTATTCAGTGACATATAACTTACTGATCAAACATCTTCCAGTCGACTATAGCCGCAACGTCTATATAGTATTCAGTCACATATAACTTACTGATCAAACATCTTCCAGTCGACTATAGCCGCAACGTCTATGTAGTATTCAGTCATATAACTTACTGATGAAACATCTTCCAGTCGACTATAGCCGCAACGTCTATATAGTATTCAGTGACATATAACTTACTGATCAAACATCTTCCAGTCGACTATAGCCGCAACGTCTATGTAGTATTCAGTCATATATAACTTACTGATCAAACATCTTCCAGTCGACTATAGCCGCAACGTCTATGTAGTATTCAGTCATATAACTTACTGATGAAACATCTTCCAGTCGACTATAGCCGCAACGTCTATATAGTATTCAGTGACATATAACTTACTGATCAAACATCTTCCAGTCGACTATAGCCGCAACGTCTATGTAGTATTCAGTCACATATAACTTACTGATGAAACATCTTCCAGTCGACTATAGCCGCAACGTCTATATAGTATTCAGTCACATATAACTTACTGATCAAACATCTTCCAGTCGACTATAACCGCAACGTCTATGTAGTATTCAGTCACATATAACTTACTGATGAAACATCTTCCAGTCGACTATAGCCGCAACGTCTATATAGTATTCAGTCACATATAACTTACTGATCAAACATCTTCCAGTCGACTATAACCGCAACGTCTATGTAGTATTCAGTCACATATAACTTACTGATCAAACATCTTCCAGTCGACTATAACCGCAACGTCTATGTAGTATTCAGTCACATATAACTTACTGATGAAACATCTTCCAGTCGACTATAGCCGCAACGTCTATGTAGTATTCAGTCACATATAACTTACTGATCAAACATCTTCCAGTCGACTATAACCGCAACGTCTATGTAGTATTCAGTCACATATAACTTACTGATCAAACATCTTCCAGTCGACTATAACCGCAACGTCTATGTAGTATTCAGTCACATATAACTTACTGATGAAACATCTTCCAGTCGACTATAGCCGCAACGTCTATGTAGTATTCAGTCACATAAAACTTACTGATCAAACATCTTCCAGTCGACTATAACCGCAACGTCTATGTAGTATTCAGTCACATATAACTTACTGATCAAACATCTTCCAGTCGACTATAGCCGCAACGTCTATGTAGTATTCAGTGACATATAACTTACTGATCAAACATCTTCCAGTCGACTATAACCGCAACGTCTATGTAGTATTCAGTCACATATAACTTACTGATCAAACATCTTCCAGTCGACTATAACCGCAACGTCTATGTAGTATTCAGTCATATAACTTACTGATGAAACATCTTCCAGTCGACTATAGCAACAACGTCTATGTAGTATTCAGTCACATATAACTTACTGATCAAACATCTTCCAGTCGACTATAACCGCAACGTCTATGTAGTATTCAGTCACATATAACTTACTGATCAAACATCTTCCAGTCGACTATAGCCGCAACGTCTATGTAGTATTCAGTCATATAACTTACTGATCAAACATCTTCCAGTCGACTATAACCGCAACGTCTATGTAGTATTCAGTCATATAACTTACTGATCAAACATCTTCCAGTCGACTATAACCGCAACGTCTATGTAGTATTCAGTCACATATAACTTACTGATGAAACATCTTCCAGTCGACTATAGCCGCAACGTCTATGTAGTATTCAGTCATATATAACTTACTGATCAAACATCTTCCAGTCGACTATAGCCGCAACGTCTATGTAGTATTCAGTCACATATAACTTACTGATCAAACATCTTCCAGTCGACTATAGCCACAACGTCTATGTAGTATTCAGTCATATAACTTACTGATCAAACATCTTCCAGTCGACTATAGCCGCAACGTCTATGTAGTATTCAGTCATATAACTTACTGATCAAACATCTTCCAGTCGACTATAGCCGCAACGTCTATGTAGTATTCAGTCATATATAACTTACTGATCAAACATCTTCCAGTCGACTATAACCGCAACGTCTATGTAGTATTCAGTCACATATAACTTACTGATCAAACATCTTCCAGTCGACTATAACCGCAACGTCTATGTAGTATTCAGTCACATATAACTTACTGATCAAACATCTTCCAGTCGACTATAGCCACAACGTCTATATAGTATTCAGTCACATATAACTTACTGATCAAACATCTTCCAGTCGACTATAGCCGCAACGTCTATGTAGTATTCAGTCACATATAACTTACTGATGAAACATCTTCCAGTCGACTATAGCCGCAACGTCTATGTAGTATTCAGTGACATATAACTTACTGATCAAACATCTTCCAGTCGACTATAGCCGCAACGTCTATGTAGTATTCAGTCACATATAACTTACTGATGAAACATCTTCCAGTCGACTATAGCCGCAACGTCTATGTAGTATTCAGTGACATATAACTTACTGATCAAACATCTTCCAGTCGACTATAGCCGCAACGTCTATGTAGTATTCAGTCACATATAACTTACTGATCAAACATCTTCCAGTCGACTATAGCCGCAACGTCTATGTAGTATTCAGTGACATATAACTTACTGATCAAACATCTTCCAGTCGACTATAGCCGCAACGTCTATGTAGTATTCAGTCACATATAACTTACTGATCAAACATCTTCCAGTCGACTATAGCCGCAACGTCTATGTAGTATTCAGTGACATATAACTTACTGATCAAACATCTTCCAGTCGACTATAGCCGCAACGTCTATGTAGTATTCAGTCACATATAACTTACTGATCAAACATCTTCCAGTCGACTATAGCCGCAACGTCTATGTAGTATTCAGTGACATATAACTTACTGATCAAACATCTTCCAGTCGACTATAGCCGCAACGTCTATGTAGTATTCAGTGACATATAACTTACTGATCAAACATCTTCCAGTCGACTATAGCCGCAACGTCTATGTAGTATTCAGTCACATATAACTTACTGATCAAACATCTTCCAGTCGACTATAGCCGCAACGTCTATGTAGTATTCAGTGACATATAACTTACTGATCAAACATCTTCCAGTCGACTATAGCCACAACGTCTATGTAGTATTCAGGGACATCTCGCCTCAGTCGATGCTTCTTCATGTGTAACCCTAGAAACATGAACAACATGTGTGGAAATGCGTGTTTGATCTTTACTGGTGACAATAGAATTCATGATCATATCATCAATTAAGTTATTAATATGTGTCACACATCTTCACAATTGAATCACCAACACGGTTGCATTTTAAATCAAAATCGCATTCAATCTTTGTGTTTGTCATGAAGATAGACATATAGTCAGTCGCCTGTCGTTTGTTATTCTTATTGATAATGTTTCGTACTTACTCAAGTAATGATTGATTTTAAAGGCCTTCGTAATTTGAGGGTTTAATAACAACATTGAAACCACATTTTATCAATATGTCAATATGCATTGTGTGTTCAATGAAATAGTACTATACTTATAACTGTTCATCAATTAACGTGTGCTTTACCTTTTAACTAACATGACTGTCCTTATCATAAACAATTATTTACTTTGATATTATAAAAAAGCAAAACAGTGAGCGAGGCTCATTAATACCCCAACAGTGCATCCCTGATCAAATAAATTACTGTTTACTTCCCATTACGTAGACATATAAAACAAATACAAATACATATATCGCTATTTGACACTGCACTCCTGTAAAGTCGTAAAAATTCACAAATTAACGAAATTGGTTGTAATTTGGCACTGCAGCCCTCCTAGTAGGGTTGAAGACATGTGCAAAATTTGAAATGAATCAGATGAATATTTTTCCTGTAATCGGTCAACAAATTCTGATTAAAAAAAGACTGTGTTTAAAACATAGACATTCGTAAAAAAATAACAAAAAACAAAATTAGTTATAATCTGGCCCTGCACCCCTACTAGTAGAGTAGAAGATATGTGCAAATATTTTTAAAAAATCGAATGATTAGTTTTTCCGTAATAGGTCGGACAAAAAATGTCCTCGGACAGGCGAACGGACGGAATCGTTGTTATTACTATATATATATATATATATATAAACCCTCGACCGATGGTCGGGGGTATACAAAACAGAAGATCAGTGTTGAAATGGGGTACTATGGAGATATTTTGATAGTTCCTAAAAAACATACGATGTGAATTATGTCAGTCCTTTCAAATTTAGTATTTAATAGTTGCATGCATGGATAGTGACAAATATAACGATATACAAGGACGCAATAAAGCAGATATATAATTTGCGACGATTCACTGCCAAAACACATATTGAAAGAACCATTTTCTTCTCCATTGGAATATTACGTTTCGCTTTACAGAATAACATAGTTTGAGTCACAAAAGAAAACCCCTTAGGCGAGAGAATTTAAAAAGAGTGTTTTGCAGCTCATGCTATACATGTATGTATATAATGAATCCTCTTCCCACCCTATCGAGTCCCCCCAAGCATGGTGTACCTAATCAATGTGATGTAACACAACTTTCCCTTTACATTATCAAAAACCTTTGGGTGTTCAGGCTAACTAGAGCGTGACAAGTAGTTTCGATTCGGTCCAAGGCCTTACACAAGTATATTTTCTAAAAAAAGCAAAAGGTTTCCTTTCAAATATAGTTGAAAAAAGACCCGAGCAACTGCTTGGTTGAATAAACACACATTCAAAATGCAAAAGGTGTTGAAGTGTTGAACGGGAAGGGTTCTTTAGGTGCAGAAATAATACATAATAGTACAGTGAATAATGGAGAAAAAGAGAAAGATAATATATTGATTCAAATAGCCATATTGAAAACTTCGGTAACAATTGTAAAGGGGCAGTAGCAAGTTTTAAGGGTGAAATTAAGGTGATATTAGAATATTGAAAATAAAAGGTTCCATTTGAAAGACAAAGTTTTAAAACTAAAGGAAGCACTAATAAACCCAATATATAATGTAAAGTACAGTCATGCGATTCCTCTCTGTACGAAAAGGAATCGCATGGCTAAACTTTACATTATAAAGATTATTTGATTTATAACTATTTCATTTAGTATAAATACATTGTCTTTAAATTGGGGTAATTTATTTTCAAATTTTCTGACATCACCTTCTATTTCCCCCCAAAAAGTGCTACTGCCCCTTTAAAGTCTTCTTCCAATGACATGTACATTTTTGATAACCATTATAATTATGTTAGTATAAAATGCTGATTTTTATCATCTCAGAAAGGAAAACAGTATTTCCTGGCAACAGGTTATTTATTGGGAGTAACAGGTTATTTATTGGGAGTAAATGATTACGTCTTCATCGGTTGGAATGTTTGAAAAAAAAAAGAACGGAAACTGTAATACAGATTTACTTTGGTGATCAGTTGGAATGCAAGACAATACTCATCTTGATGTCCAATCAATAGATTTATTCCAATAAATGTAATTTATGAATAATCTGAGCATTTGATATTGACCTGTTCCCACGCGTTGTGAGTTGTAGGCTCTACTGACGCGTTGCCATAGATATTCTTTACTTCCTCCATTGAATGAAGATACAATTTCATATATGTTTAGATGAGATACAGGTTAATGCAAGTTATTACAAACAATTTGAGAAAAAGTGTGTCCTCTGGTTAACAGTTTTACAAATATTTATCATACAATCAATCCAAACATTATGGTCAAGGGATGAACAATATTCTGTTGGGAGTCCCCCAAGTAAGAAACATAAAGTCAATTCTTCATCGTTGTTCCAAATACTGGAGAACGTATTTAGATCTAAAATATCAATAAGTGACTCAATAAGTTGATCTCTCTGAAATCTTGTCTTCTCACAATACATAAAAACATGTTTCACAATATCATACACAAATGTACCACACATACACTCTTTTGATTGGATACGTAAAGTACTTATTTTCATCAGGTTAGCAATGCAATAAAATAACTCAGGTTCGAGAACAGAAATGTGCCAAAGTCTATGTACACCGAGATCCCGTACTGAAAGATATCTGTGTTGGTTTTCTCTTGCAGTTAAATTATTAAGAATAGAACTATTTTCTGAGTTGTAAATGATTATTGCAACACAGGTTTTCCACGTTGATTTGCAAGGAAATCTAGAGGCTGTTAGGTAAATTTTTACATCATATGTGAGATCGTATTTATATGTCAATAGAAGCATATGGTAGATCGGTGATTTTGTACTTTAAGCGTTTCTGTCCTGATGCGAGTCCAGAAGGAATTGACTAAGCCTGTTATTTAAAACCTTCTTGAAAACAAAGTCTAAGTCGCTTCTGCATAATTTGCCGAGGAATATGAGACATCTCTTTTCAATGTAAGCTTGGACTGATATTAAATCTAAGCAATCTCGTGCAACAAGTGATGAGGAATATTTTGCAAGTCCCTGGATGATTTTACAAAAATAAGACTGGGACTTTTCAAGCATATCATGTTCTTTTGATGTTAATTTACACCACAATTCACAGGCAAATAGGGCACATGGTAACATAACTCTGTTCCATTCACCAAAGGCAGATATGGGATTGAGACCACCAAAAAACAAACCACAGCAGCGATTTGTGTTAATGAACATTCTTAGTTTATCACATGATTTTTGAGTACGCATAATGGCTGATGTTGCAGTTGAAATGTACAAACCAGCACATAACATGGTCATTTTGTGCTATCAAATCATCTCCAATGTTAGTTAATACGTGTAAATATACACTAAATGATCGATATTCGATCATTATCTAAGATGTGGTTTTACTTAAACTATATAGGACAAGAATTTCTCAAGGTTGTGCTTCACTGATTGCTAAAGCCATGGTCAAGTATACTGCAACATATATCATTCTGATAAGATACCTGTAATCAAACACTGAAATGTACGTGCCCTCTTCAAGGCTTAATATCTGAAGGATTTTACTGATTTAAAGACCTCTGAAATTAAAATCGTGACACACATACTTTCTCCTCGCTTATCTATTGACGATGATAGAACACAAATATAGCGGGTGTTTGCATAGGATATCCAACTACGAAAGATTGTTGTCACAGCATACAGAACCTTGATAACACTGTGAAAATTCACCACTGTAAATAGAATGCTCAATCAAAGTAAAAATTGAGAGTCGAACGTGAATTTGACTGTGCTTATTTGTTAAAGTATATGCATATGTAGCGTTCTATTACTAGATCACATATTTCCTAAAGATCAGCATTGTCAATGTGACCGTTTTTAAATTGAAGAAATACATTATGCTAAATTGCAAACACTAAACTGGAAACCCAGAATTATTGAAACGGTTGCTGGAACAGTTTTTGAAATTATGAAATTTATATAATGTTTATAGAACATAGGACGAACGGGGTTAAACGACATATAGATAGATTACGCTCAAAAGTTTTTTTTATATTAGATCATACTGTTGTAGGACTTTATAATAAAGGCCGCTTTGAGCCAAAGATATTGAGAATGGGGAGATCAATGATCGAATCGTAACCTCACCCTTCTATTGATATTCGTTATCATTCAAC
The DNA here is from genome assembly GCA_916613615.1 of Steromphala cineraria. Taxonomy (NCBI): domain Eukaryota; kingdom Metazoa; phylum Mollusca; class Gastropoda; order Trochida; family Trochidae; genus Steromphala; species Steromphala cineraria. Next base: position 944,203 of record OU744736.1, read on the forward strand.
AAACCGCATATATCAATTTCGACATTCATTGTCATAGACGGACAGTTTTCTAATTTTTTTTCTAAAGGTTGTCAAGTCCTTTCAAACCTACAATGGCAGCTAATGGCCAAATGGCTGTATTACATTGTGTAGTTGTTATCTGCAAGTTGACTCATAGGTACCTTCACGGAGGAACGCAATAACCACGTGTTATTGTTGTTAAGGATCAAAACAAAGACAAGAGCGATACTTCCGCCTTGCTATCTGTATGTAATCAATGCTCTATACTTCAATGACGTAAGGTTGCTGTGTTAACCTGGCTTTTTCTAAAACACATTACTTAAAATTATGTTAAAGTCAAAATACTGATAGACAAAGTAGTTCACATCGAATAATGCACATTCCCCCTTTAAATAATTCCTCCTTCTAGTTGACATAAATGTCTCATTGATATAGATAATTCTTTGAACATTGCTATATCATTTTCTCCACAATCATATGTATTTCTCTCTACAATCATTGCGTCATTCTGTCCACAATCATATATCGTTCTCTCTAAATAAATTTTATCTACATAATCAAACATCATTTATTTGGTTGTATCTACCTATCTTTTGATATCATTCACTTATTTGATATATGTTTCCTTTGGTTGATACCATCTTACATGCAATATATGGCTCTCTCTTAATGGACATAATTATTATCGTTTATATATATCAAACTATTTAGTTTTTTTCTGAATTCTTCCAAGTATCGTTCCCTCGTTTTTTCGTATTATCATATCAGTCTTCAGTCAATATGTTTCTTGTCCATCAATCTTATCTTATGAACAAATTACTCTATTTTCTGTATCATTTTCTTTATTCGTAGATTTCATTCAATCCTCAATCCTTTGTTAGATATTATATCAGATATTCTTCCTTTCCATTAGTAAACATCATTCTTTTCTTTGACACACACAATTGTTTCCTTTCCCTCACATCATTTTTCTTCTTTAATACGATGATCTTAATCGTGTGATAAAGTTTGTCATCAAAATGTTCCACTATCGATTGTTTTTTAGAAATATGTTTGGACAAACAATGTCAACACCTCTCCCTTCTCTTACTGTAACGCGAGACTAACGAGGGTATTGTTTACAGGTAGAAACCACTTGTCCTCCTTCTTCCACTGACCCACCTGCTGTGTACCTGGACAATATCACCTGTAGCGTTACCTTGGTGACCACACTAAGTCTTTACCAGGGATACACCGGTACCATCAGAGATCCCCAATATATTGGGTTGTCATCGATTGTAAGAGACGTTGATGAAAAAATTTCCTTCAATAATTATACAAATCAAATTTGTTGGCTTCATAAAAATATTCGTCCCTTATGTGTGATGGAATATACTGTTATTGACCCCGCATATAACTACGAGTTAAAACAATTGGTTTATGTACAAGGTGTATAAACGAACACTCACGACAAATGGATAAACACCGAGTTATAAAACTCACCTGAGCAAATGACAGGTGTGAGATGAAAGACCATCATCACAGGTAGAAACAGGGTCGCTTTCATCTTGCCGACTCACTAACGCTGTCACATTTAGTAGAATGTTTGTGTTTCGAGGAGTCCCTCTCTCGATCAGTCACCCATAACCATGGTCAGATTAGATGTTGATATCAAACCCGCTTCTAATCACTGGAGGGTGAACCAGGTATAGTACATTCATACCTGGCGAACTCCATATGTTCTGTCAGTGCATGAGTAGGCATTTCCTTATAGTCTACGCTGTAAGAGAAAAGGGAGGTAACTCGTGCTGGCTAACTTGGCTGGGTGGATAAAAGGAAAAGTTGATCGATAAGAGGGAATGAGTAAGATTACATTTAAATATTTTTTATCAATGAGTTCTATGCATAATGGAGTTGATAGCAATGGAGTAGTGTTGATATTGATCAATATGCTTACATAATGTGAAGTTCGGAATATAACCCGGATACAAACTTCATTTGTCATTGTGAAATATTCTGTTCATATGACTAAATGAAAAGCCTTCTTTACTATGAATAAGTCCGGTTTATATTTGCATGACACGTAGAAGTGGTATATTATTTTGATTCAGTTATTTGGTTAAAACTTTTTATTTATGATTCGATAATGTATCAGTCTATTTTGTCTATTCATACAAATCTTACTTATTATCTTCGCATGTAAGCTTAAAGGGGCAGTAGCACGTTTTAGGGGGAATATAGGGTGATGTAAGGAAAATGAAAATTAATGATTTCAATTGAAAGACAATGTATTTAAACTAAATGGAGCAGTAATAATTCCAATATATAACGTTAAGTTTAGCCATGCGATTCCTTTTCTTACAAAAAATGAATTAAAGGTGTTCACAAAAAAATGGCCGCCAATGGATTTTATGTGAATCTCCATTCTTTGTCCTCTGACTATGGATGATTGACTTGTGTAATGAGATTTTTTACACTGTCAAAATAATACATTGAGCATTCACTTACAATTATCAGTGAGAAATTCAAATTATAAAATTATCAAAAAACGTGCTACTGCCCCTTTAAACTGTTAGTTAGATTTAATGATTTCCAGGTTGTGGTTCTTTTTGCTTTTGAATTGACCCAAAGTTATAAGAAAATATTAAAACAAGAAAACAGATAAGACCATATGCCGAGTAGACAAGAAATAACAAATATAACCTGCATTTCTGGAGACGATCTTTGCTTAAATCAGTGTTGATAAGATAAATAGAATTATCTTTATAATCATAATGAATGTTGATCAGTTATAATGAATGCTTTGTTTCAGATATATTAAAAATTATGATTTTCTTTTCTTTTGATTAATTCCCATGCATGCCTGAAGAATACAAGAATATTAAAATCATACATATCATACATACAATTAGTCTTCTGAAGTTGTACAACACTGTCAGAGTATTATTTATTACAAATTATTTTAATAAAATACACAAATGACAGACAGACAGACAGACAGACAAACTTTTTTCAGAATTAAAGGCCTCATGGCCCAGATTACATCAAAAGAGCCGTAAAACAGATACGGTGTGGTGTAAAAAAAAAATCATTTAAATATCTGAGTTTTCTTAAAAAAGAGCGCAACATTTTTCAAAAGTGATACATCCTTGCTAGATATTAAATTATAAAGATTCATTCTTGTAGGATGGTTGATATAATATGAAGGCACATACAATTTTCTAAGATTTTCATAATATGGACATATGAGAATAACATGATATTCATCTTGAATCTCTTTTAAACAACAGCGAGTGCAAGTTAAATCATGTATGTTATTATCACATAGTCTAAACTTCTGTACTTGAAGATTATGAGACTGACATCATATTTTAACAATTAACCTCTTAATATCTTTAGGTACAACATCAGTGCATATATATGCTTCAGCCTCAAAGACAGACTTAATTGATACTTAATACACAAATGATTGACCTAACAAAGCACTTAAAATCATAGTGATACAATGTCAGCTTTGTTACTTCTAAAACAGAAAATCTACACATCATGGTAATCACATCTTTAAAGTTTCATTACATAATCTATGAATAGCATATGTAATCTGTATATGATTGTTCATTAAGAAAATATGTTCACAAAAATGGAACTATATATGTGATGATAATGTGTGAGAACTCATGTTACCGTGGATGAGACAATGTACTACACTAAAAGAAAATAGTATCAATCTAGATTTATAACGCTGCACGTATTACGTAAAATAGTTATCTTTTTTTTTGCTGCCAAAAGTAATGAATATTGTGGAGATTAAAAAAGTCAAATATACATAAAATGGAACCTGTAGTTGTAATCCAGGTCGTTCCCGAATCGAAACATTTTGTGTCATATGGATGGTTACCTTTTTACTCAATCACTCATGGGAAATAAACAATATTATAATACATCGTAGCTAACCTTTGCTACCTTTATAAATTAACACCTAATCACATGATTGTTGCACTAGTTTTCCATGCTCTGAGGAAACTTTTGTTCAGCACTTGTATGCCTGCGTGTGGGTAGCAAGTTCTGAGTTAGTCGCAGTTACCTCCCTTGTGTTATGTTCCAGTAAGTAAATCGATAGGTACGCACTGTACTGGAGCTTGGCCATTTATCATGGATATTTTTACTGAAGGACTGTTTATATTTAATATCCCATATTACTTAATGTTCAAATTGTTGTATTTACTATATTTGTTTTGTTTTAAGATAGTGATCTAACTTTTTTCATATAATTATATTAACTTGTATTTGATGTTAACTAGAAAAGAACCATGTCAGAATTTGCCCATGATTGAACTATGAATTCTCTTTTGATTTGTACTTTTAGAAACGAAAAGTATAAATAGAAATAAATAAAAATGAAGCCGCTTGATATATATTCCGTTGCAATGAGGCAACATATATTTCTTAATTTTGAACAGAAGCTAATTATTGAGTACGTAAATAACTCTCATTCGTTAGTCTTACATGTGTTTCTGATAGGAGACTAGAGAATTGAAAATATTGATATTGAAACTTTCATTCAGAACAATATAGAAAATAGTTTGTTATTAATTTGTTATGTTTATAAAAGTCGATTTGTACTGTACATTCCAAATTGTTCATTCCAAGTAAAATGCTTTCAACAGTAGACAATTGTTATGGATCGTTTTATTGTTACACCATGACAATCGGTTATCACTTCGTGACATTTAATTACAGCTACTGTTTGTTAAGTCCACTCCTATATTTACCATAGTTTTAACTGAAGCCTTAAGGTCTTATAAGGGTAATAGTCATACATGGTTGCCAAGATTCAGAAGATACTATCGAAATACCAACGATAGAATTTAACTGATTGTATATACATGTACATAGAGGTTATCATGCGAGTGTGTTTTGGGATCGTAAATATCCTGCATTAGGAATAAACATTGTATTTTGCGAGCCTTGGCGAGCTAAATACATAGTGTTTATTCCTAATGCAGGATATTTACGATCCCAAAACACACGAGCATGATAACTTCTTTATCATACAATGTCATTTTAAAATTTAATTCGAAAAATGCCTGATAATACCATATTAATAGTTGAATTTTTTTTTTGAAGATTCGCGCATTGATATATGCAAATGAATAGAGCAATGACTCTGACGGTGAATTGACAAAATATAATTCCTCCTTATATATGCCATTTTTTGCCGTCTGTGTTATTTTGTTACCCCAGCTAACACAGGACGTAGATACGACGTTGTAGGAAGGTCGTGTTTTGGTAACGTAGTTTTTGGACGTAGCTGGTACGTACTTCCGACGTAAAACATAACGTAATTTCTCAACGTTGTTCCGACGTTGTGTTCTACGTACTTATTACGTAACTATTATGTAGTATTGCGACGTCTAGTCTAACGTCCTCACAACGTCCTGATTACGAAGTTTTTACAGCACATAAATCAAGGAAAGTTATTGAGAAATATGAAAAATAAATCCACATTAACCCTTGAAATACTAAAACGAGAGAGGACTTACAGTTATATTTGCCCAACGGTCTAGTGAAACCCTTTATTTTGGTTACGTTATTTTGATACGTATCTGAGACGTACTAAGTACGTGAAATATAACGTCATTCCCCAACGTTGTTACAACGACAGATTGTACGTACTTTTTACGTAACTTTAACATTGTTATGTCACGTAAAGTCTAACGTCCTCACAACGTCCTGATAACGTTTACAGAAGGAAAACTATGCCAAAGTTTATGTAATCACAAAAGAAAGATGAATATATAATTAATTATATTTTTCATTACATATTTATAAGTATTCGATATATTGATTTAATATGAACGTATATGATAAAAATCATTATATATCAAATAATCCCATACACAAATCATGGGATAAAAACTTGTTTTTATTGAAAATCTGAAAACAGTCACATATTATATAATTATAGTCATAAATTCACAAATTTAAATAGATTAGTTATATAACTAATCGATCAGTATCAACTCCTTAATGCCATTCTGATTGTTTTCAATAAGTTTTAAAAATATTAAGTTTGACTAATTGACTCGCGTCATTGTCCGGTTTTCGATCACAATAGCAAATCAAACCTTCTTAATGTTAGGCCTACTATAAAAAGTCGCTTAGTTTTAAAATGTGAGTTTCTTTCGACACTTGATACTTCCTGATCAAATTACACTGTTTATAAAGTTGGTCATAAGAATGGGACCCAACACAACTCACGGAGTTGCTCTCATGGTCTCAGTTTTGCAAGGCAACCACCAATCGCAATATATTTATAAACGCCAGGCAAATAGTCAATAAATATCAATCTTTCCTATTTCAGTTGCAACATTTTTTAGTTAATCGGGTACTTCCTTGTCTCGAATAGTTAGTTAGCCCACAACCATGCATTCTCACTTCAAGTCTTAAAATGTTTTCTTTAAACCCAGAAATCCGATAAAACTTTGATTAATGAAATACAAAATATTTCAGTCGTAAGAACAGTAATGATTTATTCTCATTCAATTATAGAGTCCGAACTGATAGTTACATCACTTATGTTTTGTAAGTTTAGCTTGCTTGATCTCTCCATTCGATTATAAATACAATGAAATATTGTCTATCAAGGAAAACACGCAAAGATAAAGAATATTCAACATATCGCTACGGTTACGTTGTCACGACGTCCTCAGAACGTAATTCATATGTCAAGACGTCCTCACAACGTCCTAGCGACGTGAGCTAGGCATATCTTTTCTCTGTGTAGGCCTAATTGAATTTTTTCTTGTTAATCATTGTTATATTTTACTAGTTCATGCGTTCCGACATAAAAAGATTAAATAGCCCTGGCCTTTAAAACACAATAGGCCTAAGGCCCCAAATTAATTAAAATTTTAGAATAGATTGATGACAATTGAATGTGATTAATAAATAAGATTTAAGGATTTTGCTAAATGTGGAGGTAATATCTTAGATTTGATTAGGTAAAGTTAAGATTTGTAATTCAATGATGCATTACTTTTTATAATGTTTGAACACAATACTCTTCTTGAATAAATAAAATAATATAAAGCTTGCTGACTTGTGGACTTGGAAATCTATTTTTGTCTTTACGCGCCAACACAAATCCTCTGACGTCATCATTTTTAGTTATGACGTCATTATCGTCGCCATGTTTGATGTCGCGTAAACTTGAAGAGTCGCTACACGCAAGACAGTGTTTTTCTAATTTACCGGCAAAGGATTTACTTTCCCTATCGAAGGTAAGTACCCAATATCGTTAAAACATTATGTCAGTAAAGAAAGTTTAAATGAAGCTTTGAATACCTGAGTGTTATTTCAACAAAAGCATTCGAAACATATTAGAGTAGCCGATGTAACTTGAATTTTAAAGATTGCAGTCACCGTACAGTACAATTCACTACAATTCAGGCTGAAAGTACGTGTACTGTACATTTCGTTTCTATTCTATTCAATTTTTTATCATCTACATTCACTGTAATTTATGTTTAAGTTCGAATCGACAATAACCGATTTACGGTATTCATGCATTTATTATGTAAAATCCTGTGACAAAGGCACTAGAAAGAAAACACGGACAAACTCCTCACCGCGAACCGCATTGCTCAACACTGACTTGTATGACGTTGTTTCGTCACATGAGTAGTGAGGAGTTTGGAAACTATTTGATCATTGACGATCAGCTGTTTCAAAGTTCACTCGGTACAAGCTTGTTTGTTTTGATAATTGCAAGCCTCGTTTTGCTAGCAATGCTCAAAACACTACAGTTTATTCACACAAGTATTCTTGTATCATCGTAAAATTTCTAAAACGTACGTTGATACAGTCACTTGAGGCTTATTTGCGGTGTTTTCACAGACTTTCAGACAGTTTAGCAGACCGTGCCAGTTATATTCGGACGTAGACCGAAACTTCTTCTTCTTCCAAGTATAGTAGTATCCTTCATATGTGAAGATTTTTACCACTTCTGTGTGTGCGCTGCGTTGCAGATATTTACAGTGAGGTTAAAAAAAGTTTTGGTGATTAAATAACAGATTGTGACACTAGCCCTGGCCTAAATGTTGGCAAGGAGCTACATGTAGCTGTCACAACGTCACCCCTACTACACTGAGTAAGGTAACTGCAGTTACCTTCTCAAAAAATGGCGGAACAGCAAAACATCGCTGATTGTGACTTTTCTTCAAATGCATTTCACAACAATACAAGGTTATTTTCAGTCATATAATCTATGCGCATGTCTTGGGCATGTATCAAAGATTCATTAGATGATGTGTCACCATTCGTAGAGTGTGTAAATAAATCACAATCTTTGTTTTAAAAACTCAAGCGAGAGTAAGGTAACTCGGTTATGTGGAGTAAGGTAATTGTTAGAAGAATTGAAACATTGAGAAAGGTAACTGTAAAATTATCTTTTCTCCAACGTGATAGCATGAATAATGACTAATGATACATATCATTTACACTGATGAAGTTCTACACAAGAAATGATGTATAGGTATTTCAAAATGATATCCTCGTAAAAATCACCTTATTGTTATAAAACATTCATCTTTTTTTGTATAGGGAGCACCTCAATAGATATCAAATAAAATGATTTATATGTAACACAACATTTTTACACCTTAGAATAGCATTATTTTTTAGGGATGAGCGCAACATCGTCTTTTTACATTGTTTAAGCTACTCAAAAATATGTAATCTATTCATTATTGATAAATTTGACTTATAAAACAAATTAGATAAGCTTGGACAAACAAAAGACAACAAACAAACAATGCAAATTGTTTAATAAATGCAGGTTAGTCTATCTGAACGATAAGCAATATTGTATTGTATATATAAATGAAAGGATCATACTTTGTACAAAAGTTTTTTTTACAAAACAGGATAAATGAACCAAACAAAAACAAAACCGTCATAATTAATGTGTACCTTGCATGATTGTCTCATCCTGTGTTTCAAAAACGTGTAATTGTGATGATATATTTACAAAGAAAGATAAACAATTACAATCAATATTTATAACCAAATCCAGGTAATAGCTTTCAGAGCTCATATCAGTGTGTTGCCGATTTATTGATTCCTTTCATTCATTCACTATTCTTATTCATTTATATTTGACACTGGCGATTAAAAACGGACCTAATTAAGGCACTTCCATTCACTCGCTCATTCTCATTGTAAGTGCACAATTGTATATGTAATCCAAAGTCAATATCAGAACGTGTTATAGATTTGATTAGGCCTATATTAAAACAGTGCTATTAACTTAACAAGTTTAAGTGTTAAAGCGATCATGCATTTTGTTAAATTTAAATGTATGTCTATTTTAATGTATTTATAAATTTCTCGCCTTTGCTAATGAAGGAATCTGTGAAAACATAAAAATAACTAGAAAATGTGTCAACAAGAAATTGAGGCTTATTAATCCAAACAAACCAAAGTCACTTTGAAACGATATATTCAGTTTCTATCTACATTTTGCAAGCTGAAGAGTTTTTTTTACCCTTTCAAATCAAATAGATAACCTCTCTCGCAAGAACTAGACACATTATTTCAGTATTTAATTACGGTACTAATTGTCTTAAAAACACATAGCTTGTTTCCGGCAGGCTGTAGATAATTATTGCGTAGTATGTCTTCAAGCCGCCCCAAGCCTGGAAAACAATTGCACATTGAACAAGAAACTACAGTGATATACGTTTTTTTATCATTTTTTATTTTGTTTCAAATATAACTATTTTGTTTGAATTTGATCGGCCCGTGATCGAAGAGATCGACCGTCGCATGCTCATAACGTTAAATACAAGACCGTTTAAGCTTATAATAAATATTGTGGTATCTAGGTCATGGGATTTTGTATTTGTCATTTTACATATTTAAAATCGAATTGAGAAACAGACAGAACTTTACATATTATCCTATCCCGAATAGCAACCAGGTTTTGGACATTACTAGGCCTATTTATATATTTAGAGGGCCTAAAGTGTAGATTAAAATCATAAACATATGAGAATTTCATTTTATCAAGAAAAAGTGACTTTCACTTCAATAACATGTTCTTTCTTACATTTCTGGTCCTATACACTTCCCGATCTCTACAATACCCTCCGTGTTTGGTAATTGGGTATACATACCATATGCAACCATAACGTAAATTACACTACGTAAATTTAAAAGTAGGTTTTCTTCGAGTCAATTTTTTATGGCTACGTTGGAGCGGTCTTGTTTCCTTACAAGCAAACTTAAGAACTGTTTACATCTTAGGAAAATGATTTTAAGGACATTAATATTTACAAAAAATCTATAACGTGGATAACAAACATACGTCTACTCCTTAGAGGATATTTATGTCAGAAACACTAGCAACTATTTAAGACTATTGCTTGGATTTTCTTTTTAATCACTTTACAACACAAGGAAAAGAACTGATATATACTTATGTTCCCTGCGACTATTCTTGTCTTGTTAAAGCTGATTTAAAACCTATAACGTAAATTACATAAAAAAACAGCGACATTAATAAAATTACATTTTTGGAAAAGCTTAATAAGATAAGAATGTGTCATGTCCCAAGGCATTTAACGTTATTCTATAAATATGAGAAGTAAAATACTTGTATTGTTCAATATATTCAATAGCTTAAAATATTGATATAAAAGTACGACATAGTAACGTTGTATTTTTCGGTAATTCAATCTATTTACCAGGACAACATCATTTTTTGCTAATTGTGCACTTTCATCCAGAATGAGTGCAGTGCTTCCTGCAAAGGTCAATAAGAATATTTGCATATTCATGGAAAAAGCACATTCCGAAACCCATCTCAGTTACCTTTCTCCCATCTTTAAGTTACCTTACTCATGTCACAAAATGTTTACCAAGTTACCTTACTCTCGCTTGAGTTTTTAAAACAAAGATTGTGATTTATTTACACACTCTATGAATGGTGACATATCATCTAATGAATCTTTGATACATGCCCAAGACATGCGCATAGATTATATGACTGAAAATACCCTAGTATTGTTGTGAAATGCATTTGAAGAATGGTCACAATCAGCGATGTTTTGCTGTTCCGCCATTTTTTGAGAAGGTAACTGCAGTTACCTTACTCAGTGTAGTAGGGGTGAACGTGTTCTGTCGCAGAATGCTGTAGCCTCGCACATATCCACTGGGGTTGCAGGTAGAGTTTCTCGATCTAATTCGGACGTTTACGTTGTTTCCATAGACTTGCTTATATTAGTGTAGCATAAATGAAATGCAGTTATTTTCCGTCGGATCCTGATAAATTTTTGCATATTTGTAATGAATAATCCCAGCTACATCCTAATTAGTTCTATTTAATCTTTCATCTTTTATTTTAGAAATGTAATCAAATTAATTGAAATTATGAGTCTGCATATTTGTAAATAAGTTTATTATGGTGCTTTATGGGTCACGTTTCCACTTTATGTACCGTATATATTTAATTAAACAGCAATTATGAACACCACTCATGCTTGATCTCATCGGTTTGAATTATTGGCCTTAATTTTGCCAAAAAAAAGCCTTGAAATTGGCCTTACAATATTTGCTTTTGGGGAAATTGTGCGAAGCCTGTACCAAGTCATTGAAAATTATTCTTCTGTACGACATAAACGTGATAGAGTACAGAAATTATGTCATTTTTCAGTTATGAAATATCTGAGTATTTTTTTAGATAGCTTAATTCGTATGGGTAACAAAGATTTTAATTTCGCTGCGGGATGTTTCCTTTTGAAGAACCGAAGAATTTCCACGGCGATACATGCATAAAATATCATACTACGATAGGAATTTTATCATAGGAGCACCGGGTGACGGGACAGTGGCGGGGTCACAGCTAATTTGAAATAAACAATTTTCTAAACGTTTACAATTCAACGAAGATGTGTAATAAATCCCATGATTTCGATAAAAAAGTTGATATTTAATTTTATGAATTTTAATTAATTTCAACTGCATTATATTAACAGTAAACTAGCAGGTAAAAATCATTACAATTCTAAGTTTTTCGTTTATTTTACAAAATGGATAAGAAATGTGCTAGAAGAGTGTGAATATTTGACAATCTCAATGAAATTCTTCTAGAAAGCTGTTTACTGCGTTTGTGCTTCACGGTATTAATCTAATTTATTACTGAATGTTACGGCTTGCCTTAGGTCACTTGTATGCTTTTCGAAATAACATTTTGTGAGTGGTGTATATAATACTAGTATAAGCTACATAACAAATCAGTAATAATAACAACTCTCTGCAATTATTAGTAATATTACAGCTATCAATTCCTAACTCATAGCACTGTTATTGTGTAAATCAGTTTGTGACATACCGGGATTAGGAAAGACATCTTTTATAACGGGCCATTTTCATGCTTTTCGGTGCTTTTCTTATTTTCTAGTGGGCAATTTCCTTTTCATCATTCAATAGTAAATTTCAAATTTTTAATGGGACATTTTTTTATCCAATGTGCAACATGGCCCATTGCCCCTGCTTGGCTGCTTTTGTCTTAACAAAAAATCGAGATTGTTAAATTTTGGTTATTTCCATTTTACAGTTGGCTGACTGACAGATTGTCTGAGAAATGAGAGATCAAGGGACGCCGCATAATAACTGAACAGGGATGGAACAATCGAGGTTTTTATCAGGTAATACCATACAAACTTATCATCCAGATATTAATTTTGGAGTGAAAATGGTTCACAGTGATAAATCTACAAAATAATGAGTCAAGGGACTTGTTGTAAAAGTTCTTTAAAAAATACCACTATCAAAATATTCATTTCGCCAAACACAGCTTAATCTTTATATGCCCTGTCAGAAATTCTCGAATATTTGATGCAGGACTCAGTGGTAAACTATAAATGGTTATTGATATTTACTATTAATTAGTTATGCACTAATTCTGAGTATTTGATTTTGATGCAGGACTTGAGTAACTCACGGGTAAAGTGATATAAGCAGTGTAACAGTTTTAGATGATTTTACAAATAATAACCTATTATCTACTTTATGAATTTTAAAGCAATTGAAACGAAGACTATCTTAAGTGTTATCAATTTTATATGCATGAGTGGTATTGTTATGGTAATGATAATTTGTCTTTAATAACTGGCATTTTTAATTTATTTCACAGGAGGAAGCTTTATTACCAAATGGCGCCAAAGGTTGGTCTTGATGACATTCATATCGAACGTTTGACAGATGAAGTGTATTGAAGCAATGACACTCAGTCACCTTTTTCTTGTAGTAATGTTAAATAAACAACATTCAACAAACATCTTATTTGTTATCTATTATCTGTTTATTCTGATTAATTGTTTCAGTTCAATGATCTCCCGTGGACTTGTATTCAATACAATTTATGCCAGGCAGGTTTTAACAAATAATACACCTTTTTGGTATAATTGCCCATATGAATGATTGTATAATTTGTTTGTTTTTGATAATATTGTAAGAACATTTCAATTAGATTGTTGGTATTTAAATATACATCTTGTTTTTTTCCTTTCACGTCGAACAAAGTGCCTGGTAATATTTCTTTTGAATACTGCTTATACGAAACGAATTTGGAAATGTACTTATGTGCCATATTAACGCAGAAAATCAAGTTGCAGCAACGTGTTTGGGTGTCTACAAAATGACATGGTGACAACATTTTAAATCTACGTAAGGAAAACGTAAAATATGACGTCTTTGTGACGTCTCCAGAATGTCGCATTTAGGTAGAAAAACCACGTTGTAGCAACCTGTTTGGGAGTCGACAAAATTACATTGTGGCAACGTCAGAAATCTACGTAATAAAAACGTAAAACATGACGTTGTTTCAACGTCCCCACAACGTCGTATTCAGGTAGAAAAACCACGTTGTAGCAATCTGTTTGGGAGTCTACACAATTACGTTGTCACAACGTCAGAAAGTACGTAATGACAACGAAAAGTGGACGTTGTGACAACGTTATTACAACGTAGATTTGTTAGCTGGGACGACTCCAAAGTTTTGAAATTTTTAAAAATCTATAAAATACGATGATTTTAAAAATTAGACACATTTTAAATGATCTTTGGCGGGATCGAACTGACGTTCTTTAATCCGACGTCATCGAGAGGACGAGTCAATCTCACCAAGGGGCAAGAGTTGCTTCCCTTCGCCTACGTGACAATGGCAGCTTGCGTTGAGACAGCGATTGAACGAACGTTGATGGCCGGAGAGCTAAACTAGATGATAGTCTCTGGATTTCCGAATCCAAACTAAACAATATTAAAGTAAAGAACACCGAAGATTGGTAAATGACGAGTTTGAACATGAGACTTGAACTGCCTTTGGTACCTGTGAGTAAAATTGTTCGGTCGGTTTCATTCAAATCGTGATGACAGTGTTTTAGCACTGCTAAGACATACATATGGATAAAGACCCATACCGTTTTGTTGTTATTTCTTAGATTAATGTTTATGCAATGTATCATTCATATTGTAATGCCTCTCTCCGTTACTAAAAGCGTTCAAAATGTTAACGCTTGTGACGTCATCGGAATTTTCGAAAGAAGTTCCGACCTTGTCCTTTGAAATTTGCATCTGTATCCGTATATGACCCTTAGCCACGCCCAACGGATATCGAAAATATCCGTTGGCTTTAATATGCCGAGAATACTATCCATTGTATGATAAAGCTGGATACCATAAGCTTGTTCACGTGATTGTGATCTTAGTACAAATATATCATGTAATTTGGGTTTCGTTTTGACGTTCATAAAATAACTCCAGGACCACTTACAGAAGATCATCAATTGTCCATATGTAAAATAACTATTTCCAAACCATATTTCGGGATCGTCTTGTCTCTGGTGCTGAATGTCGATATTTGGCATTGTTAAATAGGCAGATGGGGTTATTTTTGTGAAATTGGGATTTTCTTTAATTTCGATTAAAATTATCCATGTAAATTTTGTAGGAAAAAAATCAGCACAGTTACGTTGCATAAGCGCAAAGAAACACATATGAATAAGATCTAAGGCTGTTGATCACTTATTAAGGATTTTGTAGAGCCAAATAGAAATCGGTGTTTTCGAAATTTTGACCCCTAGTTACTTCAAAGACCTGCCAAATTTGTTACAGCTATCTGCTAGGTATGACATACGAATATGTTAACGCAAACTGTATCTTAACATATGCAGTGAAATTTCATCATTATCGGTTTCGTTTTTACAATGATATTATGTCTCAAAGACGTTACAAATTACATGATATTTGCACTAGAATACGAAGGTAAGTGAACAAACTTAAGATACGCAGCTGTATATATATTATACTTTTATTTTTATCATGCAACAATCCTATTGGTAACAATATGACCTATTAAACTTGTAAATACATATTAATCGAGAGGGGCTTCGGGGAATTTCCTTGCAGTTACCCATGTAGGTTTGCAGGAAATGACACTTATATCCACAACAGATGGTGAGAATTTTTCTATAATCAGGATAGAGTGTGAGTCGTGTACAGTCATATCACGGATACAACATATGTATATATGTATATATACATATAGGCCCACGCAACGTCTCTCACACTGCATTAAAAGTTAACATTAACTCATTGGTCAAGTCAAGTGTATTTATTTATCTTTGCAGGTCGTAAGCCCATATACATGCCAATTTCAAAACATATTTCATATACAGTGTTTACATTGATTATGATTCGAGTAACGTTTGCCTTCTGTTAAAGCTTTGAATTACATATTTACATAAAAAAAGTAGCATTGTTTCATTTTCTGTCTTCATAAGACATTTTAAATTCAACATAATTATTCAACAATAGAAGTTTGGAAATTAGCATATTCTCAAGTCATTATAGTGTTCACAATGGTTGAATATCATCGCTGTCTAGAATAAACAGCGATGTTGCAATTATAAGTTCTTAGTTGATTGAATTCTGCCATCCAATATATCATTGCCAATTGATTTGGTCCAGATCTTGCTGTAAGGTTTGGTGGGGAACTGCCCTGGGGTTAGCCTTTTTCAAAATACCACCTTGACCACTGTCAAATCTGAGGTTCTAATTATCTTTATTTAAATTTTCACCATGACTTA
Source organism: Steromphala cineraria (assembly GCA_916613615.1). Taxonomy (NCBI): domain Eukaryota; kingdom Metazoa; phylum Mollusca; class Gastropoda; order Trochida; family Trochidae; genus Steromphala; species Steromphala cineraria. The sequence continues at coordinate 960,333 of OU744736.1, forward strand.
TGTTAGTATTTGAAATGATACCCTTCCTCAATATTGTTGGCTTTGTAAAAAATTATAGCTTAACACCATTCTTTATATTTGGGTCCAATTATTATTTTTTTTAAATACGTAATTATGAAGAATACCCGATTCGCGATAAACAAAGGCAATTTACAAATCATGTTTAGTTTTTAGTCACATTTTTCTGGTTATCATCTGAAATATATCAATGATTTTCTAAGGAATTATCCAAACGTTTAACTTGACATTTCTATGGTTTTCAAATCATATTAAAAAAAAATCCTTTCATCTTTTCTAACTGATGACTTCTAATCAAGTAATGTCATATAGGTGGGAAACGTAAAGCTAAAGCTGGTGCTATCAGGCTTACAACCATCGCTGTTGCTCGGGTAGTATAATGAATAACACTCGTTTAATGAGGCCCGCCTTCTGATATAGCTATTATCTATTGATGAGTGACTGCCTACCTTACAGCGCTAGGTGTTCGTACTGTTACTATATCATGCCTTTTCGTGCTTACCGTCCATTATTCATATTGTTTATGTCAGTATCCGTATTATCTCATGAATAGTACATGTACCATAAACCAACGGAAATTGCCTAGAAACGATGTTGACGATACAGATATAGAACATCAAATTTAAAGAAGAGTAATATTGAGTATGTTGAATAATACAAATATCAATGAGAAACGAGCTTTTTACGAATTTCATAAATGGAAGACTTTATTGTTTCCATTCAGATCCTTACAATGTTTTCTGTTATACAAAACATAAACAATAGAACCAGTCTTCACTATTTAGACAATGTTTTATGTTATTCTACATGTAAATGTTCTACACGTGTTTCACGCAATCGAGGCAACGCAGTCTATTCCTAATTAAAGCAATTACAAGATAATTTCTAGACGAATGTTGTACTTTGCACTTTTACGATTACGCTCTTCTATTGCTCTATCCAATACCTAGACGCATCTTAAGAAGATAGAATGTGCATAGAAAGTCTTTGTGTGATTTTAACTCTGCTGTTGAGTGAGTCAGTTTTACGCCGCTTGGGCAATAGTTCAGCCATTAGCGGCGTCACTCTGCTATTGAACCATGTAAACGAGGATAAGTTACGTTCACAACGAGAGGTCCCAACATCACCATCACGTCTCTTCGTATAAAAAAGGCCAACTATGAAAGTAATGCGCAAAATGAAACAATGAAACGTCATCGTATACTAGCCTATATGAATAACATTCGTAATATTTGTATTATTCATTACTTTAACATTGACACAAGAAATATTGATCATGCGTGAAATTGGAAATACTTAAACATGAATGAAATTAGGGAACAAGTTGAATATAAACTTTTTTTAACCGTTTGATCACTTACTATATGTACTGAACAAAATATGGTAATCAAGGTTTTTCTAATCTGCATGGTTGATATACACAGTTATCAGGATGTCACTGAATAAAAATATCATTTAATAAATTGATCATAACTATTTTCAGATTGCATACGTTCCTTAGTATTTGATCCAGTATATTATTACAATGCACAAGCAGAGACCACGTGGTCCAATGGAGACGTATTTATCACCGCGCAGTATTGCATACAAGTGACAGCTGTATGATCTGTACACCCATTGCATCCATTGTGACATTTTGTAATTAGAAATAGGTACAAATTGCATGTTTGTTCCTTGTTTGCACTCGTGTCAAACGGGCGACAATGCCTAATATCCGAGAGTGGCAGTAGAGTTACCGCCCCTGCAGTTTTCGCGGAAACATCCTCTTTGAACACGGCATAGCTTTAACCAAAATAGTCACAGCGATGTCCGTATTTGGTATGAGTGATTGTCAAGCGTTGTAGGAAAAGAGGTGGTTTCAGCTAATAATGCGATGTGTAATACAAGTTGGCTATTTATCTCAAGTTGCATATCTAGTGTTGCGTATTGCCAACAGGCTCGTATATCATTCAACATTGGATTGTTTAAGAGGCCTATGCACTTATGAAACATGATCTTTCGCGTTAACTGGATATCAAATATATAGTATGCAGTTTGAATGACATACGATTGTCCTGAAATTTTGGCTTTTATTGAAAATGATTTCAGAAATAGCAACTTTAATATAATATTTTGTTCGATATACCCTCTCCATCTGCTTTCAATTGTCTGTGTGTATATTTATCCTAAAGTATGTTTAACATTTGAACACAATGTGTGCTAGAAGTATATCCGCAAATATTAAGTCGTGTATTAAGAAACTCAATGGGTACCATGTCATATAAGATTTAACGTGTAGTAGACATAAGTATAAGCGAATAAGTTTAATAGTTACAAATTTATTCGTATTTCTAAAGTGTTTCAAATGCCTTCTCATTTTTATAATGGATTTCTCCATGAACTGTAAGAACAATAGCTTTACGAGTACAGTGGCCAATATCTGAAGTTTACCGTCACTAAGATTGTGTCGGTCTTCTAGTGCATGGGCACAACATTCGATTATACTTTGGCATCACGCCATAAGGAATTTTGATTCAGTTTCATTGTGTAGATATAATCATTCGTGTGTACCATTGACATATGAGAGGCTTTATGGAGATAAATTAGCAATGGAATTGCTTTATCCGTATATATATATAAATAAATTTTAAATAAGGAGAGTTGGTTTCTCACATGAAAGGTTGTATATGATATTGTTCCTGTATAAATATATGCAACCTTCAATTTGTAATCATACTTGACAAGACCCACATAATGGTCGAAATAAATTCATCGTATTAAAGAAGATTGATCCAATCTGAACCATCTGATGTTTACTCTTTCCCATATATATATAAATATGCATAATAATTGCACACTTAAATGAACATGAGTATAGTAAATGTTACTATACTTACTGGCAGGTTGCAAGGCCTTTGAAAACGGCACTAGTATCGTCGAATGTGATAATCGCCAACTGTTCAAAACGAATAAATCCACATATCTTTATTGACAACATTTTTATATATAAGTAAGCGTACATTTTTTTCTAGCAGCAATCATTGACTTGCTTTTTCATATTTTCCAAATTATTGTAAAGCGTAACGTAAAATAACTATATGACTAGACGTACTATGACAGATTACTATAGATTACCAACTGACGTTATCTTAGTTTCATAAATGAAAATAAACGTCGAATAGCGCTGTAACTAAAGCACGTAGTCAATATATCATGTCCTGATATTTCCCTTGTGTGTTTCAAGGCTGTAAAGATAAAAACTATCGATTGTTACTAAGCAGTATGAACCATTTGTTACTTCTTGTGCTTTTGCGTATTAAAAGCAACATTTTGTCATTCGTATTGATATCATAATTCAAGGAATAAATAATTCTCCTACTACAAATTAAAACAAATACGTCTTCAGTCCACAATTAGCCCGAAATTTGATGCTTACACATATCCGCATATGCTCACACATCGAGCCGTTGATTTGTTTACACTTATAAAAGTAAGTATATATATAAAGATATATATGCATATACTATGTACAACATCCTCCTTCACAGCATAGCCAACGCAGTAAGCATACATCCTGGTTGCAGAAAAAATGGGAGTATTACGAAATCATGGACAAAGGCAATAAAAATAAGAATATATGTGATAATTTCCAATTGCATAATATTTTATAGCTAAACTCCTCAGCTTTTAAGTCCGGTTAATGTCACATAGTGAGAAATGTGAGACTAACTTTAACCGTAAGAAAATATACCATGTGCGGTTTACGTTGTTTGCAGATGTAATGATAAAATGATATTTCCATTTAAAAACATGTTTACCTAATCGAGATGAGTTTAGCAGTCTATTAATCACAAGTCACAGGTCACAAAGTGACGAATCTATATCTTGTCAATCCCACAAGACTATTGCTATTTATCATATGATTGTGGTTTTATCTTTCGCCTTCCCGAAGCCCGTCGCCTGAGTGACAATATGACGTCATAAGCTTGTCGTGACGTCGGAGCACTGTTCACAAAGATATTATATTCCACTATCATATTTACTAGTAACAGGCCAAAAGAACTATTTTCATTAAAGAAAGGGCATGTTTGACTTGTCTCGTCAAATAGCATGAATCAAATCGAGTTGAGTGAAAATCGATATTTTCACGAGCAATGCGACCACATATATTTCATTTCCTGTTTTATTGTTGGGATCTTTATAGTTCTCGGGGAGAAAAACAAAATTCTAAAAATAAAGCCAAAGTTCGTTGGTGCCGTACATGTATATCTTACGTATCCAGATCAATAAGCTATAGAAGGTTATCTTGTGACGTCATTCAACTTGATCTTGACGTCAACGGTGACGTTACATGATTAAAAGTGTAATTGTAATGCCAAAGCGCTTGTTGTTTCACTTACTGAAAAAAATGGAGTTTATTCTGAAAGGATAATGAATATTTATCTGTTTAGTTCGAATTCAGAACTGATTCCTGTTTTTCACTGACAATCAGACATTACACATTTCTAACATATTGATATCTTGTAATTTACTAAAACTCTAACTTTTTCAATGTAGTTGGAATATTGTGTAAATTTGTGAATAAAATTATGTGATAAAAAAATATTTGTGATATTTTAAACATTTAAAACTATGTTAAATGAGACAATATATGAGACAATGTGTATACACCGGTGTGCCTGCACTGCTGCTCGACCACAATAATTAATTTGTTATGGATGTCAACGAAATACAGAGTATTCTCAAATGAAGAGCACCAAACATACAGATTTAGGCTGTGATAATAAATGGACCATATATAGAGATTATTACCCGAGGAAGTGTGTCATATGACTTTTACGAAACGAGTGTGAATTTTGTATTACCCGAGCGAGAGCGAGGGTTATACACAAATTTGCACGAGTTTCGTAAAAGTCATATGACACACTTCCGAGAGTAATAATTTCTTTATTACCGCATCTATTCCATTTTACCATCTTAGAAATATCAAAGAAACTTGCCGTTTCCCTTGCGACGGCCGGCTACAGTGACGTCACGAGCAATGATGTTATGACGTCACAGGCGAAAATATAGGGGAACTCGCGCTACAACAATCGTTGCTAGGCAAAAGTGATATGTGCACTAGTGCTCATATTGAAAATATGTCACCCCTTATTTTCAACCATATGGGTAATAAACATGTATACGTTATTAAATCCGTCTTGTCATGAATGCCTTGCTATGCAGACAGATGACAGATGAAATTTCTATCGGTTAAGCTTGGTGAATAAGATGGAAATTGATTTCTCTGTAGGGACAAACCAGATAAAAGGAGAGATAATTGACTAGGGGGCGCTATTGGACAGGTATATAAGGTGACGTCATAGCGCGGTAAGTTCATTCTCGGCTGCGACCACCAGTAGACAACATATTCATTTGTTGTATTTTAAGGTTAAATTATTGTGAACAGAACAGCGTATTTTATGATAAATGATATGTTTGTTTCATACTTTTATATCGTTGCAGTGTATCATGGGAATAACGTTTCTTTTGCTGTATACCTACCTTGTAGGTCTTGGAAGATGCCTACCTTGTAGGTACAGAAGGATACCTACCTTGTAGGTGCGGGAAGATACCTACCTTGTAGGTACAGAAGGATACCTACCTTGTAGGTCTTGGAAGATGCCTACCTTGTAGGTACAGAAGGATACCTACCTTGTAGGTGCGGGAAGATACCTACCTTGTAGGTGCGGGAATATACCTACCTTGTAGGTACAGAAGGATACCTACCTTGTAGGTGCGGGAAGATACCTACCTTGTAGGTGCGGGAAGATACCTACCTTGTAGGTACAGAAGGATACCTACCTTGTAGGTGCGGGAAGATGCCTACCTTGTAGGTACAGAAGGATACCTACCTTGTAGGTCTTGGAAGATACCTACCTTGTAGGTACAGAAGGATACCTACCTTGTAGGTGCGGGAAGATACCTACCTTGTAGGTACAGAAGGATACCTACCTTGTAGGTGCGGGAAGATACCTACCTTGTAGGTACAGAAGGATACCTACCTTGTAGGTGCGGGAAGATACCTACCTTGTAGGTACAGAAGGATACCTACCTTGTAGGTGCGGGAAGATACCTACCTTGTAGGTACAGAAGGATACCTACCTTGTAGGTGCGGGAAGATGCCTACCTTGTAGGTACAGAAGGATACCTACCTTGTAGGTGCGGGAAGATGCCTACCTTGTAGGTACAGAAGGATACCTACCTTGTAGGTGCGGGAAGATACCTACCTTGTAGGTACAGAAGGATACCTACCTTGTAGGTGCGGGAAGATACCTACCTTGTAGGTACAGAAGGATACCTACCTTGTAGGTGCGGGAAGATACCTACCTTGTAGGTACAGAAGGATACCTACCTTGTAGGTGCGGGAAGATACCTACCTTGTAGGTACAGAAGGATACCTACCTTGTAGGTGCGGGAAGATACCTACCTTGTAGGTACAGAAGGATACCTACCTTGTAGGTCTTGGAAGATGCCTACCTTGTAGGTACAGAAGGATACCTACCTTGTAGGTGCGGGAAGATACCTACCTTGTAGGTACAGAAGGATACCTACCTTGTAGGTGCGGGAAGATGCCTACCTTGTAGGTACAGAAGGATACCTACCTTGTAGGTGCGGGAAGATACCTACCTTGTAGGTACAGAAGGATACCTACCTTGTAGGTGCGGGAAGATACCTACCTTGTAGGTACAGAAGGATACCTACCTTGTAGGTGCGGGAAGATACCTACCTTGTAGGTACAGAAGGATACCTGCCTTGTAGGTGCGGGAAGATACCTACCTTGTAGGTACAGAAGGATACCTACCTTGTAGGTGCGGGAAGATACCTACCTTGTAGGTCTTGGAAGATGCCTACCTTGTAGGTACAGAAGGATACCTACCTTGTAGGTGCGGGAAGATACCTACCTTGTAGGTACAGAAGGATACCTGCCTTGTAGGTCTTGGAAGATGCCTACCTTGTAGGTACAGAAGGATACCTACCTTGTAGGTGCGGGAAGATACCTACCTTGTAGGTACAGAAGGATACCTACCTTGTAGGTGCGGGAAGATACCTACCTTGTAGGTACAGAAGGATACCTACCTTGTAGGTGCGGGAAGATACCTACCTTGTAGGTACAGAAGGATACCTACCTTGTAGGTCTTGGAAGATGCCTACCTTGTAGGTACAGAAGGATACCTACCTTGTAGGTGCGGGAAGATACCTACCTTGTAGGTACAGAAGGATACCTACCTTGTAGGTGCGGGAAGATGCCTACCTTGTAGGTACAGAAGGATACCTACCTTGTAGGTGCGGGAAGATACCTACCTTGTAGGTACAGAAGGATACCTACCTTGTAGGTCTTGGAAGATGCCTACCTTGTAGGTACAGAAGGATACCTACCTTGTAGGTGCGGGAAGATACCTACCTTGTAGGTACAGAAGGATACCTGCCTTGTAGGTCTTGGAAGATGCCTACCTTGTAGGTACAGAAGGATACCTACCTTGTAGGTGCGGGAAGATACCTACCTTGTAGGTACAGAAGGATACCTACCTTGTAGGTGCGGGAAGATGCCTACCTTGTAGGTACAGAAGGATACCTACCTTGTAGGTGCGGGAAGATACCTACCTTGTAGGTACAGAAGGATACCTACCTTGTAGGTCTTGGAAGATGCCTACCTTGTAGGTACAGAAGGATACCTACCTTGTAGGTGCGGGAAGATACCTACCTTGTAGGTACAGAAGGATACCTACCTTGTAGGTCTTGGAAGATGCCTACCTTGTAGGTACAGAAGGATACCTACCTTGTAGGTGCGGGAAGATACCTACCTTGTAGGTGCGGGAAGATACCTACCTTGTAGGTCTTGGAAGATGCCTACCTTGTAGGTACAGAAGGATACCTACCTTGTAGGTGCGGGAAGATACCTACCTTGTAGGTACAGAAGGATACCTACCTTGTAGGTCTTGGAAGATGCCTACCTTGTAGGTACAGAAGGATACCTACCTTGTAGGTGCGGGAAGATACCTACCTTGTAGGTACAGAAGGATACCTACCTTGTAGGTGCGGGAAGATGCCTACCTTGTAGGTACAGAAGGATACCTACCTTGTAGGTGCGGGAAGATACCTACCTTGTAGGTACAGAAGGATACCTACCTTGTAGGTGCGGGAAGATACCTACCTTGTAGGTACAGAAGGATACCTACCTTGTAGGTGCGGGAAGATACCTGCCTTGTGGGTCTTGGAAGATACCTAACTTGTAGGTCTTGGAAGATGCCTACCTTGTAGGTACAGAAGGATACCTACCTTGTAGGTGCGGGAAGATGCCTACCTTGTAGGTACAGAAGGATACCTACCTTGTAGGTGCGGGAAGATGCCTACCTTGTAGGTACAGAAGGATACCTACCTTGTAGGTGCGGGAAGATACCTACCTTGTAGGTACAGAAGGATACCTACCTTGTAGGTGCGGGAAGATACCTGCCTTGTGGGTCTTGGAAGATACCTACCTTGTAGGTGCGGGAAGATACCTACCTTGTAGGTACAGAAGGATACCTACCTTGTAGGTGCGGGAAGATGCCTACCTTGTAGGTACAGAAGGATACCTACCTTGTAGGTGCGGGAAGATGCCTACCTTGTAGGTACAGAAGGATACCTACCTTGTAGGTGCGGGAAGATACCTACCTTGTAGGTACAGAAGGATACCTACCTTGTAGGTGCGGGAAGATACCTACCTTGTAGGTACAGAAGGATACCTACCTTGTAGGTGCGGGAAGATACCTACCTTGTGGGTCTTGGAAGATACCTAACTTGTAGGTCTTGGAAGATGCCTACCTTGTAGGTACAGAAGGATACCTACCTTGTAGGTGCGGGAAGATACCTACCTTGTGGGTCTTGGAAGATACCTAACTTGTAGGTCTTGGAAGATGCCTACCTTGTAGGTACAGAAGGATACCTACCTTGTAGGTGCGGGAAGATACCTACCTTGTGGGTCTTGGAAGATACCTAACTTGTAGGTCTTGGAAGATGCCTACCTTGTAGGTACAGAAGGATACCTACCTTGTAGGTGCGGGAAGATACCTGCCTTGTGGGTCTTGGAAGATACCTACCTTGTAGGTGCGGGAAGATACCTACCTTGTAGGTACAGAAGGATACCTACCTTGTAGGTGCGGGAAGATGCCTACCTTGTAGGTACAGAAGGATACCTACCTTGTAGGTGCGGGAAGATGCCTACCTTGTAGGTACAGAAGGATACCTACCTTGTAGGTGCGGGAAGATACCTACCTTGTAGGTACAGAAGGATACCTACCTTGTAGGTGCGGGAAGATACCTACCTTGTAGGTACAGAAGGATACCTACCTTGTAGGTGCGGGAAGATACCTACCTTGTGGGTCTTGGAAGATACCTAACTTGTAGGTCTTGGAAGATGCCTACCTTGTAGGTACAGAAGGATACCTACCTTGTAGGTGCGGGAAGATACCTGCCTTGTAGGTACAGAAGGATACCTACCTTGTAGGTGCGGGAAGATACCTACCTTGTAGGTACAGAAGGATACCTACCTTGTAGGTCTTGGAAGATGCCTACCTTGTAGGTACAGAAGGATACCTACCTTGTAGGTGCGGGAAGATACCTACCTTGTAGGTACAGAAGGATACCTACCTTGTAGGTGCGGGAGGATACCTGCCTTGTAGGTGCGGGAATATACCTACCTTGTAGGTGCGGGAGGATACCTGCCTTGTAGGTGCGGGAATATACCTACCTTGTAGGTGCGGGAAGATGCCTACCTTGTAGGTACAGAAGGATACCTACCTTGTAGGTGCGGGAGGATACCTGCCTTGTAGGTGCGGGAATATACCTACCTTGTAGGTGCGGGAGGATACCTGCCTTGTAGGTGCGGGAATATACCTACCTTGTAGGTACAGAAGGATACCTACCTTGTAGGTGCGGGAGGATACCTGCCTTGTAGGTGCGGGAAGATACCTACCTTGTAGGTACAGAAGGATACCTACCTTGTAGGTGCGGGAAGATGCCTACCTTGTAGGTACAGAAGGATACCTACCTTGTAGGTGCGGGAAGATACCTACCTTGTAGGTACAGAAGGATACCTACCTTGTAGGTGCGGGAAGATACCTACCTTGTAGGTACAGAAGGATACCTACCTTGTAGGTGCGGGAAGATACCTACCTTGTGGGTCTTGGAAGATACCTAACTTGTAGGTCTTGGAAGATGCCTACCTTGTAGGTCTTGGAAGATACCTACCTTGTAGGTACAGAAGGATACCTACCTTGTAGGTGCGGGAAGATACCTACCTTGTAGGTACAGAAGGATACCTACCTTGTAGGTGCGGGAAGATACCTACCTTGTAGGTACAGAAGGATACCTACCTTGTAGGTCTTGGAAGATGCCTACCTTGTAGGTACAGAAGGATACCTACCTTGTAGGTGCGGGAAGATACCTACCTTGTAGGTACAGAAGGATACCTACCTTGTAGGTGCGGGAGGATACCTGCCTTGTAGGTGCGGGAATATACCTACCTTGTAGGTGCGGGAGGATACCTGCCTTGTAGGTGCGGGAATATACCTACCTTGTAGGTGCGGGAAGATGCCTACCTTGTAGGTACAGAAGGATACCTACCTTGTAGGTGCGGGAGGATACCTGCCTTGTAGGTGCGGGAATATACCTACCTTGTAGGTGCGGGAGGATACCTGCCTTGTAGGTGCGGGAATATACCTACCTTGTAGGTACAGAAGGATACCTACCTTGTAGGTGCGGGAGGATACCTGCCTTGTAGGTGCGGGAAGATACCTACCTTGTAGGTACAGAAGGATACCTACCTTGTAGGTGCGGGAAGATGCCTACCTTGTAGGTACAGAAGGATACCTACCTTGTAGGTGCGGGAAGATACCTACCTTGTAGGTACAGAAGGATACCTACCTTGTAGGTGCGGGAAGATACCTACCTTGTAGGTACAGAAGGATACCTACCTTGTAGGTGCGGGAAGATACCTACCTTGTGGGTCTTGGAAGATACCTACCTTGTAGGTCTTGGAAGATACCTACCTTGTAGGTACAGAAGGATACCTACCTTGTAGGTGCGGGAAGATACCTACCTTGTAGGTACAGAAGGATACCTACCTTGTAGGTGCGGGAAGATACCTACCTTGTAGGTACAGAAGGATACCTACCTTGTAGGTGCGGGAAGATACCTACCTTGTGGGTCTTGGAAGATACCTAACTTGTAGGTCTTGGAAGATGCCTACCTTGTAGGTACAGAAGGATACCTACCTTGTAGGTGCGGGAAGATACCTACCTTGTAGGTACAGAAGGATACCTACCTTGTAGGTCTTGGAAGATGCCTACCTTGTAGGTACAGAAGGATACCTACCTTGTAGGTGCGGGAAGATACCTACCTTGTAGGTACAGAAGGATACCTACCTTGTAGGTGCGGGAAGATACCTACCTTGTAGGTACAGAAGGATACCTACCTTGTAGGTGCGGGAGGATACCTGCCTTGTAGGTGCGGGAATATACCTACCTTGTAGGTGCGGGAGGATACCTGCCTTGTAGGTGCGGGAATATACCTACCTTGTAGGTGCGGGAATATACCTACCTTGTAGGTGCGGGAATATACCTACCTTGTAGGTGCGGGAAGATGCCTACCTTGTAGGTGCGGGAGGATACCTGCCTTGTAGGTGCGGGAGGATACCTGCCTTGTAGGTGCGGGAATATACCTACCTTGTAGGTGCGGGAGGATACCTGCCTTGTAGGTGCGGGAATATACCTACCTTGTAGGTGCGGGAATATACCTACCTTGTAGGTGCGGGAATATACCTACCTTGTAGGTGCGGGAGGATACCTGCCTTGTAGGTGCGGGAATATACCTACCTTGTAGGTGCGGGAGGATACCTGCCTTGTAGGTGCGGGAATATACCTACCTTGTAGGTGCGGGAAGATGCCTACCTTGTAGGTACAGAAGGATACCTACCTTGTAGGTGCGGGAGGATACCTGCCTTGTAGGTGCGGGAATATACCTACCTTGTAGGTGCGGGAGGATACCTGCCTTGTAGGTGCGGGAATATACCTACCTTGTAGGTGCGGGAATATACCTACCTTGTAGGTGCGGGAATATACCTACCTTGTAGGTGCGGGAAGATGCCTACCTTGTAGGTGCGGGAGGATACCTGCCTTGTAGGTGCGGGAATATACCTACCTTGTAGGTGCGGGAATATACCTACCTTGTAGGTGCGGGAATATACCTACCTTGTAGGTGCGGGAAGATACCTACCTTGTAGGTGCGGGAAGATACCTAATACCTACCTTGTAGGTGCGGGAAGTTACCTACCTTGTAGGTGCGGGAAGATACCTACCTTGTAGGTGCGGGAAGATACCTACCTTGTAGGTGCGGGAAGATACCTAATACCTACCTTGTAGGTGCGGGAAGTTACCTACCTTGTAGGTGCGGGAAGTTACCTACCTTGTAGGTGCGGGAAGTTACCTACCTTGTTGATGCGGTAAGAGTATATCCAGTTAAAAATGTAATTTATAAAAGTATATGATGCTAACATAAAATTACTTCAACAGCAGGTAAATTGACAATCTGATTGTCTGCGTGGAACCAGTACGACGAGGCGTGCATATCAATGTTTATTACCCATATGGTTGGAAATAAGTGGTGACGTATTTTCAATATGAGCACTAGTGCACATATCACTTCGCCTGTGACGTCATAACACCATTGTTCGTGACGTCACCGTAGCCGGCCGTCACAAGGGAAGCGGCCCGTTTCTTGGATATTTCTAAGACGGTAAAATGGAATAGAATCGGTAATAAAGAAATTATTACCCTCGGAACTGTGTCATATGACTTTTACGAAACTCGTGCAAATTTGTGTATAACCCTCGCTCTCGCTCGGGTAATACAAAAATTCACACTCGTTTCGTAAAAGTCATATGACACACTTCCTTGGGTAATAATCTCTATATCTTATACGCTTGTAATAAACGCCTCGGCAAGTGTCGCAGGGGACTTACAAAGATGTTGTTGTTTTATCTGGTTTGTGGTGGTGGTATAAGAGGATTGTTTATTCAAGTCTCACTTCACATAGGATACACAGGAATAAACATTTTAAAGGTTATGAGAGATTATAACTAAAAGTTTACATGAGAACAAACATAGACCGCTAATACTAAAACTACATAGAATATATATGTACATATATTAGAGATACATCTATGCTTCCTTTTTTTTATAGAATATAAAAGCATGTTTTGCAGTAAAATAAGCATTATGTTTAAAAATTAAAATATATTTATCTTCATCACAGAGCTCTATAAATTTGAAATAGCTAAAACAGACAATGTCGAACAACCTTTAACTCATCTCATCATACACAGGGCAATGTTGCATGTAACCTCTGGATTATGCCTGTATAACAATCAAGGTTATCATTTTACTTTGGATTAAGATTACTTCTGTTTTTAAGTTTTCTTTTATTTATAGTTGAAGAAACGCGTTCTATAAAAACACACAAACAAAAAGAGATGATTCTGGTATTGTAAATGTAAGTTTGTTGGGCTAAGCAAAATGCACACAAATGTTTGTAAGAGTAAGAGTTGTTATGATTCGAAAGTATAAGGATAGTAAATGTTCATAGAGTATAGCTGAAAGTATAAGGATAGTAAATGTTCATAGAGTATAGCTAGAGTATAGCTGAAAGTATAAGGATAGTAAATGTTCATAGAGTATAGCTGAAAGTATAAGGATAGTAAATGTTCATGGAGTATAGCTGAAAGTATAAGGATAGTAAATGTTCATGGAGTATAGCTGAAAGTATAAGGATAGTAAATGTTCATGGAGTATAGCTGAAAGTATGAGGATAGTAAATGTTCATGGAGTATAGCTGAAAGTAGGAGGATAGTAAATGTTCATGGAGTATAGCTGAAAGTATGAGGATAGTAAATGTTCATAGAGTATAGCTGAAAGTATGAGGATAGTAAATGTTCATAGAGTATAGCTGAAAGTATGAGGATAGTAAATGTTCATAGAGTATAGCTGAAAGTATGAGGATAGTAAATGTTCATAGAGTATAGCTGAAAGTATGAGGATAGTAAATGTTCATAGAGTAAAGCTGAAAGTATGAGGATAGTAAATGTTCATAGAGTATAGCTGAAAGTAGGAGGATAGTAAATGTTCATAGAGTATAGCTGAAAGTATGAGGATAGTAAATGTTCATAGAGTATAGCTGAAAGTATGAGGATAGTAAATGTTCATAGAGTATAGCTGAAAGTATGAGGATAGTAAATGTTCATAGAGTATAGCTGAAAGTATGAGGATAGTAAATGTTCATAGAGTAAAGCTGAAAGTATGAGGATAGTAAATGTTCATAGAGTATAGCTGAAAGTATAAGGATAGTAAATGTTCATAGAGTATAGCTGAAAGTATAAGGATAGTAAATGTTCATAGAGTATAGCTGAAAGTATAAGGATAGTAAATGTTCATAGAGTATAGCTGAAAGTATAAGGATAGTAAATGTTCATAGAGTATAGCTGAAAGTATAAGGATAGTAAATGTTCATAGAGTATAGCTGAAAGTATAAGGATAGTAAATGTTCATAGAGTATAGCTGAAAGTATAAGGATAGTAAATGTTCATAGAGTATAGCTGAAAGTATAAGGATAGTAAATGTTCATAAAGTATAGCTGAAAGTATAAGGATAGTAAATGTTCATAGAGTATAGCTGATGTACATGTCATCCTACTGGTACTACTATATAGACTAAAAAGCAATCTTATTATTTGAACAGTTTGGAGCTTGTAATAAAAAATCGAACTGGCGTTAATTACTTCAATAATAGGAAGTAAATGATACAAAATAAAATTGGTAATTCACCGGTTTAGATTTGAAAGTACCTAATGATAATTAGAATCTGATTGGGTCGTTGATCATTCCGCGTCTCCTGTTATGGAACTACACGCTGATTGGCTGACATATAACAGAAAGGAAAGTGTAGTCATTGTAAAAGGTTTGCTTTGCTGGCTTAGTTTGGTCTTGAAATTAAAGTATGATTTATGGTAAAAGATGTATCAATGGCGAAAAAACTAATAACATAGAAGCGATTGTAGCGTGTATTGTTATTGAACACCATGCGAGATGGGCTATTATTAGAGTCCCTATACATATAACATCCTGCTTGGTGCATGCCCAGCTTACAGAGAGATCAGCTGTGTTGTTTCTGTAACAAAACTGAACAGATTTGAGTGCATGTTAATGATTTTAAATTGATTGAACCAAAATATTTTACTGAAAAGTATATTTATTTTGCATATTTCTGATTTTGTTATTTTTTTAAATATATTTGAATTTTCTTCCTGCTTTAGCATATCATTTTCTTACTTCCTCGTTTGTTAAGAGTTAAAATGCATTCACTTTGTTATCGGAGATGTTGTATGGAATACATGTCAAGTGCATGTCATCTTATATAGCATGTAGTGCTAGTGTTCTAGTTCTAGTGCTATTCTACACACTCCGCATCAACCTCCACCACAGCTCATGGAAATCGGTTAAGAGGTGAAGAGGATAAAAACAAGGCGAATTTGCTGATTCAAGCAATAAATGATACATTATAAGCATATGCTAGCAGTATGATGTTAAATACGAAAATACCTTAACGCCATTTGAGATAAGAAAAGGCAACCGGAAATTAGACTGTTATTTGTTATTCGTCATTGGGCTTTCGATTGACCCAAAAAATAATTTATTTGCTATTCGTCTTTCAAATATTTCTTCTATTGAATGACGACAATACATCTATTTGCCATTCGTCAATTTTATGTTCATGCTCTCTGAATGATCAATGATATAGCGAATAACAGTCTAATTTGTTGTTTCCTAGAAAAACATATAATACCATGCCCATTCCTGTAATGGATCAAATATAGTATATCGTTTAATTCATTTATCGTTTATGTATGAATTGATAATTAAGCTATTTATATAACTTATGATATACCTTAGAGATATTATCAAAAATGCGAAATTATCTGCTTGTGATTTGACTGCGGACGTGTGTGTGAATGTAGCGGAACTAACATCGCTATTGTACATGAGTTGAATGATACTAACATCGCTATTGTACATGAGTTGAATGATACTAACATCGCTATTGTACATGAGTTGAATGATACGTCTCCTAGTTGTACCTTACTAAACACCAATCTGTAGACGATCATAAAGTGAATTTTAAACATCAGCTATATATTTCACATTGATTTGTATGGAACATATAATACCATTTTTAACAAACATATTCTCTCGATGTTATTTTGGTGATAGATTGATTGTTCCTACCTTTTAAGTAAAAACCTAAGCTATCGAGCTTTTGTTAAAATTTTAAACTAACTTCTTTGAGAGGCATTTTATAAGTTGGAATGACAATAATGCAGAGGAAAATATGGATGACAACTTCTTCGTTCAATGTATGCAACGTTTCGACACATATTCTTTTGTCGTTCCCAAGCAGAGGAAGAGTAATGATGTAGGGGCATATATATAAGTAAAAATAATTAAAATTTCAAACTGCTGCAACTGTGTGCAGTAACATTTTATTTCATTAACCCGTTATATATAGTATAATGAAGTCATACGATATATTCTGATTTTAGCAGAAATCAATATCGACGCCACCATGATTGATTTGAGACTGAATAAAGATTAGGTCAATAAAACAAGGTATGTTGCACAATATGCTTATGCGTGTGGAACTATTGCCTGTACGCAGTCTAAGGATTGCCTGTTTGATCAAACATGTACAGGCAGCCACAAGTCCTTGTGAGGAGGATATCGATGACGTTGATCTAACCATAGTCCCGAGTATACTATTTAGCGATGACGTCAGAGAAAGACTCGATCACTACTGTTTTTATGTCATCATGACACAAACAATCAAATTGGCAGAAGCACGTCTTTTGGAAATTTTATATTTTCAATTTCTCACTGATAATTGTAAGTCAATGCTTAATGTATAATTCTAACAGTGTCAAAATGTCATTACCCACCCAATAGTCAGAGAACAAATGAAAAAGATTCACATAAAGTCTATTGGCGGCCATTTTTGTGTGAACACCTTTGCTTCATTTACTTAAAATACCTTGTCTTTCAATTGGAATCATTTATTTCAATTTCCTGACATCACCTTATATCCCCCCTAAGACGTGCTACTGCTCCTTTAAACAGCGTTGTATATATATTTATTTGTCCTATATGTACCCAAATTAGATTAATCATAAATGTATTATTGGTTTTGCTTCTGTGAATTTAACGAAAATACTCAACCAAAGCTTTATTGAAGAGAAAAATAACACAGTACGTGTATTTCAAATAGTAACAATAAGAAAATAGTTATTAAATATGATTGATATGGGTAAAACCATTACAAACTCGCTTAAAGTCTTAAATATCAACCTTACGAATTAAGGTATTAAGGTTCGATTTTTGAAAAAGGAAGAAACAGGTTATGCCAATTGAACTGACAATTCACTTGTATTTATTGTTATTTGTTCGTCACAGAATCGGAACTTGGGGAGAAGGTGATATATTTCCGGAAAGAGTCAAAACCGAAAACAAAACAAGTTATTATTTACATTGTCCGTTGAGTCATAGTCTAGAAAAGAAATAATAACACATGTGATCAAGTTGCAGAGGAATCCAGTTGTTCCCATTTTAGAAGTATGGCTACACAAGTATTAAAGTATAGAAGAAGAAGAAGAAGAAGAAAAATATTTTATTTATGTGTAACGTGGTACATATCACTTTCCGACAACATAATACAAATTATGAATAGCGTTCCACCCGGCCATAATGTCTATGAGACACATGGCAGCTAAAATACATAACACGACAAACATATATAAAAGATTTAAGTGACGGTGACGTTATATATAAGTATTATGGGATTGGTAACATATTTTCGTCCATTTTTATCAATAGAGCGGCAAGAGGCTTTGTAAACCTCTCATTACGTAATAAGAATACAGATTGGGCTGTTGAAGTCAACTGTATAAGAAAGAAATGGTTGAAAAGAGAAATATCCTGCCATATGTTTACCTTAGATTGGAATAAAGGTCACACTCAGCAAGATAATGTTTTTCATCTTAATTTCATTGCGACTGCAAAACTTACTAAATCCTATTACAGTAAAATGCAAAATTGTAATAATATAGAGTTGATTTGCTGATTTTATCTATCTAATGTTTAAAATAACTACATTTCCGCTTTTGTATGTACACATTGCTTGATGGTTAAAGTTCATATTTGTGAAGTATAATGGCACATTACTGCTTTTATTGCTATTAATATATTTAACATGGTAAATTGATCCAAAAATATATTATATGTAAATATATATAACACCGTGGACACAGGATACACCTATAATAATACTAATAATAACAATAATAACTCATTATCAGCATAACAAGGAAACTGATGAGGCACTTAACCCGGGAGATAGGGAAATCGGGATATTTCGTTAAATCAAGGAAACGGTATATATTATTACCCTGGTCGTTATAATGTTTCCACTAAAATACTTAAAGGGGCAAGAGAACGTTTTTCTGGAAATTTCATATTTTAAATTTTTCAGTGAAAATTGTACCTTAATGCTAAATGTATTTATTTGATAGTGTCAAAAATCTCATGACACAAACCAATCATCCATAGACAGAGAACACATTATAAAGATTCACATAAAGTCCATTGACGAAAATTTGTGTGTGAACACCGTTAATTAACTTTGTGTAAGAAAAAGGAATTGCATGGCTGAACTTTAATTATATACTTGATTTATTACAGCTTCATTTGTTTAAATACATTGTCCTACAGTTGGAACCACGTATATTCAATGTTCTTTAATCACCTAACATTGCCCCTAAACGTGCTACTGCCCCTTTAAGAAAGAGTGCTCATTGCAGTGTAGTAAAGGATAGCGTAGTAGAATATTTATCTCACTATAATTTGTTTTAACGGGATCCTTTTAATTCTAAAGCAACTCGCCTTTAGTGACCTCAGTGTAAAATGTAACCTCAAAAACATTATTTTGTAAAATGGAAATGATTTTGTACAGTGATTTTGTATTTGATGTCTATTTTGAGAAACCAGTGCAAACTTAAGATATTGTCTATTTCCAAAGCTAAACGTCATAAACTATTCTAGAATAGCGATTTTGTGACTGCAATAAACGAATCATCCAATTTTCATTTTATTTCATATTCAGCGGTGTACCAATATTCGTCCAGCAAAATATTTTAGTTATTAATATAAAATATAAAAGGCACAGTACACGTACTGTACGCTGACCATATATCAGTATGACACAGTTAATACGCAACCATATCTGTAGAATCATAACTTACACTGTGTAAAAACATCAGATATATGAATATGTGGTTAATATTTTCCCATCACGAGGAGCTTAGTTTAGGAGATCTCAAGAGTACAAAATGTAGTTAATGCTATTTTTAAAGGTTACAAAATATTTTCGTAATCTCTAATTACCTTTTTGCTAATTCAACCATCATAATTACATTTTCATTTATTTGTAATTATATATAAAGGCAAAAGAGAAAAAGAAAAAAATCCATTCATGTATGGGATGTATTTGGTATTACATGCAATAACGCAATCATTTCTTATTGGTAGAAATTTGCCTTCTTGCAATAACAAAAATAATCTTACAAACAATTGATCTTTCGCGAAGTGATCCTTTCTCATCAAATTACCTTGAGAAAATCCCAAAACAATAACGATCACATCTGCAATTTCAAGCTTAGTTTGCAATACCACCGATCTTAAACTGACTTTCAGGAGCATAGAATATCGGGGAAATTTACATCCAATCAAAATGCTGTGGTAAGCTTGATATGGCAGGTCGGTAACGTGGCGATGTTTCATTGGATTATTTTCAACCTTTGACCCTAAACCTGGAGTCCCACATGACTTCCTGGTTCTAAAAATAGCACAGGGGTAGTTCCCCACAGCAGAGAGTGATTTAGACACAGTACATGTAGGCGCGTCAGACTTCTCTTGGTTCATATTGTTTCAAGCGTAGGTTCAACACTGTACTGGGAGAGGTAAAGGTAGGTTTGTTGTTTATCTTTATGTTTTTGTTTATGTTAACTAATACGTTGACTAATGACAATGACAACAACATAAGGGAAACCAAGGGCGGATCCAGGATTTTTGAAAGGGGGGGGTCCCAAAATAATTTTTCTCAACTCAGTGGGGGGGGGGGGGGGGGGGGGGGTCCACGACCCCTTATACATGGATTTGAAAGGGGGCGGGTGTTGAAAGGGGGGGGTCAGGACCCCCTGGACCCCCCCCCTGGATCCGCTAGTGGAAACGGATATGCTATTGCCGACTGTCTCATTAATGTCTACTGCCACAGACTCTCAACTTATATGGTTTAAACTGTATTTATTTCTTAACGATACAGGACAGATGAATCGATAAAGAGGAGAAATCTCTCCCCGAAGGAATATATCTCCAAATTATATGTAAGTCTATATCCATGTATCTATATAACACATATGTAAAATAGATGGGTATGAATACGAATATATGTTTATAGGGTAATGCCTCTATGTCATCTGCAAAATAGAATACATCTTTCTCAGCAATTCAAGAATTGTGATTGAACAAAACTGCGTATTCTTTATTGACCTTTGTTGAATATATTTTACGAAATATCTTACAACACATTGTTTGCATTTGAGTTATATTATTCGGTATTGCACGTTTGAAGATGTCTTTGCACGTTGTTGACTTTCATATCAATACATTAATGTATCAAGCCGCAGGATGTATTGTTTTCAAAATATATATGACAATTAATGCCGGAGTAAGCGGTATTGACTTAAGCTAATGAACCTCTTAGGGGCATAAGGACACAACAAGCATCTCCTTTATAAGTCTTATTATAGATCTGTTTAATCGTTTCGTTAGTTTCTGGGTAAGATAAAACTGCTAGACGCATGTCTTTACTCTACACTTATTTGAAAGGACAATTCAGTAGTTTCCTCATTTCGTGTGTGTGTTATTTCGATACGATTCTATTTATATAAATGTAACATGTTCTTTACGTTATCATTATTATCTTAGTTAACCATTCATTCAGTACCCAATGTCTTGTCAGTCGTTTATATAAAAATGCTACTGTTTGACAAATTATGCTTCGAATAGAATTATGAGAAGTTCAAACAGTAGTAATATCGTTGAGAAATACCTTGAACAGATATGTGTATCCCTTATGATTATAGTTAGGATTAAGCAATCATTGACACTTTAAAAAATGGAATGATGTAGTTGAGGTTACATTTTACACTGAGGTCACTAAAGGCGAGTTGCTTTAGAATTAAAAGGATCCCCTTAAAAACAAACGTGACAAATGAAAAACCCGAAAATATATTACGTGGAATGTGAAGGGATCGTCAGCATACGGTTATAGCTACATGAATCCACCTGCATCTAATTACCAACTCGGTGACTGGAAACCGAAAGTCATTGATAACGGGAAGGAATATACATATTTTATTATATTTTCTTATGAAACATTCACGTCGAACAATGTTGGTATCGATAAAGCTCTTGAAAAACGTTACACTTTGACAATTAATTCCCACATAATTTATGGCCTTGTTACTTGGCCGCGCTTTCCTTGAATTTTGATATCACTGACAATGGCATGTGACCAAGGAAACCGAGAGCAAACATCCCAACATGAACGCATATGCGTATTCTTAGAAGATGAGTAGACCGTCCCATTTCCACGAATACAGGACCTTGTCCAGTAAACACCCATCATCATTTCCGTATTTCGTCAACTATGTCGCAAACCTGATGTTGATGATGCATTAAAGTCTTAATCGTGCGCAATGAAATATTCGGTGTCCGAATTTAACATTTTATAATTATCTACAGAAAGGTATTGAAAAAAAGTTATAATATATTTATAGCGACATCATAGTTTTAATTGGATAAATAAATCACAAATATTCCTTTCATTTATCCGTATGTACTTTCTTTTAGTGAGAGGTGTTTTGGTAAAATATGCATAGATTGTTTATAAAACAAATGCTTGGCGATAAAGTAAGTCGAAATACTAGCAATTAGAATTTAAGTACTATGGTTCATTTCAAATTTAAAAAAAAAACTCATTCAAGCTACCACTTTCAAGCAAGGAAAGGAGGCTTTTATTAGATTGAATTATTTTGGGCTTTCTAAATTGCTACTCTATCGATGAAAAAAGACCAAAATATTGTTTTGTGTTATGACAGATCGAAGCAACTGCACATAAATCGAGAAGTGGTATTTTCCAAAGTACGTAACTTAAATTGCACAGTGATATTAACATAATTATTTTCATGAATCCTATCTTAACTTTATATCTACACTGTCTACTATTGTTAATCACATGTCTACGATTTTCATCCCATGGACTGATGACAGAAGCTCACTTTTCGTACCTGATCTTAAATATGATAAGTTGTATGTTTTTTGTACCGAAACAAGATTTTTCTGCCACGGAGAAGCGTTTTGTTTTATATGTTGGAAATAAGTGAACACGTTTGGAGTTTGCACTGTACACGTAAGGATTAATGAACCCTAAATAGTCATAATTTTGTTATATAAATCAAGTTTTATTCCTGTAACATATAGTTTGGGACTTCTCGGACTGGTCATATATAACAAGGGTGGGGGGGGGGGGGATGGTTCCTTCGACTAACATCTAGTCTCAGAAGTATTATTTTCAATATTGGCCATATTTTTAAACAATTCAATGTATTTTAACAAATTGGAGCCCAGAAGATGCTTTAACTTCAGAAAAAGCTGAGTGATCTAGACTTGCTATACTGCAGTAGACTTGGTTGGTCGTCAAGTGAATATTTTTGCTTTACACCCATAAACCATTACGATAATAAACAGCAATAGCTAATCACAAACATGACTGAACTGTTCATTTAATCAGATAATGTTCTTGAAACAACGTACTCAGTCTGTTGGAGTTCTTTGCTTATATTGAAAACATCAATATTTTCAGAACACTAATTTTCAGTTTATCGGATACACAAATAACAATTTGAAAATGATACTTGTAACCAGATGACGTGTTGCTGATGGATCATATAAATATTACTCATGAAAGAAGGTTGACCCTAGTTTGTGATGTAACCATAAACCACCATACATGTATATGATCGTGTTATATATCTGGGACAATGCTATGGCGGGTAATGTAATACACCTGGTCTTGTTTTGACACGACTATGACGTCATCAGCTACTTCACAGAAACGTTATCTAGTGCTAGCCACTTGTAAACTAATCCCTTGTCAATAGAGGTTTTATTTCAAACGGGTTTGCTGGCAGATATATTGTTTCATGTTTTTATTTAAATCTTTCAAACGAAAGGTTAAGAAATATGACTATTCTCCTTGAAAATGTAGGGATACACTTAACATTCACAGAAAGGTATACTGAGCAGTGATATTATGGTTCTTGCATTGACTCAGCTAAACCAAGGGATAATTAATTTGTAAATATCACCCCTGTAATAACATCCTAATCATAATATTGACAAATGGAAATCCTTTCCCAACGTAAATCCATAATATAAAGAGATAAAATGTTTTAACAAACACAGATCTTTGATTATGAAACGCTCATTGAAACTGGAGTACTGATAGAAGCACAGTAATTATTGTCAATTACATGTCTCGCGATGGTACAGTTTATTTACAGTCTTCCTGTAATGTAAAAAAAGAAAAAGAATATAGAATATAGAAGTTTTTGATCCAGCATTTCCAGGAATTCTTTGAGTGTTTAGTCTGAATTGTGAAGGGTATGAGGGTGTATAAGGAAACCATCCATAGGCGTTATACTGGTTCGTCTATGAAAACAGAAATTATACGGGTCCTTCTATGAATAGCTACGATTCATATTTCAAAGCCCAATGAAAGCGCCCTTTCAAGACAACTTTTTATTTCCTTATACCTGTACATGTATTATGGGTATTAACGTATAGGAATCATTCGCTAGGCATGTAACACGCCTCTTCAACCACCTCGCGTCAAGGTTACCTCTGTTTCGGTTTCAATGACATGGGCGGGTGACAAGAAAACAACCTTGGAGAGTTAGTTTCGGATAACTTAATCATCGATAGTGACTTATATCGAATCCCGAATATATAGGCTGATTATGGTTTTATTTTCACAGACTTTGAAGACTCTAGTGATAGCCAGGCCTGACGTAGATGGCTACGAATCAAGCTCGAGTTATTCCATCTACGACTTCAACTCCACAAACCACTGATATGCTCTCCACATCTGCTCTACCTGTAATGTCCGCCATGACTTCACGACGGTTTCCGGAAATCCCTCCCACAATGTCCGAAGACGACCGAGGTAAATGGACAGTCATGTTTAATGACATAATTTGTTGAGGCTAATGATGTAGATAAACAATGGCTAGTGTTACAGCTCTGATTCAGAATGAAGGCTAATGATGTAGATAAACAATGGCTAGTGTTACAGCTCTGATTCAGAATGAAGCTGAAAGATGCCGACTCATGCTGATATGTTCCCGTGGGTAATTGATAGACAGTTAAATGTATTGTGCGGGGTGTTTAGATCATACTTTAGTGTTACAAACCAACAGAGAGTCACATACAGGAAAACCAGTGTGGGCATTTTAGTATCTACCAGGTTCGTTGGCGCTGTATCGTGTAATTTACTCGAAAATATACTGTGTCTTTAGGAAATGATATCGTGTAATTATCTGGAAAAAAGCGTGCGTGACTTGTTATAAGTAGTTGTAATTGCTTTTGATGGTATTGAAGAAAATAGCAGAACTCAAAACCTATTTTGTAGGTAAAATATCTTACATTTATTTTTAAACGAGTTTATATATCTTATAACAAGATCTTCAAGTTTAAATATTCAACACTGGCTTTGGCTGCATGTCCTGCTTAACCTCTGTTGCTTACCGCCATCAGCACATGACTGCATGTACCTCTATCTGCTTCCAGGGCTCCTGTTGTCATGTCTTGCTCAAATCTCCTGCATTCGTATGGAATGTGCCGCAGAAGCAACAACAAGTACGTAATTACTAAATGAAACGAAAATGGTAAAAAGTAAAGAATATTTAGGACCAAATGTGTGTTGCTCGAACTTGTAGGATTGACTTTATCAAATAAATGTAATTACTTCAATGTTAAAGCAGATGCTTTATGCATTATTTTTAAAAATTCTAGCAAATATCTTATCATTGTCTTAGATATTTCTATTGGTTTTGATTATTAGTGTCTTAAAATCCTAAAGACCCAATACGTTATTGCCACCCATAACGATAAGGAGATTCTGTATCACATCATCTGTTGAAATGGTAGCTTCTCTGTTACAGCTACCGAAGGAAACATTCCTAATCTTCACACACTGATCGATGTTCCCATATCAGAAGAAGTTGACAACACAGTTAAAGCTCCTGTCAGCCCAACTCGTCTTCCACATCCGACACAGAGCCAGACATCACAGGATGACGTCAGACATATTCCCAGTCCAGATATGCCAGACATCAGTCACACAACACAGTTGGACATCACTCATATTCCCAGGCAAGATATGTCATTACCAGTCAATAGCAACACATCAGATGTAAACGTCAGCCAGGCAGCTCAGCATGGCATTGGTCACATTTCCAGATCAGATATTCAACTACCAGACATCTACCAAGAATCACAGTTGGGTATCAGCGACACTTCCGGTTCAGATATCCCACTTCCAGTCACCAGCCATACATCATCCACAGCAACTTCTACTGCTGACATACTGACGTCAACAACAGAGCATCAACAACCATCAACTCACACGTGGCATTCTTTGTACCCTCTGACATCAATGAGCCACTCTTCATTGTCACCAACCCATGAACCATCAGATAGTCACACAGCTTCATCATACCCAGCAGCAACAGTCAGTCACACATCGATGTCTTCATTATCAATGCCAAATCTGAGTACGACCAGGATGCCATCATTCCAACAGCCAACCACGGTGCCATTATTCCAACAGCCATCGACCAGCGCGACTATGACATCATTCCAACAGCCACTTACAAGGGACACCACGTTTACATCATACCCAAGGATGACATCATTTCCACAAATGACATCAAGTGAAGCACCGAGGTCAGCCTTCCGTGAATCCTCACCCCTTTCATTTAGACCACCATTCCAACAAAGCAACGTGGATTCCCAATTTTCACAGAGCACAATAGGTCAACCATCGGGTTTTGCGTTTCAGTCAATATACCCATGCACCACAGTAGCCCAGTCACTAAGGGACACGGACATCAGTACTCCTCTAGGCTCACACTACACAGCAACAACCACGAGGACACCCAGTTCAACCTTCCCAAATCCTGAGAGCAACCTTCCAATGATGTCCCCTACGTCACCTGAAGAAGACTCGAGGAGTGAGTCTGTGGAGAGTAAGTTGAAATCTGCATCGTGATTTGGATTGGAATAAGAAACATAATATCTCTTCAGAAAAAAATGCTGATAAAAACCTTTTAGTTCACAACTATAAATATTTTGAGAAATTATTGTGTAGTCGTCTGCAATAATTTTCACTTTTAGCACAATTTTGCAACCTATCAAATTTTATTATCAGTAAATGCTACATGTACCATGATGCACAAAAGTAGGTGCTCTCATTACTCGATTGTACAAATCGAGTCTAACGTTTGTATATTACATGTGTAAGCATTAAACATCCAGCAGAAACTAAGAATCCACCATGGTATGTCAGGTGAAGCCCTTTCTGACGAGGACATGGCGCTGGTGAGTCACGCCGTGGTTGAGTTCATTGAGAGGAGGCAGCACCTGTCAGAGTCCCCATTTTCACGACCTTCGACCTCCGAATCCCCGGATGTTCTCAGCGGTCAAGGTCACCTAGCAGCGTCTTGGATGCAGCCTGGCATCATGCCATCAGTTCCCATGCAGTATCCACGTAATCTTCACCCAGTTCAACTGCCGATGGTAGATCCTAGGCCGGAACCTGGAACTACATCTCAAGGTGATTAGAATTGTGCATAACATTTAAGTAAAATGAGTAAAATTAAAAACAATTAATGTATTATTGTAAAAATTAACTGTATTCACAAGTAGAAGGATCTATACACAATACTACCCAGACACTTGTAATGGACAGCGATAATGACGATATATAGTTAAATTCAGTTACAGCTTTCCGTAAATGTTATAAATGTTAAAACAGCTTGAATTAACCATAGCAAATAACCGCAGGCTTTGAAAGTAGATCAATGCCGGTTTGAAAAATCTTTCCAGTCAATGTCTTTTTAATTTTAACATGAGAAACGTATGAACATAAGAGAAGGATGAAACTGAATTTAGATTTATTCCATTCTAACGTTTTAAAAGGTTGATATACCAATTTTTGATAGTGTTACCTCCCCTATGTTATTTGTAATACCTGAAAGGATGTGATTTTATCTGATCACAATGTCAATAAATTTAGATCAACAGGTTTTATATTTGGTCATACTGTTGTCCAAATATTAAACCTGTTGATCCAAATTTATTTAGATTGATCTGATCAGAGCTTATCGCCAGTAGCCATTTGAAGCGCACATATAATACCCATCCAGCTCTATCCCATGTCTCCTTGCAATCAAGGGATTTCCTTTCGGTACAAGTCAATAGTTGGGCAATTGATAAGATTAGCTATAACAATCGATAATTCAAGGGAGGTATTTGCTGTATTGATGAAATTACTTTCTATATAACTGCACCTATACATTGACTATACGCAGTTTGTCTATGATGATATTTAAACATTTCTTGAATGTATCAGTAAATGGGTTTGCTAGGGAACTTTTGTCCGTGCAATTATAATTATCTAAGATAACCATAATTGCCAAAATCTTAAGAAATAAGGTCGTCAGGAAATTCCCAGACTGTTTGTTTACGTGGGTCATTGTGTCAGTCGTGATTTGCCTGACCTATATTTAGATTCTATATATAGAATTAGATTTTCCGATGTCCCGGCAAAACTTGAGGGGAACCCCCTATGTCGCAGTAGCCAATCAAAAGCCATGTAAGCTTTCTATTTGTTGAGGCAAATAATGGAATCAACCAACCACTGACTGTGTATAAATACAACGGGTCAAGTGACACTTGTATTGAATGAGCTTAGCGTAAGGAATGTATAAGGTCATGCAATCTGCCTTGTAATCACCCTGCACAGTAAGACTGGCTGATACCGCTTGTCCTGTTTAGAGTGCGGGTAAACTCTATCATAAAAAAATAGTTATAGTTATTGTCGCGTCTAGCTTTGCATTTTTTAAATGAATGCCATAATGTACTTTATTGAAACCTTTTTTTTTCACTTCACGAATCATTTAACGTGCAGCGCTGTTGGAAATTTTCACTTGGATGAATATGATATGTATAATGTTGTGAGAAATGGGTCGTTATGTTTATAAGAATAAAATATTAAAACATTCCATTAAGTTGTTCACGTGAATCATAATTATAAAAAATACGTTAATATATTTCCCTCAAGGTGTTAGTCATTGTTTCTTGTTTCAAAGTAAATATTGATTTTGTTGGCTTATTCCTTCTGATTTAATTTATCAAGTTCATGAATATAACACTCTTGATATCAAAGCTGTTAAACAGATCTTAAATGACTATCGATGATATAATCAAAATGATAGTAGTTTGATATACAAACAATACTCCACAATGGCGCTGTCTGTTGATAGAAATAAACCATAGGTAGCTAGTTAGGTTTTGAGTCTTATAATGTCATAAATACAAGCTCATCTGGACAACAACTTCTTTATTGTGAAAATCATGACGTTTCGGGGTATAAGCTAAAGTCCCATTGCACGTACCACTAATTAAGGTGACCTTAAGTCAATTAAAAAGTCATAGTGCAATGTTTAAAACTTACACTGATGCATGCATATTCTGTAACTTGCGTGAATTAAATTAACCAATACAAAACAAGGGGTTTAACTTTAATTGAATCCTTTGGACATTGACAAACGCCAGCCACTACTTGTCTACAGAATGAACGACTTGTTATTGTTTCATGTCGTGAACTATGACCCTGATAACTGTGTTTCTCCAGAAGACAAAAAATTCATCTTCATAAGACCAATCACCATTTTTAAGTATTTCATGTCGTAAACTATGACATTGATAACTGTGTTTCTTCAGAAGGTCAGCCTCGTCTGTGGAAGTTCATCTGGGACGTGCTTGAGGACCCCCGCTACAACCCCTCCCTCATCACCTGGGTGAGTCGACCTGAGGGGATCTTCAGACTCACCGACCCCGGGAGACTGGCGGAGTTCTGGGGACACGTCAAGGGCAACAGGAGTATGAACTATGAGAAGCTCAGCAGGGGGCTCAGGTGGGTTCCTTCGTTGAGCACACACTCACAAATACAACAATTAAGCTCTCAAACACATGTGTTAGAAGGTATACATATCCTCCTACAACCCTTTCTTTGTTAATTCCGATTTGAATATTTGAACTACCAGAAACCTAGCAGGTATAATTTGCGATGTACTTAAAGTACCAGACAACGACATGGCCACAACATACAGCATAAGACATGCATACCTGCCTACATTCAAATTAGATTTGTTTTCTCAATTGAATATTTCAGGCTTTGCAAATACTGACAAACAGACGCATACACCATCGGGGCATACCTACCTATATACATCCGTCTTAGTTAAAGCTATAGGGTAATAGGGGAATAGGGGGCTGACGTTGGTTCCAACTTAGAGTGAAAGCCAAACAAATACAATGCACATGCCTTCCACCTTTTTGTTATTTAATTATTTCAGACGTGTTTAATTGAATATTTCAAGGCTATACGGCATACCTTCACTATCAACTATCCAAATAAACCATATTGGAATACATACCTTTCCATCTACATGTATCTCCATTATCTAAACATTTGTTTCCCTACGTGCTTAATAGAATATTTTATGGCTTACGTCGATCAAAGTCATTTTGCCGAAAGTATTGTTTCTTTTACCATTACTTCACAAAGGATTGCTATTTTACACCATGGTTTTATACCATGACTATGCGAAAGTAATTGTTTAAGGAAAGTAGATGTTTAGTGTTGGTTATTGTTTAAGCACACTTATATTCATAATATAATCTCACATTCACTATAGCGTTAAGATGATTTATCTATCAACTATGGCGTTTTGGTTCAAAAGGTGGTCATTAGAAGAGCTTGGTATAGAATAGACTACTAGTACGTGTAAAATGATATAGAAACAAAAGCCCACTCCTTAAGTGATCCTCTCTATGATAACCCAAGTAGCTTTTCAAAATCTTTGGGAAGCTAAGTCAGTGTCACCAGTAGGCATTATGTATGGCTTATTTAACCCTTTAACTGCAAATGAAGAACTGGTTATTCGGTACGGGGCTCCTTTATGGTCTCTTAGCACGATCCGTTTGATAAAGGTTTTTGACAATATGTAACGGTACATCTAAAGAAGTGTGCATTTTATTGTGAAAGTGTTTGATGTATTGTGCTAATTGATAATAAATGCTTCTGTGAATATGTACTTCTGATGGAAGGATACAAAGAAATATTTTGTGTGACGAACCGAAAGTATTGAAGTTAACCCCGTGAGAAGTTGTTTGAGAAAGTAAAATTTCTCATTATTTTTGTATCAAAGATATTTGCCAAATGAGGGTGCTTGTCTCAGTATACGATTTGCGAAACGACTTAACCCATGGCTTTCGTTAAAAAAGATTCTTTTATCTAAAAATGTCTAGCAATTAAGGAGTCAAATTACAAAGTGTCTTGTGGGGTCCTACGTTTAAGCATTTAATAAATATTTAGGATTTAAGTTACAACAAAGGTAACAACACAAGACTTAAGTTAATGTCGGTGTCGATACGCTTCCAACTGTGATCTGACCTGTTTTAGCATGTATAGATGATTCCATACATGTACATGGAGTGAGTGAAATAAGTCAAATGAATGATTGCACCGGAAGTTATTTAAATCCTTCAGACAAGTAAGGTAGTTCAAAAACGAGACCATGACAGGGGATATTTGGGGATTTGTGTTATGGGAATGGGATTAATGTAGATTGCATTTGAGTATAGAAATTAAAAAAAACATGACCTTTTTCGCTTTGATAAAGAAAGTGGAATTGAATGGAGAAGGTTGGTAGCTTGATTTAGATGGTCCAGACTGGGATTAGAACTAAAAGAGAGGGGTGGATACGCAATGAAATGTGATTGAAAACGTAAAAGTTACTGGATCTGGAAGTAGTGGGGTAGGACTTGGTAGATGTAAACAGTATACAGGCCACGTGAATGCGTGACACGTGTCTGTCTGCACAATGTTTCTGTGTGCAGTGACACATACAGGGTAGAGCTTGTTATCTCCCTTGTAGGACCCACGATACAAGTATCTTGCGTGCAGCGATTGCACTTTAGTGATAACGTCCATATGCACTTAAATAATAAACTCTGTATTCCAGTAAGGTTTGACTAACACTTGTTCACCCCCACACATAAATCAAGGTTCAAAGAAAATTGGAAAGATTTCATCGACTTATATCGAAGAGGATGCAAATAAAGTGTATACTACTTAATAGATTTATTTGCAAACGTGCACGTACATTTCTGATAATTATAGTAACGCATTTATTGTTGCAGATTGTAACAATATGTAAAGTACTACTTCATTGATTCAGGTACCCTCATGTTCATCTCAATGTAAACACCACTTCTTTCTTTCAACCTTGTAGCTCTTGTTACAGGTACTACTATACCTACAACGTTCTGGACCACGTGCCCGGCAAGCTGGTGTACAAGTTCGGCCCGGGAGCCACCCAGGTGATGCAGTGTCTTCAACACAGTTCTCCTGCCTTCCCGGTGACGTCATACTTCCCGCCAAACACGTCATCCTAGGCAAACCGAAATCCAGTCAGTTAGATTGTCAAACCAGTACGGTTCTTACGTATCCTCTATGAGGACATTAACCTGTGTTCTGCAATGTCTCTAGTCATTTTGAATGAAGTTTATGTGCACTGATGAGGTTGTTTAGTAATTGGAAATGAAAATTTTTCCTCAATCATATGCGAAACTATGAATTTGTTTTTTTCATGAATGAGATTGTTTTGATTGAAAAATGATCATTATTCCTTAATCATTTGTTATTACCAATTGAATTTAATAGAATTATATTATCTAATGTTTCATTGTTAATGGCAAATTGATAAACTCTAATTATAATGTCTGTTACTAGTCATTCGGCCCTCTAAGATGATTAAAGTTATGCGCTATTGTTTTCTTCTTATAGATGTATTGTTTGAATTCACACAAATATAATTGAAAGAATATATACGTGTGAGGTTAACATTGCGGTTGATTTGCATTCACTGTCTTTTGAATCATTGTATATTTTCAAATATTTTATACCATTGTTATTGTCCAAATAACTTACCCTCATTAAAGAACAGTATTGTGATGCAGATAAAGTAATGGTCTGATGTTTGTGTTGAATACTGAATCGTTATGCTTATTGTTTTTCATGACCAGCTTATTTTGTGATTAAATTAATCTACATTGATAAAGTTTAAAGATTTCATGTATGTTAATTCAGCATTATGCTTTATGAGTTGACATAATAGACAAACTGATATTATACCATTGTAGATATTGTTTGTATTGATATTTATTAATTTGTTATATTTGTGTAAATATATTGACCTTCTCCTTACATCGGTCTCAGAACCATTAGGTTACAGTCTCGGATTAGACATAGTCAGAAATTGAAAAATAAATATCTAGATTTTTTTGTCTCATCCGAGACTGGAATCCTATAACAAGAACTTACAGTTTCCTTATTTGGAACAAGTGTTTTGTATACGATGATAATGTTCACGTCTACGAAGTATTGTTGCATTCTAGTAAATGCATGGATAACAAAAATGTTATCAAATATGAATCCATATATTAATTGTTAAATGTGTTAGTGTGAGTATGTTTTAAATATTAAAGATCATATTAGATAAAGACTATAGTTTTCCTGATACCTAAAAAATAAAGTATCATATGATTATTGAACATTTAATATTAGATAAAGACTATAGTTTTCCTGATACCTAAACAATAAAAGTATCATATCATTATTGTACATTTAATATTAGATAAAGACTATAGTTTTCCTGATACCTAAACAATAAAAGTATCATATCATTATTGTACATTTAATATTAGATAAAGACTATAGTTTTCCTGATACCTAAACAATAAAAGTATCATATGATTATTGTACATTTAATATTAGATAAAGACTATAGTTTTCCTGATACCTAAACAATAAAAGTATCATATGATTATTGTACATTTAATATTAGATAAAGACTATAGTTTTCCTGATACCTAAACAATAAAAGTATCATATGATTATTGTACATTTAATATAAGATAAAGACTATAGTTTTCCTGATACCTAAACAATAAAAGTATCATATCATTATTGTACATTTAATATTAGATAAAGACTATAGTTTTCCTGATACCTAAACAATAAAAGTATCATATCATTATTGTACATTTAATATTAGATAAAGACTATAGTTTTCCTGATACCTAAACAATAAAAGTATCATATCATTATTGTACATTTAATATTAGATAAAGACTATAGTTTTCCTGATACCTAAACAATAAAAGTATCATATCATTATTGTACATTTAATATTAGATAAAGACTATAGTTTTCCTGATACCTAAACAATAAAAGTATCATATCATTATTGTACATTTAATACTAGATAAAGACTATAGTTTTCCTGATACCTAAACAATAAAAGTATCATATCATTATTGTACATTTAATATTGACAACAATTATCCAACTCAAACATCCATCTCTCTGTATTCCGTTTGATTTTAAATTTATCATTTCATCAATATATGGGAATGTAATGTGGATTGATTTGAAAAAGATAAAGAAATCTATTCTTTCGTTTTATTAAAGCTCTTAAGTCGAAAGAATTTCTCAAATAATTCTTGTTTCAATGTATTCGTTGCAATGACATATTTGCAATGACTAAAAATAAATGTATGTGCATGTATATGTACATTTGGGAAAAATGCTATTATTGTCAAAATTTGATGTATCACATCTTTAGTGCTCCTTAGTGATTATCTATGTGATATATATGCGATCAAAGACTTTCAAGGAGTCGCACCTTCGTAAACCTGTCATGTTTGATTGAATATACATCATTATACAATTAATTACTAGCTGAGTGCGAATCCTTAGTCTTACTAACGATAATCATCATACATTATCATCATCCCCAGGCTTGAATTGACGAGAATACTTTAAGTGGGGATGATTATTTATTTCATATTTTATTGTTGTCATCATTATGTTCTTAGCAGATTGTTTTTGTTTGTTTGTTAATGATTGTTTATGTTCTTTTAATATGCTGATCATCGAGTTCTCCTACTTTCAGATTAGTGTTATCGTTTATTATGTTGCTTTGATTTGATATATTTTGAAGTAAAATAAAAATGTTGATCTTACAAAAAGCGTTTGTTTAAAATACTTTAAGCTTCATAAGAGATGATATTAGTGTTGATTGCCCATGTAGTCAATGCAACAACATGATTTATCCTACGTATGTTGATCATGTTGATGTAAAACGTACACGTTTGTATATGCAGTAATGTGGATAATGTCTATGGAAACACTAAAACCGTTTAAGTAAGGTGTCCTTTCTTATATATCAGACCCCACCGACTCATATTCGAATCATACAGCTGCGTACCTACAGTTGCTGAGTCAAAGTGTATCTTGGTTTGAACATCAATTTATAAAATAATCAGCTGAACTAACGAAGGATCCCCCATTGTCTATGTGTTTAATAAACATTACGTAATCATTAAAAAATAATTGTATGACATAAAATAGACCGAATGGGTCAAATTTTGGAAATTCCAAATTTCTCAAATTTCAATAACAATATCCCATGTCGACGCTATGATACAACAATCATCACAGTAACATTGACCTTATGCAAAGGTTCTCATACAACTTATGTTACAAACTCTTAATCGCTCATGAAGGAGTTTGTGGAGAAAAATATTTGAAAATTTCCGAAATATTTATTTATGTATTTACTGTCCAAACCTCAGAGGCTCTATATACAGGTTCTAGTAAGTCAAAGACATATGAAATAGGTCTGTACAGAATAGCTTTGGCAAATAATCTCAGAAGATAAAACAGTATATATATTTTTCCTTTTTTGTCCAGGAACGTGTTAACACATAAGTAGAGAGGTGTGTTCAGAAGGTGTGTTCGAGTGTGTCGCTCTAGGTGTAGCCAGGGTTGTGTTCTTACCCCAGGGCATTATGGGCCACATCCCACACTTACGTATGCAAATTCATCATTAGTAACATGTAATGGAAGGCCCAGGTATAAATCAGTGCCCATGGCAAATATTCGATTACGAAAAGAAGCAAATTGATTGATTATCATATGTTTCCTTCTACAGTTTACGTACTTTCACATAATCGCACCTGGTTTCAGTTGGAGAATGCGACGAATGTAAGGTTATCACTTATTAGTTTTGGTCAATGAAAGTTCACTCACTTGAATTTATTCAGACCCTTTTTGTAACTCCTTCTTTAATAATGTGCAACATATTTGACAAATGGCGTTATGAAACCTTAATAAATATATTCATTTATGGGAATCAAATGAATGAGAAAATTTGTTATTGCATTATCTTTTATGATAATAATTTGGTAATATTTGTGACAATTTATTTGATATTTCTGTTTTCGGATTTACATCAAACAAATAGCTAAACAACAATTTTATACGAGTCACAATGCAGTACATTCAGGAAGCTATAAAGTTTATATTCAGCATACTTGTTCTTTCGGAAATGAACATGTGTTGAGTTCAAGAATAGACAATTTCATTTGAATGTAGTTGTTCTCTTTCTTCAAAGTATACAAAAATACATGATTTAAGTACTTCACGGTCGCTATAGCTTTAACCACGATGTTTGAATATTTTACAATCGTCGCATAATGATTACGCTCATGGTTGCCAAAATGATTATTTTAATAATGTTAGCAAAGGGATATCCCCTTACCCCTTATTTAAAGTCATCTTAGTTATTGTGTTACATTAAATTTACACGCGTATGTGTAATCTTATTAAAGCAAAATAGATGATAGTATACTGCAATAAACATAGCATAAGCTATGTAATTGTATCTACTAGTTCTACTAAAAAGATAACATTTACGATGGTTGACTACAGTAACGTACGTATATCTTTATATTCGTCACAGGTTAAAGCAGATTTTATACACGAGTTTATCTTTAAAATATTGATATGCTTACATATATCTTACTGATTAAAACAATCTAACTGGTTCTTAACAATAGGCAGTTGATGATGAGAAGTTTGACGACTATCAGTAAAATATAATATAATGGAATCTATAACCAGATTAATCTCATTGTGAATATCAGACTATAATAGGCATATTAACAAAACACGAAGAGGATCAATCATATTTATATTTTCATTATTTGACGTGTAATTTAATGAACACTGAAGTTTATTTATTTTAGTACATCATTATAACCTTAGTATATCAATATATGCAATTCAAACATGAGGGCAAAGGTCACTACTGTTGAACAGGGAAGATAGTTGCCTCCAATCCAATTAGAAGATAAATAGTTGCGTTTGTAAAATTTCCGGGATTCATTGTTATTCAACACCCGCAAATTTAAGCGTTTAAAACCTCCGCTTAAATTTGCGGGTGTTGAATAACAATGAATCCCGGAAATTTTACAAACGCAACTATTTATCGATATTGTAACATGACCGTTAGTTATAAGCATTTTAAGAGCGAACTCTATTTTTGCGTAGGGAACTCTGAGTTGAAAGGATCTAACGACTGATCCATTATTGTTATAGGTGTTCGCAGCTATAAAGAAGAAGGAATTCCCAGTGTTATAGACATTAAAATAGTGTTCTAATATTGCAAACCAGCTGCACTCATAACGGTGAGATCATATAGTTTTCACTGTGAAATTTACGATAGAGAAAACAGTTATATAATTCATGAACCAACAGGAACAAACCCGACTGAACAAATATCTTAAACTCGCCCAGACCATTGTGACGGTGACGCGATCATTATGACGTCATAACCGTTGGCCTTTGTGACGTCGTGCCATGGGAACGGCATTCGAAAGAAACCGGCCGCATGGCTCAAGGCGGCAAATTAGGAGAAACTTAGCCAATTAAGAAAGTTTGGTTACATAAAACTAAAGCAAATAGAAAAGGATTTTTGGCATCTACGGGAATGCGCAAGTTAGAAAATGACAGCAACAACAGTAAAATGTGAATCGGTCACGAATATTGGGAGAATCAGAACATTTTAATGTTGAGGTGGACCAAATAATGTATCCTTTCGCGGTGATTCGCCTCAGCCAATTTGCGGGTGTTCATTGCCATTTAACACTGGCAAATTCTTCGAATCAACCAATCAGAAACGAGTATTTACCGAAGTCATGTTACAATCAAGGTTAAAGCTTTCACAAACATTCATTTAGAGAACACAAACGTTGAAACAGTTTAAGGTAGTATATACATTTATTAAATTTACAACGTAAAGATTAATGTCTGAATAACATTGTAAATGCAACATATATTAGATAAACTTTTTCAATATGAATGAATAGTTTCGTAGAATAAAGTATCTTCTTTCATATGTGTTGCAATTGCAACAAAAGCTTTTCCGTAACAAAAAGTTCTAGATAACACTGGAAACATCGACGTCATGTTCATCCAACCATTCTTGAAAATCATTGTAGAGAACAATAAGATGACGTCACTAATGTAATTCAATACTAGGAAGGGAAGACTAGTAGTATCCTATCTATGGTGTATGGTTGTAACTATATCAAACGTGGTGTTTTAACGATGGGACTTGATTTATTTACTTTGTCCTCAATCTGAAACCTGTTATGTACATGAAAATTAAACTATGAATTGAATGAACAATAAGGACAATTTTTATGGATGAACAACTTCTTTATTCTGTGTAAATTACGTTTCGACATAGATTCTAATGTCGTTGTCAAGCAAGTGATACAAGCTCTAAAGATGTATAAAATATGTACATAGTTGGCGATGGGTGTATACAATAAATAAGCTTGATGTACAATGTTGTGATAAGAGAATGAGCAATATTGATGTACAAAAAGGATTGTTGATTGTTGCATTTGCCAGGTCTCCATGAAGACGGCGTATTACTTCTTTGATTGGCATCCTTAAAGTTGGTGTGATGAACAACGTTATAAGGACAATTCTTATGGATGAACAACTTCCATATGAAATGAATGGATTGAATGGTTTGAAATTTGTTAAAATAATCGTGTCTCAGTGTCTGTGAAAGGGAACATAAATGAACATATGCTCGCCTGATTTTAAACTTGTAATTTGCATATTTCAATTACAATTACCTGTGACTCTAAAGAAGATATATATCATAACAATACATTATATTCTGGTTGAATAACACCTTCGTAACGTAGCCGATATAAGTATGTTATTTCAGGCAGCTTACGGGTGATATCGAATACAGCAAATTCCATTATGATAACAACATAAAATAAATACTGCTATATAACACATGCAACAACATTCAATTTTCATAATTTGTTTTAAGGACATTTTAGAAGTTGGAAATATCAGCTTGAAAACAGTATAAGGATCTATACCGAAACGTCGTTGCATCTAAAATAAAGAAGTTGAAAATACATAAACTCCTTGTCTTCTTTACTTTCCTTATAATTGGAATTCAAGCAATTAAGTTCCCCCCCCTCATTCAACTTATCGCAATAAAACAATAATGAATACAGATATTGTGCTGTGACCAATCCAGTGACCAAAACACTCACCAAGGATACACATCGCAGAGAGACCAATACAATATCTCGATATCGAGTGGTTGTGCCATTATTGTGATCTAACAACAACCATTACTTAACAATATTGCACATTCAAGGTTTTTTAATGATTGTTTTTAAGTATTTGTGGCAATAAAGAAAAATTTCTTTATGAATAATAACGTATATTTTCAAAATATAATATTTAGAATTATCATGCTATCATACAATGTAAAATACTAACTCCCAATGTAGGATAACAGCTCCAAACAATTATCACCACTATCCTATATTAAACATATCCTCTTAAGTTTGTATCTCCAGGTTTGAGTGCAATGGTCAAAACCGCGACCGTACACAATAACCAGTACTGTAAATACTGCCTCTAGTTTAATTGCTCCTACCATCACAACCACCTCAAAACAACATTCACTGATCACTCTAGCTCACAGCTATTACCATTGCCAATGCAGTATACTTATAACACCAGTCTATTACTAGTCCAGTACAATCTCATATGAATGCTACTACCTTCAAAACACTAAACAGTCTCTATATATGTCACAAATTTATTTTGGTGTTATTAACTGTCCATGTGTGTAATGTTACCGTAATGACTTCCTTAAAACAACAGTCAAGAGTTCCACTATAGGTGAATTTCAGGAATTTTACATTTTGTAGCATTTAACCCTAGACCATTTAAGGTACGACGTTAGATCATTATAATAAATGATGTGGATAATGGGTCTTGATTAAGACTTATTTTTTATAATCATTTCCATGATTACCATGATTGTCACGATATAATTGTTATTATCATCATTGCCAGCCTGTTGCATTGTGGCCAGTAAAACATTGTGTTGATCCTATTCATTTAGTTATGAAATAAAATTAACTTCACACCATGGACAGTCAAACAAGTAAGTCGTTTGTTACAATCTACGATTGTTTTACATTTAATTTGCCTGCACAGAACTATTTTTCCAATCAACTTGAAACAACTTTTGTTTATACAAATTGCAACCGCCATAACAATGACGAACTCTTAAGTATAGGTCCAACCCATCATGGCATCACTACTAACAACAATTCCATATTTAAACAGGCTTCACATTCTACTCATGTATTCGTGTATTTTGTTGTTCCCATATAATGATTTAATGAGATATTTATCATCAACAGCATGACGATATACAAGAATATAACATATAGAAGCCTTGAAATAAATATTGATTTATCTCATATTCATTAACAGTCAATCAAACATTTGGAATGAAGGAGACAATTTTCTTGCAAATCTAATGCAATTCATCTAAAAATTCAAGATAATTCCCAAATGTTTTGTTTCCTAACATTCATATGACTTCAACATATAGATGGCTTAAACTTCCATTCATAAATTACAAAATGTAGATTTGGTATGGTCAACAAGTTTAATTTATTAAAGTTCTAAATTCACACTCTGCATGCAGCACTGCAACATGACTTGTCTTAATGTAGAATTATTAAGGTGATTTTATAATTCTAAGCACATTGTATGGGTCATTTATTGTAGGACAAACATAGTAAAATGGGCAATTTGAAATACAATATTTCACGATATGTTTTAATAAAATTGTTATGTTTATATTGCTGCAGTGTCTTTCTGACAGCAAACCTCTAATGTTATCACCCAACGACCTCACATAACCTATTGAAATACAAATATGTTTCACACACTGACAGTATCATATGGCACATTTCCGAATGAATGAATGAATTGTTTATGAACATATAACACATGAAATGAAAACAAATACGTTTGAATATACAAGATAAAACTTATTATGCTGTGCCTCATTTGGCTGAAAAAACATGGTGTTAAATCAAACATGTATCAATGAACAATTTAAGTAATGTGAGTTATTGATCTCACTGACAGTATTCATGGATGTCTTTAGAAAATATGTTTATCTACAAGAGAGGGTGGATAATCATAAGTGTGTGTTTGTTGTAAAATATATATTTTACAACAATGAATATATTCGACCCATGCAGTCGGATTTAACAACTTGCTATATTTACTAATGGTTTCTGAGAAAGAAACTCTTCCCCCGGTACACTTAAAATATAATTGATAACACATTTTTCATCTGTTGGTGGTTTGAGATATATGGTTTCCACACACATACACCAAATATTGCATTTGGGGGAAAAGACACTAAAGATTGAAAACTCATCTGAATAAACTGTCTAAATGTTTATTCGAATCTACATCAACCTTTTAATACTTCATCAAATAATTGAAATATGCATAGACCACTTGAAGGTAATTGAAGCTTACATGTATAGATATCAAAGTTGATTGCAATGTTATACACCTCAAGGAACGGGCAAACCTTCACCCAAAAAGTTCTGTTTTAAAAAAATAGTTGGAAGGTATCGATATAACCCTTTATAAATATTCTGGTTAACTTCTTTGTTACGCCCGTGCTTTACTTTATTGAAAGGATATAGTTATTTTATGGTTATTTTAACTTAAAATTTTAGTTTAAAATGAAGTTAAAAAATATTCATTGTGTTATTTCATTCATGTTTTAAATGTGTGTTTCCGTCAATTTCAATATAATCAATTTGATGGTAACTTCAGTCTGTGTTACATTAAAAATTTGACTGTAAGATAAAAGGTTGATTATCAAGAGTTAAGCCAACATACCAGGCATGACATTATATTTAATCATAAACAGATAACGTTTTAGAAGCTGTGTCATAATACCCAAGTGTATACATGTAAATTTGGATTCTGATGTTAAATTCCGTATTAAGGAAATTTTTACCGACATACATTTTTTTAAATTAAAGGTTTTAGTTTTCGCACCTGTTCCAGTTTTGTGACAATACCAGGAGACTATTATGCACAGTAGGCTATTGAGGTCAGGCTGATATTACTACAACAAATGAAGGCACAACACAGTAGCGACATACACAAACGGCTCAGCCATTGATTACCTCCCCTGCTACTGCAACTAATGATAATGCACTGAAAACCTGATTTTTGTTTGCTGTACAAATCCTTTCATTTATCTGCGATAAAGACATTTATAGTCATTCTAGGAATGCTTTTTGTAGTCCCCAGCCAAACTGCGATCGATAACGTAATCTCGCTATTTCATTGGCTGATGTTCCAACCAATCGACAAGCTCAAAATCTGCGGTCAATATCCATGCAGCTACGAACTATCTTGAAACTAGATCAAGGCCGGAAAGAATGCAATCAGAGCTGCAAAGAGAACTCAACAGAGCTCATACATTGAGATATTGATGACATGGTAATATTATATATCATGGACGTGGTCCTTTTTTTTCAATTTAATATCACATTGCACTATTGAAGAATTCTAGATTATTTACAGCATACCCGTTGAAGGAAATTTGATATTGAACTCTAACGTGGCATAATTTGATATTGGTAGACCATTATATGGAAGAACTTTAATTCTTAAAGTTCATTTCAAAAGTTAACATATGAATATAATATAATAGTGCCATTTGGACGGAAAATATGTAGAGACAAACAGATACAAGATGGTAGAACACTATAGCATAAATGATATAAAATCAATGACTTCATTGTTAGATGAAGTGTATATTTAATAAATGTCATGCTATCGAGGGCTTACTGTGTAAATAATTTGCCATTATGGTTGGAACAAGAAATGCACAGCAAGATGAGTTTGTGCACGCTTCGTGGAAACACGAGAACATACGCACCCTTGCTAAAGAGGTCACATGCATTATTGACCTCACGTGTCTGATACGGGTATTATACGTGCATTGAAATATAACACGATGTTATCACAATAAACCTTCTGCAGAAAGCCCCTTTTGAAAGCTGTCCTCCAATTGGATCCAACCTGAGAAAGGGCGGGACACGTGACGGGTGGAGGGGGATTCAGGTAGCCATAATTCAATTCATTGGAATGTCGTATTGCAAACTCATATACCCAGGGTAGACCCCCGCTTATGTGTGTTTATCTGAAACACGTCTCTGATTGGTTGAAAACAGTCGACGTAACTGGAATGTTACACAATACGTGCATAGGTCTGTGACAGTTTTAGTTCTTGGTGACATTTGCCCACAACGAGTTCTTTATGGATCAATTTCTCGTCGAGTGTAAAGTTGGGCCATTATGAAAGTCTCTACCAACCTCTGTAATCATTGTGTCTCGAGATATTCTGACAAAAAGTGATTCTCAACTTACATAAACTAGAAAACTATGATAAAAGTTAAATCATTTCTACAAGATTACCAACAAAATACATTAAATAGCAAAATATAAGAAACAAATTAATTACGTAATGGGAATTGTGCATAAGATTCAAATTACTTTACTAATGAAATAAATACCGAAATAGGTTTAAGATGTGAGTTGTTAACCAACCAACCACTGTTCTTCAAATCAAATATACTTGTATAAATTCAGTAAAGGTGTGAACAGATCTTTATTTTAAACAACTTATGCGATTTGCAAAATGTATCATTTGTTTAGTTTATGAACATGAAACGAACAACAACATGAAAACAACAACGTTCTCTTGAATTCAAATGACTTCACCTGACAATGACATTCAACTTATTTTTAAATGGTAGTTTTTGAAGCTTTGATTGGACTCTAAAACCACTCTCTGAGACAATCAAAGCGGTAGATGTCTACCAATCATGCGACTGAAATACATTACTTAGCCTAATATTACATCGCTTTGAGCATGCACCTTGTGTATGGATATAGCGCTATACAAATATTATATATCAACCAATCGTCGACATCAATTGGTCAGTGCCTGTCCATTACACAATGGTATTATAATGAATTGCTACCCAGACCTCCCTGTGTGAATTGACCACCATAGATAGGAAGTTGGGGACACTTTTGGACAGCGTTTTCATTTTGGTAAAGTAATCATATACTTGTCGCCTAACACCACCTCCGATTGACACCAAAAAGTTAATTATTAAATGATTGTTATGACATTTCTTGACACAACCTTTTCAAAAGTGTTACGTTTTCCCAGTTGACCACTTAAAAATGTGTTTAAAACGATAGATACATGAAAAGGTCAGTTATGTTGCAATGCCAATACCATACATCTATCAGATAGCTGTTCTTGTCTATTTGAAATTAACCTACCATTCCAAATGTCAATCGTCAGTCTCTTTATCAATGTGAACTGAAACGGATCATTATTACGGTTTATAAGTCTAGCTTAAAGTTGTCGTTGTTTTATACAATATTGGTAAATATGGGTAGTTATGGTATGACATCAGCGTGTCTTCGAAATTGATATGTCGAAAATGCTCATCTGATTTATTCGACACTGTTATGAACGAATGGTACCTGTCACCAACGCTAGGTCAATATGCTCAAACGACCTTGCGATAAAGACATTAATTATAAACTATTGGATAAATTTCAATTGATGCCATTATAGGCAATTCTAAACTTTCGAGTCACTCATTACATTTAGGAAACTAGAAAAACTCACCTTTTAAATAAATACCCACAAGGGAAACTAATTAAAAGCACACGGTTTGAGTGGACGTTTACAGCTGCATACCATAGTTTACCTTTGACAGTGCCAGAACCTGCCATAATATTCTAACTTTAAGAAGAAATATTTTATATAATTAGTATGCGTTTATTGTATATAAGTTTTATTGATCTTTTATATCCCTGCATGTTTTAGTATCATTTTATTGTAATATTGTCTCTCATAAATCGCTGAGCGATTCGATGTATTATACATGTGAGACGTAA
Source organism: Steromphala cineraria (assembly GCA_916613615.1). Classification (NCBI taxonomy): domain Eukaryota; kingdom Metazoa; phylum Mollusca; class Gastropoda; order Trochida; family Trochidae; genus Steromphala; species Steromphala cineraria. The sequence goes on from OU744736.1 coordinate 1,005,194, forward strand.
ATAAACTTTTCTGTCTGTCTGTCTGTCTGTCTGTCTGTCTGTCTGTCTGTCTGTCTGTCTACCATAAGTTTGTTCACCTGCTTGTGATCTCAGTGCAAATATCATGTAATTTGGTTTCGTTTTGACGTTCATAAAACACCTCCAGGACCACTAACTACAGAAGTTTATCAATTGTCCATGTGCAAAAAAAACATTCCCAAACCAAAGTTCGGGATCGCCTTGTCACTGGTGCTGAATGTCGATATTTGGCATTGTTAAATAAACAGATGGGGTCATATTTGTGAAATTCGGATTTTATTAAATTTCGATTAAAATCATCCATGTAAACTTTGTAGGAGAAAAATCAGCACAGTTACATTGCATTAGCGCAAAGGAGCACATATGAAAAAGATCTAAAGCTGTTGATCACTTATGAAGGATTTTGTAGAGCAAAATAAAAAATCAGTGTTTTCGAAATTTGGACCCCTGGTCACTTCAATGTTACAGCTATCTGCTAGGTATGACATTCGAATGTGTCAACACAAACTGAATCTTAACTTATGCAGTGAAATGTCATCATTATCGGTTTCGTTTTTCAATCAAAGCGGTAGATGTCTTAATAGTCTACCAATCATGCGACTGAAATGCATTACTTAGCCTAATATTACATCGCTTTGAGCATGCACCTTGTGTATGGATATAGCGCTATACAAATATTATATATCAACCAATCGTCGACATCAATTGGTCAGTGCCTGTCCACTACACAATGGTATTATAATGAATTGCTACCCAGACCTCCCTGTGTGAATTGACCACCATAGATAGGAAGTTGGGGACACTTTTGGACAGCGTTTTCATTTTAGTAAAGTAATCATATACTTGTCGCCTAACACCACCTCCGATTGACACCAAAAAGTTAATTATTAAATGATTGTTATGACACTTCTTGACACAACCTTTTCAAAAGTGTTACGTTTTCCCAGTTGACCACTTAAAAATGTGTTTAAAACGATAGATACATGAAAAGGTCAGTTATGTTGCAATGCCAATACCATACATCTATCAGATAGCTGTTCTTGTCTATTTGAAATTAACCTACCATTCCAAATGTCAATCGTCAGTCACTTTATCAATGTGAACTGAAACGGATCATTATTACGGTTTATAAGTCTAGCTTAAAGTTGTCGTTGTTTTATACAATATTGGTAAATATGGGTAGTTATGGTATGACATCAGCGTGTCTTCGAAATTGATATGTCGAAAATGCTCATCTGATTTATTCGACACTGTTATGAACGAATGATACCTGTCACCAACGCTAGGTCAATATGCTCAAACGACCTTGCGATAAAGACATTAAACTATTGGATCAATTTCAATTGATGCCATTATAGGCAATTCTAAACCTTCGAGTCACTCATTACATTTAGGAAACTAGAAAAACTGACCTTTTAAATAAATACCCACAAGGGAAACTAATTAAAAGCACACGGTTTGAGTGGACGTTTACAGCTGCATACCATAGTTTACCTTTGACAGTGCCAGAACCTGCCATAATATTCTAACTTTAAGAAGAAATATTTTATATAATTAGTATGCGTTTATTGTATATAAGTTTTATTGATCTTTTATATCCCTGCATGTTTTAGTATCATTTTATTGTAATATTGTCTCTCATAAATCGCTGAGCGATTGGATGTATAATACATGTGAGACGTAAATAAACTTTTCTGTCTGTCTGTCTGTCTGTCTGTCTGTCTACCATAAATTTGTTCACCTGCTTGTGATCTCAGTACAAATATCATGTAATTTGGGTTTCGTTTTGACGTTCATTAAACAACTCCAGGACCACTTACAGAAGATTATCAATTGTCCATGTGCAAAAAAAACATTCCCAAAGCAAAGTTCGGGATCGCCTTGTCACTGGTGCTGAATGTCGATATTTGGCATTGTTAAATAGACAGATGGGGTCATATTTGTGAAATTCGGATTTTATTAAATTTCGATTAAAATCATCCATGTAAACTTTGTAGGAGAAAAATCAGCACAGTTACATTGCATTAGCGCAAAGGAGCACATATGAAAAAGATCTAAAGCTGTTGATCACATATGAAGGATTTTGTAGAGCAAAATAAAAAATCAGTGTTTTCGAAATTTTGACCCCTGGTCACTTCAATGACCTGCCAAATGTGTTACAGCTATCTGCTAGGTATGACATTCGAATGTGTCAACACAAACTGAATCTTAACTTATGCAGTGAAATGTCATCATTATCGGTTTCGTTTTTACAATGATATGATGTCGCAAAGACGTTACAAATTACATGATATTTGCACTAGAATACGAAGGCAAGTGAACAAACTTCAGATACGCAGCTGTATATGCCTCTGGTTATCATGGTAGCAATTCACAGAAAATAAATAAAAACGTATGAAGGTGAAAATCAAATTGTATATACTTGAGTACTGACTTTTCCATTACCCCTTAAAATGTAATGTGTATGTGATGTCTTGGAGACAAGTTTGTAACATTCTGGAGCAAGGTCTGACTCATGTCCTTGATGAACTCAGTTCACTGCAACCGGAAGGAGTTATACAGCCATGAGAAATCTTTGATTTTGTATTTTTGTCAGCGCATATCACTTGACTCCTGTCTTGTTATTGTAACACATATTCTGTGATCAATTGCAGAACTTCTGTCCAAAGTTGTTGTAATTTACCTTTATTGACAAATCATAAAGAGAACCCAGGAAGTGCTCTTTCTATTTTTCCAAAACTGAATTGGCACTAAGTAAAAAGACTGAGGTATTCGTCAAACGAAATTCTAAGCCATCGGAGAGAGGAAGCAGTTCTTTATCGTAACTCATAAACCTTTGTATCTCGAACATATTTGTTAAAAACACTTGTTTCAGTGACAGGTATTACTTATTATTCCTTGTATCAGTATTGGAAAGAACAGTATTCAAAATATGTTTCAGGTGACCCAACAGTGCCACTGTACATTGGTAAATAAATTGTTTTAACTGACTTAGTTGTACATGTATGTTTCCAAGGACGATGAGATTAATAAGGTTCTTACATAAGGGTTGTAGTATGATTTGATTGGATATGGATAGGTGTGTCACACTAATTGAATGAACCGGTGTAGCAACGCAGCTTATAGGGCTACAGACAGCCAAGCCTACGAGTCTAAATGTATCATTATCGATCTTAGGACTCAAGGTCTTTTCTTGAGAAATAAACAAGTGGAAAACAGGCTTAACTATCAGAGATCAATTATAATGTATCTACCATATTTAGAACAACATAATGAAGAAATGTTATTACTTTAGTCAGATATTGTATTTTTTCAACCATTAAAATGTAAAGCATTTTTTTAAAAAATGATGGACATGATTAAGTTGTAAGAAATACATTCCAAACGTTATAAATATAAAATGTCATCATCAAATTGAAGTTAACAAGAAAAACAACAAGAGAGGAAACCGAGCATAAAACGTTTGTTCTAAATGAAGTCTGCATAATTTAGTTTGTTAATATATTATTTAAAATTTTGCTGCAAAAGAAGTTTCTTTGTTCAAATGAAGTTGTGACCTGTTACCAAGTGCTTAACATTTATCCCATTTTTATATTTAAGGTTTAATATATATATTTTTCGTTCGCATTAGGCATATTTTGTCCAGCATATACGGGGCAGCACTTTCTCTTATTGCAATTTCATAAATGACCAAACATTATGGTTCAGTGTTTATCTTACAAGTTGTAACAAATGGCAGTGTCTTTATAGGAAAGGGAAAACGACAAAGCGAATAAGGAACAAATGCATTTCACTTAATGTCTCTGCAAAACTGTTTTAAGATTGCGTCATTTAAGTTTTCTGAATCTGAACCTAGCTTGAGTTACATTTTCTGCCACATTTTAAAAACTTGGAGGTGCAAGTACGAGAATGCATGGAGATGTCAAAATACTCGACCTATATTTAATGGTGTTAGCACATTACATCCTTGTTCCAATAGCTGGAGGTCAACAGCTGAAATTTGAAGATGACGACCACAAAACGGAACACGCCCAACACAGAGCTCTGTTACTTCCCTTTAGCACCGAGGACAATACTTGGTGGTTCAGAAGATACAACTTCCCCTGTCCAATTGACAACTACTGTTTATAGATATGTGTAAGTGAATAATAGACTAAGTGACTCTAAGTTTACAGAAATAAGATCGGATTACTGTTTAGCAAAGATGGCAGGAAAGAGCCACTAGATTTTCGAAGTATAATTTGAACTACTATTGCTCATTGATGATGAATGAATCACGTACTTGGTACTTGTACACGTACAAGTACTTGGCATTGAAGGGTTCCGATGAGCACAAAGAATCAGTTAATTCGTTAAATGTACTTGAATAATAGAAGTAGCAAAAGACAATTAACTTTATGAAGAAATTCCCAATATAGCATTCAAAACATCCAATTATAAATAAGGTACATATATCATTGACATTTGAAAAACTACATCGAATAACCGTTACGAATCTGAAAAACAATAAAAGACATTGTTGATTTTCTACACTAAATAAAAATCTTTATCATCTGAAATCAAATTCAGTACAAAGTACATCGTTGACAATGATTTATCTATCAATAATCATATTGCATAAAATGGTTAATTAGTTGACCTATATATAGGCGTCTCACTCAAACAATTGCATATTATAAATTTTTGTTAGGGTGGTGGTGGGATTCAAACTCCACTGTATTTGGTCTGCAACTAAACCGCAAACGTTTTCCTTAACCCATTAACATATATTAACAAAGGCGTAAGTTTGAGGCCATCTTTCAAAGACTTGAATAATCTAAATGATTTGTACAAATAGTCAATTTATCATGTCATGATTGTATTAAAATCTCAACGTATTTTTCATTTCGTGCAAAATATTAGCTTAATGGGGTTTCAAGAGCATATAATTTCGATCGCTTTGTGATTTGATCTACATAATTAGGTAAACTAGAAATGTGAATGAAAAACTGTTTTGTGAAGCAGCTTTGGAAGAACCACGAACCAAATAAACACATGACAAATATTGACTCTTGATAAATATATCGTTTCAATATACTAAATTTTCAGATAGTTTTTTTTCCTAATATCATAAGCTCAGTAACACGCCTGCTGGAAATAAGCACCTTTATAATACCCTATTGAATTCATCATTTTTTATGCTACCATGCTATTCCAAATGGGAACGTGTTTTAGATACATATTTCACTGAAAAAGAATGGATGATTTTTAATATTATTCCAATAACATGTACCAAAAGCACTGAGTTAAGATGGTTGCAATACAGGATTATTCACAATATTCTGCCAACAAAATGCTTACTTTACAGAATAAAATACACAGATTCACCTCTTTGTTCTTTCTGTAAACAAGATCTAGAAACAGTGGAACACCTTTTTTGGCAATGTGAAATTGTAAAAGCAATATGGTCTGAAGTAGAACAATGGCTTCAATCGGTTCAAATAAAAATTAAGTTTTCCTGTGAAAATGTTTTGTTTGGTTTTAAAGGTGTTAATAATAATCCTGTTAATGCAATCACCCTCGTTATAAAACAATATATTTTTAGATGTGCTTTGGGGAGTTATATGCCTTATATCTGTTTCACTAAAAGAGAAATTATTAAATACTATGAAATCACCAAATATATCAATTTATCAAATGGTACTGAACAAAAATTTGTTAAATTCTGGTCAACGTTGCATTTGTTATTGAGTTAATTTTATACAATGTATTACTTACACTTTGAGCTTCTTATGTTGTATACAATTTCATTCATTATATATATGTAATGTACTGTTTGTTAAGGACTGTATGCCTGTAAATGCAAAAAAACTGAAATAAAAGAAAAAAAAATAAGCTCAGTGTGAACAAGTGAGAAAATTTGCTTTGACAACTACATATGACATAAACTTCTTTAATGTTTTGAATCATGTCCAGTTGCTTTCTAAAGAAACCACGGAAATAGATTTGCTTTCATTACATAAAGCCAAAAACGAAAGATAAATCAATCGATGTGATTGAAATTCTCATGTCACTATAATATATTAGAATAAAATGATGGCAAGTAAACATTTCATAACCGTTCTTAGATGTATTAACATGTTAGACTGCACTATAAGGATGTAAACCAAATTTCCATTTAGGGTTGGAAAGTTTTTATCTTTCCTTCTTTTTTCTTTCATGTGTTTAAAGAATTAATGCTTTCTGAAAAGGGTTATTTTGTTATAAAAAATAGGAATAAAAAGTCTATTCAACAGGTATGTTTTCGGGTATCAAAGTTTTCTACCATCGACATAAGTTGGGGGAGTTTCCTGGTAGAAAGTATAAAGGTTTAAACATCACGGTGTTGCCAACACACCCCTGAAACGTTACATACTTGTACATCTCTGAACCTATAATTGCCCCATGTAGACTTTTATATTTACGATTTAGCGATTGTCTTATGTTTTAACAACGATCAATAAATCGAATTCACATGAGCGGTTTGTATGAATATGCTTCAAATATTTATTGCCCATTTACGACAAACTGTAAAGTCAAAGAATTTCCCTTTGCATCAGACTTTCCATGACGTGGCAGAATTTACACGGTCATCAAGATGTAAGAAAAAAATTCAGAGCGTTATGGGGATACCCTGACGAAGATCAATTAAGATTAACGTCAGTAGGAGGAGGATACGGGTATCAGGTGTTGTAAGGTGGGATAGGTTGGGTCTCAACAAGGCCACTTATAGAGCCGGTCAGTCACTCATGACCTTTTATGAGTTCAAGGAATACCCCCAGTCAAGGGTATTCTTGTACACTTGTAGTGGAATTTCCATGACATGCTCGTTGTCTTGTGTTACGCTCTATTTAATGCCATATTCTTAGAAACTTTGAAAGGAAAGGCAACAGACCATATTAAAGATACACAGACGCATCATCATACCCGGGAGGAAGTTCGCGTGTACTTGCTTATGACTCCTCTAGGCTCAACGTAGTGTCGTCTTGAAAAAGACATGTACAGATTGTCAAACTATACGTTTTCTAGTTATTTGATTCAATAATCATTTGCCCCAAAAACACTTTAAATTTCTGGAAAAAATATCAACTATAATAAAAACCGCTTTTGATATGTATTTTTTAAAATAAATCTTAACACGTTATTTGTTTTATTTTTGAATCTTAATAAAGATAGATTTACAATCATTCTGTTGTGAATAAACAATCATTTTAAAGTTTGTTTTTGAAATTAATTAGAAAATAAAGAATTTTAAACGCATATGCATATTAAAGATGTTAATAGATCCAACTAATACTCTGAGTTCTCCTGCTATATAAATGTATATACTTTTATGAGACATGTCCATATTTACATGCCAACGATTGGCATGATGTTGAAGTCTTCTCATAAACCTATAAAAGAATTTTCACTGAGATGTCATCAGTAAGTATATTTGGCTAAAGTTCACGGAGCTATGAAAGACTATTAGTGCCAAAACCCACCCTCCAAAACCAAGTTCATAAATGCCATAAGGAGAGATAATATGTCTAAGTGTTTAATGCAATCATCTGTGTAGGCAATAACGGCACTTGCATACAATCATATCAGATTTCCAATAACTACCGTGATAACGATAACACCTAAATCCGAGCATGACACGCTTACGACCTCACGTGACCTTGACCTGATGGCCAGGTCTCTATACCACTGGGCTAGGTCAATATGACATCCATAACACTATCAGCCTCATCTCACCGTGATAATCTGCTAGACATTATCATTTTAAAAATCACAGATAATAATTATGATTACCGCTCCTAGATGCCCCTCGGGGCAATGAAACTCGCTGAAGTCTATCGGCTGGTCACCTCAGGTCATCCGAGGCATCTGAGCGTGTGATTTGAATTTAAACGTAGATATCAAATCCCGTAAGTTTTAATAAACACATTTGTGCTTTGTTTATTTCTTAAAAATGTTGATTTTATACCATCATGATATGGAGCGTTTTGTTCGTTTGAATCTGTTAATCTTTTCAAGATAGGTCATCCACAAAAGTCGTCCTTGGTTTGTGCAACATTTATCAACATATTAAACATTAACATCCCTTTTATCGTCACATTAACCAGATTTATATTTCAAACGTAATGCACATGTGTACGAATATGATTTGATTGATAATGACTTCAACATCAGTAATGAAAATGTATGCAATTTTGAATTCAATATACATTCACATTCCCAACAGTGACACGGTTAATCCCCATCCCTCCCCGAGATGATAAAGAAAGTAGAAATACAGCTAAAGCTCAAAGTCCAAGTGTGTTGTTGAATACTGTTATAATATCGTGCCTGCATACACCGTGTATGTATCACGTTTAGTCAACAACCCTACAGAAATATAAACAGGGGATTTTGCTAGATATTCCTTTACAGAATATGCACCATTGGGACCTTCAAATACTATATACAAATGTCTTACGAGCATATATCAGTGTGTCATTTTAGAATAATTGTAGTTTATCTATACAAATTTATACATATTCTTCTTCTTCTTTTTACATATTATAAAATGTTTTATCATTAACTTTTTTTTTCTTAAAATGCAGTATAATACCTTAACAAGGAAAAATTAAAATAAACCTTTTCAAATACAAAGAATAAAACTTAGAACAATGTTTAGGGTAATTGCTGTTTTTTATCAATTAAAAAGGCATACTTATAAAATCATTCAATGTAAATGAAATATCAATGTTAATTACCTAATGAAAGATATATAAAAAAACTCTCATTAAACAATATTTGTCCATACATATTAATAATATAATAATGATTAAGAGGATATAGTGTAAACATAAAACCACAGTACTTTTCACGAATGAGTGGCGTTCTAATTATTTAAATCATAGGTTTCATATAAAATGATGTAAAAAACGGTACAATTCCAAAATCTTCTTTTTCAGCACAAAAGGAATAATAAAACTTTGCTTGAAGGATAAAGGAGGTGCGGATGTACATCAGGAAAACATCGTGTCGTCTCCGAGTTACAGTGTTATGTTGTATCTTTATCAATTGCATCTACAGTAAATATACAGTTGCAGGACTCTCCCATTTCGAGGTAAATGCGGCATAAAATGGCATTCAGGTTACATTATCATGACAAGTTAAGGCCAATATGTGTTTTGGTGATGTGTAATAATCTAAATATTTTCAGTGCAAAATGATTTTGTTAATGATATAAAGTACTTACACGCTTTGCTAATATTCATTATGATTATTCAAATTTAGGTATTTCATTTAAGTTATTCTCTGCCTCTTCAATTTTGATATTGGCAACGTTTGCAGTGAACATGCTAATAGTCAGTCAATGTTTGAATAGTTTCTTTATTCCCAAAATATAATCTATAAAATCATTTCAGAATGTGCGATAGAAGGATAAATCGTGGTTATGGAACGTTGGTCAAAATTGGTGAAAGTTTACATAATCACCTACATCAACGTTCATTTCTACATGCATTAAGAGAGATAGCGAAGATTGGCTTTATTTCCTCCAGTAAGGAAGATTACAGATATGTAGGTTTAACAATATATTTACAATAACATACAGTTCAAATGCATCATGTGTTGTCTCAGCCATGATGATATTACAATTGTAAAATTCCAAGTATTTAAAAAGGATTAATCATCTTTAAACGCATTTGAAATTTTCACATTAAACTTTCACTTTCAATGAATGCATTTATTGACAAATTCTCATTTATACATGTTGATAATGCATGATATGGAAAACATTGTAAATGACGTTTATGCAAGTGTTTTATATATAAGTGTAACATGTCAGTAATGCAATCATATTTACTTATAAGCTCAGTTTGCTCGGACTTGCATAATGCTACACTACAATATGTTTCAATAACAACATCTAAGAAAGTATATTGATACTAAAGGATTGAAACATAAGAAACACTATATTTTGCTCATGTTCTTATAAATAAGTATGAACAGTATATCGTAGTTTAGCATTTATAATATTCCATATAAACTGACTGGTATGATATTGTCAAATATTCATAGATTATGCAAGCTACACAACAAAAGTTTGTGAACTTGGATTAAAATGGTAACACTAAATTTTCTCATTTTGTTATAAGGATTAAAGGATTGAAACATACGATTTACTCATGTTCTTATAAACGAATATGAACAGTGTATTGTACTTCATTCATTTATTGTAATTCATGCATTTATCATCTTCCCCATCTGCTACTTCCATACAAAACTAACTGACATACTATTGTATTAAAGTTTATGTACAAGCTACACATACTATATATTTAGTGAACTTGGGTGAGAATGGTACCAGAACTATTGTGGAAAACTTCATGTAACAGATTCTATCTTTTAATAGAGTAATTAACACACTTTTAACCTTCACACTTTATCAAATATTAACAGTTGGAATCGATTGGAATCATTACCAATGATATAGTGTGAGTGCCATATTTTATGTCGTGTCATATGTTAAGGGGTGAAATAACGTTCACAAAATCTCTCGCTTACTCAATTGTTATCCTATGATAAAATGGTCATTCTATCAAAAGCATGTCGTTGTTTGTGTTGAGTCAGCATAATTTCGATAAACTATTTTGAGTTTATCTTAAGATAAATACTCTTCTGAAGCATCACATGTGTTAGCAGTACAAATTGAAAGATGACAAAATGGTAAACAAATAAATCTTTCTCTTATCCTAACATGTCCTAATTTGTTTACTGGTAAACATGATACAACTATAAATGAAATTTCGGAAAGCTAGGAATATGTTCACCACTAATGAGGTTCTAACGACCGATATACAGGAACACCTACAAAAGAGGGCAATTAAAAAAAGAGGATAGTTTGCTTTGAGTTTGCCGAGACGGTCTTCAACTGACAGAGTGGTTATGGTTGTGATTTATTAGAAGTATATACTTGGAAGTATTTAGTGGGAACTAAATTTATTGTATCGCAATCACTCAAAACAACGCCCGTCCTTGACGTTAAGTTCTTTAGCCCGTGCCTATAGCTAACAGATAAAACGAGCACCGCAGTCAGCCTCGCACCTATATCTGCCCCAGGCGACAAGTGTGACTTTGTAAATCACAGCCAAGTAAATGTTCAAAATTTATCAAAATATATTTTGTTATGAATCTGAATTCTGATTAATATTTGCCAATAATAGCTTTGTTGTAATATAAGTACGTTTGTTCGCTCGATAAGCTAAAAATATATCCACTCCAGTTTACGGAGACATGACCTACTTAGCGAAAATCAATAGTCTACGTCAGCCTCGTCTCGACCAATCAAGGCGCAGCTGTAGAAAAGGGGGTTCCCCTTTGCTGCCCCGGAATCTGATTGGCTACATGGTTGCGTCACATGATCATGTTGAGGTATATTAGAGAGGCTATGACGAGTCGCCTTCAGTAGTATCAATGGTCTAGTTTCATATAGGACAATTTGATCTGATTTGAGAACAAACTGTGTTTGGCAATTTGTCTCAGGTAAGGGAATATTTACCGATATTTGTTATATAATGTTTGTTTACATTTTTGAAGTAAACAAACAAGATCATTATTAATCTTTCATCATTATTTTTCGATATGAATTTTATTCAATATGAATTATTTATCAAATAAATCATTTCATTTTCTCATTCCGTAAACAATTACTAAGTGATTATTTCCCCTCTTTTCTACAAACTACACCATGTATATATATTTGTTTTATTTATTTTCTCATATTTTTATTATTTCAGATTGTGACAAAGTTTCCTCGGCGCTTACTTCACTTCTCTGCAAGCCACACCATGTTCCCTGATACAGTAAGTTAAGCTTACATCTATTGCATGCAACCATCACCGAGGCTCTGCCATTTATCGATCTTCTTCAATGTGTACTAAGCTGTTACTGCTCGTGTATATTCATAAGGCTCTTTGGAATTAGCATTAAAAGAGTGCAACAGTCATATGATTCCATTATATGCCTACGCATGAATACGGGTTGGTGTCATAAATTAAAAAAATTATCTCAAATTCATTAATTATATTTTCCTTTTAAAGCTTCCTTCTTTTGGAATAACTACATTTTTAAATTGAATTTGAATTAAATATTCTTAAGTATTAAAGCGTTTATATAAAAATGTTGACAATTTAATGATTATTAAAAAGCAATATTATAATAATTGATATAATTAATTAAATAATTATGTTAATTGCAGATGTCCGATCTTGACTACGAAGACCAGAGCATGTACCACTGCGATCCCATGATGATCAAGAGCGAGCCTATGTCGGACTCCTGTTCAGAGGTGTCAGAGTCTCCCATCTATACTGATCTCTCACCGGCCACCTTCACACACAACCTCGCTCTTCTCAAGCAGGAAAAGACAGGTAAATTGATTCAAAAACATTTCCTTTACCAAATAGATAAATTGATTCAAAAGCATTTTATTTACCAAATACAATACATAAAAACAATCCATGCAGCTTTTGAAACAAGAAAGGACTTGTAAATTAAATTTAAAAAAAATAAATTAAAAAACATTCCTTTATCTAAATGCATATTTGAATTATAATATTTTTCTGATATGATATGTTTTGCAAATGGAATATATTTTCATGGTCAAATAAAGTTAAATAAAACAAATGAAGTTGCATATGCAAAGAAATAAAATAAGAATATTAGAATAAAGAAATATACCATTGCATGATGCTTAATATCAATTTAAACTTAACAAAAAAATCTTAAAACAAAATTCTTTTTGCAGCTTTCACAGATGATTTTGACAACCTTCTGAGCTGGACATCCAAGCACCCAGAGCACTGGACGAACCGCGAGGTGCTGGACTGGGTGTACTATGTAGCTGATGTGAAGCAACTGGACTGCAGCAAACTGTACGGGGAGAACTATCAGAGTATCACAGGACAACACCTGTGCAGTATGACACGGGACGAGTTCACCAGGGTGGATGCTACATACGGAGCTGTCCTCTACGATCTCTTCCAGTCCATGGTTCAGAAATGTAAGCATAACTTTGATATCATATTCATTAATTCAGCAATACATACATTTCAATCAACTCTATTCTATTTTTCTAAAATGCGAAAAGCATGCTTTGTTATTTTAAAAGAGCAAAGTGAATTTTAAATAATTATTCTTAGATGTTAATAATTTATAAAATTTTAAGGTATTAATTATAAAAAATTAGATGACACATTTTTCAAAATATTCATGTTATATTATATGTTATATATTTTTGATATCCTTCTAAATATGAATTTTTAAATAATTTTACTTATATTCTATCTATATTACAGCTCGTTTCATGGAGCCCACACCACCAGAGTCGATGAACCCCGACGCCTATCCTTTCCTGGACACCACCTTCCCATGTCTCCCCGTCCCCATCAGCCCCATGTGCAGCGACCCCTCCAGCAATGGTATGTACCAATCAATCAATTAATGACGTGTTTATCATTACTCCTAATTAGACCTAGAGCTATACAAGTCCCGCCTCTTTTGATAAGCGATACCCGTATGAGGATATTAAATAGGAGCCTCTCATTTCCTGGTTGCATTTGACTTGAATATTTCGGACATCGCTCTCACAATTGATTGTATATTGTTTTCCTTTACAAGTTTATAACAACATTGTTTTGTTTACAGCAAACTCCCTCTCCGTCGTTGTGAACGGAAGCGGTGTGACTGCTGTAGCTATCGGAGGCAACTTGTACGATATTGACGTCATCTCCAAGATTGACCTGCCTGAAGATACCAAGCTAGCCTTCACTGACGACTTGGGATACGTTAGTGCAGGTAGATACACAATTTCATATATTGTTTTCATATTTGCATAACTATCAACAATTGGTCTATAGTGATAGCCATTAATAAGAGCAATCATGCATGCATTGAATTCATAAATGGTTTATTTGTATGAACTTTAAACCATGGAACATATATACAAAAAATTATGAAAATAATATCAATTCTTATTTTAATTATTCTACTCATTTTATTATATATATTTCTCTAAACATTATCTCATTTTTCCAGAATCCGACATGGAACGAGAAGTTGCTCGCTGCAGCTCCACCACTAGCCCCACCTACGACGTGTTTAACATCTCAGATGACGAGGAGATGCAAACATCATCATTCAACCCTTTCACTCAACCACTCCACACGAGGAAAAGGACAACACCCAGTTCATCATCAGAGGAGGAGATTGATCACGATAAGACATCTCATCAGAGACGCAGAATAAACTCAAGTAAGTACATGTTTGAAGACATTGAAATTATTCATTCAATCCATTTATTTTGTATTGACATTCAAATTTTTAAATTTTTTTTATTTTTACAAAATTATTTTATTTCTTCTTTTGGTACATGCATTTAACATGCTTTGCACCTATTTGTTTTATTTCTTTGGAAAATTCCTAATATAAGACTAATTAATACTTCATATGCAACTGTTACATTTAAAAAAAAAATACATTGAGTTGAGTTATATTTAAATGTTGATATTTTTACAAAATTATTAATTTTTATGGTAATTTTTCAGCATCAAAAGGAAACCACCTGTGGGAGTTTATCCGCGACCTCCTGAAAGACCCCAGCCTGAACCCCTCTCTGTTGAAGTGGGAAGATAAGGAGGCTGGCGTGTTCAAGTTCGTCCAGTCGGAAGCTGTAGCCAACATGTGGGGCAGGAAGAAGAACAATCCCGGCATGACCTACGAGAAGCTCAGCCGTGCAATGAGGTACGCATCAGTTGTCATTTCTGAATTTAAAACTGTCACTTTCCAAGTTCCACTTGTCCATTTTCCAAAATGTCATATTTCTATTTTTATGCTATTAACTTTTACTATTTGGCTTATCGTTTATGAAGATTAGAATAATTAAATTCAAATTGGAATAAATTCTTATATTTGGTTTTCTAAATCACCTTTCAATGCTTAGTAAAAGTTGAAATGTCATTACTTATGGCATTTTAATGAATATTATCTATTTAATTCGGTTATCAGATGTGTCATATGAGATTTGATGATTTTCTCGCGTAAAGCTTGATAACATCTTGTAAATCTTGGCACAAGTGTTGATCCTTTGCTTTTGACCTGAGGGCGAAATCACTCCAGACCTGCACGGTTAATCATCATAATCCATTACACCTGTCAATTTGAAGGTGTTGACCTCATTAAGTGAATCTAGTAATTGATCAAATTAAATAACAGGTCTCTAATCACCTTATCACTTTGCTTAGAGCGTCACAAACATCTTCGATACCTTCAGGCAAAACTCGCAAAGAAATATGGCGCTGAAGTCTTCCGTACATTCAGGGGAGGTTACTCTAGTTTTGTTTGTGTTACACTTGCAATGCATGGTGTTTAATGTTTGTCTCTTGATTTACAGATTTTGCCGCAGCGCTGGTTACTTTGGTGATGTTCCCAAAAACGGAAAGTTCCCCAAGAAATTGTGTTTCCGATTCGGACCCAAGGCCCATGATTGGAAATAAACCGCTAATAACAAAGGTGAGGATTACTTTCATATATCAAATGAAATATATTTAATAATTTGAATTTTTATTATTATCATCAAATATTTGTTAAATCTTCTTTTAATGATCATCCTAAAGGGTAAATAAAAAAATTCTATTTTGTACCTTGTGTAATATGTTCCATTATTTATTAAAGGCGCATACTTATGATTTTTCTTCTAATTTCCAGACTGAACACATAACCACGAAATCGGCTGGTCCGTATGAAGAGTGCTAAACACCACCCAAGGTCACGACGTCAAGGCCACGCACGGTCATGGGGTCAAGGTTGGGGGTCATTCCAATGTGCCAAAGTTCCCTCAGTGCTTCACAGGAGGAAGGGAGGGAACCGAAAAACGAACTGACAATTTGTCTTTGTAGAAAGACTGCATATCTGTGATACTTGTATTGACTGAAATATGTTGTAAAATACGCCGAGTTATGGCTACAATTCTCTAATTATTCTGTGCAATATGATGCCTGAATTTAACATCAACACAAGTGGAAAGAATGCTTTTGAACCACGGTGTACTGCTATTTGCTATTCCATCTGACATTGAACTTACTCTCAATCATTACAAACAAATTCAAAAGATGATTTGTGATATTTCTATATTTCTTTGTAAAAGAAACAATGAACAGGCAGTAAGAGCAAGGCTCATATGCTAGGATGGGAGAAATGACTTTATAACCCCGTGGGTTATATATAAGTATCCCTATTAGGGATTTTGTACTAGGTGCTGTGAATTTGCTTGGTTAGAGTGAGATACTTGATACATTCCATTTATTATTGAATATACAGCTGGGTTGGGATATATATTGGATATTAACCACGGACTCGAGTGCTTTATCATAATCATGTATATTGTTGACTTTTTGTACTTGAATAAAATGTTCTATGCAAAGTTATATTATGTTTTTACTTATCTTTAATTCAAAATGTAACGACCTTTTTAAATTTGAAAATTCAGGACCAATCTAAACATACAATTTTAATTTCTACCATGATATCAAATATGTAGCCTGTTTATCCTTAAACTTAATTGCGTCTAATACATCATGTACAAACTTACAAGAATCATTGAGACATATTGAACAGACAGACAGCATTAAATTTGAATGCAACGTTAATTTAAATATACACTCAATACAAAATAAGCAGACAAAAGAGGAAGAAGATAAAGTATTTTCTTACTCGTCACAAGTTATTACATCTTGCACATGCATATATCGGATAAAACAGAAAATATCCGACCAGTTAGGCCTAAGAGACACGATTTTACTTTGTTATATTCAAATGTACATACAATTTAGGTCAAAGAGTTTATTGTGTTTAATGGCTGTGGTCCATATACAAATCAAATAAAACAAAGAAAAACGAGATACAAACCACACATACACAAGTTCTTAAGATGTTTTTAGAATTCAATGATACCAATATTAATTTGTGATGGAGTAAAGATATGTGTGTGTGTCAATATTAGGTATTTTCCCTAAAATGGAAACCCGGTATAATGACAGGAAGTGCAATGACAGCTCGAACCATCATAGTAGTCAATTTATAACTTGGATTTCAAACGATTTTTATATGGAAACATAACAATCCTAATACGGTGTAGAATTAGTCACTTGGTATAAAGTTAGACTGACCTGGTTTGATCCTATGTTGGAGGTTTTGACCAACTAATCTGACTGTCGGTGTGTCCCGAGTGTCAACATCCTAGTAGATATTCAATGGGTTTACTCGACTACTCCATATCAATTTTCAAAGTGCAAAAACATATGCACATTATATCATGGATTCATGTTCCATAATACATAATGAAATATTGGAATTGTATAGCCAACAGACGTTGTATAGACAACAGAGACACAGTAAAATAACTATAGACTTTTAGACATACGATAAACAAGTAATAAATGAATATTATATGCAACAGCGACATAAATGACGTTGTTTTGCCAAATAAAGAACAACAGTAAGTTGATATCTATAAATTTTGAAACATATGTAAGTCAATATATGTGGTATTTACAAAAATGCCCATTGAGGAGACAATGTGCATGCATGATGTGACATAAATATAAGGCATTTACAGACATTTCCCTCGACCGCTGTAGTATCAACACACATGCTTGCAGGAAACCGACAGTTTATTAAAAGGGAACGAAATAAGATAAAAATTATCATGACAAAGAAGATTTACAATATATTTTCCAAAAATATTAACAGAAACTCTCTCTTATGATTTATTTGAGATTGAAAAAGAATTGCTGGAAATATTTTAGTTTTGTTTTGAAGCTATTATTTTCGACATTCCTGAATATGACACAAATTAACCTCCGAGTACTGTGCAATATGCAGAGAAAAAGATTTCGTGACAATACATTATTGTGTTACAACGTATGGTTATAAAATATTCGCTAGCGGCGTAGTCAATGTTTTCTAATTACACTGGCAAGCTAAAATAGATTTAATGTGCAGTAACACCTGAAGATGCAGTTCGTTTCTATAAAACACTAACTAAAGAAGGAACAAGGAAGTAAGATAAACTTATTAGTCATAATGAACATAAATGTACAACTGAATGTTTACATGCTGTTTTGGAATAAAAGAATAAACGGGTTTTGCTGATTGCAAGACCAAATAGTACACCAAGTGGGAGTGAATTGTCATCCTCGTCATGTTTTGTAATGGCGATCTCCAAAGTGCAGAAGTGATTTAAGATAAAGGAGTTATATCTTCCCAAGCAGCAGTATCCCACTGACGATAATAAAGCACCAACATCGTATTAAAGAATGGACACAATTGCTAATTTTCCAACATGCAGGATTTTAGACATATCTATATATTGGTCAGTTCAGTACCAAATTATTAGTACGTAGCAGAGTAGATGATAATTGGCAATATTCAACGTTATATGAATCAACATTTCTGAAACCAAATTGCAAAATATTTGTCATGTTTCTATATTATCACTGTTATCTATCCTTTGTTGTACCAGTGGTGAAATGCATTGGAACATATTAGATATTGAAGTGGTACAAAGTTATGACATTTGATAAGACAGGTATGTTTAGAGAAATCAGCTGCTTCACTTTAAGCTTGCATGCAATCAAATACTAACCTTAACTACACCTCAACCAGGATTTGTCTTGCTTAACTGATTATTGTAAACATGACGTCATAACTTGTTAGCATCAACGGTAACCCGTTTAACATGTTAGTAACGGATACATTTCAAATACGTATTGGTAGCTATAGGTTCTGAATGTTCTCCAAAAGTTTGACGGCAGGTTTAGACAACGAGTTAGAACTGTATCTAATAAAAATAAAACTAATTAAGTTTTTAAAATGGAAATAGCTCCACAACTGATGTAAACCTTCGATAAATTGGAAATATTTGCATTAAAACATCTATTACGTTTTCCATGAATACCAAGATGAATACCACAATCAAAATTAATCTGTTTGACTTGAAACATACAATGTTTGGGTTTTTTATCATGTCATATGTAACCACTCAACTATTTACAAAATGTAAGATAAAAATTTACGGATAGACTGTTCCAGCCATTGTGTGATATATACAAATGTAGGTAAAGATTTTATCACTGAAGAATGTCTCTCAAGTGTATGCTTTCCTTGAGGCGGAATCTAAACATACCGTGTCTTTCGATCAAAATATGTAATATTTCATGGCTTGATGCCCTTTGATAACCTTATTCAGATTTTAAAACTCTCATGTAAGCACCTATCCCAAACCGTAAACATATCTTCAATTGTTCTTAGTAGCCCAATAGAAGAAGAAATTGCGTTAAGTAGGTATTTTCAGCACATGAAGGTCGGATATTGTTGTGACTTCCTACTTCGCTGATAGCTAGAACCTTTAAGCTACTGATAGAAATGATACAATGTCAACTTTTAAAATATTCTTATTTTGGAAGGGACAGTCCTATCGGGATTTTTTTTTTGTGGAAACGAAATTCAGAAATACTTTCCTGTTTACAAATATATTTGATTTTTACATGATTATTTCACACAAATATGCTTGGTTAACATTTCAGTTGTTCAAGATTTGACAAATTATGTATTGTATCACTCAAACAAGTAAACATTGTCAAGTGAGCCATTCATCGGAGCATGGAGTATGTAATGCATTGAAACGACAAAACAAGTTTAATAGCATAATACAGCACAATTATTTTCTCGCAATGCTTAATTTTAAGATAGCGGATGAAAGCAGATAGATAGGCGTTATGGAGGTTTCTCTTGTAACATTGCAATGGGCTACTTTGGACTACTTTCAATAGGTCATCTATGATTTCTGATGTACCTCTACCATCCCCCCCTACCCCATTTACGTATTTTTCTTAACATTTTTCATAAAATTATATAAACACATATAATATTTGAAATTACATTATTTTCCATCTCGTGGTTGCAGTGAATTGTTACATGATTGTGCCTACTAGATAAGCAATTTTATTTGCTGAAGTAGTGCGAATACCTATATGATTGCAGTACAATTTCAAGTTGTGCAACTGACAGGCGAATGTTATATATCGTTTTCTATTCAGAGAACTTGAAGTAAATGTAAAATGCAAGCAATAAATCTACAATAAGAATTGTCTAACATTCACGTGGGTGGCCGGGTGCAATGTATTAGACATAAAGGGTATTCAATGTACCTGATTGACCGGTATGATAACAACAAGTCGTGATTTACCTGTAGCCAAAAGTCAATATATTTCTAAATATAAACCGCGAATTCGTTTGCGTGACTCAACTACGAAAAGAGACTTATTGATAAATTCGAACTGTCAATTCACATACCATACGGGTTGCGATATTGAAGATATCAAAGATGCTGAGGTGATTACTTAACAATAACTGGTGCAATCGTTGTTCCACCCTCAGTGCCTCTTACCTAACTTGACAAAGATATTCAAGAAAAACAAGATTATTATTAAACTTTTCGAAATTTCTCAAGATACTCAATTTACTCAACTCAACGTGTTCATAGCTTAAACAATAAGAGTGTGTGATAA